>CM061914.1:593014-771733 GCA_031002005.1 Vandiemenella viatica
ATCGTTTATGCGCCAATGTATTGCTGCCTGTGAAAGGGGCTTTACCAGCCGCTGCGTTTTGCAGCAATTACCTGTCAGAAATTAGAACGATTCCGCAATGTTCCATTACGGCCACCGTTGAAACTTGGTTTTTGCTGTAATTAGCACAACGTTCTCTCTCTTGTGTGAGTTTTGTCCGGCAATGGTCAGTTTATATGATCGCTCTAAGCCGGATATTGTACTCAATTATTTTTTAATTTGAATGACAGTTCACAGTTGAAATCACATTGGTGTCGGAGATTACTTTTAATAATCTTGCTGTCTTAGTTCCAGCCAGATGCTTAATATACCTAAATAATAAGATACAATTTATTTCTCACAAGAACGAATTATTATAATGAGGAGATAACAAGAAGATTGAACTAGAATTTCGGAAAAAAGGTGTTAGAGTAAGATAGATTTTTACACCTAGAACCTTCTGTTCCTAAAAAAATAATTGTCAGCTTGCCCACCGTTTGAAAACAAGAGACATTGCTAGATCATTTTCCATGTGAAAAGAGGTCACAAACTAGAAGATACAGTACCTCCATATGTCATATGAGAAAAACTGAGGAATACATTTGCGAAAATCTACAATTATTAGTAATAATTACAAATACAGTTGTTCGTTTAAGGGTGATGTGAAAAGCGTTATATACAAACAGCAAGGAATTCGAGAAATATTCGTAACAGTGGCACTGACCTATTCGATGCTACCACGAAACTGCTGTTTCTATATCACGAATGCATTACAAAAATTAAAAAATCTTTTGTGATAATCTTATTTATGGTGTTTTTACAAAGAATAAGTACAATACATCTACAAATATTGTAAGATAATAATTATTATAAATATAGAAAAAAATACTCTGCAAAAAGTACTCAGAATTTCTGTTATATAGAAACAAATTTAAGAGAGTTTACGATTAAACTTCATGAATTAGTAACATTTCACCGACCGTGATGGGTGAACGGTTAACGTTCTGGCCTCGTAATCGGGAGGACGCAGGTTCGAATCCCCGTCCGGGAATCCAGATTTGGGATTTCCATGGTTTCCCCAAATCACTGTACACGAATGCCGGGATGCTTGATTCAAAAAGGCCATGGCCGAATTCCTCCCAGTTCCTCGTCCCCAGCCCCATCCCGTCTCTGATGACCTTAGCCGTCAACGAGGTGTAAAGCAATAAGTAACATTTCACTGTCGTACGCGAAATGTCAACACTGACAACAGAAGATGCCTTTGTATTATTACTACATTGTTATTTTGATACTTTGTTACCAGAAATTACGTAAATTATGAGCTTACTATAGAAAAAACCTCAAATCAGGATTTAGTTCATCTCAAAACTGAGGGGTAGCGCATTAATGCAGTTCCTAGAAGTGTAACAGCTACGGTGCTGCGTTCTAGTTTGCAATGATCGCTCGTTCGGTCCCCGCCCATGTGCTCTTGATTAAATTTGTTTTCCTTAATACATTTCACGTGAACGTATACACATTCAAAACAATTATAAAATGATAAATAGAAATAAACACTGCTAGCTGTAAGGCCTCTGAGCCAAAAATTAAAAACATTCAACCATATCAGTAGTTACTATTAGAGTCACTTAACAGAGCGAAATTCAGTGAGCCCTGGCCAGACAGGACACTTGTGATCCGCGTTCCCAAGAGAATTTACACGTTGAATAAGGGATTAATTACTTCCAAACATAAAGACGACTGTCAAATCTTTGTCGATTTTTAAAGCAACAATATGGTGGTGCTCATTTTGAATTTTAGAACAACGCTGGCAGTTTTATTTACGAAAAAGAAATGGTAAATTTGCGATCACGATAGATAAGCTTTTCTCTTGGAGAGCAACAGTAAATAAAGTACAAGGAGTTACAATTCCTATTGTTACTTTCACAAACGTTTTTCCAAGCAATGCAAAAAGGACGCCACTCTTCACATGGACTTGTTCCATTAAATACTTCTGTGGTAACCACAAAGTCACAAATAAATCACAACTAATGTACGCTAATGGACTACGAATACGCAACTTTATTTTCTCTTCTAAGTTTCCTTCCACCGTTGCCATTTTCCTTCCATCTCGTCATTCTCTGGCTCCCTCTTGCTTTTTTTTCTGATAATTCCCTCCGTTTCGTGACTGGTTTTTATTCGGACAGATCCATTACTTCCACAGTTTTTCTTCTGAACATTTCCTTGCCTTTGATGTCTTCCGCCTTGATTCTACACCTTTTCAGATCCTGATGGATTTAGCTTGTAAACAAAATATTAGGGAAACTTCATGGAGGGTCAGCCGCTTTCGTAACTTCATTATTTATACAAATTCACACCAGCTTAAGAGTACAATGAGATACACACAGTTATAACACCACTAGGCTTATGGTGGTTTCATTGTACTGATGTCTAGTCAATAATTAGCTGCAAATTCGATAAGAATTAAAAAGTCAGAAACGTTAAGCTCTGTTATTGTTTTCCAAAAAAAGTATCTTTTTTCTCTTGCAGCTTTGATTCGAATCATTACAGTGCCATTAAAATAAAAGGTAACTGTGAATTTATCTATATATTATGCAAATTCACTAAATCCGCTTTATTTCAGTCCATTCACTTATGAACTCAGCTCTCTGTACTTTCATTAATTTTTATATCTTTACCGTTTGCCACATTCGATTCGATATTATTAACACTAGCCCTTAACATCACCATATGAAGGGTCGCCTATTTATATATTTGTTTATTTTTAATACAAATCCACCCAGTCCCACCGATTTCGACCAAATTTTGTGCAGTTGGTCTTCTCAACAAGGCAGGTGAGTGCTGATTCTCAACATCTTCCACCCACTCAAAATACCCGTAGAGCCGGTTGCCTATTTGTTTAGCGCTAGAAAGATCGGACGTTTGATTTCAAGCGCACTGAAATTTAGTTCGAAATCAATGCAGCATGGTTCGTGCACGGAGCTGCGGTCGCAACCTAACTACGCTTTGCCATTATACATGGCCATGCAATACAGTGCGCGCAAAATGCTAGATCCAAGTCCGCGGTGAAGGGTACACTGCAACGATGCTATCAATGTACATCTTTTATCAGCTATTATTTTTTGGAGATATTGCTCCTACATATGACAGTTTAAATAAAAATATTAAAAAACTGACTCTAAAAATTTAAGTTTGATGTTCTATGCAGGAATGTCTGATCTTCATATAACAATCCACAAAAGAAATTTTAATACCTAAATGAACGATAGGTAGTATCAAACCCGAACCTCTCTAGGCATCAGAAACACTTAGTGTACAACATACGCGAAACACTAAAAGGGCAACTAGAAGTGATAGAAGATAAAATAATGTGAAAAACCGAGGGACCAAGATCGAAAGATGGCGTGTGTTACCCAAAACCTAATGCAAAAAAATATCGAAAAATATCCGAAATCAGAGATTCATTGCCCATGCAAAGAATACAATTTATAGGACACCTGGAAAGAATGAACTTAAACAGACTAACTCACAAAATTCATACATCCTTAAAGAACAAAACCACCCGCCCAAATTGATACAAACAGAAATAAAAACACCTGAATTATTCGGATCAACTAATCTAAAGAACTAAAATTAAATCAGGAAAATCACAGGATGACGGGGTTTCGAGGAAGAAGATAGTTGGACCAACCAACATACATGGTCATTGCAACGGAAGGTCGACCATTCGTTGTATATGAAGGAATACTGGACCAACAAATGTTTATTCCGCATGAGCACAAGTGAGCCATGCGCGAAGAAGAAGAAGAAGATGTTTAGTATGACTAAAGAAATTGGCGCTCTTAATTTCCAAGGGAGAGTTATTTACTAAGAAACTGATTGCATCACAAATTCAAAGTGATATATTTTTTTTTCCTTATGCCTTTACGCCTTATTAACGTCGTTGTCATTAGAGGCGAGAAAGGACTGGAGTAAGTAACTGAAAGGAATTCAGCCACGGTCGTTTAGGAAGAACCATCCGCTAATTCGCCTGGAGTGATTTGTGTATACGACGGAAAACACAAATCTGGATGGTCGGACGGAGATTCGAACCCGTTTCCATCCCTAATGCGAGAACAGAGAGTTACCGCTCGTCCACCACCCTCGCTCAAGTGAATTAACAAGTTATACAAGTAGTATCACGGATGTTTAAATAGTACTAATCTCAATAATATAAAAAAGAGTCACATCCGATTGGGCCATTGAAGTAGACCAATGTTTCTCGAAGTGGGGTACGCGACCTCTAGGGTTCGCCAGTTGATCGTAGGGATCGTAGAGAGATTTACATAATGGCGGACTAGATATCTCAAGTGTATAACACGCGCAATGGTGCCAGTAGCGGAGCCTTGTTAAGGAGGTTCGCCACTGCCTGGGTTGTTTATTTTTTTTTATTTTATTTTTTTTTAGGGGTACGTGGAGCTAAAAGTTTGAGAAACACTGACATAGACTACGTTGAGGACTACCTAGTGTTTCCGAGACGGTTTCCCGGAAGTTTTTAAACAATACGGGAAGTTATGGCTTGAGTGAGCATCCTTTTCCCAGCGAGTAGGCGGACCCTGATTAATGGACGCCATCAGTGTCTCTTAGGCCGTGATAGATCACCGTACACAGCGGCGCAAAACAGGTGTACGCTGCGCTGCGCTGCGGCCTGACCTATCTGGCCGGCCAGGTCTCGGTTTAATCAAACCGCGCGGCGCGTCCCTGGTCGCAGCAACCCGGGCGCCGGCCGGCCGCCCCTTGCTTGCTGCTGGCCTTTTTGCAGACACCACCAGACTGTTCAATTAATTCGGCTTACACGCGGCCGGCGCGGCGCTTGCAACTGATTATATTTCCGAAGCGGCCATCAACGTCGGGATTAAAATCCGCCCGCTAGCAGGGAGGGGGGATTTGTTACCGCGCTTCAGATTAAGGGCATTAATAAGGATTCCCTGATTTCTTGCAGCCTGCAGAATTCGCCAATACGAATCATTTATGTAGGGAAAAATCGTTTGACGCCGAGCGGCTGCGTCATTAGAGGGATGGTACTCCGCCGGCCCAAGAGGAAAGAACGTAGAGCGGCTGCATCGAACAGTTCTAATTACTTTACTGCGGGAGTGTTTCGTGATATATGCGGGTCGTGAATATGCATTTGCGAGTGCGTAATCTGTTAGTGAATATGTCGATGTTTTGGCTGTTCGTTAGCAATCCGCAATGTGTTTGAGTGGGTTTCGATTAAAGCTCCCCGCATCGTATGGAAAATTCTATCATCTGCGCAATACTGTAACAACAGATGCAGGGAACTAGTCTATTAATACTCACGGAGCAGAAACGACGACTGTTTTTAATTAGCTGTGTCGTCAGCCGCAGTGAAATAAATATGACTTTTTAGATTACAGCTCTTTGTTCAGCGCTACAACAAAGGAACAGGAAATTGGCCAATAACAACAACCCGATAAAACTTTGTGCAGCCATCTGTGGCCTAATCTCTGAAGAGCAAACTGCGATATGTGAATCAAGTGCTCATAACACCATCAAAAAAATATATTTACTTGGGGGAGCGAAACCAATCAGTGGAAATAGTTAAAAACCTGTAATTCATTTTATAAGATAATGGTTACATGGTTCCCATGGCTCCTGCCACTTCGCGCAGGATTCTGTGTTTCCCATTACGACCATTCGGCTCTGGAAGGATGTGACGGGGTCAGTACCACGCTCCGGCCGTTCCTTACCTTCCCGTGGAGTTTCCTCTACGGTACTCATTGAATAGCAGGCTGAGTGGGCCTGGGCATCCGTTCCAGACGTTCAGATTCGAATAAAAATCTTCGGCTTTATCGGGGATCGAATCCCGGTCTTCAGGGCCGTGGTCAGATGCTGTACCGCCCTTTTTTCACATTTTATTGATTTACTAGCTGGTACCCACGACTTCGTTCGTGATTGTAGAGAATTCATATGGACAGCTATAGACATCTAACCACCATAGTGCACGATGGGAGACTCGAAACTATTACCACACACAAACGCCAGTCTTCTGCGCTATGTAGTTCCGGCAGCAAAGTAAAATTTACAGATACACACAAGTCATTGGATGAAATACGAAAATATTCATGATCGACCAATTTCAAACACCATATCTCACACACTCCCATTTCGGCCAACGTTATGATCAATGGGAGACTCTGTGTTACTACCACACACAAACGCCAGTGATCTGCGATTGATAGTTTTCACTTAAAAGTGATACACCGTGACACATGCGTCTTTGACAGAAATATGAAACTGCCGCAGGTTGACCATTTTCATCCCCCATATCTTCCACACCCCCATACCTACAGACATCTAACAACCGTAGTGCACGACAACAGACACGATTCTATTACCACACATAAACACCAATGGTCTATGCTATGTAGTCGTGGCAGAAAAGTGACATATGCGGAGACACATACCTTTCGTCGAAATACGAAAATATCCTTGGTCGGCCACTTACAACCACCATATCTCCCACACCACCACAGTTTCTGAAATTCGGCCGCTGTTGTGATCGAAAGGTGACAATGTGTTACTACCACACATAAACGCCAGAGATCTATGATCGATAGTTTTCGCTGAAAAGTGATACACCATGACACTTTTGTCTTTGGCAGAAGTATGAAATTGCCACAGGTCGACCACTTTCAACCCCCATATTCTCCCACACCCCCATAGCCTACCGACATCTAACAACCATAGTGCACTACATGAGATACGATTCTACTACCAAACACAAACACCAATGCTCTATGCTATGTAGTTGTGGCAGAAAAGTGACATATGCGGAGACAGTGGAAATACGAAAATATCCTTGGTCAGGCCACTTACAACCACCATATCTACCACAGTACCACAGTTTCTGAAATTCGGCCGCAGTTGTGATCGAAAGGTGACTCTGTGCTACTACTACACATAAACGCCAGATATCTATGATCTATAGTTTTCGCTGAAAAGTGATACACCATGACACTTTTGTCTTTGGCAGAAGTATGAAATTGCCACAGGTCGACCACTTTCAACCCCCATATTCTCCCACACCCCCATAGCCACCGACATCTAACAACCATAGTGCACTACATGAGATACGTTTCTACTACCAAACACAAACACCAATGCTCTATGCTATGTAGTTGTGGCAGAAAAGTGAACATATGCGGAGACAGTGGAAATACAAAAATATCCTTGGTCGGCCACTTACAACCACCATATCTCCCACACAACCACAGTTTCTGAAATTCGGCCGCTGTTGTGATCGAAAGGTGACTCTGTGCTACTACTACACATAAACGCCAGAGATCTATGATCGATAGTTTTCGCTGAAAAGTGATACACCATGACACTTTTGTCTTTGGCAGAAGTATGAAATTGCCACAGATCGACCACTTTCAACCCCCATTATCTCCCACACCCCCATAGCCACCGACATCTAACAACCATAGTGCACTACATGAGATACGATTCTACTACCAAACACAAACACCAATGCTCTATGCTATGTAGTTGTGGCAGAAAAGTGACATATGCGGAGACAGTCGAAATACGAAAATATCCTTGGTCGGCCACTTACAACCACCATATCTACCACAGTACCACAGTTTCTGAAATTCGGCCGCTGTTGTGATCGAAAGGTGACTCTGTGCTACTACTACACACAAACGCCAGTTATCTGTGATCTATAGTTTTCGCTGAAAAGTGATACACCATGACACTTTTGTCTTTGGCAGAAGTATGAAATTGCCACAGATCGACCACTTTCAACCCCCATTTCTCCCACACCCCCATAGCCTACCGACATCTAACAACCATAGTGCACTACATGAGATACGATTCTACTACCAAACACAAACACCAATGCTCTATGCTATGTAGTTGTGGCAGAAAAGTGACATATGCGGAGACAGTCGAAATACGAAAATATCCTTGGTCGGCCACTTACAACCACCATATCTACCACAGTACCACAGTTTCTGAAATTCGGCCGCTGTTGTGATCGAAAGGTGACTCTGTGCTACTACTACACACAAACGCCAGTTATCTGTGATCTATAGTTTTCGCTGAAAAGTGATACACCATGACACTTTTGTCTTTGGCAGAAGTATGAAATTGCCACAGGTCGATCACTTTCAACCCCCATATCTCCCACACCCCCATAGCTACCGACATCTAACAACCATAGTGCACTACATGAGATACGATTCTACTACCAAACACAAACACCAATGCTCTATGCTATGTAGTTGTGGCAGAAAAGTGACATATGCGGAGACAGTCGAAATACGAAAATATCCTTGGTCGGCCACTTACAACCACCATATCTACCACAGTACCTACAGTTTCTGAAATTCGGCCGCTGTTGTGATCGAAAGGTGACTCTGTGCTACTACTACACACAAACGCCAGTTATCTGTGATCTATAGTTTTCGCTGAAAAGTGATACACCATGACACTTTTGTCTTTGGCAGAAGTATGAATATTGCCACAGGTCGATCACTTTCAACACCCATATCTCCCACTACCCCCATAGCTACCGACATCTAACAACCATAGTGCACTACATGAGATACGATTCTACTACCAAACACAAACACCAATGCTCTATGCTATGTAGTTGTGGCAGAAAAGTGACATATGCGGAGACAGTCGAATTACGAAAATATCCTTGGTCGGCCACTTACAACCACCATATCTACCACAGTACCACAGTTTCTGAAATTCGGCCGCTGTTGTGTATCGAAAGGTGACTCTGTGCTACTACTACACACAATCGCCAGATATCTATGATCGATAGTTTTCGCTGAAAAGTGATACACCATGACACTTTTGTCTTTGGCAGAAGTATGAAATTGCCACAGGTCGACCACTTTCAACCCCCATATCTCCCTACACCCCCATAGCTACCGACATCTAACAACCATAGTGCACGACAGGAAGACGATTCTACTACCACACACAAACACCAAAGGTCTATGCTATGTAGTTGTGGCAGGAAAGAGAAGTATACGGAGATACGAATTTTTGGTCGAAATATGAAAACGCCCTGCACTGACCAACTTTAATCATTATATCTCCCACATCCCAACAGCTATCGGCATTCGGCCAACGTTGTGTACGACAGGAAACTCCATGCTACTTCCACCCTACAAACATCAGTGATCCTGTGCTAGGTAGTGGTGGCTGAATAGTGAAATATAGGAAAAAACACGTCTATTTTTATATATATATAAGATTTTCTGGGCATTTGGAATACTAAGAATTCTTGTGATACACATTGCAGTGAAGGCCTACATAGAAAAAAATACATATTACAATTTTTGTTGGTAAACGATTAAATGATTTTCTGTAGAAACAGAATTGCATAACAATGATTTTTTCTTGTGAATATAATCTGAAACAATTATCTCAAGAATATGTACCTTACTTCAATATCTGACGAACGTGTTTTGAGTTAGTCCATCGCTGTTTGCTCAGGCAGACTGCGGTAAACATCAGGGCTTGGTTAGGGCGCCCTTGTTGAGGATACCTAATTACGGACGATTGAAAACGAACGAATCGTTAGACCCCATCTCACTGGCTTCTCTCCTCTGTCCTGACGTTGCCTACCTGTCACGTAGCACTTGTCAGCTGTACAATTGCGATTGCAAGTCAGGAAAACCGTGTTAATAACGCGCGCTCCTCATTTCGCGCTTCTCCACAGTGGCATTGGTATTTTACATTAAAGATATGAAATTAACATATAATTTGAATGCTTGATGACAATTGGTTGGGGTGGAGAGATGTTGAAATCGGCAACAACAACGGAAAGTAAAGGAAAGGAGTTTGGTTCAACCACTGAACAAGTCTCCACTTTGTCCACCGACAGAGACAGTGTTAAAATGAGTACTTCACGGGATTTCTGCCAGATAATTTCTTTACTCAACTCCTCATTTAACAACGTTTCGGCAACTACCTCCGTTGCCTTTATCAGGTGAGCTGGCATATAAAGCTATAAGACTGAAAAAAATTATTAGGCAGAAAACCAGTGAAGTATTCATTTCATACATACGCCGGGAAAAACATAATCCTCACCGAGACTGTGTGGAAAAATCTGCTAAAATGGAATGTGAGTTTCAGATTATGGTGAATACTTTCCAATCACTTAACAACGTAATAATAGTCTGCACTGAACATTAGAAATAATGATATTAGGGAATGATCATCCTATTGCAATCTGATTGATAGTTCAGTGCTTTGGCCCTTGCACTGAATATTCTGAGTGTCTGGTTCAAATTCAGGCGCAACAAAAAGTTTTCACGGCCTTGGCTATGCTCATTAAAGATACGCCAAGACACTCCGTGGCTCGGAATTGTCGTTAAACTGAAGGCCCAGCTACTAACCAGGATTCAATTTATTATTTATGAAAGGAGCAGTCATTTGGTCGAAACAGTGATAAGTAGACAAAATGTACACAATCGCTGATCCCGGTAACGAACTTTTGTAAGATTGTGATTGGAGAGCATATTGATACGGACAATTTTATAAAAGTTGGACGTTGTCACCTGCATTTACGACAAAATGTAAGTCAGAGTAATATAACTGGAAGAGAACATTATATCACTACAAAAGCATGACAGTTGCTAACACACAGTCGACCAGGCGTTTCATGCAAACTCTTAAAAAAAAGAAACAAATAGTACGCTACAGTCCTAATTACTATCACTTGAAATGATTGAGATTGAATCATTTCATTAACATCATATTTACAAGAAAGAACAGCTCTATGTATGACAGTGTTGGAAGTGAATCGAGCGACGGAAAGTTTTGTGGCGAGCTGGTTGGCATCTAGAGGCAAAGGGGAGTCGGGTCGTAGCCACGACTGTGGCCTGACGCGGTACAACGCGAGTACGAGTGAGGTACTGCGCGGGGCTCAGCTACGTCGAGAGGCGAGGGGACTCGCCAACAGCGACATCCAGTGCTATATACAGGGTGTTACAAAAAGGTACGGCCAAACTTTCAGGAAACATTCCTCTCACACAAACAAAGAAAACTTTCCATGTTAGAGCTCATTTTAGTTTAGTTAGTATGTACTGTACTTGTACTTCCTCGATTCACCGCCAGTTGGCCCAATTGCAGGAAGGTAATGTTGACGTCGGTGCTTGTGTTGACTCTGGTACCAAATGTAGAGACTTTTCGTGCTCGTATTGTGGACGGCTGTGATACAATACGCCATTCTCCAGGGCTGCATCAGCGCATCAGGGATTCCATGCGACGGAGGGTGGATGCATGTATCCTCGCTAACGGAGGACATTTTGAACATTTCCTGTAACAAAGTGTTTGAAGTCACGCTGGTACGTTCTGTTGCTGTGTGTTTCCATTCCATGTTTAATGTGATTTGAAGAGAAGTAATAAAATGAGCTCTAACATGGAAAGTAAGCGTTTCCGGACACATGTCCACATAACATATTTTCTTTGTTTGTGTGTGAGGAATGTTTCCTGAAAGTTTGGCCGTACCTTTTTGTAACACCCTGTATATCAGTGTAAACATCCTTTAAAAACTGCATTGCACTTCGATCTCGAATGAACCTAACATGCTCTGGCCGGTCGCCCTGTAAAAATAAATGTTCGAATATTTGATGCTAGCTGAACAATTAAATGGGCGCCATTTAAATTCAATCTTGAATGTAATGTAATATTTTTATTATCGTTTCTTAAAAGAATAATTTAAAAAAAAATGTGAAACAGTAAACTTTTGATCTTTGTAAATGCAAAGAAATCCCAACAAGGTGACTTATTAAACATCATAAATAATTCAATTATCAAAATTAATAATAATTACTCTCCGTCAAAGAATAAATATTTTTTGTCGTTTTTTAATGAATATTTCACAGTGGGTGGCAAATGAAGCCGAAGCTTTGAAGGGATTAGCAACCTATTACGCAGACTTGCAGTGAAGGCTCTCTGCGTCTCGTACCGCCCCGAGGACAGAGCAGAAGCGGTCGTTTGAGTGGGTCTGCTCGTTACAGCTGAATATTTCCTTTGTGTGTGTCCGCCTACACACAGGATTCTCCGCTCCTCACTGCAGCCCGGCCTGCGTCTGCTAAGGAGCAACCACAAGCGATATGTGAAAGCAGCCTTCACAGTAGGGATATACCCAAGTGCAATCCTACATCCGCTTTCGGATACGAAATTTTAATGATGTATAGCTGATGTTTTGTTTAAATTGAAATATATTATTCTTCTCTCTTTATACGTGGTTCTACCCATCGTCGCTTAGCTAACAAGAAAGTGGTTGTTTTTTTCTGACAATCTTGCCATAAAAGTAACAATGAACTGCTCGGTATTATTATCTAATTTACAAGCTTGAACTTGCATCTAAAGTAAAACAGGCTATTCACGGTTCAACTTATAGGACGTCCGTGTAGAACTACCGTAGGATGCGCTCACCCATTCACGCTAATAGAAGGGGTCCAACAAAATGTTCCAAGCAATCCTTTCCACTCATACTTTCTCGCGGCACACCATGTGTCCTTATCGCACACGTAGGATGTTTCTTCCAGTAGCTTCCTCCAATATCCATAGCTTGTTGGACAGCAAGGACCCTTTTTGGTTGCCTGGGAGTCCAACAACATCCAACTTGTCCTACATGTAGTCAGGTAACCCCTTTCACGACCCATCAAGAGTTTCTCTATCGAAAATCATATCATCGTAGATCCTACAAGTTGTCCACTAGAGCGGTGGGGAGGCGGGTGGCGAGCACGGAACAGAGCGTGGTATGTGAGCAGTAGCGCTCTGGCCTCACATTCGCGAGGACGCGGTTTCGAATGCTTCCTTTAAAAGGCCATGGCCGAATTCCCGCCCGTTCCTAGCCCCGATCCTTTCACGTCAATGGAGGCGTATTGTCATAAGCCAAAAAAATAAATAAATAACTAATAAAACAAAAAAAAAACAAAAATAAAAATAAAAAAAAAATAAAGCGAGCCACGAACTCCGCAAAGTTTATATGACAAAGATTGGTTTTTAGACGCTTGCGTAGTTATGTAAATATTTTAACTCACTTGTGAAATCATTCGACGTTTTTTGTTGTTGAGCGATGAGGCAAAAATAAATCATTATGGGAGTATTATATGGAAATAGACTTTACTTTTGGAAAAAGATAGAATTTGGAATAAAATATATACTTATTTTGATTTTAAATTTATTTTTGTTAAAATATTGAAATCTAAAAAATAATTAATTAATTTTCCACGTCCGCATCCGCTTCCGCAAAACATCCACATTCGCGGATGTCAAGCACTGAGCATCCGCGAAGATGACCTGACGTTACAGCCCTACTGATTGTTCGACTAGCATGTACAGGTATGTGCAAGGCAGCCTCAGAGTACCACATCACGGTGTAGTCTCGGCCTTTAAAGATACATGTCAAGGAGAATACTGTCGCTGAACTGTAGTTTGGCTAAATAAACGGTTTCTTATTACAGTTCCATAGTCATAATCGAAATAAACAGTTTATTAGATGGTTCGTGGTTTAATTTACCATATTAAATAAGTAGTCCACGATCCTGTTTCAAATTCAACTTGGTTTTATTTTCATAACTCCAAAGATACTCTAGCGATTACATTCACGACCTCTTCCAAAGACAATACAGTCACACCACCGTGTTCATAAACTCGTCGAAAAACTAAACTGTCTCTGTCTCCGCTGATCGGTTCATATACACAGACGGGAAAAAAAATCCCAACACCAAGAAAAAATTATTGTAGAGTAATGAAATTTGGACAATGCATTTGTCAAGTTAACATGTTTAATTGATTAAATTTTCAAGATCACAGGTTAATTTAAGCTCAAGAAATTGCATTTCAAATGTGAAATACTGTTAAATTAATAGCCGGTGTAACCTCCAGAATTTTGAATGAAAGCCTGCAAACGTGAATGCATTGTGTCATACAGGTTTCGAATGTCACTTTGTGGTATGGAGTTCCATGCTTGTTGTACTTGTGCTGTCAATACTGGGACGGTCAGTGCTGGCTGTGGATGATGCTGGAGTTGTCGTCCAATGATATCCCATACGTGTTCAATTGGAGACAGATCTGGTGATCTCGCAGGCCAAGGTAACATGTCGACACTCTGTAGAGCACGTTGCGAGACAACAGCGGTATGAGGGCGAGCGTTATCCTGTTGAAAAACTCCCCCTTGAATGCTGTTCATGAATGGCAGCACTACAGGTTGAATTACCAGACTGACGTACAAATTTGCAGTCAGTGTGTTTGGTATAACCACAAGAGTGCTCCTGCTGTCATAGGAAATTGCTCCCCAGACCATGACTCCAGCCCTGTAGCGTGCATTCCACTGACTACAAGCCATCGCCGTTTGCGACTCCAGTGGTGTCAAGCCAGAGCTCATTGGAGGACGGAGTGGAGATCTGTTGTGTTTTCTGATGAAAGCAGGTTCTGCCTTGGTGCCAGTGATGGCCGAGTGTTGGTCAGAAGGAGGCCAGGGGAACGCCTGCAACCAAACTGTCTGCGGCCTAGACACACTGGACCTACACCTGGAGTCATGGTCTGGGGAGCAATTTCCTATGACAGCAGGAGCACTCTTGTGGTTATACCAAACACACTGACTGCAAATTTGTACGTCAGTCTGGTAATTCAACCTGTAGTGCTGCCATTCATGAACAGCATTCAAGGGGGAGTTTTTCAACAGGATAACGCTCGCCCTCATACCGCTGTTGTCTCGCAACGTGCTCTACAGAGTGTCGACATGTTACCTTGGCCTGCGAGATCACCAGATCTGTCTCCAATTGAACACGTATGGGATATCATTGGACGACAACTCCAGCATCATCCACAGCCAGCACTGACCGTCCCAGTATTGACAGCACAAGTACAACAAGCATGGAACTCCATACCACAAAGTGACATTCGAAACCTGTATGACACAATGCATTCACGTTTGCAGGCTTGCATTCAAAATTCTGGAGGTTACACCGGCTATTAATTTAACAGTATTTCACATTTGAAATGCATTTTCTTGAGCTTAAATTAACCTGTGATCTTGAAAATTTAATCAATTAAACATGTTAACTTGACAAATGCATTGTCCAAATTTCATTACTCTACAATAATTTTTTCTTGGTGTTGGGATTTTTTTTTCCGTCTGTGTAAGTTCCATCGAAAGTTCTAGAACACTACAAAGGCTTCCGACAGATATTTCTCGAACTATAACAATACTTAAACAATGAAAAGATATTGAAAACATTCAGAATTAATACATAATCATTTACAATCATTACAAAATGCTTAGAAATGAAAATTAAAGATATATAAACACAAAATTATCCACATAAATCATTTTAAACTGTAGTAAATCCTCCTTCAAACATCATAGCTCACCTTAATACCTACTATTAAAAACATTTAAGCAATTCTCTTGCATAGTTCTGTCCTTAAACATATTGAATGGAATTTACATAATTTCTTTTCATCAGACAAAGTCCTTTTACACTGATTTACAATCAAATACAAGACAAATACACAAAACCATTTTCAATCACACTCTAACTTTCTACAAATGCTTCATAAAATACAATTTCACTTTAAGTTTAGGTTTGAGGGCTGTTACAAGTTCCATACGCATAATCGAAATAAACGGAACCATAATAATTTATTGTCCGTCCATTCATTCTCTTAATTCTGTTGTCTTTTATCGTTTCTATTGAATTTTCACAGGAAAATGTGTTATATTGCCCGAATAACAGACCTTTAGACAAATATTGAAAAGTAATTTTTCCTCCCTCTCGAATATGTATCATGGGGATAAAAACATTTTCTCCCGTACTATCCAACGAATATTCAAAATGCAGCTAAGTTTTTGGGAGATTTTTTTATACAGGATTTTATTTCGCTATAGACGAGCTCCTAAACTCGTTAACAATGTGTCCCCCCTCTTCGGATTTTTACCAAATCTGACCATCCAGAATTCGGATTTCATGAATTCCAGGACTCTCGCAAAGGCCACTCCACTTTACTTACCTTTCCTTGGCATCAACCATCCCAGGGCTGTAATCTCTTAGTCCTATACGATACCTTAAGACCTAATAAAAATAAAAACCCGGTCAAGTACGAGTCTAGCGTCGCCACATTGGGGTTCCGATCTATAATGATGACCTTAACACGAAATGGGCGGGAGTCGTTTGGCACAGAAACCAGCGTTCACTTTTTTTCAAACTTGGTAGTGGACTAGAGTTCAAGCCGCGTTGTTCTTTCGGTGGAGATAATAGTGCATTCCTCTAATTCCTGACAGATTTATTATTTGAAGTACCCATCTCGTTCATTAAAATTAAAAGCAATATTAACAAAGAGCACTTAAAAAAAAACAGTACTACAATATGGCAAAATTAAATTTTTGCTTATTTTGCTCTCTACTCTGTTTCAACACAGAGAATCTTCGATATTCGAGACAAGTATGAAGTTCCTCGATAAACCTGGTAGCAAAAATTGACCAATATTGACTACCTTCATCGGCGCTCTTGTATGTTTATTTTACGCTGAATAAAAATATCTATTCTTTCAATTTAAGAGCTCTAAACACTTCTCTACATGCCATATTTATTTTATTTATTTATTTTTATTTGCTTTATCCGTTTGTATCCGGCCACGTAGAAAACATATTTCCGACATTAAGAATACGATTTTTTTTAATCAATCAGAGACATGGCGTAGGCAAATCTTAAGTCTGCGACTTTTTCCCGTTTCAGATTGGAGGCCTGTCATATTCAACTTAGGGCCAACACACACATGTACATGATTCATAGCTTGATCATATCTTCTATTTCTTATCACTGAGCTTTACGCATCGTCAACATCGAGGTCGTTAAATACGAAAAGGGAAGAGGGCAAAGAACGGGAACCATTTCGCCCATGGCCTTTTGAAGGAACCATCCCGGCAATGGGCTGCAGCAATTTCAGGAAACAGAATGATTTCGCGAAGATTTGAATCTGTGAATCTCCGAATCTCCTAGATTTTCAGCTCAATGATGACTTATTTAATTGCGTATTGTTGATGACCGAAGATTTTCGGGTCCTCTGAGGTAAATATCTTCGGACATCACGCATTTCGTCCCAGTTCTATAGATAATTTTTACACAAAGTGGCAAATACGAAGCTAATTCTTTCGCTTCTATTGACTTGTTATATGGCTTTCAAATGTTCTTATTAAGTTTAGTAGAAAGAATTTGGTATATTTAGTAACGTGTATATATTCTGTGTACACTGGGAGATTTGTTTGGTAACATAATGTGACGGAGGAGGAATGAAAATTCATTTCTATTGGAACAGGTAGTTAGGATTCCCCATTTTTCTAGAAACTCTCAGGGCATTCTGTAGGCGGAAATAACTCCTTCGTGGGGTGTAAGGGTTTGGGAGAGACTGTACTAGCCTTTTCCAGCCACATGTCAACCTCTCCTTCACTTGGTGCACTCTGTTTGCTTGGACGACGCTCTGGCGACTGAAAGATTCCTGGTATAAGGAGTCACCCACTGCTTGCCAACGGCCTCAGAAAGGAGGGTAGAAGAGCGGGGAGTGGTTCAGGCACCCTCTTGTCCTTGGGGGTGGAAACAGCCCCTAAAGGTGGATGAATAAGAAATGATTAATTGCATGGGGTTGCAGAAGGCAAAGGGAAACCACTGCATAAAAGACCCAAAGGGTATCCCGAGGTCATGTAATCCTCTCAAATTACATATATCATGATGGCTTAATGCTGGGTAAAATATTCCCTCAATCGGATCTCAGGGTGAGGACTGCTCAGGGAGGAGTCATCAGAATGGATAGAAACATTCTATAAATCGAAGCGTGGAATGTTAGAAGCCTGAATACGGCAGGTAGGCTAGAAAATCTAAAAAAAAAGGAGATCGAGCACCTTAAGTTATATGTTTTTAGGATTAATGATATTAAATGGAAGGACGCACAGGATTTTTGGTCTGGGGAACACAGAATAATTAGAACACAAGCTGTCAATGGAGTCACTGGTGTAGGATTTGTAATGAATAAGAAAGTAGGGAAACGGGTGAGTTACTTTGAACTGTTTATTGGAAGGATTGTTTTGATGTGGTTAGAAACTAAGCCCGCCCCAATCACGTTATTGCAAGTGTATATGTCAATGTCACAGGAAGATGACGAAGAAATGGAGAAAATATACGCCGAAATTGAAGAATTAATCAAATATGTGAAGGGGGAGGACAATCTAATAATCATGGGTGATTGGAATGCGATATTTGGAGAAGGAAGAGAGGGGAATACTGTAGGATGATTTGGTGTAGGAGAAAGAAATGAGCGAGAAAGCAGGTTGCTAGAATTTTGTGAAACATATCAGCTAGTCTTAGCAAACACGCTGTTTGAGAACCATGCATGAAGGATATACACCTGGAAACGTCCTGGGGATACAGGCAGACATCAGCTAGATTATATCATGGTCAAACAGAGATTCAGGAATCAAGTTCTAGACTGTAAGGCGTACCCAAGAGCAGACATAGACTCTGACCATAATTTGATAGTAATGAAGTGCAGGCTGATATTCAAGCGAATAAGGAAGCAGTATAAGCAGAACAGACTGGCAGTGAATCAACTGAAACAATCTAGCACGAGAGAAAAATTTGTTGAAATGGTATTCTGAGGTCTAAGAAGTAACTCTGAAAGGAGCTCAACCGAGGACGAATGGAATGCATTAAAGACTGAAATAATGAACGCTGGTAAGGAAACATTAGGCTTTAGGGAACAAGCTGCCCGAAAACATTGGATTACTGAAGAAATTTTGCAGCTGATGGATCAGAGGAGAAGGTACAAAAAAGCTAAGGATGAAGAAGGAAGAGAGTAATACAGGCAATTTAGAAATCAAATAAATAGGAAATGCAAAAAAGCAAAAGAAAAACTTCTAGAAGAAAAGTGTGAAGAAGTAGAAAAGGAAATAGTCGTAGGTAAAGTAGATGTTGCATATGGGATGAACAAACAGAATTTTGGAGAAATGAAGAAAAGAGGTGTGAACATTAAACGTGCCAATGGGAAACCTCTCTTAAGCTCAGAAGATAGTGCTAACCGATGGAAGGAATACGTTGAGAAACTGTATGATGGGGATGACTTAAACAAAAGCGTAATGGAAAAGGAAGCTGATGTCAACAATGATGACTTAGGAGATCCTGTTTTGAGGACAGAATTCAATAAAGCTCTGAATGACTTGAAAGCAAATAAGGCAGTTAGAATCGATGAGATCCCTGCAGAGCTTCTTAAATCCAAAGGAGAAGAAGGAATCGACAGATTATTCAAAAAGATATCAAACAGGAGAAATTCCAACTGATTTTAATAAAAATATCATCTTCACACTTCCGAAGAAAACACAAGCCGACAAATGTGAGAATTACCGCACTATTAGTTTAACATCACATGCTTCCAAATTACTGACCAGAATAATATAGAGAAGGATGGAAAGGGTAGTAGAAGAGATAGTAGGTGAAGATAAGTTTGGGTTTAGGAAAAATCGCGGTACAGGGGAAGCAATTCTGACTTTAAGATTAATACTTGAAGGGCGGATCAAGAAAAAAAAGATACTTTTATGGCATTTGTTGTTTTAGAAAAAGCATTTGATAATGTTAGGTGGGATAAGATGTTCAAAATATTAAAGAAGTCAGGTCTATAATATCGAGATAGAAGAATTCTTTATACCCTACATCAGAATCTAGTGGCTATTATAAAAGTAGAGAATCTTGAGAGACATGCATCAGTTAAAAAGGGTATGAGACAAGCTTGTAGTCTATCCCCGATAAGATTCAACTTGTGTGTAGAAGAAGCAGTAAAGGAAGTCAAAGAAAAATCTCCATGTGGCATAAGTGTTCAGGGAGAAAATATCAGTATGCTACGATTTGCTGATGACATTGTCTTGTTAGGGTTGAGGATATTGAGAAGTTACTGAAAAGCATGAATAAAATACTGAGGGAAGATTTTGGAATGAATATAAATCAAAGCAAGACCAAAGTGATGAAATGTAGCAGAAATGATACCAATGACAGTAGATTAATTATAAAAATAGTATCGGATAGGATGGGAGAAATAAATGAATTCTGTTACTTAGGAAGCAAAATTACAACCGATGGCCGACGCAGGAATGATGTTAAAAGCAGAATAGCACTAGCAAAAAGAGCCATCATGAAAAATAGAAAACTTTTATTTTCAAATATTGATCTAGAAATTAGAAAGAAATTTTGAAAACTCTATGTATGGAGCACAGCACGTTATGGTAACGAAATATGGACTTCAGGAATAACGGAAATAAAAAAATTGAAGCCTTTGAAATGTGGTGCAACAGAAGAAGGCTGAAAATTAAGTGGACATATAAAATAAGAAATGAACGAGTTTAGGAAATGACGGGTGAGGAAAGAAGTTTGTGGAAGAAGCTTATAGAAAGAGGAGATAGGCTGGTAGGTCATTTTTGAGACATTCTGGATCGGTCAATTTGCTGACGGAGGGGACAGTCGGAGGTAAGACCTGTAGAGGAAGACAGAGATTAGAATATATGAAACAGATAATTGAGGACGTGGGTTGTAAGGGGTATGTAGAGATGAAGAGGTTAGCACAAGACAGGAAGGGATGGAGGATTGCATCAAACCAGTCGATAGACTGACGACAAAAAAAAAAAAAAAAAAAAAAAAAAAAAAAAAAAAAAAAAAAAAAATCCTTCGTGTAAGTTATGCACATGGAATCCAGAATAATAATCAACATTAGGGCTACGGATCATTGACTCTTGTCATCGAATTTCTACTCCTGAACGGTCGCTGTTATCTAACCTGCAGTCTTCGCTATAGTTGGGGATGCATTGAGTTGGAGGGCTATCCACTGTTCCTGCAACGCTACTGAGCGACATAAAAAAACTCTAGGAGTAGCAGACGATACCACTTCATTGCCGTCTCCGATCCTCCGTATTTGCCGAGTTGTAATGTCATCTGCTCCGTATTGGTAGGCCAAGGTCTCTAGCTTGTAAAAGTAATAAATTACAGACTTCAAATATTTATAGTTTGTTGTGAACCAAAATCAAATATGGTAGTTTATATTCAGATGGAGTAGTCGAGTGTGATATATTGTTATTTAGAGCTCAGCGAGGCTGGAACCAGTTAAAGGGGGGTCACATTTAGTTAACCAACCTTAGAGACAACAACAGCTGCTGCCCTGTATCATCATCATCATTATCGTTGGGGACCATCTCCCGTTTCCCCGAAGTGGTTTACGAGCCTTCCTGTGTTTCTGTCTTGGTTGTTATAGACATCGTTTTCCACTGTCTCGTATGCAGAAAAGTTTAACTGTCCGTAATATAGTCCCAGTTCCAGCCTCTTCTCTCTACGTCCTCCTTCAGTTGGTCTGTTCATCTTCTTCTTGGTCTTCCCACTGGTCTTTTGCCCACTATCCTTTTTTCCAAATAAGTTTTTGGTAGTCTTGTACTATTCATTCTCTTGACATGCCCAAACCATTTAAGTCTAGATGTCCTAAGTCTCTCTTCCATAGTTTCCCTTAGCTCTAGGTTTGATCTAATCTCATTATTCTTTATACGCTAAATTCATCGTTTTCTGGATGACAGTTCTAAGGAACTTTATGTTACGGGCTTGAATTTTTCAAAGGTCCTTTGATGTTAATGTACATTTTTCCAAAGTATATGTGAGAATAGGAATGAGATATGATTTGTTGAAGACAATTTTTGTTCTTCTGGGAACCATCATGTCCCGAAGGACTGTAGATGTTGGCTCCTTTGGCTAATCTGTTCATTATTTCTAACTCACTTCTACCGTTACTAGCAATTATGATCCCCAGGTAGCTGAACTGGTTAACAACTTCAACTTAATGGTCTTGTAATTTTATATGATGATCTGTATTCCTTCTTCGGTTTCATTCCATATTGCCATATCATCCGAAAACACCAATGAGTGTAGGTCTCTATTGATTGCTCTCTTTAGTTTTTTAAGTTGTTATCGATCACTGCTATGAACAGAAGCGGTGAAAGGGCACTGCCTTACTGTACTCCTTAGGTTGAACTAAACAATTCATATTGACCATCCGCAACATTGACACAGCTCATGCAGTTACTATACAATATATGGTTCTTTCTAACGGGGTACTCTGGTATTTTAAGGTTTCTTAGACTTTTCCAGATAGTTGATCTAGGAACATTAGTGTACACCTTTTCAAGGTCCATAAACACAATGATTAGGTTTTTCCCTCTTTCCCAATGTTTTCTACCAGCATTCTCATGGCATATATTATATCTGTTGCCCTGTATAATGACTATAACTAATTCACTTGCTGGCTGATTGAGAGAATATGTCAATCACCTTTGGCAGTAATACTACGGAAAGCAAAGAAGCAATCGCATGAAAATATCGCTGTGTATCTGGAGTCGAATTCGTTCTTTGTGCTGGTAGAGACTGAGAGTTGGAGCTGTATCTTTGCTGAGGGAATCTCTTCTCCTGTCTTCACTCTTAAGCCAGCTGAGAGCTGGCCCTGCCGGGTTCGTTTTTCTGCTGGAATTTACTGATTTTGTGGCAGGGGAGGAGGATACGTCCACCCCCTCACTCCCCCGCCAGCCCCAGAGCAGGTCTCCACCCCCAAACTTCGTCAAGCGGAGCCGAGATTGTGGTGGTTTCGAACCCCACAGTGCTGCATGTTCAGCGCCAAAGTATCGCTGGCATCTCACACCTTCCTGGAGTTACACTTTAAAAAGTTACCGAAATTCACCACAGATATAACTTTCCCGATACGTTTCGGTATTTATTTGCATAACATTTTTTCCTAACTTCACACTCTCAAGTTCATTCTAATGTTTCCGTGAGAGTGAGATTTTTTATTTTTTACTCTTCTTTGCCCATAAAATACTCTCCAAACCACTGTAGGATAGATTTAAATCCTGTTCGATATTCCCCTTCAATGCGCTGTTGGGATTATGGGATTACATAGTCACAGTATGGATCATGCTTCGTAAGTGTTTATAAGTTCCACTTTTTAAAATTTGCGCCATACTTTCAAAATATATTTTAGCTATCATTGTCGCGCCAAATAGTTCTTAGTTTCAAGTGGTAGATTTCTGAGCGAGCGATTGACCACTTGGTCGTGCCCAGGTGCCTTTCGTGGATGAAGTCCGGTGATGCAGCTAACTGTCTCCTGCGGACCAATCTCGGTGATGTCATGGTCCTCGTAGGCAGAAAAGTACACCGGCAGTCGGCGATGTACTCCAGCGATGTGGCAGTCGTCAACGTCGTCATCGACAGACTGGAAATTTATCTCAAAGCTGTCAAAGAGCGCGTTAGCATTGTCTTCCGGCAGAAATACAAGACCGCGTTCGCCGTGGAGTGGTGGTATCAGCTTCCTCCGGCGGGTGAGCTGCCTAGTTTCGTTCTACATGCTGCCATCGACTGGTCGCAGCATTGTAATTCTTGCGGACCACTTACGGTTTCGAAGTTCTACCAGTGCTGCCTTCAGCTCTCGCTGCATCTGATTGAGGAGGCGGCGAGTGGCAAGGTTCCTCATTAGTTTCCATTCCCTCGCAATCCGACTTTTGTTTCTGATCTGCGCAAGAAGATGCGGTGGTAGCTGGCAGAAACGTTCCATGCGTTGATGAATCAGTGGTGTGGTGACTTTTGTAGCTTCATTTACGGTGTTGGTGAAGACTCTTAGAGTCTCCTCAACATTCCCCTCCGCTATAAACGTTTCCAGTTTCGTCGCTACGACTTGCCTAAACCAGTCCCAGTCGTTCCGCTTGTAATTAGGAATTGGTTGATTCTTTGCCTGCCACTCCCAAATATCGACCTCAAGTAGCACAGGAGACTGGCCGACGATAGTCTGTTAAGGATTGTTGCCGTTACAAACCCTGTGATTCCCTTTATTACAGCAATGTCAAGAGCATCAGGACGTCTTCCATTTGCAGGATGATTCGTTGGTTCATCAGGTGCCCATACACATAAATAAGCTAGTCGTCTTAGGAGGTATCCAGCCGGATTAGCAGTTCTGCTATGCCAACCTTGGTGCTTCGCATTCATATCTCCGCCAATGAGGATTTTACCAGGATGTTTGATAAGGGAGGCAATGTCGGCTTCGTCAAGCACTCTGCGTGGAGGTCGGTAGGCTGCGACGACGGTGATAGCGCCTGAGGATGTTTTCACCTGAATCGCGACAGCCTCTACCTGCTGAAGAGGAGAAAGAGAGACTTCGCAGTGGGGAATACCACGTTTTATGTATAGCGCAACACCCCAACTTGCCGTCAGTCGGTCTATACGGTAGCATCAGTAGTTTGGTGCTGCTCCCGCAGGCACGGCTTCAGATGGGACTCGCTGAAGAGGCAAATGTCCACATCTTCATTCCGCAGAAATTGTCTAAACTCGAGTAATTGTCCATGAATGCCTTTGGCATTCCACACACAGTAAGTGAGGCTATGAATGTGTAGCCTCCTATTCATGGCTGCGTTGCTGGGTTACGGTGGTGTTGGCAAGCGCCAACGTTACTGCAGCTGTGATGTCCGAAGACATTCTGTCCAGCCGCGTTAAGAGGTTTACCTTTATGCTGAGTATATTCTCAAGAATATTTGTGCTGTTCTTCTCTGCTGCCTCTTCTCGCTGCTGGGGTAGTAGATCTTGTCTTTTCTGACGATTTGGTGGTACTGTCTGCAACCCCATCGGTTGTACGGTCATTGCAGCTGGGCCTTGCGTCAGCGGCTGCGTCGAAGTGTCTTGGTGCTGTGGCTGTTTGGAGGGCAAAGTATTAATCACGTCTTTCGTTACCTCAGCGAAGGATAAGTCTGGTTGCACTTTGGAAGATGCCAGTTTCTTGCCCTTCT
Source organism: Vandiemenella viatica (assembly GCA_031002005.1). Lineage (NCBI taxonomy): Eukaryota > Metazoa > Arthropoda > Insecta > Orthoptera > Morabidae > Vandiemenella > Vandiemenella viatica. Next base: position 617,889 of record CM061914.1, read on the forward strand.
GCTTCTTCGTTCCCTTCAGTTTCTGGGAATTAGAGTTCGTTGAGTCAGAGTTTGATAGTTCACTGAACTCCAACATTTGTTGTTGGTTTGCTGTTGTTGTAGACGCCTCTGAGGAGTCTCTGTCCCCACTCCTCTTTGACGATTGCGGGCTCGTTTATAGGCTGGACAGCCTTTTCAACTGGCAACGTCACCACCGTTGCAGTTTCCGCAGACTAGTGGATGACGGCCCTTCAGCTGGTGACAGTCCTTTTCGTCGTGTTGTCCCTCACAATTCACGCACACCGGGCGCACTTTGGAATGGCGTGCCACATGGCCAAATAACTGACAGTTAAAACACTGCTGCGGTCCAGTCGATGATCTTAGTTACTGTGTCGATACTCTGAGGCGGCATAGCTTGTCAACTTGAAATATTGTGGGGTTTCCAGGCAGGTCTAGTAACACTACTAGGAACAGCGGCTTTATTTCGTTACTGCAGGGACGATGAAGTTGAGGTACGGACCTCATGTCGTAGCTCAGTTCTGTCAGCTCTTCTTTCAATGTCTCTGTTGGCAGAGTCCTAGGAATGCCACGAAACACCACCTTCAATAATTTCACCGCTCCGGTCGGGAAAGTGTAGTATGGGATGTTGCACTATTGAAGGAAACTTCGGCAGTAGTCATGCTGAATTTAATTTTGTCACCACCTGCTGTTTTAGCAGCAAATGGACTCTCGATGACAGCTGCCACCCGGTCTTGTAGTTTTCTATGAATTCCTCTACTATAGGTGGGATGGAGTCGCATCTCGGCTCCATACGCGGCGGATCGTCGACTGTCAATGCTGTGAAACGGTTTTGCACCTCCATCGCAGCTGGGTCCAGTAAAGGTGGGGGCTTCCCTGTCTTCTTTGGCATTATGAAACCTTCCTGGTCTGGCTGCCAATTCTGGGTGACGGAACGACGCCCTTTGACTCCATTACGCCCAGAGGCCGAGATTGCAGAATTGTCAAAGGCTTCCATTGACTTCTTATTTTGTACCTTAGCTTTCTTTTGCTTTCTTTGCTGTGCTAAGTTTCGTCACTGCAGGCTGACTCCAGTAGATTTACGCGCCACCTCCTTCTTTTAATTGATGGCACGAGGCTGTTTATTATATGTCCTCTCTGGTGGAGTAGTGGGACGCTTTCTCGGCATTACGTGTTTGCTCACCGAGTACACGTCACCGTGTATACACTGAATGTTGAACACAGTGGCTGGTCTAGAATCTTCGTCCATTTCCAAATCCTTATCCGCTTGTCGGGTCGTGGTACATGCCAAGGTGCCACAACATCCACCGGCAAAGCCGAGTCCAGAGAGGCGGTCGACGTGCGTGGCGCGGATGTACAGCGCGCGCCTTCCTTGTCACCTCTCCGTCCGATCACAGGGGGACGTACGGGGATGACAGCTTAATTCGCTGCCAGCAATCACGAATCAGTACCGAATGATTCAACTTCGAGACACGCAACACGGGATTGCTTTAGTCACTTTTGTCAATACCCATCTATAACAATCACTCACACACGACATTACTAATCTAAACAACAAGGCATACAAATGCACTCATAATGTATATCATTGAACAAATGTCCGCACAAAACAGTTACGTTATTTGTTAATCAAATCACTCTGTCTGTCAATAATTATTCATATGTGCTGTTGATTACTTAAAGCAATATTTATATTAACATTTCCTGTAAATGACTGCGAGAAACAACTTTTTATCGGTTGTTTTGATATTTCAAATCTATTGTTCTCTAATTTTATAGCTTTTATTTCCAGTATCACAACCATTTTAACTTTAATTGGTATTCATTTTTCACAACTTCATACCGAAATCTGTGTGAGCTGTGCAGTTACAATTAATGTTATTAAGCAACTATAACAGAGATAAGTTTATCTGATTAGAAAAAAGGAGATACGAGTATCCGAGAGAATCGAAAGAACAACCAAGACGCGATCGTAATAAAAATTAGATAGTTTTCTATAATAACTTAATTATGGTGTTGCAGGGAATCTATATTGTCAACTCGAATTCCTACCTGTTATTCTTAACCATACTTATGTTAATGACATCACTCATAACCCACACTGCGTCACCAGGCACGAGCCTGGGTCCCCGTGTACCGGCAATCATGAAGGCGAATGCTGGGACGTCACCAATCACCTCACAAATAAAAATAAGCTTCTCACACACAGAACATAGTTATATTTTTCACAGACAGATGGCAACACTTGCCTTCCTGAGTAGCGCTCGAGGTAGAGGTGGACAAGCTAACCCCTTCCGGCCGAAGGATACATACGAAAAAATTGCAAGGGCCGCCTGTTCGAGATAGGGCCTCTGGCATGGGTGGTTTTAATTAAGTGTTGTGTTCGTCTTGTGCTGTCCCCACTGTACTGTTCAAAATATCATAATGAAAGCCTGATATAACAGATGGTACAAAAACAAATTGGAGCAGGCTAAATAGTAACAAAGACCGAAGGCCATTTTTCTTAAAGATATACGAAAAATATCTTATGAATGTAAATTTCATTTAAAATGTCACTTTGGAACGAAATGACTTGAATTATGAATGCAAGTAGTTAGAGTGAGATTGTACATATAACCAGTCAGGAAGCTATTTCGTATAAATAAAAACAATTTTTCGTGAGAGATTAGCATGCGTACAAAAGCACTCGGAAGTGTGGGCTAAAGTATTAGAAACGATTTTAGTGGAAGGCTGAAAAGTGAAGACGTATACAAAATGTGGTAATTCGAAAATGCAATTTTTTTCATATTACTAAAGCAAGGGAGCAAAAAGAACTCAGGTAGGAGCAAGCGAGCAAAAAGCACAAAAATGGAATTATCTCAAATTGTGGGCTACAAGCCATAAAACGTCGTCACTAGGACCTTGCCAGCTATGCTCCTGGAGTATTAAAACGAACTTTAGTAACCCCGCGCTGCACATTGCATATATTTGTCGAAGTGGAATCCGATATGAGTTGTCGAGAGTCAAGCTGACTGGGATCAATTGTGTTAAATTTAGTTCATGCCGATGAAAATTTATGTATTTGTAAACAGAATAAACAAACATCCAGACTCTCGTTTTTGTACGTATGGACGGCTCTACTGGCTGTTTGGCAACCTCGCGTATCTTCAGTTTATGATCCATCCAGCACGTGTTGAGACACAACCAAACTAATTGTAACATCAAAAGGAACAATAACTGTTCTAGTTTTATAAGCAGTTGATTAATTAATTCTGTTAGTGCAAGCTTGACCTGGTCGCCACCAACGATGCGTTGGAAATGCTCTGACACGTCAAGGTTTCAAAATAATAACCCATAAGCCTTTGCATTGACCCTGCACTTTAATCGTAACTTCATATTACCGAAGACTCTTGCGTTCGTTGACCCTCATATTAATTCGATAATGCTTTTATTCCCGACAGTTACTAGTTCCACGATTCACAACACTCTCCTTCACAACGAAGTGGCTATATTTCATACTTCGTCGCCTACTTCACTGTTCAAACTATGTTCCACGCGCACTTCTAAAAAAGCATTCTTCGCTTTCCTTCAGCGCCGAACACAACACGCGCGCTCGCTTCCCGGCAATAGACTTGCGCATTATAGTTCGCGAAGAAGAGCGCTCAATTTAGTTCGCAGCTCCCTCGCGAAATAGTTCGCTCTTTTAGTTCGTTAGTTCGCGTCTCCAATTCAGAGAAACAGATCGTTCGCTCGCCTTGCTACCGCTACTGCACGCGCTATTTTGTTTGTTATGTCAGTTTTATTAGGACATTATCATTTTTTGTCGTTTCTAAATGGAATTTAATAAAACCTTCTTAACAAAAGTTATTGCACGATCTACCATTGTTATATTATTGATGTTCTTGCGTAAATCGAAAATGGAAATTTCATGTAATTATTATTGTTATTCTATTGATGTTATTCTGTATAATGAAAAGAGCCAACTGCATGATATTATTACTGTTATATTGATAATATGAGATGTTAAATAGTAAAACAAACGTGGCTGTATGGGTACAAGCCCAAATGCCAACAAAATAAATGAAAAAAAATAGCCCTTTCAAAGACATTAGCATGATCAGTTGCCATCAATAAACCAAAGTTCTCATTGTCCTTTGCACAAATGGGTAAACTGAATAACTGTGCTGTTTTTACTATTTACTTTACATGCATTCTTAGAATATTAATTTTTTAAATGGATTTATTTATTAGTTCATGGAAGAAACATTACTTATAAAAGGCGCTAATGATCCTGCCGTCGCCGCGCCCTTAAACCGCAACAACAACAACAACAACAACAACAACAACAACAACAACAACAACACAACATTACTTATAAAATATTATAAATGCGTTTATTTTGATGGATTAAAATACCCGTTTATGAGTAATCGGCTTTTTTTATTTAAATATGGTTTTGGAAATCATGAACAAAATATAATTCTACTATTGGCTACAAGTTAAATACTATATGACATAAACAATACTACCATACATATTTGGGTTTTCATGGTTTCCCCAAATCGCTCTAAGATATTTCCAGGATGGTTCCTTCAAAAAGACTAGTCCTTCAATCTATTCCCGTCCCTAATGACCTCGACGCTGAAAAAAAATCTCTTGCGATGAGAAGCTGGTTGTGACATTGGTGATAGCCCTCCTTCGCCTTTCGAAAAGTAAGTGAAATTTTAAATATAAACTGCTTACTCAACTAAAAGTTGTACGTGTATTAATGGTGCCTATGGTGATACGTCTGGCTGCTATCTTTATTTCGGCATCACTTTCTGTACACAACATGATAATGATCGCGGCAGATTGTTTTGCTTATGCTTTTACGTCTCTTCGGCGTCGAGGCGGGAAAGGACTGTGAACAAGGAAAGGGAAGGAATTCGGTCATGGCCTTAAAAAAAGCGTTCCCTGCATTCGCTTAGAGTGACTTTGGGAAACCATGGAAAACCAAAATCTGGATGGCCGGACGGAGATACGAACCCATGCCCTCCCGATGGCGAGGCCATTGGTTGACCACTCAGCTACCAAGCTGCAGCCTGCCCCAGAGTATGTGATTAAACAGCTATAGTTTATTAACTAAATTAAGTAAAACACAGCAAGGGGACAGCCCTCCATACTACCAAGTCTGGATGGCTCTTCCCCACCATGGTGGGACTCGCTGTTGATATCGTACTGACGAGATGTTCCGGTTGTGGTGGCGCAGGTTATGGCAACGTGGCGCCCAAGACTGACTGGGGCAAGGTGTCCACGATCGTGTACGCGCTGGTGGGCATGCCGCTGTTCCTGCTCTACCTGTCCAACATCGGCGACATCCTGGCGCGCAGCTTCAAGTGGACCTACGCGCGCTGCTGCCTGTGCAGGGGCTGCGTGCGCCGCCGCCGCCTCCCGCCGCCTCCGCCGCCCCCGCCTTGGCAGGTAAGACCACACATCTCTATTAACAATCACTATGAGCCAGACCAGATCGCACCGAGGTTCAGATACCACTTTATGGTAAGATGCAGGTCACAGAGGAACTGGTCGTCCTATATCTCAGATACTGGTTCAGCACGCCTGTTTCAAGAGGATCCAACCAACCTTCCGATTGTGTACTTCGTTAAGTTTCATGGAGCAAATAATAAGAATTGCATAAGTTAATCTTGAATGTCAAGCTATTGATTTCCTTAGGCAATGTGTATATATTTTGAATTTTTCCGTTGAAAGTTCTGTAGAGTAATGGTAAACTATTTGATTCATGACTCAAAAGTTTGAGTATCTTGCCTTCCACATTCAAACAGCATAGCACCACATCCACCCGGCTTCAATTGCATTTACGGATATGCAGATGCTATGGGAATTATTAAAGTCTTCAGATGGTATGGAGTTCAATTTTTTTGGAGCTTGGACTGTCCATTGATCAGCCTAACTATTTCGCTATAATACAAATTTTCAATGAGGTTATTATCAGATAGCAAAGGAGATTAAAGATTGCATATGGTGATGTTATTGAACAGATAGATCCTGGTTCTACTAATTTTTTTAAATAAATTCGTAATAAAGCTTTTTGTCGTGTGTGGAACGAGTAATATGATACAACTTACCTCAAAAGTGGATCGGCCTAGTTCAGCTTAGTGTTGGCTACGGATGCAGGATTTCCAGTCGGCATCTGCAAAAATTTATAAGGGGAAAAGAGAGATTTGGCAAAAACTTAAATACTGTCACGTCTATAGCTCCTTGAAATGAACGGCAAGGTGTAGGTAGTTGGATTTATTATATAATTGGCTGGAAGGCATACAGTACATGTTTGACACTCGTCAAAAGCAATGGTAAAATGCTATATATCTCAGAGGTCCTCCTTATGGTAAATCATTGATCTAAACGAGAGGTGGTTGCTTTCTGAGCCAGAGGTGGGAGGAATAATAATAGAATTGTTCTAGTACGTTGATTCTCCATTAATGTTGACTGTGGCTCCTCGTTCGAACTGGCTTCTCTCATGCCTGTTGGTGTGGCAAGGTTGCCTAGCCGGGCAGACATGGTTCCGAATGCTTCTAAGTGTCGGTGGTCACCTCTCTCTTTCCAGGGACAATCAGAGGCGTTGGGTTGCACTGCGCGCCTCGGAAAAAACTATTGTTAATGCTACCAACAGTGACAGTAACGCCCCCGTTTTCGAATGATAAAGGTATATAGACGATGTGTTTGGTAACTGTGGTCTGGTGCAGGACTCCGCGGGTGCCCTGGAGCTGGGCAGGACGCCACCCCCGCCGCCTCCGCGGGGCGACGTCGAGCTGCCGGCGTCCAGCGATGGCGAGCAGTCGACAGAGGGCAGCAGCAGCGACTCCGCCTCCAGCTACGACCCGCAGTCCGTCACCGTGCCAGTCACGCTCTGCCTCGCCATCATGGTCGGGTGAGTCGCAAAGACCACGTTCAAAGAGTATAATGTAGTGATATCAAAATCGGTTTTGCCTATCCATAATCAACTATTATTAATTACTAGCTTCGTTCGTATTTGTAAAGAAGTTTGATTGACAGCTACCGACATGTAACCACTATAGTGCGCGGTGGAGACTCGACGCTAATACCACACGCAAACATCAGTGATCTGCGCAGGGTATTTATTGCTGCAAAGTGAAGTATAGGGACACACATGTCTTTGGTCGAAATATGAAAACGCCCTCCGTCGACCAATTTCAACCAACGTATCTCGCACAACCCCATAGCTACCAACATGACACCACCATGATGCACGTTGGGAGACTTGAGGTTAATGCCACACACAATTACCAGTGCACTCCGCTATATAGTTTTGGCTGTGGAGTGAAATATACGGACGCATGTCTATTTTTACATTAGGTCCACCACTTTCAATCACCATATCTACCACATCCTCACGGACACTGACATGCAATCACCATAGTGCACGGCAAAAATCTCCAGGCTACTACCTCACGGAAACGCCCGTGATCTGCACTTCGTAGTTCTGGCTGCAAGTTGAAATATAGGGACACGCACATCTTTGGTTTAAAAAGGAAAATGCTACGTCGACCAATATCAACCATCATACCTCCCACATCCCCATAGCTACCGAAATTCGACCTTTTTGTGCACGATAGGTGAATGTATGCTACTGTCACATACAAACACCAGTAATAAGCACTGGACTCTTTTGGCTAAATAGTGACACATAGGGACACACACGTCATTGGTGGAAATGCTTAAGAGCCTCATGTCGATCACTTTCAACCAGCATATCTCCAACTCCTCCATAGCTATCGACATGCAACCACCATAGTGCACAATGGAAAACTCCATGCTACTACCACACTCCAACAGCAATGGACTGTGCTGTGTAGTTGTGGCAGGAAAGAAATGTATAGAGATACACAAGTCTAAGGTCGAAATATGAAAAAGCCCTACATCGATCGGCTTTAACCGCCACATCTCCCAAACCACACAGCTAACGGCATTCGGCCAACGTTGTGCGTGACAGGAAACTTCATGCTATTATCCCATACAAACACCAGTGATCTGTGCTAGGTAGTGGCGGCAGAAAAGTGAAATAGAGGGAAACTCACACACACATATATATATATATGATTAATCATGGCAACTGATACAGCTGAGCCGCACAATTTCATGGTCTAAAAAATATTCTGTCACCGAAATTTACAAACTGGTGTATGATGAGGCACGACGCTAGGAAGGAATGCAATATGCTCAGCAACTATCGCATGGTCATCACAGATGACTAGCATGTGCAAGACGAAACACACGACATTCAGAATTTATGCCTAATGGCACTATAGTAGACGCAACTGGCCATTTTAAAACCTTCAAAGAACTGACGTAGGCAGTTATGGTTATACAACTTGGTAAGTCGACAGGTTGTGTTTCTCACGACACCACAGCCTCTGCAATTTTCACCAAGCACCTCATTAATTCAAGTTGGAAGTGTGGCGACATCACCATGATCTGTGTCCGTGTGACTTTGACGTGTTTGTGTACATTAAAAATGAAGTGTCGAAGTGGCGTTGCTCCCGACCTGGCCGAAAATTTTTCGAATCGCGTGTTACTAACTAGTAGAGAGGTAAGGCAAGAACAAGAACTTGTTGGGAGACTGTGTAGAAAAATAGATGTTTGTATTTAGTTTTAAGTCGATGTAATTCTCCCCCAGATTTCTAACACTTTTTGAGTTTGGCTTAAGTTCATGTGCAACTTACTTTTTTATTTATTCTCCCTTTCCGTCATGCATAAGCTGGATGGAGAACGCTGAAGTCAAACATTTAATGTTGTAAGAGGTACGAGTCGAATTGAACGAACTTTATTTCATAATTACCAGTTGCAAGATAACGCCAATGCAACTGTTTAATTAATTTATTTATTTTGTTGAATTTATTTATTGTTGCGTCGTACGCGTTTCACTTCTCATCGAGGCATCATCATCAACGAATTTGCGTTACATTTTTTATATACAGTTTTATATACATTCTTATCTTATTAAATTGTGAACATAAGACATTTTTATAGCTGATATTTACTTACTATTTACATTTGTTAATATGGTACGCAGCTACTCATCTCCATGTTTTGCTTGTCTCATATTTACAATATTGTGCTTTCTCGTCATTCAGTCGTCTGATGGGGCCAGCTGGTTTGTTTATGTCTTGTCTCTGGTGCGCTTTCACGTCCTTCGGTTGTCTGCAGTGGCCATCTTGTTTGTATATGTCATGTCTCATGCCGATAGCGAGAGTTTTGAAAAGTTAGTGTATACGTGATGAGCTTGTTAGTGTATTTTATATTAATGTATGATGTATATGTGTGTGGGGGTTTGTTAGAGTTTTTGTTTATTTTGTTTTGTCTGTCGAGTTTGTGTATATTAGTTTGAGTAACGTTATATTTGTAAGATTTACCTGCTCATTTAGTATGTGTTTTCCTTCATTGTTTGCTTTCTCAATACATAAGTTATTCTGTATAGTGTGTGTGTTGTGTCTCTGATTGTTAATAGTGTGAATTTGTATATCTGTGTTTATGTTTGTTGGTGAATGCTCATTTTCTATGAGGTGTTTGGCGAATGTGGAATGGTTACTGTGTTTTAAAGCTCTCATGTTTTCTTTGTAGCTGATTTGGAATTGTACTCGTGTTTGTCCTGTGTATATTGCTTCACATTTTTGACAGGTGAACTGGTAATTGCCTGAGTTGTGGTATTTGTTTGTGCCTGAGTGGGGTTTAATTTGTCTTTGCACTGAGTGGTCAGTTCGCAGTGCAATGTTGAAGCCTTGTTTTTTGAAAATGTTTGCGATTCGGTGTGTGTATTTGTTAGAATATGTCATTGTGTACCATTTCCTTTTATTTTAATTGTCCTGTGTGTTTTTTTTGAACTGTGTGTGTTGCAGATGTGTTTTCTGGTGGGATCTGTGTGGTTGCAGTTTGGTTGTGTTGTTTATTATTTGTTATTTTTTCATTTGTTTAATTATTTTTCTGTTTATTGTATCAAATGTGTGTGGTTCATATCCATTTTTTGTTGCTATTTCCTTTATTGTATTGAGTTCTATTTGGTAGAGCATAAAAAATAACTAGTGATATAATGCTCAAATGGAGTTTCAATGAATACTGATGGGAAGGTGCTGTTCCAGACCGGCTTGTAAGGAATACCACTAACTCTGTGAGTACAGTGTGTATATATGTATATACAGGCATATATTTATAAAGAGTAGTAGTGTAGATAATTATTGTAACAACACATGTTAAAACACTTTACTGCCACTGAAGATGCCCTACAGCACAAGGGCGAAACGCGTCTGGGGAATCAAATAACAACAAAATTCATCACAACAGTTGTTTTTGACGGAATTATTTATAATATTATTGTTCAACATTCCTGGCCGGTAAGGTTCACCCTCCGTGGTCATGTGCTTGGGGTTAGTGCAGGTGTGAATAATATCCACATTCTTCTTATGAATTGTTCGCGAGTCACATGAATTGCTCTGATCATATGTAACACCACAACGTGGAACAGGTTCAAACTTGTATTAGGACGAGCTGGACCTTTATTTTGGAAGAAAAACTGAGACGATTTTTACGTTCTGCTAAATGATTACTACCTTCAAAGGAGTTAACGTCTAATAATAAAGAATATGGATTATTGGGAACGATGGCCGTAATACTGATCGAAGTACCATCTCGTAGACAATAAAGCTTAATATTTAGAAAACTTAAATTTAGCAGCCGTAATATACACGCAAGTCCGTAATTACTTTGACACAAGAATGGATCAGTGTTCACGTCAACATCATCGCCACTTTGCTGTAGAACTCATTTCGTATGTGGCTAGTTTGATTGGTAAACTGAGCTACCAGCCGTGACGGCCAGAAGGTGAAATGAGTTAAATATTATTCTCTTTTATGTAAGCCTTAGGAAAAGGTATTTATTCTTCTTCTTTCGTTTCATCCTTTTTGGGGTAGATGAATCAGTCACTTCTTTGCGTGTTGTTCCTTCCTTTGCGCCCAGTATTTCTTCATTCTCGCGTACCTTCTTCTTCTCTCCTCTTCCGAGATGATGGGTTTTGACTTTTTTTAGATTTTTCTTGGAACCTTATCCTTTCATCTTATCTGTTTTATTCTATCAAGTAATGACTTTTCCGTAATTTTTAATTCTCCTAGGTCTTTTAAAATTTCTGAGAGCCAATTAGGCTTCGTTATGCGGTTATGGAAGAAATAAAATTTTTGTTTCGTTAGTCTACCAGAGTTCATTCTGAGAAGATGTCCGTAGAAATTTAGTCTCCTTTTGTGAATAGTATCTAAGAGTTTTTCAGTTTTTTTGTAGAGACTTTCATTCTTGATGTATATTATTTTATTATCTTGAAATTTTATCCTATGATTTATTTTTTTAAAAGTTCTTCTTTTAGTTGTTCTATCTGCCCTATGCGATTCATGGTCATAGTTTCTGCTGCAAACAATGCTTCAGACTTTACCACTGTTTTCTAATGCTTAATTTTGGACCCCCACGAAAGGCATTTCTTGTTGTACATCTCTCTTGTCAATTGGAAGGCCAATTCAAGTTTATTTTTTCTGGATTCTATTGCCTTGTGTTCTGTTGCATTCAAACTAATCCATTACCCCAGATATTTAAATTATTTTACCATTCTTATTTTTTGTTCTTGAACTTTTAAATATTTATTTTGGTGTTTATTGTCCCATAATTTTCGTTTATTTTTTTTTTTTATTTTTTTAATAAAATAAAAGGAAATTGTAAGACCTATTTTAACTGGTTGTTTCGCTAATTCAAGGATTTGTTCTTTCGCTTCCTACATTGTTTCATCCAACACGGCCGTATCATCCGCAAAGGTAATGCAATTGATTTTTAGTCCTTCTTTTTGCAACGTAGTCTTATTCCACTTTTTTATATTTTTGTTCCCTTCTCTTTCTCAAGTGCACAATTAGACAATAATGACGGATGTCCATCCCCTTCTCCTACATCTGTTTTTATTTGAAAAGGGTCTGATACTTCTCCCATGATTTTAACCTTTGAAAAATTTGTTCTTAATGGTGGGTTGTATTATGTTAGTTGTTTTCTTATCCAATCCTAGTTCTTCTAGTACTGACATTAGAGATTCTCTATCAATCGAATAGTATTTATTGCTAGAGTTTCGTCTTACGGTATTATGTGGCATCTTTTCGATAGAATAAAGTGATAACTGTTTTGTGGGTTCTTTCTGCCTTGCAACTAAACAAAATGCTTTTGATGGCATACGCGTTTCGCCTTTATTCAAGGCATCATCAGTGCCCTAGATAAACATACATACACATATATATACAATGCTGTTGTTTGATTTTTGTACAGTTTTCTAAAAAAGTATTAAGTGGGTACTTACAGTTTTTATATATTCATTAACACGCACAAGTTCGTGTTTCCATACCAGCTACTCTTTTTGCACTATCACTACTGTCCCAAGTTTGTATAGGCTGCATTTTTGATAATTTCACCGGCCACGAACTGTATATATAGTTATTTGTTGTTGTTGACATCGAAAAGTCGTGAGCCAAAGATTATGTGTTGTGTAACTATTTGTTATTTTGAATCTGCGGTCATTAGCTGTGTGTATTTTGTGGCGGTATGTTTGATTATAGGATATGTGTTATTTATTCCTGTTTTAATGTTTTGAACAAGGTTTGGTTCGTTAGGTGTATGTATTCGTTCATAACTTTTTTACCATTATTGATTGCTTTTTGTATTTGCAGGTTTTCCTGAATTGTCAGCATATTTTTGTTGTGATTATTAATCTTTAGTATTTGCATATCTGTCTGTATATTAGTGTGTGAATGATTGTGTTGTAACAAGTGTTCGGCGAATGTTGAGTGGTTGGTACATCTGAGGGCTCTCAGGTGTTCCTTGTATCTGGTCTCAAATTTTCTAGCTGTTTGTCCTATGTATACAGTGTCACACTGCTGGCATGTTAATTGGTATATTCCAGATTGGTGGTATTTGTCTGTAAATGTACCTCTGTTAAACTGTCTTTGAATAGTGTTTTTGGTTCTAAATGCTATTTTTATTCCCATTTTTCTGAAGACGTTTGCTATTTTGTGTGTGTTTGTGTTTTGATATGTCATAGTGTACCAGTGTTTGTTGTCTTTTTGTGTGATGGATTGTAGTTTTATGTGGTGATCATTGGGTGTTTGATTTATGTTCTTGTTTGTTTGTTTTCTGATTTTTTGGTTAAGCTTTTCTACTGTGTTACTATTGTATCCGTTGTTCACAGCTATGTGTGTTATGCTGTTTAGTTCCTTGTTATAGTTGTGTTTAGTGAGTGGTATTTGATTCATCCTGTGTAACATATATCTGAGTGCTGCCTGTTTCTGACTGGAGGGGTGATTGGAGCTTTGGTGAATGATTATGTCAGTGTTGGTGGGTTTTCTGTGTATGCTAAAACTGTGCTTGTTGTCAATCTTTTTGACTGTAATGTCTAGGAAATGTAGTTGGTTGTTTGTTTCTGTCTCCATAGTAAAACTGATATTTTTATGTATGTTGTTAATATATGTTACACAGGATGAATCAAATACCACTCACTAAACACAACTATAACAAGGAACTAAACAGCATAACACACATAGCTGTGAACAACGGATACAATAGTAACACAGTAGAAAAGCTTAACCAAAAAATCAGAAAACAAACAAACAAGAACATAAATCAAACACCCAATGATCACCACATAAAACTACAATCCATCACACAAAAAGACAACAAACACTGGTACACTATGACATATCAAAACACAAACACACACAAAATAGCAAACGTCTTCAGAAAAATGGGAATAAAAATAGCATTTAGAACCAAAAACACTATTCAAAGACAGTTTAACAGAGGTACATTTACAGACAAATACCACCAATCTGGAATATACCAATTAACATGCCAGCAGTGTGACACTGTATACATAGGACAAACAGCTAGAAAATTTGAGACCAGATACAAGGAACACCTGAGAGCCCTCAGATGTACCAACCACTCAACATTCGCCGAACACTTGTTACAACACAATCATTCACACACCAATATACAAACAGATATGCAAATACTAAAGATTAATAATCACAACAAAAATATGCTGACAATTCAGGAAAACCTGCAAATACAAAAAGCAATCAATAATGGTAAAAAAGTTATGAACGAATACATACACCTAACGAACCAAACCTTGTTCAAAACATTAAAACAGGAATAAATAACACATATCCTATAATCAAACATACCGCCACAAAATACACACAGCTAATGACCGCAGATTCAAAATAACAAATAGTTACACAACACATAATCTTTGGCTCACGACTTTTCGATGTCAACAACAACAAATAACTATATATACAGTTCGTGGCCGGTGAAATTATCAAAAATGCAGCCTACACAAACTTGGGACTGTAGTGATAGTGCAAAAAGAGTAGCTGGTATGGAAACACGAACTTGTGCGTGTTAATGAATATATAAAAACTGTAAGTACCCACTTAATACTTTTTTAGAAAACTGTACAAAAATCAAACAACAGCATTGTATATATATGTGTATATATGTTTATCTAGGGCACTGATGATGCCTTGAATAAAGGCGAAACGCGTATGCCATCAAAAGCATTTTGTTTAGTTGCAAGGCAGAAAGAATCCCAAAAAACAGTTATCATAGCAACTAAGGACTTGGGCCGAAAAAAATCACCAACATGTTAGAATAAAGTGATATTGCATTCGTATAAAAATTAGCTGTAAAATTGCGTCTCGTGGTGGTTTGTATTGACGTGCTACCTTTCGCGGTGTGTCGGACAGGTACGTGTGCGGAGGGGCTCTGCTCTTCTCGGAGTGGGAGTCGTGGGACTTCCTCGACGGCTCCTACTTCTGCTTCATCAGCCTGAGCACCATCGGCTTCGGGGACATCGTGCCCGGCGACAAGATCTACAGCGAGGGCATCGAGCTGAGCTTCATCTTCTGCAGCATGTACCTGATGCTGGGCATGGCTCTCATCGCCATGTGCTTCAACCTGATGCAGGAGGAGGTCGTCCACAAGATACGCTCCTGCGCCACGTCCGTGCGCAACTGCTTCGGCTGCAGGTGACGGGTGCGTAGCAAACTAGACCATCATTATCAGCCAGTTCAACCATGTGGCCTCTAAAGGTCATGATTACAGATATAACTTGAGCAGTTTCCTCCCGGTAGCACGATCTTTGGCGATCCTCTGCCAGTTAATTGCGACAACCTGCGTATTTCCTTTTCCCATTAGTCCGATGGTCTCGGTCTGGAGTGATCTCTTGGGCTCCATTTTAACATCGTTTTTTGTCCCTCTCCGGTCTTTTCTTGGCGCAATATAGCCGGCCCATTGCTACTACAACGTTGCTGACTTCTCTAAGATGTCTGTGACCTTCGTAACTGACCTACATCAGTTGCTCCTTTCTTATATTTTCTCGTTACGCCTATCATTGACCTCTCCATAGCTCTTTGGGCAATCTTTAGTTTACCTTTTGTAAATTCAGTCCAGGTATCGCAGCCGTATGTGAGTGAAGGAAGAATGCACTGGTCATAGACTATATGTTTTAGATTCGTGGGCACTTTAGATTTCAGGATAACAGAATGCTTCCCAAAAGCTTGGCATCCCAGCTTGATGAGACAGAAAATGTCGGGTCTTACATCACCTCTTATATTTACAAGCTGTCCAAGATAAATGTGCTCACTGACATTTTCTAAAGATTCATTACCTAGTTTTACACTACCATCTGTGGTCCGCTTGTTAGCCATAATTTTTGTTTTTGAAAGATTAATTCTTAGGCCAACTGCTTTACACTTGGAGGCGAGGTCGGTAACCAAGGTTTGGGGTTCATCAAGGTCATTAACAACAAGCGCAATGTCATCAGCAAATCAGAAGTTGTTAAGTCTTCGGCCATTGATTCAAATTCTCTTTCCCGTCCATTCTAGCTTGATATTGCTATTTATAGGACAGCTGAAAATAATTTTGGAGAGATGGGATCACCTTTCTTAACACCTCTTTCGATGCGTAACCCAGTGGTTGGTTCTCTAACGTTGACAGAGGCTGAGGAAGTGTCATAGATGTTATGGAGCACTCTAATACAAGCTATATCCACGCCATGTTCAGTTAAGGCTGGACGGATAGCCTTCTGACTTATTGAATCAAATGCATTTTCAAAAACTACAAAGGCTACACAAAGAGGCATCTGGTATTCGTTTTCCCAACTAAATAGTTCTCGCAGCGCAAGAATGAGGTCGATTGTGCTAAAGCTAATGCGGAATCCTGCTTGCTAAATGGGTTGGGCAGGATCAAGGGTCCCCCTCTGTATGCCTAGGGATTTACTACTTTATAAACAAATTTATTAACTGTCGCAAATAAATGATAGTGGGTGGGGTTCTCTTCCGAAGTGGTCCTTCACATTACTACAAGTGAAACATAATATATTCGAAAGGAACATATTGATTTTATTGATCTTCATACATAGAAAGCAAACTTTATTTGATGAAACACTTACTTGAAATGATAAATGGTTGTTCCCTCTCAGGTACTGGAATTTACAGTTCATAAGTTCTTTAATTTTTGGAGCTCTTTGTGGTCTCTGTAGGTGATTGCGTACGTAGGAGTTACCATGGCGTTGACCATCGCAGGCCAATGAAGAGTTGTGTCGGCGACCCTGGCTAGGAGAACTGCGACGAGCCGATGGTGCGTGTTTTTGCCAGGCCCTAGGAATTCGCATCAGCTGAGCGAGGATGGACCGGGCGTCTGGCGTCTATCAGCCGCGGTGTGGGTGTCCCAGGAGTCCCTCAGCAAGGCCCGAGCGAAGATGGCTCGCCCCGTCTTACCGCGCCGAAAACCATGTGTCCGTCCGCCGGTCTTACATCAAGTGTCCCTCCGCCTGGCGCTGCACCTCCCTCGCCTTGGGCGGGCCACGTCTGTCTTCTCTCTGGCGATTGGCTGAACATATAACAAACATAAAAAATTTATTAGCAACCAGCGGGAATGAATTCCTTTGGCTGGGATATGTACCACCACCTCCGGCACTTCCTTGGGAGGTTCTCCCCTCCATGCTGTCGTCTTTCGTTACTTCTCATTGGCTCCAATTCTTACGTGCAAACAGTTTATTGTTAATGAATGTTTCTTTGCCAGCGATGTCTGCAAAGTGTCTGGCAGCTCAGCGCTGGAACACTTTATTATTGGGGTTTGACAGGAGTCTTTCATCCGTCGAATGTTCAAACAGACCAACGCACAATGTTAGACTGTGCCTATTGTTTTAAACAAACCCGCACTATACTTGAGGGCCTCTCCATCATTTCAGTAAATTAATGACGAACACATTAGGTAACACAAGGGAAAGTCTGTTCCTTTGGACGTCAACCAGACTACATGAAATTACTTCTTTATTGCGCACTGTCTTGTCGGCGGAATTACAACCATTATACTTTCTAACATTTGACAAATAATAATGTTGAATATTCCTTATGATAACCTTGTCGGTCGAGAACCACATTCAAATCAAATGAACTTGTGGAAATTTAATACAGTATGGCAATAAAACGAATGAACCGAACAACAACATTTCTTATTACTGATAAACAATGAGATTTACAGAATGGAACATCTTAAGGTCTTTGTAAAAACTTTACACAGAACAGTCAACCAGTATATAGGTCGGTACTTTTTGATGTTGTGAATGATTCCCTTTTTGTGTAGCAGAATGATTTCAGCTTTATTCCATGTAGAAGGGATAGATTCATTGTGTGGGTAGTAAGAGAAGACTTTAGCCAAGTGATTGATTGTTCGCTAACTAGTTTCAAAATATCAACGGAGAAACCGCCGTCATTCGTGTAATCTATAGCATAACTGGCTTCAGATGGAAGTATATCTGGCGCTGTGGATACACTGGGGGCGGGGGGGGGGGGTATAGAATATCAGAGTTTCCTCTAAGCTGCTATATAGGTTGCTATAAAAACTTCTGATAAATTCGAAATATCATTAGGATATGACTATATGCTCTTCGAAGGTCCTAGGACGAAAATTAGAGGTTTGGTAACAACGATTGTTGAGGGATCTCTAATTTATACCAGCAAGCAGTGTATAACATGAGGAGCACATTCCACATCAGTGAATCCGTAACGATACACTCGAAATAGCGTCTAATGGAATCGTCCTGTATTGCATGTTCAGACGAAAATATTCTTGATAGACGTGTACCAACGGCGTGTCCTACTTCTGAATTAGCGAGCAACGCCTCAGGCGATGGCGTGTAACGGGGCAGTCAGAAATACTCAGACTGAGGTTTCGCTGTCACTCCGGTTAGCGGTACATGCCGAAATAGCTATCTGCCCGCAGGGATGCTTTAGAATTGAGGACAGCCGAGCGGTGCCAAGCCATGCGATCGACAGGTGGCGCCCTCTAGTAGTGGGATGGTGAACTATGCGCTCCCCACCACCTGCCCTGTGACGTCATCGATTAACGGTAAAAATCCCAGCTAATACAACTACACCTACTGGCAAATACACTTATAATTATGTAGAACAATAACCGTGAAGCGATCAATCTTCAGCATGACATAGCAGGTCCTAGCACCTAGGTGTTACCTAGCTACGTACGGAACCACAGTCTCTATCGACATCGAGAGTAAACAAACCTGAAGGAGGTAGCACGGTTTGAATCTCAAGGCCTTGGTGACTCTGAGGTTGTATAAATTTTATAAACTTCTTGGATAGTTTACTCCAACTATTGTCACAGTAGGAGTAAACTATCCAAGAAGTTTCTTCAACGGTTGGAGATACCGTTATGTAAGTTTGCGATATGCATATGGTATGTCTGTACAGAAAAGTTTTCACAACGTCCGCAGTTATATGCACGAAACTCAAGCAGTATAAACTGAATTTAGACTTAATGAAGCTCTTTGCTAGCTAAAACTCTGTTAAACAAGCCTAATGATTTTACAATAAGCGCCTTACACTTGAATCATGATTAATTAGTTAGGCAGATTTGGATACAAGAAAACAGCTACGAATATTAATTTTTGTTTCATGATTTGTGTGCACGTGGCAACACTGACGAAAGTGTTTCTTGAGAACACCTCCTCAGTGTGTTACTTAGTTTATTTGCTCGTCGCCCTGAAGTCCTGGTCTGGCCTCTACTGGGACTTGTCTCGTATTTACCCATTTAGTGTGTCGCTACTGGTAAGCAACACAGGATGATGGATCGACGAAATTTAGTGCAAAACCCATTGCACTGTTGATCGGGTGATCTGGATTACGTTTAGTTTGGGTTGGCGAAGAGGTACTAGTGGCAACCTTCACCCTTTTTGCTTGATCACTGTTCAAGCTATCAAGTCGTACAGTTGCAGTGATTTCTTCTTCTAACGACTCTGGTCCAAGTGCCTACAGTTGGTTTCCTAGCACAGCTACCGATGAAGCCATCTCCCGGAGACAGCTCAGAGTGATGCGGATTCAATTGTGACCTGAATCATTGATTGAATGGAAATTAATCTTACTCTGCCTAGTCGTTAATTGATCCTCTTGGTCTTGACTGGATATGATCCATTTTCACCAATCGTACTGCCTACAACCATTTGCCATTGCACGTTAAATATGGAAAATATTATGTGCTTTCCTATTTAAGTCTGTCTTGCTAATTTCCGGTGACCTCTGGGAAATTGTTGTGCTATGGACTGTAGAAATTTCGTTGTAATTTGTTGTAGTACTGTCGGAATTTCATACATCGGAATCCAGATATATAGTAATTTTTAGGTTTGTGAAAAGTATTTTGAGGAAAGTACATCCAGATGGAAACTACCAACCGAAAGTGAACTGAAAATTGTACGAACAATTAGAAACTGCTAACACAAGCATACGGAGTAGGCGGCTGCAGTTTTACGGGCACCTTCTGAGAATTGACAGCAGCAGGATTACCAAGAAAATATTCCAACTTACCAGAAGCTATGAAACAGGAAGCATGTGGCTCAATGAGATACAAAAAGATTTGGACTCCGCTGTGATTTCCGACATTAATATTGCAGATCGCTCCAAATTTAGTAACATGGTTACATCCAGGTACCCTCTACCAAACATTACTAAACCTCGGAAACCCATCTCACAGGAGAAAAAGGAAAAATTATTAGCTGGACTTTAAAGGTATTGGAAACGAAGGTGCCATCCAGAAAGAACTAGTGATGAGCTCTCCATAGTGGGCTTCAATCAATAATTAATGAAAAGTGTTAGAATATCTCAAACACTATGAAGAAAAGAAGAGTAGCCTTTTGTTGACACGTAAGTAGAATGGAAGCATAACGGGTATCAAATAATTTCAGGAGAATAGAAAGATACCAGTTCAATCAATGAAAGAAGTTCATCTGGATCAAAAAGACATGTCGAATTAGGGAAGAAGGTAAAGTAGAGTGGAGTGTTCTCGGTGATGCGTAGATGAAATTTTCTCGGGAAACTAGCCCAGCGAGAAAATTTAATCTAGGGAAGAACATGTTTCAAACAGGAAAATATCCGGTAGTAGTGTGGTTTGCCGGTGCCCCCTCACACAATTGGTCCACTCAAGCGGCACTAATTAGATTAGCAACGACCCCTCCACAATGGGTGCACTCATGCGTCACTAATTAGATTAGTAACCTAATCTTCACCTTTCTTTGGGTGTACTCATCCATCACTAATTAGATACATTGTAACCAATTTGTGCAGTCATGCGTCACTAATTTGATTAGGTTGTACTCATGTATCACTAATTAGATATATTGTATCCAATTTGTGCAGTCATGCGGCACTAATTTGATTGGGGTGCACTCTATGCCTCACTAATTAGGCCACTTAACCCAACCAGGTGTGAAGCAACAGCTGCTTTCTGGGGCCTATTGTTATAATGTTCTCCTCCCAAACTATTGCGCTTTTGTTAGGCAACTTGAGCGGACACCTGCTCTCCCTAACCCCAGTTTCAGCTGCCTCCTGCCCTCTCCAATTGGAGAACCATTTATCAACCAACAGCTGCCCCTCTGTTGTTCCATTGCTAGGCCACTTAGCCTACCTGTCACCTGCCTTCCCCACCCCACCATGTATGAAGCAACAGTTGCCTCGTTTCATAGACAGGTCAACAGGTTAATCCCTCACCACTCCAGCAACACGAAAGAAAAAAATCATTGTTTGACGATTTGACTTTCCTGTTAGTGGTCAAAACTTCAATTCAATATACGGACGGAAATTATATACAAAAAAGAAATAGACTTTTAATATAGCAATTAACAATCTACATTGAACACTTAAAACAAAATCCAAACAAAATTCCTATCATGATTCCTTCATAAGAAATGAATTGTGCAAATTAATGTTTATCAACATCGTAAGAATCTCCCGTCTTATTCAGAGTACCGTTTTGCGTCCAGCGCGGGGGGGGGGGGAGGGGGTTTTTTTGTCCTGTATCCTCACCAACGATACAGCACTGATTAAGGGCAAATCTTTCTTTACCTAAAATATACCACACGATCTATTCATCGTACGAGATAATTAAACAGATCCCCTTCTCCTAAAAATATACTGTTTCCAGAAAAGCAATCATATTCCTGAAAAATCGCGAATGTCGGTAGTTACTAAAAAATATTCGTTCCCTATCAGCCATTGTCTATACCACATACTGCTCGGGAACGTTAGTCACCAGCGACGCGCCTCTGAGTTAAAGTCGAATTTAATGTTCACCTAAAATTTACCACGCGATCTATTCCTCGTACGAAAATTTTTAAAAGATTCATAAATTCGCAAAATATCAAGTTCGCCCAAAAAATGGGGATTATCGATAGTTATTAAAATAAAATTCTATCTCAGTCAGCCATTGTTTCAACTCCATCCGCCTTAATCTGCAGCGACGTGCCACTGATTAAAGATGACTCTAATTTCTACCACAAACATAACACACGATCTATTCATCGGAAGAAAAAATTACATCGATCCCCATACTCTCAAAAAATATACTGTTTCCAGATATACTATCATATGCCCGAAAAAATGGTGAATATCAGTAGTTATTTAAAAAATTTCGTTCTCAGTCAGCCATTGTTCATCTCCCCGTTTCACGGCAGAATAATACCTTATTTGAGTCCATAAGTCTCTACCCCTCGACGCTTCAGCGAGACGTTTTAATATTCTGTCGGCATATCAAAATATGCAAGTCTCAATACTGTCAATCCTTCACACTAATGCTCACAGCTTCGTTTGTTATTGCCGCAGACTCGTATTCCAGAAAAAAAAACGTGATTCAGGCGAGCGACTGTTCATCCACGCGACATAGAACTATACTAAACCGCATATAGGGCAGCTATTGCATGTATGGGCTCAACCGAATATGATGCAGATAATTGTTGGTCTGTTTGAAACGCACCTGGTGGATACCTGCCTACAGAAATAATCCATGGAATTCAAACACATTTCGGTTTTCCATGGATTCCCCAAATCACTCCAGACGAATGCATGTGATTTTATGCAGCTTTGTTTAGGAACTGTCAATACTATCACCAATACTGGGATTGGTATTTCCCCTTAACGTTTTACCATTTACTGCTCATCGACGTCGATATCAATAGAGCAAAGTGTTTGGCGGTAGGTAACAATTTCGGCGGGAGTGATTTCAGGAAACCATGAGAGGCCAATTCATGGACGAATTCCTTAGTATACTTCTCAAAACATACACTCAAAAACTTTTTTCAAAGATCAGCTGCCTATATTCAGTATAGAATAGTGTTATGTCGAGAGGCTAAGTATAGTAATTCCCACAATAGCTGGTTCAAAATAAAGGACCAAACCTCTGAGTGATATTTGTTTGATGAAGCGTAGAAATTCCATGGATTATTTCTATAGGAAGGTACCCACCAGGTGCGGTTCAAAGAGACCAACAATTATCTGCATCAGATTCGGTTGAGCCCATACATGCAATAGCTGCCCAATATTTGGTTTAGAATAGTGCTATATCGCGTGGATGAACACTCGCTCGCCTGAATCATGTTTATTTTTATTCTGGAATACGAGTCTGCGGCAATAACAATTGAAGCTGTGAGCATTAGTGTGAAGGGTTGAGAGTACTGAGGCTTGCATATTTTGATATGCCGACTGAATATTAAAACGTCTCGCTGAAGCGTCGAGATCCTTCACGTACAAGGGGTAGAGACTTATGGACTCCAATAAGGTATTATACTGCCGTGGATCGGAGAGATGAACAATGACTGACTGAGAACGAAATTTTTAAATAACTACTGATATTCACCATTTTTTCGGGCATATGATTGTATATCTGGAAATAGTATATCTTTGCAAGTATGGGGATCTGTTTAATTTTTTTCGTACAATAAAGAAATCGTGTGGTAAAATTTTAGTCGTCTTTAATCAGAGGCGCGTCGCTCCCCTGGCGGATGGGGTTGAAACAATGGAAGACTGATAATGAATATTTTTTTAGTAACTACTGATTATTCGTCATTTTTTCGGGCATATGATTTGATCGAAAGTGGGTATCTTTTTAATTTTTTCTAACGAGGAATAGATCGCGTGGTATATTAAATTCGCTGGTGAGGATTCGGGACAATAAACCACCCAGGGTTAGGGGGGTCTCCGCCACGTAAGACGCAAAATGATGCTCTGAATAAGATGGGAGATTCCTACCATATTTATAAACATTAATTTGTACAATTCATATCATATGAAGGAATCATGATAATAATTTGGTTTAGATTGTATTTTATTAAGCGTTCAATGTAGAGTGTTAATTGCTATATTAAAAGTCTGTTTTCTTTTTGTATATAATTTCCGTCGTATATTGAATTGAAGTAGTGACCACTAACAGGAATGTCAAACAATGATTTTTTTTCGTGTTGCTGGAGTGGTGAGGGGTTAACCTGTTCAGACCTGTCTATGAAACGAGGCAACTGTTGCTTCATACATGGTGGGGTGGGGAAGGCAGGTGGAGATTAGCTAAGGTGGACTAACAATAGAACAAAAGAGGGGCAGCTGCTGTTTCATATATGGTTGTCCAATTGGAGAGAGGAGTAGGCAGCTGAAACTGGGAGAGCAGGTGGTCGCTCAAGTGGCCTAACAAAAGCGCAATAGCAGGGGAGGAGAACAATAGAACATTAGACCCCAGAGGGCAGCTGTTGCTTCACACACGGTGGGGTAGGGAAGGCAGGTGATGGTTAAGTGGCCTAACTAGTGACGCATGAGTGTACCAATTGTTACAGTATATCTAATTAGTGACGCATGAGTGCACCCTAATTAAATTAGTGATGCATGACTGCACAAATTGGATACAATATATCTAATTAGTGATGCATGATTGGATACAATAAGAGATTAATGACACATGACTGCAGAAGTTGAATACAATTTATCTAATTAGTGACGCATGAGTACACCCTATTCTAATTAGTGACAGATGACTGCACAAACTACTTACATTGTATCTAATTAGTGACGCCTTTTTGGATCTGTCAGCTGCTTATGATACTGTTTGGCGAGAAGGACTTCTTCTGAAATTTTTGAGTACTATCCCATGGCGAAAACTTAGAGAACTACTTAAAAACATGTTGAGCAATAGATACTTTCAGATATACTCTGATAATGACAGAAGCAGAATATTTATACTAAATGATGGTTTACCCCAAGGATCTGTTTTAGCACCCCTCCTATTCAAATTGTATACTCATGATTTACCGGAAACATCTTCAAGAAAATTTACTTACGCTGATGACATTTGTTTGGTGAACCAGAACACCAACTTTTCTGATGCAGAAACAACTTTATCAGCTGATCTGGAAAAGTTAGATGACTACTTCAAGAAATGGTGCCTCCATCTAAATCCCCAGAAAACAGTTATTTCAACATTTCATTTACGCAACAGACAAGCACACTATAAACTAGAAGTTAAATTCAGAGGCCAACTCTTGCCTTTTTGCCACACAGCAAAGTATCTGGGTATAATACTGGACAGAACTCTAACTTTCAAACGGAATCTCTCAAACGTGAAACAATATTTCTCCATAAGCTTGCAGGTACTTCATGGGGAGCCAGTGCTCACATTCTAAGATCCACAGCCTTAGCTCTGTAATACTCTGTTGCTGAATACTGCTGCCCATCCTGGATCAATAGTGCCCATACAAAAAAGATAGATGTGCAACTCAATCAGGCAATGAGGATAATTACGGGATGTATCCATAGTACGAACACCATATGGCTTCCAGTGCTATGCAACATCTCACCCCCAGCACTAAGAAGATCAGAAGCGCTCTTAAAAATCTGGAAAAATATCCTGAAGAACCCTCAGCTGCCTATACACCAAGACATGATTCAAGCGAAACACCAACGCTTGAAATCAAGAAAACCACCATGGCGCACAGCAATCAACCTCACAGAGTCCTCTTTCAACACCAATAAGCTGTGGACAACTAAATGGGATCAGTTGCCAATAAAAATCTAGTTGAGGACCCCTCAGTAAGGTTACAAGGTTTCGATCTCCCCAGGTGGCGGCAGTGGAGAATCATCACTCGAATTCGAACAAGACGAGGCAGATGCGCCTACTTACTATACAAATGGGGCTGGGTAGATTCTGCAAATTGTGACTGTGGAGCCACCTTACAGATAATCAATCACATCGTTTCTGACTGTCCTCTTCGGGCCTACAAGGGAACAATGGCGGAAATCCATGATGCGTCGATCAATGCAGTTGACTGGATTAAAACATTAGATCTCGTGATATGAAATTTTACAAGCTTGTGATATGCACATTTCCTGTTGTGTACCTCGTAAATAATCATACGATAAAAAAATAAACCCCAAGACAGGTGAAGGAAAATCCACACTACTTCCTGTAGGAATATTGCGGAGGTGACTTATCTGACTGGAAAAAAACCCAAAAAGAACAAGGCGTGTCTTCACGGTCGACGAACGAGAAAGAGTGAGCCAGTTAATGACAGTAAAGTAAAGAACGTCAACATTCGAGAAAGTTGTTTAATTGAAATCAGTATGTGGCTGTTTTGACGCTAATAATAATAATCATCATTAGGTTTCTTTGTACCTTATTGGGAAGCGATTTTTTTTTTTGGACGATCAGTGTTTTAAACTTGAAGTGTACCTGGGTTTGACCTGAACTTCCAGAGGAGGAGCACCTACACTCTCTGTGTACCGTTGGTGTTAATCCGTCGCGCTAACCCAGTTCGCCCGTTAAACAGCTATAGGGGGCAGCGGTCACTGTTAAAGTTTTAACTGCTCGATTCTATCGGCTTTCATTTACAATAAAACCCGCCACGATCGCCGCCCCAGGCCGGTTTGCATGCGACCCGTTTTATTTGCATAGTTGTGGCCGCTGTTTGCTTGGGGAAACTTTGCTCGCATTGTTGGCAGTCTGTAGCGCCCTTCACAGGGGAAACATCCGCCGACGAAGGCCTGCGGGGTACTTTTTTTTTTTTTTTTTTTTTTTTTTTTTTTACTTTTTGCAAATGGCAGGACTGCCAGTCCAGCTACAACAAGTGGCGAAGTTTCAGTGGCAGGCTGCTTCGATTTGTAAGGCTTGTTGGACGCACTGCGGACCAGTTTCGAAGAATGTTGAAGCTATAAAGCAAACAGAAGCACGGCACAAGTGGAATAGTTTCAGAGCCAAGTGGTTTCTACACGGAACAGTCAAATAAAATTCACGGCATTTGTTCTTGAGCGCTCTTGACTAACAACGGGATCCAAATAGATTGCTCTACTTATCTGGAATGAAGTTCTGAGTGATCTCGTAGGCACCCGGGTTCAAATATCTTCCATGTTCGTGTTAGATAAGCCAAGACGTTCCGTGGTTCGGATTCCACCTTAAACTGCAGGGCCCGGACGACTGCCTGTATTATCTCTGACATACTGGCTTGGTACCTCTGATCTTAGTTTCTTGGGGCTCCTTGGACTTCCGAACCTTAGTGAATTACGTCACTTGTCAGTCCGACTCACTGTCGTAACTATTCCTAACTGCGCACTACGTCACTTCTTACGGTAATAACATAAAATTCGAAAACTCATTAGAGTTACGGTTAGGGTTTTAGCAGGGGTTCTGAAAAATATATTTCTTTTATATAATATGCATGGATATCAATTGAAAGCTCATAACCTGCAACTATCAGAATGATTGAATTTTCAATTTTGTTACACTATTTAAAGATGTTTTCACTGAGTAATTTAAAGTTAACATAGAAACTATATCGTTCTTTTTGGAGTTTAAGGTTTTCTAAAAAAAATGAGAAAATGAGTGATTTTAGCAAATTTGATTCAGTAGCACATAATTTTTGTCGAAAAATAGTATGAATCTTTAGGTACAGAATTACTTGAATAGGACAGTAAATATGTCGTGAAAATAATTTCTTTTTTAGTATCTGATTTATGTATTCAGTAGGAAAAACAATTTCCTAATGCGTATAAAGAAACATATTTTAGTGTACTCAATTTAATACAAAAACTGTGTATGGAAAACTAAGAGCGCGATAGAAACTCGCTAGTTTATTGAAATGTCAGACCGTCGTATATCTACGCTATACACATCAAATATTTAGAGTTGTGGGTTACTCCACCGTGTCTTATTTCTTTGTGCCATATTGATTCATCTGATGTAAGAAACATTTTATGGAAAACATTATTCTCGAATTTTTTCCTGGTGGAAAAAATATCGAAATGGTTTTCCCTTTTCCGACAGCGAACGAGAACGTACTAGGTGCCATCTGCATTCAAATAGTATTAGTTACTTTCTGTTTGGTAAGTGTTCATTTGTTTTGTAATTACTGGCGGTGTTAGGGGACCGACCCAGCATTATAATAGCTGGTTACGAGAAACCAAACGGGACCGTGGTTTCAATCTTGCCCTCTCTGAATACAGTATGGGGACGCTCTAACGCTGATATCTTATTGGCGGATCTTACATTATCAGTAGAACATTTTACTGCATACGAGAGAGCACAATTTTCTACACGTCAGTGGCTGTTATAACATATTGCAGGAGCAGCTACGGATATTTAATGGCTTTTATTACTTTTTACGTGATTCAAAACAATTATGCTCTCTTCATCGTAATAACTCTTCATACGGCAGCTTAAAAAATAGAGATATGCTATCTGGTAACTTTTTTAATATGGTAATTTGGTTGCATTTTTATGTTATTACCATTTTCAAATTATTTTTATTTAATACAACAGTAAGGAGAGTGCAAGGCACCTCGCGTATTAGCGATAATTCTGAGTCCTGGTGGAACGATTCAATGCGGCGTGTTTAAGTTCGTGATTAAATGTTCCTATTACTACAGGTTCAATTTTGTCCGGTCGCCAGGGGGGATTCCACAAATAATACTAAGAATTAAAGTTATTCACAAAACTAACCACTTGAAGCAGTATGTGGTGGCAGCTATGCTACTAAAATGAGTAGGAATTACTACCACACAAATCACAAAAGTTTGCATTCAACACAACTTTATTATCTGGAGAAACACGAAAAATACACCGCCGAAGTATCCACCAGTTACAGTGACCCGTGTAATCGAACTTCCATCACCAAAGTTTGCAGGATTCGAACCGAGTAGGCGAAAATAGTATGCGGTGCCGCTATCACAATAATTAGAAAGTTGGGAGCACTGTCCTCGTCCGCGTACACTGAACACTCCGAATAATACTTGAAATTACAGTACACGTTAGTTGCACCGTTACAAACACTTTTAGATTATCGTTCCCGCGGTATTGTCCTCAACAGTCGGCAACTTCCGCCATTAGGTCCACACGGTATTGCCGCGTACTGTAGACTGTCAGCATATTGTTTAGACTCCGTCGAAGATATCCCCACTCAAAGATACTCCTCTCGATCTGTGTTAGTTCAATGGTATCGTTACAAGAGCTTTGAAAAGCCAAATTAAGGGATGAATGTGAAAACTGATACATTGATAAACACAGGAAATATAATGATTTCGAAAGAAGAGGTGCGATAGCGCAAGAACTCTTATACAAAATAATAAATATACTATTGAAAAAATTGCACTTACTTGTCTCTTTTTTGCGGGGGTTTACGCTGAGGTTTTTTTTTTGTTTGTTTGTTTGTTGATATCACCAACGTTTCTACACTAACCTGGAGCCTTCGTCAGGGCTTCTCGCTATCTAGCCACCTGGTCCTTTTTTTGATAAACTTGAACACTGGATTCACTGTTTATTTTTCACCGGCAAAGATGATTTTGTTTCTCCACCATATAATATTTATTGTTCCAGAGAGGTTTGTGTATTATGGAACGATCTTGTAGTTGTGACGAAACAAACTTTATTGACCTGTAATCCAGTAATTGGGTTATTTTACGGCCTTCCAAAAGTAGACAATAAAGACATACCGCTACGTCCGATTGTTAATGCAATTGACTCTCCAACATATGGATTAGCGATGTTTTTAGCGAATAAATTAGAACCACTTATAGGTTGCGCAAATAGTTATATTAGAAACTCGAAGGATTTTTGTGGACAAGATAAGAAATATTTCTCTCACACAGAAAGATCTTCTAGTCAGCTTTGATGTAGTTTCGCTTTTCACTAACGTATCAGTAGGAGTTATGAACGCCATAAAGAAAGAATTTGTTCACGTTTGGAGCCAGCTGTTTCAGCATTGCTTGAGAACTACCTATTTCCAATGGAACAACAATTATTATGAACCACAAGATGGAGTAGCTATGGGCTGTCCCCTCTCCCCGGTGGCAGCAAACTTGTTCATGGAAAATTTTTAACGTGAGACAATTTCTACTACCAGAAAATAACCATCCATCTGGTTTAGATACGTGGATGACACGTTTGTAGTTTGGCCACGTGGAGAAACGGAGTTAAAAACGTTTCTGGATCACATTAATAGTATTCATCGGAAAATAAAGTTCACAATGGAATTGGAAACGAATGAACAGCAGGCATTCTTGGATGTGCTGGAATTAAAACACAGTCTACAGAAAAGCTACAAATACTGACCGCTATGTAAATGCTACGTCGCATCATCACCCTGCTCAGAAAAGAGCCCTGATCAATAGTTTATTTTATAGGGCTGAGAGAATCGCGGATTATGACCATATAAAGGAAGAAAAGAAACATCTCAATCGGGCCCTGTGGCAGAATGGATACAGTAGTCAGATGATAACCAGTGCTTTGAGCCGTAGACAGCTTAAGGACGATCACAAAAAAGAAATGGAACAAAAGAAGAAGGCTCTTCCCCCATATGTAAGGGAGTCACTGAGAGAATAGGCAAAGTGATGGCCAAAATCACTTTTCAACCTATCTTCATCAGTGAAAACAAGGTTAGAAGCATTTTAATATCAGTGAATGATCTCAGAGCTCCATTACAATCGAGCGGTGTGTATAAGATTCCCTGCGACTGTGGTCAGGTGTACATCGGTGAGACAGACCGAGCAGTCTCCGTTAGGGTGAAAGAACATTTTCGTAACGCGAGACTATAACAAACCACGAAATTGGCAGTGGCGGAACATCATGTAGGAGGAGGACACAAAATTAAGTGGGAGAAAACTACTATCGTTGCAAAGCCAAACGATTTTTAAGAACGAAAACTAAGGGAATCTATTGAAATACTAAAAAATCCGGGAACTGCAAGATTTTAGGAACATTCGCGAAACTGGTACCAACCTGTTGAAATTTACATCTGTCGTTTCGTCAACATGTCCTCTTCGCGTTTTGCGTTCATACTTTGCGGAAAAGTCGCTGAAAATTTAATTAAAAATGCCGAAAACCGAAAGCCTGATCAACTGCGCAATGCTATCAGCACTGCAAAAATAACAAAAATCATCGGTAGAGGGACAGAGAAAAAAAAAAAATTTCGAAATTTTCGCTATGCGCATCCTTCACGGAAATGGCGTACATATTTGTTTAAAATGGCATCAATCGATTATCAGTGGTTGCTCGTTGCTATGTAAGATGGCGGGCATCACCGTATTAAAACTAGGTTAAATATATTTGTCAATTTTGTGCGTCTTTTTAAAACGTAGAAAAGCTGAAACGGCCAGAAAAGGATTAAATCAAGGTTCCGAAAGTGGTGCAGTCCCCAAAAATCCTAATAATTACAACAAAGACGGCGGCTATGGTTTCAGCCAAATGTGAAAGTGTGAACTATCAAATGAAAACGTTGTAACAGCTACAAGATCGCTCCATATTACACAAACCTCTTTGGAAAAGTAAAATAATCTTGGCGGAGAAAGAAAATCATCTTTGGTGGTGTAAAATAAACAGTGAATCAAGTACGAATAAGGTTGGTGCCGAAACGCTGGCGATGTCAACACCAAAAAAAAAAAAAAGTGCGTAGCGCAAACCCCGAAAAAAAAAGTAAATGCAATTTTTTCAATAATGACGCCTGCGAAAAGTGTGAAATTTTGTAATAAACATACTAGTTGGAACGATATTACATGATCATTAGCAAGGACACTGGAGCTATTAATTAAAATGATTGAGACAAGGAAGAACGGACAGGTTACGAGAACGAAAGATATTTTTATCATTTAACTTTACTTTAGTGTGGAGCCAAACTAACAGCACATTTTATGAGTTATGGAGCGTGACAGCAGGCTGGAGGAGTGTAATGGGTAAACAAAGAAAAGGTATAGTAACCTACGTGAAGGTAAGAAAGTAACGGAGAACTGGAAGTAAAGAACACGATGGAAGTGTGAGGTTGAAAGCTGTGGTGACACTACGAGCAGATTATTGGACTGGGGACGTATATTTGTACAAAAATTATTCTTATGTTAGATTGTGTTTCATTCTGGACCTCAGTTGATTTTCTGCTAGACGCCCAAGATGTTCAAACTCAGTATTTAAATTATGATCTAACTTAATTTTTAAATGATATCCTTATAAATTTTTGTTTATTTTAAATATGTAACTGTGTTAAATTTATGCGCTGTACGTATCGTCCATATCGTTCCACTTATATCACTTGTTCCGGATGTGCAGTTTTTGGAAACATATCTGCTCGATTTCGTAAAATATAATCATGTTGGTACGAAAGATTTTGCAACTCTTACTAACAATTTTAAGGTGAAGGAAGAGGCTACAGGGAGACAGTGTTCGTGTCAGTTTCTCGGGGGAATCCCCCGTCTCCTCCTTTTACGTAGCAGTATCTTCATTTCCACAGATCCGTCACAGTAAAGTTATGTAACTACCTTCACAGGCCATAATTTTTGTCTTCTTCTACACATCTGTTTCATTATACCATCTGTTAAGAAATTATCCCTTGTGAATGTTTTAAACTGTGAAACAAACATCTTACATTTCCTTTTCATTTCTATAGAATCACTCTCCGTATAGAGCAGGCTGACTAGACCAGAAGTTAGCCGTCAGAGATTCTTTGGGGTAACGGTGCTCATGTACAAGCCATCGACTAACTCTCAACCCACAGAAAAAATCCTTTGGAAACCTTGTTGCACAGGTTAACAATCACTTTGTTGATTCACGCACTATCTATAATATAAAAATGAATCGCAAAATGTGTTGGTAAGCGCATAACTCAACAACGCCTGGACCAATTCGGCTAATTCTTTTTTTTATATTTTCTTTAAGGCACAAGGAAGGTTCTTATGGAGAGAAAAAACGCAAAAACTGGAAGGAAAATAGTAAAAACAACAATTTTCTTTTCCCTCAATCAAAACAAAACAAAGGCACGTTAGGATTATCTTTGGTATGACTTCAAGTTGATTAGGCTCTATGGATATTAATCTATGCCTGCGTGTGATCAGCGAAAATAATATCAGTGACGTACATGTTATCATTATTTCCTCCGTGCGTGGCATTTTCTTGGTTGCTTTTAAATTTTCGTTCTCTTGAAAACCATTTGTGTGTTTATTTGTTCAGTGTGTTTACATTTATACCCATGCCGCCTACCACGAATGTTTCGACTATGAGAATAGAATGCATCAGTTTAGAAGGATGCAATATTAAGAATACCTAAAAAGCAAAATCGATTACTGGTATTTCAGTTGAGCAGCGATATGCATTATCGTCTGACGATCGAGCCACACTTATGCTATTATTTTAAGAATGCAATGTTCTGGTAAGCCTTGTGGTGATGGGTTCCATTCGTTTTAAACTATGTTCGCGTAGAATTCATGGTGATTGAATTGGTTGCTACTAATAATACTTTCTAACTTTTAAAATCTTCTATATAAATAAAAATGAATCGCCAAATGTGTTGCTAAGTGCAAAACTCGAGAACGGCTCGACCAATTCGGCAAATTATTTTTTCCTTCATATTTTCGTTAATCCACAAGGAAGGTTCTTATGGAGAGAAAAAACGTAAAAATTGCGAGGAAAATAGTAAAATCAACACCTTTCTTTTCCCATACAAACCAGCCAATCAAAATAAAACAAAACAAAGGCGTGTTAGGATTAGCTCTGGTATGCCTTCAAGTTGATTAGACTGTATGGATATTAATCTATGCCTGCCCAAAATAAAGTTCGAAGGAAAAAAAGTTTGCGTGTCATCAACGAAAATAATATTACTGCCAGTCAATCAAAACAAAACAAAGGCGCTTTATGATTATCTTTGGAATTGCAAAATGATTGATCGGAAGAAATGGTTTCAAAACAACTCATTGGCATTGGTAATGATAAAATCCCTGTAAACGTTTTGAGTGGCTGCATTACATTTCCTGTCAATTTTTTGGTTGAACGACCGAACTATATTACAGAGACAAAAACACGGACGTTAATTAAATAAATTTCGAAATTCAAAATTAAATTGCCGGTGAATTAAGGATATACAAATCAGTGGATTGCGCAACTAACCAAGATGATGTCGTCAACTATCCACCAGAATTTTTTAACTCACTGGATTTGCCAGGATTGCTGCTTCATAATCTTATATATATATATATATATATATATATATATATAAAAATAGACGTGTGTTTTCATATATTTCACTTTTCAACCACCACTACCAAACACAGATCACCGGTCTTTGTGTGTGGAAGTAACATGGAGTTTCCTGTCGTGCACAACGTTGGCCGAATGACGATAGCTGTGGGGATGTGGGAGATATGATGATTATAGTTGGTCAATGCATGGCGTTTTCCTATTTCGATCAAAAATTTGTGTCTTCTTATACTTCTCTTTCCTGCCACATAGCATAGACCATTGGTGTTTGTGTGTGGTAGTAGAATCGTGTCTCCTGTCATGCACTATGGTTGTTAGATGTCGGTAGCTATGGGGGTGTGGGAGATATGGGGGTTGAAAGTGGTCGACCTGCGGCAATTTCATATTTCTGCCAAAGACGCATGTGTCATGGTGTATCACTTTTCAACTAAAACTATCTATCGCAGATCACTGGTGTTTGTGTGTGGTAGTAACACAGAGTCGCCTTTCGATCACAACATCGGCCGAATTTCAGTAACTGTGGTAGTGTGGGAGATATGGTGGTTGAAAGTGGCCGGTCAAGGATATTTTCGTATTTCGACGAAAGACATGTGCCTCCGCAAATGTCACTTTTCTGCCAAAACTACATAACATAGAGCATTGGTGTTTGTGTATGGTAGTAGAATCGTATCTCCTGTCGTGCACTATGGTTGTTAGATGTCGGTAGCTGTCAATACAAATTCTTTACAAACATGAACGAAGTCGTGGGTACCAGCTAGTTATGAATAATTTGGAATACTTGTACCAGCCGAGAATCAACTAAATGGTTTTTGAATCAATTTATTTTTTGTTTCCTACAAGGTTCTTTTTTATTTATTTTACTTATGGCTTTACGCCTCGTCGATGTCAGTGTCAGTAATGTCGAGATTTGACGGGGGACAAGGAACGGGAAGGAATTCGGCCATGGCAATTTTGGAGGAAGCATCCCGGCTTTGGCCTGGAGAGATTTGGGGAAACCATGGAAAACCCAGATGTGGATGCCCGGACGGGGATTCGAACCGGCGTCCTCCCGAATGGGATGCCGGAGCGTTAACCGCTCACCCTTCACGCTCGGTTTCCTACCAGCAATACCCTCCTCGGATTCGAGGCAATTATTATTTTTACAAGTAGACAAAATACGGGACAAGCTACAAGTTTACATTATGTTTCAGCATGTAGTGATGCAGTCAGTCTACAGCCCCTGAAATACATTCGGGGCCTTCCACGATTTGTACCGCATAACAAACTATAGCTTGGTTGAAACCGCATGTTCCTAGATAAATTCGCAACTACTCTGCCGCCGCCGCCGTGAGCATTTTCTGCTTTTCCTTTGTTAAGCAGTTGTGGTGAAGTTTGTTGTCATTAGACATTTCCTTCAATCTTACAGATTTAGTCACTTTACTGGTGGTTTGCCTTTTGGTTGCTCTTTGTTTTTCTCAATTATTAGTTAGAATTGACAGTGGTCTTTTGTGTTTGTCAAAGGTAGTAAAATACTGGCCAAGATTTGCTATTAGTGGGTTAGTCGACTTTCGTGATGTCCTATAGAAAGATTTGGTAATTTCCATAATTCTTTCTTGGAGCATTGGGACACCTGCTGCTTCGTGCAGGTCTGCTGTGGGAAATCGGTTTGGCACATGTAGTGCTCGCCGAAGTGATCTGTTCTGCATCGTTTGCAAACGGTTTATTTGGGCCTTGGATGCATACCCCCACACAGGGCACGCATATTCAATCACCGGTCGTATTAGGCTACAGTATACACTGACGCCGGTGCAGGCTGACAATGAGCTATCCCTGTTGAGTATTGGGTATAACTCTTGTAGCCTAGCTGCAACTTTTCGTCGTGTCTCCTCAATGTGATGTTTCCAGGTTAGACGAGTGTCCAAAATCACGCCGAGGTATTTAGCTGTGGTTGTCCATTCGATGTCTTCACCATTTAGGTGTAGGTTACGCATGCGGTTTTGCCGACGGTCACGCTTCCCCAGGCGCCTGGTCAGCATAATAGCTTGAGTCTTTGTCGAGTTTAAAGTTATTCTCCAACGTCTTGCCCAGGCTTCAGTCTGCTGGAGGACTTCTTGTAATCTTCTGATTGCAGTGGCTTTATTTCTGTGCGCGGTAAAGAACGCAGTGTCGTCTGCATATAGGGCAGTACGTACTGTGGCTGGGGCTGGTATATCCGCGGTATATAGATTATACAGTACCGGACCTAGGACCGAACCTTGCGGTACTCCAGCTCTTATGGGGCGGCGACTTGACAGATTATTGCCAACCCTCACTTTGAAAGATCTCCCAGATATATAGCTCTTGATCAGCTTTACAAGAGGGCCGGGGAAACCCTGGTTATAAAGTTTGTAGAGCAAACCGCTATGCCAGACGGAGTCGAATGCCCGTGCGACATCTAGCAATACTAGCGGGCAGTAGCCACGAAAATTGAAGGTAGTAGTGGCACGTTCCACTATTCTCATAATTTGCTGGCTTGCAGAGTGTCTTTTTTGGAACCCAAATTGAAACTCCGGGATGATGTTTTCGGTCCTGATGTGTGCCTCTAGTCTCTTTAACAATAATCTCTCGAAGATTTTACTCATTGAGGGGAGCAGGCTGATAGGGCGGTAGTTCTGGGGGAATGTCGTATTCTTCCCAGGTTTTGGCACAGCAACAACTGTAGCCTGCTTCCAGCATCTTGGATAGTGCTGGCGGCGTAGAACTATGTTAAAGATTTCTGTGAGGTGTTCAATCGCCTGTAGTGGAAGGTTCTTCAGTAGTTGGTTGCTTATATTGTCAATTCCTGGAGCCTTCCTGGGGTGTAGTTTACTCAATATGTTTCGAACTTCATCAGGTGTGATCTCTTCTATTATGTAGTCGTCGTCCTCAGCTGCTAGAAAACGGGCAAGTCTTCGGCGGATGTCTGCAGATTCTTCTTCATCATTATCTTGAGAAGGTCTGAATTGCTTCTCAAAGTGGTCCGCCAGAGCATTGGCCTTGTCTGAGTCGCTAAACACAAGGCCCCTTTCGCCATGAAGTGGGGGCAGTCTGGTACGCCGCTTTGTAAAACGTCGGGTCTCTACCCAAAGGTTTCCGTCTTTAACGTCTAGGGAGGCCAGACGTGACGACCACTCTCGGTTTCTATGCTCTTCGAGCGCCGCTTTCAGCTCGCGTTGGAGTCGATTTAGTAACCGCCTTGTTTCAGGGCGCCTGGTTAGTCGCCATTCCTTAGCCACCCTGTTTTTATGTCTTATCTGTGCTAGTAGGTGTGGCGGGAGTTGGCGAGACCTGGGTCTTTCAGTTACAGGAGGCGTTGCTGTGTTAGCCGCTCTAATGATGGTTTTGGAGACCTGTTTGATAGCAGTCTCTATTTGTGTCGCATCTAGGGGCCTCAGGCGGTGAAGGGATACCGTGATCTCTTCACGGAAATTCTCCCAGTTGGTCTTGCTGTAGTTCTTTAGGCTGGTAGTTGTTGGTCTCCACGGGCCTACGTCTATATCTATCAGGACTGGAGAGTGATCTGACGAAAGCCTGTTCATTGTGTGCGCGGAGATGAAGCCCGCAATCCCCCGTGTGATCACAATGTCTAGGACATCTGGACGACCGCCATTCCAGGGGTGGTGTGTTGGTTCCACCGGGCCCCAGACTAGCAAGTTGCGTCTGACTGCAATCCTGTGGAGCAGCTGTCCTGCTGGGTTTGTAGTTCTCGAGTGCCAATCGGGGTGTTTCGAATTAAGATCACCCCCGATGATCAGTTTGCCTCGGATTGAAAGAAGACGATCAAAGTCCTCTGCAATTGGCTGTCTCCGTGGTGGTCTATATGCTGATACTATTGTGACTGGCCCAGTGGTAGTTTCCACTTCTATAGCCCTGATTTCTATCTGGTTGGTTTGTGGCGACAGTATTTCATGATGAGGGATACCACGCTTTATATATATTGCCACACCTCCTCCTGCAGTTGGCCTGTCATTCCGATAGCAGCAATAGTTGGCTACTGTGGCGTTAAGGCCTTGTTTGAGGTGGGTTTCTGAGACAAGGCAAATATCTACGTCCTCATCACGCAGAAATTGCCTAAACTCTCCAAGTTGTTGTCGGATGCCATTGGCATTCCAAACACACAGAGATAAACCTTGTATATGTGTCCTATTCATTATTGGTCAGGGATTTCTCTGATTGTTCGGCTGCTGGAACCGTCTTAACTGCGGTCTTTATATCCGCGGCGAGCTGGTCAAACTTGGCGAGGAGAGACGTCAACATATTGAGTAGGCTACCTACTATGTTTAATAGATGGTCCATCGTGCCGCTGTTATTTGCTGATTGAGGAGTGGGCGAGTGTTGGCATTTCTGGCAGGTTTCTTGAGAGTTTGTCTTCTCCGCTGCCGTTTGCTTAGTCCCTTTTGGTGGTGTTTTTCCAGATGTCTTTTCGGCATAAGTTGTGGCCACCGAATGATTAGCCGATTGTTGAGTCGTGCTCTTCTTATTTGCAGACTGTTGAGCCATGTTCTTCTTATTTCCTTTTTGCATTCCTTTGCCTGATTTTTGGGGGGGTCTCTTTTCGTTCTGTGCAGGAGGGGGCTTATTCTTGTTCTCTCGCTGTCGACTAGGATAGTCGGCGGCGGGTGATTGTTGGACAGCTGTGTCCTTAGTCGTCTTGTCATC
Source organism: Vandiemenella viatica (assembly GCA_031002005.1). NCBI lineage: Eukaryota > Metazoa > Arthropoda > Insecta > Orthoptera > Morabidae > Vandiemenella > Vandiemenella viatica. Next base: position 656,436 of record CM061914.1, read on the forward strand.
AGTCTTCTTGTTTTCTCTAGAGGAGTGGACACAGGTGATTCCTCGTTGCCGATCCCTGGCACGTTTGTACGCAGGACACCCTTTGTAGCTGGCAACATGACTTCCTTGACAGTTAGCGCATTTTGGTGTGCTGTCCCCCTTCTTCATGGTGCAGTCATTGGATAAATGTGCCCCAGCACATTTAACGCATACCGAGGGCATGTTACAATGGCGTGCTACATGTCCTAGGGCTTGGCAGTTAAAGCATTGAGTAGGGCCATTGGAAGATCTTAATTTCTCGATGGAGATGCGTAGTGACATCAGTGATTCCAGGGAAAAGATTTTTCTATTCTGTGGCCTATCTGGTAGAACCACAAGAAAGAGAGGCATTAGGTCTGAACCGCCTGGTCTTTTCAGCTGTGTCACTGTGCGAATGTCGAATCCGCTGTCTTCGAGTTCTTCTTTTATGTCTTCAGAAGGCATGTTTGAAGGCATCCCGCGGATTACCACTTTTAGTATCTTCTCTGCTGCGGAAGGAAAAGTATAATAGGGTATGTTTGCCCTTTGCAGTGCAGCAGTCACTTCCAAGTAATCATTTGTAGAGTTGAAGGTTAATTTAACCTTATCGCCCCCAGCAGTCTTCGCTTGGAATGGCCTGTCTTGGAGGATCCCCTTGACCATCTGATGCATTTCTTTGTAGCTTCTGGGGAACTGTACTACTATGGGTGGTATCTGATGCCTTGGATGTTGTGTCTGTTCCTGTTGCTGCTGCTGTAGCTGCGGCTGCTGTTGTGGCTCTTGAGCAGGCTCTTCTTGATTCAGTACGTTATATGGGTTACTTGTTTCAATATTGTTCGGATCCAGTGAAGGTGGGGGCTTGCTGGTGCGGTGGGCCAGCATAAAGCCATCTCCGTCAGACTGGTCTCCAGGAGAGTTTACTTTGCGGTTGGAGTTGGTTTTCTTTGCAATAGCGCAGTTGTGTTGGTCAGTGACCGTCGGTGAGGGAAAGCTGAAAGCTCCCTTAATTTTCTTGTATACAGCTTTCTTGTCCCTGTTAGTAGGGTTAAACTGCGACACTGGAACACCAAATTTTACAGAATTTCCCCGTTGCTCATTTCTGGGGTGCTTCACATTTCCAATAGTGGGTGGCGATATGCACCGCTTGGTAGCACGGGCGTCATGTTCTTGTGTAGTCCCGTTCATCGCTGGCGAAGTTGCCGTAGTCGGGTTTGTATCCATGTTTACGTCCTTTGGCTGTTGCATGGACGTCGTATTTTCAGGCTGATCTGCTCCTTCCATGTCAGTAACTAGACGAGGAGGTCCGCTGGTCATTGTTGCCGACTCAGTAAGAAGCGGGTACTGTAGATCACACGGTCCGCACGACGTTACAGCGTTGTGGCTCATCTTAGCCTAGCGGGGGTGTTGCTCTGGCCCTTTGTTGTCACCGTAAGGTTAGCCCAGGCCAGAAGCAACCCTAAAACTGGCGCCAGGGGGTTCCTCTCCCAGCGGGAGAGGGCCGTGTGGCGGTAATTCCCTACTATCTCGGGCAGGGAGGGACCCTACAGCGAGAAATCCAGGCTGCCGCACGCCGCGAGCGAAAACACAAAAGCAGCGAACAAAGCACACAAGCTCAAAGCGAAAACTGCATGCGTCGTTAAAGAGCGCAACTACTCTGAATTCTTGAGAACTGTTTATTTTTTATGACGGAGATAATGCCGAGCAAATACTTCGCATCTCTTCTTAGCGGAGCCCTGTTCTTATTGGTCGACTGTGCTACCTCTCGCAGTATGGGAAGAAAACAACGGCGAGCAACAATGAACCGCATAGCGACGGAGAGAGGACATCCGTGCACCAGCACCCGATGGAGCTACAAGTAGCGCAGATGATTCAGCAAGTGTAGGAATTAAGGAGGAGGACTCAGGATCCAAATTGGCTCGTCAATATAAGGAAGAAGAAGTCACAGCAACTACAAGAGCCTACCTTGACGTCGCAGCCTTCATTGCCAACTTCTCCTGAGTCTTATGTTGGGAGCACGACCTTCTAGACCCCTCCTGAAGTCATGACCATTGATGATGAAGAAGACATCAATGAACCTCAAGAAGAAGAAGAAGAAAGACCTTTCCTTCCTTTAACTGCCTTCTATGAAGGCAGTTATATTCACCTGGCCGGCGATCTGATGACAGAAGCCAACCAGTACATCCTCTGTTTCCCTGTGAAGGGGGCTGCGGCAACTACCGCAGCATCCAACACAGCTTCGACGCCTAACGGCCTACTTGGATAGGCGTGGCATCCGCCACTCCCCACAGACTGCCCGACAACCAACGAAGATGGTAGTTCGAGGGCTGCTTACTGTTGTGCCTGAGGAGGTGGTAGTCGGCGAGCTCTCCAGCGATGGCATCGCCGCCTCTGCTGTGCATCAGATGCGCCACCGAGGCACCGAGGAGCGTCTACCGCTGTACACGTTCCATCCAGCGGAACGAGAACCGCGGGAGCAGCGAACAAGAACCATGCTAGGACGCAAGGTTCACCTCGAACACAAGAAGAGGCCTCCGCCAGCCCTGAACCCAGTGTTTCCGCTGCCAGGGCACGGGCACATGGCCCGCGACTGCACTGCCTAGGAACGCTGTGTCAGGTGTGGTGGAAATCACAAAGTCGCTGACTGCAGCATCCCGCGAGACGGGATGCCCTGCTGCTGCAACTGTTCCGGCCCCCACACAGCATGCTACAGCGGCTGCCCCATCAAAAGATACCTGTGCGCCACTATGACGAGTTGGTGCCATAATCAGCAAAGACTCTTCCCAGCCGGCATCCAATTGCGACCGGATCTGAGCGACCTGAGAAGGCGAAGAAGCAGGCCGCAACCCACCATCTGCGTCACCAGGCGGACTGCAAGCACCATGACAACTTTACTGTCATTATCCAGCTGCGACAGCAACAAACCCTGCTAATCTCTTAGCAGTCAAGGCCACACCTCACAGCAATGCCAACCAATAGATGAACTGGAAGGAGATACGGGATGACCTGTAAGAACCTCCCCACATTCTGGTCGCAATGTCGCCCCAAAAGATTTAGTGTCAGTGTCAGTGATCGACGAAGAAAATGAAATGTCTTAACATTCCCTGTTAGATCCAGAATGTGAGGGGTATGATTGAATGGACGGACGTTCCAGTGCTCTATTCATTCTATGGGCGTATTAAAGGGTACGGAGGTCTGCATATTACAGGCAGTCATTGAAGGGAACAGTGAGTGCTGCCATTGATTCATTTTGCTTGATTTTAATTCTTGTTAATTCGAAATGAGCATTTTTTCGCGTTTCCCGCTACTTCGATAGATTGATCACTATAGATAGGACGCATTCGGGAGGACGCTGGTTCGAATCCCCGTACGGGCAATCAGATTTGGGTTTTTCATGGTTTCCCCAAATTTTTCCAGGGGACTGTCGGGGCTCTTCCTTAAAAAGGTCATGTCTGAATTCCTTCCTGTTCCTTGTCTCCAGTCCCACGCGCCTCTAATGACCTCTACGTCGACGTCGACAAGGCGTAAAGCCGTAAGTAAAAAAAAAAAAAAAAAAAAAAAAAAAAAAAAAAAAAAAAAAGTTGATTGTAATGAAAGGATAATTATAATAAATGAATACCGAAAAGAATTTCGTAGGCCCCTTCTTTTACCTGTTGACCTTTGTACACCATTCAATAAGTTTTGAAACGAGTAAAGTTTAACTCTTGAAGCCGATAAATTATCTCATAACCGATACTGTACAATGTACATGGCTAGTAACATGCGTGTAGAGTCAGACTTCATTATATGAGTAACTATACTCAGTTTTAAAACAGAAAGAATTTGCTTTTCTAATAGACAAAAACAAATTTAAGGGTTGGTAAGTGCAACACTGCCCTCTCCTACGGATTTATTCGAAACATTGTGACAGGCTCATGGTATGAAGCTCCATGTGATGATTTTTGGCAACGTTTTTCTGTTTTGTGATATGGTCAGTGTTATGAAGACGACATGTGTTTCTGTTTGCAGGATCGGTGTGACCGCGCAACCCCCAGGCCTGCAAGGGATGATCCAGGTCTCCAGCCGGTCATCCAGAGGACGTGCTCCAGACTCGCCAGTGTTTTATTTAATTATTGTTAGTTTCCCCTGTGCGCAGGTGGCGCAAGCTGCGAAAGAAACAAAGGGATTTAAAACGTAAAGAGGGAATGGTCGTGCCGTGCTGAGATTTATTACTCCCGGCCGGCAGGCTGTAGGAGAAAATAAATATTGGTACACGGGAGGAAGCTAAGTGGATTCCGCTCACCCGTTTGTGTGCGTGTGTATATAAATAAATACGCGCGTGTGTGTACCTGCACACGGTCCGCATCCGAAATTACAATACATTAGTAATACTGTGCATCTCCCCGGTGTTGTTTCCTCGCTTTTTGAAATCTGCGCAGATTTTCGCACCCCGACTTCACTTGCCGGGCCGGGTGGTATAAATATTAGCGTACGCAATTTTCTTACTGTCAAAGGCTCCGCGATTTATTACACGGTGCGCCTCGGCACGCTGCGAGTCCCGTCCTTGTCAGTGTTATTATGGCCGAGTTAAATTATTCCCGCCCCTCTTGCCCCCTGACTGACGTGTTGTTTTTGTCAGTTTCCTGGTTGAGTTGTGGCGGCTGGAAAACAGCTACAATGGGGATCTTTGTTTCTGTGGAACGCTGCCCTGTGGACTGAAGACCGGAATGGATGACGCCACTTGTGTCATTAGTTGTTATTTTTATTTATTGAGAATAAACACAAAACAAATGATTTACTGGTTCTTTTAACGTGATCTCAGATCCTTTTCTCTTGATAACATGAGTCTGGTTTCAGGTAAGAGATCTTCTGTTAATTCTATCGTTGAAATTAGTTTTCACTCACAGTGCTAAACAGCAGGTGTCGTACATCGTGTGTGTAACTAACAAAGCACGGCTTTGACAGTAGACACATTTTGTAACACACGTGTTATTCAGACTGTATTTAGACAGGTAGGTTTTACCCTCACACATCACACACTGCATTTCATATAAAAAGTTCAGTCCGCTATAAGTGAGACCTTCATTTCACCGCACCTAGCTAAAACGCTATTGGACTTTTGCAAGGAATATGATCGATTATGCTAAACTTTTTTGGTCGTCGCCTTCAGACATACAGGCCATTTAGCCATTTCCAAGTTTACACATGTTTAATATATTATAATAATAAATCAAAAAGTAAAAAAAAAAAAAAAAAGCATTAGGGTTAGTGCAAAATCTCTACAACAAAAAATCCAAGACAGACCAAAATTTGGCACTACAACACAGTCATAAAACCAAGAGTCCTCTATGCAAGTGAAACGTTAACACTTAACAGAAAACATAACCTTGAAGAAATAAAAAAAGTTGAGAGAAAAATCATTAGAAAAATTCTAGGATCAAGACTCACTAAAGATGGTTACAGACTACAATCAATCAAAATAACAGAAAAGTTTTCAAACATCGAAACTGACATGAAGAAAAGGCGAATGAAATTCTATGGTCACCCTTAAAGGTTACCTGAAAATCGATTGACGAAAAAAAAAAAAGTATATATATATATAATAGATTATGTAACTTCATTTAAAAATGACATTCGAATGGATCTTAAAAGCGCAAACATAAAAGTAACAGACATCTTAGAAAGAGACACCTTCAGACACAAAGGAGACAAATGGGAAGTTATAACTGAACAACCAAAACAAAAACAATACACACCAAAGTGTTCGGAAGAACGCAAACAAACTTTCTAGGAAAGAATGAAAGCATACTGGAACAACAAGAATAACTCAAAGAAAACTTGATTGCTTAACGTCTTCCATTTATTGGGAGAATTCGCCAATAATAATAATAAATCTTAATATACACTATATGCATATGTTAGCAGGTTTACATAGTACCTCACACACATTAAAAGACAGATCTAATACATTTACATAACACGCTGTGAACATAAGGTTGTAGGTTTGCTTAGCACATACATACATTAAAGTAATAAGTTTAATGTTACGTTATACATTAAAATATTGAGTTGAACAATTCGTCATACACATTAAAATGGCTGGATTACAGACTTCGTATATACATGGGATACTAGGATATGTTACAATTGATTATACAGTTATTAGATATTACAATTCTCGTTTAATTTGCCGTAAAAATGTTTACGTAAGGAAGAAGATTTTATATCTGTTTGTTGTAGGCTGCTACGCTTCACGGCAGTTCTTAATTAGATTGCCAGAGACGTGTTTATTAGGTGGACAACCAAAGAATATATGATTAGCATCTTCCACACTTACAATACGGTTCCTTTACCACATCGATCCCGATCCTTCACAAGTGCTTCTTGAATCGTGCATGTCCAAATTTAAGTCGAAATATGATGATATGTAGGTTCCAAGTACACCGTATATTTTGGAACTACGGTCGTTTTAGAATTTCAGAGTGTATCTTAGCGTAGTATTTACCTTTCGTAGCAGACATATGTCCCCATTCTTTGTATAATTTGTCTTCTCGTAGGTATGTTATCGTGATCGTCGACTATGGTCACATGGAGACTAGAGGGTTCACTAAGGCCTGTACGTGATACGGGGCTGATTTACAAGTTAGTAAACCTGGATCAAATTTCTAACTAATTTCCTGTACTTACTTTAAAAATATTGCTGTGAACATAATTACAGGGAGTAATATTTATATACAAAAAGCAAATAAACAAATGGATGGATAAACGTGAGGGAAACAAGTACAAATGAATATGTACAGGGCTCCTCACTTAATACCCTGTGGGGTGGCTATCCATTGAAGCGCATCTTTTCAGAATCAGCCAGAGAAAGCAGGTGCTGTGTAACTCCGCGGTTTCAGTTGTAAACATTACGCTGTGAGACAATTTGGCAGCTTACATTGTACGGTACTACCTCGTCAGGGGCAACAGAAGAAAAGTTATCACACAGAAAACAACAAGAAACGGAGAAGTTGAAGACCACGTCAGGGGCTGTGGATAGCAGGCGTTGATGGGTGTGCTGTCTCAACAGGTATAAAGTGAAAATTTTCTATTCGTTACATATTTCTAACACATTGCTGGATTTGTGACATAGGAAAAGACTACCGTTAAATTAATGAGAACGATATTCTCTAAGTATTGTAAACAAGTGAAAACATTCAGGTATCAGTGAAGGTTAATACTAGTGAAACTTTTTACTTAAATTACAAGGTGTCAGAGACTTCTGCAAAAGGATTGAAGTAATCAGTGACAAAGGTTGATATCAAACAATTGCACAGTGAGTTCAATATTTGATAAAGACTTTGACATACTACAAAATTTAAATTTTCAACACACGCAGTGTTAGCACTTGAGGATATATCTTCAAATACTTAATTTAATGTAAAAGTACGTTAACCAAATATTCCCTGAATTTGCTACTACTATTAAGGATACGACATTGCCGATATCGAAGTTCAGTGACGACTCAATCAACGAAGTAAGTACAATGCAGGCGCACAAAATATTATCAGCTAAAAACTGGATCAGTAAACACTTTGTGGAAGGTTTTAAATGCTTCAGAAGGAATAATTTAGTGTTAAATAACGGAAACTCAAGCAACCATACAACGCATAAAAAATGTATTAATTGCTTTGCAGTTGCAGTACGTAACCAACTTATATGTTATGAAGTCAAAATAAAGACGGATAACTACAGGTAAGACATCATGGCATACGGGATCCTTGTTGAGTCAGTTGTCACTTAAAACTTTATAACACTTTAACCTATAAGTCATTAGTTATGGTTTATTCTAGATCTTTTTAACGTAAATTCAACTGTAATTTAATTTTTTGAAATATCAGTGGGAAAATAATAAGTATGAGGATTAGTGAGGCAATGGAGATATCTTCATGGGTATCAAATAATAGCTTACGAACTATTTAACCTGAAAATTTTGTTTGCTTTTGTTGCTTATTTCTTAAAGCGTCGTAGACTTCGAGATCATTAGAGCTGGAAAAGGACTTAGACATGGAACAGAAAGGAATTTAGCCACGGCTTTGTTGATGAAATCATCCCGCCATTGGCCTGGAGAAATTTTTGGAAACCATGAAAAGCCGAAATCTGGATTGCCGGACGGGGATTTGAATCTGCGTCATCCCGAATGAGATGCCAGAGCGTTATCGCTCACCCAAAAAGCTCCGTAAAGGGGAAACAAATACGATATCATTTCGTGTGCTACGCTGCACATTACGTATTCACCTGTCTTGTTATTGCTTATAACACTTCGTTTTGGGCCTTCTTGTTTCAGACTTTTTCCTCATGACAATTTGACGATATTATTTTTATTTTTTTTATTTGAACGTTCGATAGTTTTCGCTCTATCTTTCCTCTTTTTTTTTACTGGACTGTAGTACCTTTAATAGGGAACCCCGTTAGTTACAATGAGTAATCGGATATTTTTTGGAGTACGTATATATTCATAAAGAATGTCAACAACCTATAATATCATTTCGTTACTGCAACCAGCATCGGAGATTTTTTTGGTTTTCGTTCGGATGAAAGATGTGGAGGTGGAAGGAATAGTGGAAAGCAAAACCTACTGCGTATGACCAGATCTGATATAAAATGCGTTTATTTATCCCACAGAATATAACTTTTCGCAATGGTATACAGGAAAATAGTATATATTGTGGAAACCTAAATTGTTTTTAAATGAGAAGGAGAGCTATCAGAATTGTCGGATATAGGCCAACCAAATTAGCTTTACAGTTGTAAGAGATAGATTCGAAAGCAGAACAGACGGAGTCGTGAGTGGAGAGTGAAACCACAAAACTGTTTCTGGAAATTAGATGTTCTCGGGAAAGTGGATCAGACTCTTGTTTAGACTGTGTAGTGTATAGACGACGCGGCAGCTTAACGTCTCAGCCGCCTTGTCCTTCGCGGTCTGCGCCGAGTAAGTATGCACTCCGTCTGAGAAGTGCGTGTTATTTATGTTATGTTGTTGCATGTGTGTTGATCTGTGAGTATGGTATGTCGTTCCAATCAGGTCCATTCTTCCGGAAAATATCAAGAGTGCCCCTGGGATTAACATCCCCATCCTACGACCGAATCGCTATCAAATGCAGAAACATTGAAATTTAACTGTAAGATGGTGCACAACCTGGTGTAAATTATCTGGACTCAAAACATCTAGTTCACTAAAGTAGGTACTCTGTACAAGAAACAAACTAGTGCCTGCTTTGTACCAATTTTCTTCTGTGAGACCTAGGAGAATGTTTTAGTTCGGAATCATGATTTTCCTGCACAATTTTTAATGACTAATATTGTGACTTACCACAATATAAAGGTATGTTGAAAGCAGACAAAAAGATTAAACACCACAGAGATACTTGGTCAGTAAAACAGGTCATATTTGTTCAATCGTACCTAATTATCTGTTCAATGTCTCTCGCCTTGTTTCAAGTAAAAAGTATTGTGAAGACGCTGTTCTCGTAGATATGTTTTTTTTTCATCAGTCTTTCGATTGGTTTGATGCAATCCTCCATCCCTTCCTATCTTGTGCTAACCTCTTTATGTCTACATATCCCTGAAAACCCACGTCCTCAATTATCTGCTTCATATATTCTAATATCTGTCTTCCGCTGCAGTTCTTACCTTCGACCGTTCCTTCCACTAACAAATTAACCAATCCAGCATGTCTCAAAATATGACCTACCACCCAGCTCTTTTCACAACTCTCTTTCCTCATCCATCATTTCCGAAACTCCTTCATTTCGTACTTTGTCTGTTCACTTAATTTTCAGCATTCTTCCGTAGCACCACATTTAAAATACAGGGCGTTCGCCGGAAAACGCTACCCTCCCAGTCTGTTGTCGTCGGCAACTTGCTCGGTCAGTCGTGCCAGCAGTTTCCGCCACACGCCACCGTGAATCACCGCACTGTTTAACACCTCCGCTGCCCCAACAGTACAGTGCAGTGACCCTTACATTGTTAAGAACTGTTTCTTTGCATTGTAGATAGTTTGTGACTTCAGTCTCTTATTAATCAGTGTTGTGAATAAACGTTTCTTTGCGGTTTGGCTGGTTTGGGGCTTCATACTCTTATTAATCTGTACCGTGTTTGAGTGTGAGTAAAATTATGGTACGTTACAGTTTGCAACAAAGAATATTTCTCTACGATACATATGTGAAGAAGAAGTCGTTTAAAAAGTGTCGCAGTAAATCTCGTCGCGAATTTCCTGGCGCTTTACTGCCAGCTAAATCAACAATTCTGCGTCTGGTTAAAAAAGTAAGAGAAACGGGTTCATTTTTTAACAAAAAGAGACTGTCGATCAACCGTATTCTCACAGAGGAGAAAATTGACGATATCGCTTTTCGACTAGAACAGTCACCCAAAAAATCAGTAAGTCAGTTAGGGCAGCGTGTGTCTCGAAATATGTTCAGAAGATGTGAAATGTGCATTACACAAGAGGGTCAACACTTCCAGCATCTTTTATAAGGTAAGCTAATGAATTACGTCACATTTAAATGCTTAGCACACAAGTTTTTGAAGTTTATGAAGCGTAATTATTATGAAATAGTCCGCGGCCGACGGTCGAACAATGCCGGAAACTGAGCGCTCGCTCGCCGGGAGCAGTTTCTTCCTTGTAGCGCTAACAGTGGGTTGCGTTTCCCGGCGAACGCCCTGTACTTCAATTTTCTTTCTGGTATTCGTAAAGTCTATGCTTCGCTGGCATAAAGTGTTGTGATCCATACATAGAGTTTTAAAATGTTCTTTCTAAGTCCTATATCAATGTTTGTAACTAAAAGATTTCTCTTTTTAATAAATGCTCTTTTCGCAAGTGATATTCTGCTTTTAACACCATTCCTGCTTGTACGATCGTAAACGTTTCCACGTGTAAACGTCATCCCTCTCACGGGATATTATTCCACTGGGGTGTGTCGTTCTTTCGCAGCTAGCTTTATGCGGTGGTGGTAGTACCTAGAATTTCGGCTTGATCTTTTCGTTGTTGTTACGTGACTTTGTGAAATTGTAAGAAACTGTTTCTTCAAAAGTCCACAAAGTAACAATAATTATTTATTATTCCACTGATCTGATTTCACATTGAGAATAGCGCAGTTAGACTACCGGTTCACCCCTTTTTTCTTCAAGGTAGTGTTACATATATAAAGAAAATCGCTATTTGAAATGATCTGAACACACAAAACCGGTGCGCAGTGGACATTGCCCGCAGGGTTTGTATACCGTGCTGGACATGTAGTACATCCGGTCATGAGATAACCTTGGGATTATCGCTGGAAGCAGTAGTGTAATAAGCATTCAAAATTTTACAATATTTTTCTAACGGACGGTTTTTGCAATAGACTCCCAAGAACATAGGCGCAATTAACTGAAAAATGGGTATAAAGAAAGTTGAATCTTACTATGCTCGTCCCTTCAGCTCAGTTGGTTGCAGAACCGTGATGGTGTACCAAAGTCTTGGGTTAACGCTTAAATAATTTAAAATTAAAATTTCTAAATCTGAAAAGTAAATGGGGAAGGAATTTAACACTCCGATTATAATAAAATAAAATTTAGAAAAAATAAAATAAAATGGGAAAATTAGATGACGAGAAATTGACACCAGTGCGTTAAGCTCATCGCAATTAAAATTAATAATAATAAAATCTAAAGCCTGTCAGCGGTATATATGGAGTGAGAGCAAAAGACACTGTTGAAGGTGATTGGACGGCTAAGCTTGGCTTTCAAAGAGTGTATTTCGGAAGAGTAGGCCAGGGCACCCGTTTCACCTTTTCCATTCTTCCAGTCTCATTCCGTACACACAAAGAACACTTTACACTGAACATACACACTACCAGAGACATCCACACTTACAATAACACATATTCCCAAGAGATTTCCTATGCAGGAGTACACTCATCATTGTAACTTCCTACGCCCAGAATCCAACATGATTTCATAAGTACAACAATCAACAATCACCGAGATGGGAGGAGGCCGTTTTCGGCCTCCTACCTATCATTCGGGAGGACGAAGGTCAAACCTCCTTCGGCCATCCTGGTTGAGGTTTTCCGTGGTTTTCCTCAGCCACTCTAGGCGAATGCCGGGATGGTTCCCTACAAGGCCACGGCCGACCTTCCATCCCCCTTCCCTCCCCGTAGAGTAGATTGGCTGAAAGAGTCTCCGTGACTCTCCAACAGCCCGCCTCCCAGCCTTCAGCTGGGAGGAATGAAATTAAAAAAAAATCAACAATTAACAACACCAATCAACATCATGAAGCTAATATCTGAAAAAATACAGTTTTTCAAATGGAACGCCACTAATACACGACTTATCAGGTGCTGGAAACTGTGACTTTTTCTTTTAGAATTTCCTGGTGACTTGCTGTAACGCCAACTCTTGTTTGCCACTGGATCATATTGTAAAATCACAACGTTTCAACGGCACCTGCTGATATATTCATCAGTACAGGACACGCAGTGGGAACCTAATGAATATAGCAAAGGAAGCTATACAAATATTGGTTTTATAACAACATTCGTCAGCAAAATTGAGAAGACTAACTGTAACACTCTTAAATTTTTATTTAAAATAATTTAGTACTTTAAAACACTTCCAACGCCGAACTATAACCCAATATAATGAAACTGAAAGTTGCTTATTAACGTAAAAGTGATGATTTTTTTAAAACAGTTTCCGATGGGAATAATGTAAAAATAAGCTATTTAATTCGAAGTTACAAAACTTTAACAGTATCGAGAAACGTCCTCTCGTAACGGTTTATTTAATGTGCAATTGCAGTTATAACAGTTTAATAATTTTTAACACGATTGTTTCGGTTTCATAAACGTGTTGATGCCAGATAATAAACAAGCATTTAAACTTCAGAATCACTAACCTTATGCTACTCACCGCTAAAAATGTTTTTTCCAATTAGTTTGAATTTTTTCCTATCTTCTGCTAACCTCTCCATCTCTACATATCCATTACAACCCACGTCCTCAATTTGAATACAAAAACAATATTTTCCGGCGCATATAAACTTTTTAAATTGTTTGCTACTAGTTACCATGGAGGGTTGATACAATCCAACAAATATTAACAATTACGACTTGAATTTCCAGAATCAGTGCAAAACTTGGTTACAGGTGTAACTTAGAATAAAGCATTGTATATTTTTTGTGAGATGTCATTTTTTCTGTCGTTGTACTGTTTTTGCGCTTAAAGAAATAACATTTAAAATATTTAGTACAAATCTTTCACAAAAAGATGATAATCGAATGATACCACTTAATTCACATCCATGACGTTGCAAGTTAACACCCCTTAGAACAATGAAAAGCCATTAAACATAGAAAGTAAGGTGTTCCGACCTTATAAAGATTTGGCAGGAGGTAAGCAGTGGTTTCAAAGTCTTGCATTTATTGTAGAAGATGGTGGAGGGTAGTAAGGGAATTGAGAAACAGAGCCTAGGTGGCGCCATTGCTTAAGTAGTGCGCGACATACTGTACAACATGGATATCAAATGCAAGGGTTGGAAGTGATGTATACAGGATGAGCTAGCTATATTTTTGGAAATGACCTGAGAACGCAGCCAATAACTCATAGTTAAAAGTATTTATTCCAACAGAATATATATATATATATATATATATATATATATATATATATATATATATATATATATATATATATATATATATATATATATATATACACACGATAACTATAAAACTATAAACTAAACATAATGAAAACTGTGTAGGATCAAATAATTACAGTAAAAATAAGAAATGGCAATAAAAAGCGACTTTAGTTAAAATTACGAAACAAAAGCGAATAATTAAGTGAGGGGTAACTATTAATACTCAATAATACGACTGAACGTAAGGCTACATAAAATACAAGAGTGTTATCTTCAAAGAAAATTAAGAGAGGCTATCGAGATATTCAAACAGCCAAACAAACTCTACAAGGATGGTGGTTATGGTCTTAGCCAGGCTTGGAAATGTGTATTAAATAATAATAATAACTCTGGACCCATAGATACTAATTCGTAAACATCATATCTCTGGGTAATCGATATTGTCAGAGAATCTACAGTCTCCACAGAACAAATACGAAAACAACCAACCACGCCAGTCTCTAGCAGATTCAGTAGGCAGCTAGTCTCCTGAAGACGACCTAAGCCCTGGTCGAAACGTCGGGAAGAAGAAGGAAGGGGAGCATTTAGACGCAGCATTAATCTCGTAAGCTATTTATACGAGAAGTATGACGGCAGCGAAAACAGCAAAATCTGTTACAATAACAGAAGGTGTTTTTCTACTAAGAACCTTTTTACTGACTCCATACTTTTGAAAACAGCAGAGCTTTGATTCAAAAATTTAAAATGGGAGGGGAGGGGGGAATTCCCGTTATCTACTCATAATGTCGAATTATGAAGAACTGTAAGGAGTTTCTAATTAGTTTGCGTTTAAAATTTGATATTTTATGTCCACATTGTTGTGTCTTACTTTGTGCCTACATTAATTAAACAATTGCGGACAATTAAATTATGCCAGCCTGCCAGAATTTACGAGTGAAGTGAACAAACAGTTTGGTATTATGTTGCGTAGGATAATTGCAATGCGTTGTTTTCCTGGTGTCCGCTTCAGCTCCCCACTCTGGGGCGAGGATAGGCCTGCTGTGTAGCTTGCCTGACAGTGGATCGTCTTAAGATGGGTTCCCAGGGCGCGTGGTTACGGGTCAGGTCGCGCCACCATACCTACACACTACGTGGTCCGGAGTCCTTACTGACAGCACAGGCTGGGTAGCTGCAAGCCAGCTTTAGTCCTCCACTCTGAACATGCTCACGCTGTAATACTTCCGAGAGATATCTTGCGATACTGTACCTTAGCGAAGGCAATTGCATTTACAGGATTGTTACTGGCTATTTGCCGTATCAAAGCATTTTATGAAGGGTCTCATCTCCGTTTTTTTGCCATCTTAAATGAAAACAAAGAAACTCCGTCAATATAGGTTCCTTGTTGACAGTTGATAGAGCAGTGCTCCTGTGAGGAGTTACAGGCGCGATACAACGAGGTACGTGAGACCCTCGCAGAAAAATGACTTGCATTTATTCAACATCATGAAAAATCTATTTTTAATCACGATTGAAACTAACACCAATCTCGACAAGTTTTTTGGATTAACATAACAGGAGAAAAAACATTAGCTAAATAAGAAGACTTATTAACGTACGTGTGTATTATTTTTTCTCAGCTTCCTTAGTGGATGTTATTATAGGCTTAAGCTTATAATTAACATATTAAAGTAATTATTAATAACCTAGAATCGTTTAATTTTAACAGGTAGTAGAGTTATCAAATCAAAAGTATTCTTTAAAATGCTCAAAAGTACATAAAATTGAATGTCATAACCGGACTATTTACTTAACCACTGGTCAAATGGTGATTCATTTGAATTTTAGTAACAAACAAATAAATATCGAAAAATTTGTTGTATATTTATATTTTTATCGTATGGCATGATGAATAAGTGTCTTAGTCCGGAGATCCTCCAGGATTGTCTGACTGACAGTATGTGATAGTTCATCTAGCGCTACGCAGAGTGCACCACGAGGAGGCGAAATAGCTTTACATATGTATGTTCTACAAATGTGATCGACATAAATGAAAATTTATTTCTAGAAAACAAAAAAACAAAAATTATCATTTAGAATAGTATCACAAAAATTAAAAATTTTTAATTTCTTACAAAGATAAAGCAGATATTCCAAAGTGAAAACATTTAGGAAATATTCCAAATTGAAAAAGAAATATTTATGAAAACATAGTTTCCGAGTTGTCAAGAGTTATCTGAGTTAGTGTTCAGTTAGTGTTCCAGTATACGAAGACTACCGTACGTCAATGAGCTCTTGGCGTTCAGCGCCCTCTATCGACATCTGCAGCCAGACACTTCAGAAAACAATCTAACTGCTCGCACCTGAACAGTGCCAGCTGGAGCCGCGTCTGTCGAGACTGCGCTATCGTCGTCGCCTCCGTGATCTCCTTCCTCGACCACTCGTCTCCACACGCAAAAATTACTCAACAATACATCAATAATCAGTTTATTTAAAGTATATACCTAGCGTGGTGGGTGAGCGGTTAACGCTTTGGTCTCGCACTCGGGAGGAAGCCGGTTCGAATCCCCTTCTGGGCATCCAGATTTGGGTTTTCCATGGTTTCCCCAGATCACTCCAATCGAATGCCGCGATGCCGAATTCCTTATCCCGCATCTGATGACCTCGACGTTGACGAAGCGTAAACCAATAAAAAAAAAAAAAATTTTTTACTGGCAAGAAATATTACTTCACCAACTCACAAGGGACACCTTTGACCTCAAACGGTCGGAGCCGCACGAAAACATGCTTAGAATAACAAGCGACTATAAACAAAACAGTGGTGAGTATCATTTCCATGCAAAACTTTGCATTCTACTTCAAGTAACATACTGATTTTGTAAGACTACAATATGCCAAACCACAAGTGAAGATACATGATCGTTATTTCATCATGAAACGTCATTCTGTAATTTACAATCAATTTGCTGCACCTACGTATAAGCCTATCTTGCAGTATGTTTGGCGAAAGCAGGGTTATGACACTGAGATACCAGCATCATCATTTGAAAATGTCATTATTGTGACTTTTGATATTGGACTGTGTGAATGCGAAAGTGATTTTGAATGCGATAACGTGGCTTTAGTGAGGTTTGCTCATTATTCTCTTACACTTTGTTTTAACCACTTCCTCGAAATCCCGCATCTGCACTTTTAGGACTAATATAAGCACTATCAGGTGTGTGGTACTGCTGTTTATGCGTGTTTTGTGCTATATTAACTACTTTAAGCAGAGAGTTTTTGGCACTGTTGATTGAAAATGTAATGACACACTGACGTCATTGAATTACTTATAATTTCCTTTATATGGTATCGATATATTGTTACTTTGTTTCTCTCTATAACGGTGCTCACTCCACCTGGCTTAACAGGCCTGATGACAAAGGCTATCCGTTACTTTTCAGAGAGGCCGACCAATGTTCCTGTTTCTGTCGTGTATATGACAAACATTATAACACCACCATTATTTGGTCATACTTTTTATATCTGAAGATCATTTTGCAATTTTGATTAAATTAGTGTGGTATTAATATAACACTACAATATACATCGGAATGACTAGCTTTTGTGTACGCACATTTCTGTGAAACGCAGAGTTTAAAAATAGGTATAGATAAATTTTTATATTCCTTAAAGATTGTCTTCAGGTAATATTATTGGGAATCCCCAAAACATCGGAGCGTTCCAAAACATTTAACTTGCACTTTATAAAGTTATTTCAGGTACGCTGTTAGATAAAATTTACATTCCAAATGCTAGTATTACATAGAATAGTTATGTATAAATTAAATGTAGTAACTGGAATTACAAATGGGATATTTAGGAACAATCAACATTAACTTATATTGGTAAAGAAGTATTTTATATGGTTCTAGAAATTTAGTTACCTAATCAAGCTGAAAATACGGTACCTAGTGGCGATATCGAATCCAACTGTAGCATCTATTTTTCTCTTGCGTTATTGTATTTGTTATAAAACATTTTCGTATAAATGTTACAGCATAGTTTTGACAATTTTTTCGAATTGTTTATATTTTTGATAGTGTTAAAATTCAAGAAGAAACCATCAAAAGTTAGATTGAAAATTTTAGCGTTTTTCAGAAATTTTATGATCTATGATTATTGATTCAGCTAAGCACAGTAAGAATTATATGTTTATCTTGACCAGCTTCTACAAAATATGCGAATATCTCACAAGACTTACTTCAGTTTCTTTTATTGTAGATAGTTTTACAGTTTGATTCATTTACCTTTAATCTTCCATATATATTACATTAAATTCAATGATTAAGTCTGCTATTTTTTTACGCCATACCATAATCAACTCTTTCAGTTCTAATCCGCCATTGCTGCAAAGATAATCCTCCTCTCTTGCTTTTTCACATGTCTTGCCAACCTATACACTTAATAAGATGTTATATTAAAAATCGCAGCAACATATATCACGGGAGGCAGGTCCGCTGCCTCACAACATGTATGAACAAGAGATATCAGGGAACATGACTGAGAAAACGTTGAAAATGGAATTAGCATATTAAAAAAAAATTGAATGTGTAACACAAAAATAGTACTAATATATCACCATTTATTTGTTAATTATGGTACTAGGGATGTCAGCAGAGAGGGGAACCGGGTATCTGGTGGGTGGGGGGTTGCACTGGGGCCTCACATTTATCAGTTCAGATACCTGCAGGTTTCCCAGGCATAGTCCTTCCACAATGCCATGGCCGAATTGCTCCCTGTTCCTCGCTCCCAGTCGTCTTTCGGTTCTTATGACTTCGAGGTCGATGTGGCGTAAAACATGAATTAAAAGAAGGTATGTGGACCAAGCACTGTGCGAAGTCTAATAAATTATATGAAGTAGCCGCGTCACGTTTAAGTCGAGTAATCGAACCCGGCTCCTACCGTCAGTGATACGTCACCACTCACTAGCCAGGCTCGGTACCAACAGAGAACTGTGATCGTTCGGTGGGAAACAGAGGAATACGAGCCCGCCACCTGTTCACACGAGAGGCATTTCACATTTTTGTTTGGTCCAGTTGACAAAGGGCCTGTGTTCTTCTATGGAGCAGTCTACCGTAGAACTTGGTTTAAGTTCGAAGAGAGTGTTTAATTATAAATTTTAATTATGATGAAATACTGTTTGTAAATCGAAACAGAGGTAAAATTAGATACATCCAGTGATGGAAGGTGACGTGGAAACATTGTCCTCTTGTTTTTTTTACTTAGGGATTTACACTTCGTCGACGTCGAGGTCATTAGAGGCGGGAAAGGACTAGGAACAAGGAACTGGAAGGAATTCGGCCATGGCGTTTTTAAAAGGAAGCTTCCCGGCATTCGGGGAAACCGTGGAAATCCCGAGTCTGGATGCTCGGTTGGGGATTCGAACCGGCGTCCTCCCGAATGCGAGGCCAGAGCGTTAACCGCTCACCCACCATTCTCGGTGTGTCCTCAATGGCTCAGCATCATAGATTATGAAACGCTGTGGCCACTTCTTGTTTTAATTTTTGTAAGTAGTCTTGAAGATAATGTTAATAGCAGTCTGAGGTTGTTCGCTGATTATACAGTCAAATACACGGAAATGAGGAAATCGCCCGATTGCTTAAAAATTTCGGCGTTATTTCTGCGATGAATGGTAACTTAAACTAAATTGTAAAAAGTGTAAGGCATGACTGAAGTGGTAGTAGTTGTTATTAGCCACAAAGGACTCAGTGGGAAGCATGTGGGAGCATGGTTATAAAATCCAAGTCTTGTTTAAGCATTTTATTACAATAATCAAGGATAATGATTAAACTTACAGAGAATAATACAAATATAATACCAAATAACACAAAGCTTCGATCTTGCAGATTAAGATCTTAATAAATCCCGTTATCACAAATAATATGATACAATATAATGATTTTGATTTGAATAAATCCTGTAACCACAAATAATTCCACTTATATCAAATAACAGAAAATAACAAGACTGGCTCTCACTAATTTACTAGCATGTAACAAAACTGCAAGTAATACCGAACACAATTTGTACAGATGAGCCAAATTACGGCAATCATTTCAAATGAAGAGGAATCAGAGTACCTCAGCGTCCATCAAATTAACATTTAGAATGAAGTTCTTACCAAAGGTCTTGACACACTATAGTGTGTGCATAAGTCCTTACCAGCCACACCGACTGGTAAGGGGGCGGTAATGATTAACACCACAGACCGGGGAATTTGTCCATCCCCCAAACACAACTAACGAAGAAGCAGTAGGCGACGCACTTTGTAGTTGAAGTTGGAATTGTCAGGCACACTACCTCCCATACCCAACAGGGCAAGAAAATGGCAAGTATCAAATCGAAGTCACCACCAGCGTCGGTCGCCACAGTACTCCCGAGTCTGCGGGACACCGCTCTCGGACAAGAGCGTATCGGAGAAGTTCCCTCGATTCAAGCGAACGAGGAACGGTCCCGGTGGTCACACAAATCCACCAGATGTAGCACTTCCTGGCCGCCCGGTCAAACCACCAGACCTCGCTGCCCCAGCGGGCCTCCAGCGTCACGGCCATTCAGGGAAGTACTAGGCGCAAGCAACCAAACCGCTGCCGCCGACCGACTGCCTTCCCGGCTCCGTGTCCCCAATTATATATACTCTATCGGCCGATAGAGGGCAGCAAGGAGCCACAGCGCTCTCTAACGGAGAAACGAGCACGCGGGCTCAGCAAGAACTAGAGACAGAAACAGTAGCGAGCGGAAGAGAAGAAAAAACACACAATACGACCCGAGCACGGCTCAATGACTAATAAAAACAATCCGTTTGCTCAGGAGTAAACAGTACACAGTTGATTACTGACGCGGTTGATTCCCTGAATTATTTGGGACTAACAGCACAAAGCAACGCGAAACGAGACTTGCACATAACTTCGGTCGTAGTCAGATATATTTCTAGCCTTTGATTATGAGTGGAATTTTAGAGAATTGTAACGCAAATACAAAGGAGATGGCTGTACAAAATTATTCTCCTCCACATTTCAACTACTGTTGTGCCATTTGGGATCCGTATAGAAAAGGATTGATTGACAGTATAGAGAAAGTACAGAGAAGAGCCGCTCGATTCGTGACTGCTTGTGACAGTCCTTACGAAAGGGTCACAGAATTGTTGTGTAGGTTGGGCTGGGATTGTCTGGCAGTTTATTTTTATTTATTTTTTATTGTTTTCGTTTATGAGCGCGATGAAATGATTCGTCCACCTGCTTATTTGAATCGCAATAACGGGAGAGTTAAGATTAGAGAAATTGTGTGTCGTACGAATGCTTATTTGAATTCTTTCTTCCCTCGTGCTGTTCCGGACTGGAGTGCGTAGAGGCAGTTTTGGTAGAACGCATCTTCACCCACTCAACTTTGCGAACTGCAGAATATAGACTTAGATGTAGACAACGTGTGCTTCAAAAAGCTGCCTGAAGTAGGAGCACGTGTGGTGGAACTTGCTAGTACGGCTGTTGTAGGGGAGACTGGAGCCTAGAGGAGGGGCTGTTGAAGACGCTCCCCCACCCCATGTGCTCTGACAAAGGTTCCTATGGCCCGAAACATGTGTCTGTTCTCGAGCGGCGTTCAAACAAAAGGACCCAGCGGGCTGGTCAAACTTCCCAGAGTCCGGCGGGCAGACAGTGTACAAGCCATGGCACACGTCTGTCTCTACAACAACATACACTGTCGAGCTGTAAAAGTAACGAGAAATGATGTACCCGTATGTATTCGTTACTAAACCAATCAGTGCACGCTGCTTTCGAATCGTTACTTTTGATACAATGGAACAGTAGCATGAAGCATCGCACTGAGTGGCGTCATATACGGGATGACATCGTTCGTACTTAGTACTTTGTAAAGTTTATGTAAATATGTTGGGGATTTTTTTCGGCCCAAGTCCTTACTTGCTAACTGTTTTGTGGGTTGTTTCTGACTCGCAACTAAACAAATTCTTTTGATGGCATACGAGTTTCGCCTTTATTCAAGGTATCTTCAGTGCCCTAGATAAACATATATATATACACATATATACAATGTTCTTCAGTGCCCTAGATAAACATATATATATACACATATATACAATGATGTTGTTTGATTTTGTACAGTTATCTGCAAATATTAAGTAGGTACTTACAGTTTTTATACAGGGTGTTACAAAAAGGTACGGCCAAACTTTCAGGAAACATTCCTCACACACAAACAAAGAAAATATGTTATGTGGACATGTGTCCGGAAACGCTTTCTTTCCTTGTTAGAGCTCATTTTAGATTGGTAGAGGCGGACCAATTCCATGGCCCCCACGCTCTCCTGACCTCAACCCTCTTGACTTCCATTTATAGGGGCATTTGAAATCCCTTGTCTACGCAACCCCGGTACCAAATGTAGAGACTCTTCGTGCTCGTATTGTGGACGGCCGTGATACAATACGCCATACTCCAGGGCTGCATCAACGCATCAGGGATTCCATGCGACGGAGTGTGGATGCATGTATCCTCGCTAACGGAGGACATTTTGAACATTTCCTGTAACAAAGTGTTTGAAGTCAGGCTGGTACGTTCTGTTGCTGTGTGTTTCCATTCCATGTTTAATGTGATTTGAAGAGAAGTAATAAAATGAGCTCTAACATGGAAAGTAAGCGTTTCCGGACACATGTCCACGTAACATATTTTCTTTGTTTGTGTGTGAGGAATGTTTCCTGAAATTTTGGCCGTACCTTTTTGAAACACCCTGTATATGCATTAACACGCGCAAGTTCGTGTTTCCAACATAAAACTACAAACCATCACACAAAAAGACAACAAACATTGGTACACAATGACATATCAAAACACAAACACACACAAGATAGCGAACGTCTTTAGAAAATGGGGATTAAAAATAACATTTAGAACCAAAAACACTATCCAAAAACAGCTTAACAGAAGTACATTTACAAACAAATACCACCAATATACCAATATACCAGTTAACATGCCAGCAGTGTGACACTGTATACATAGAACAAACAGCCAGGAAATTTGAAACCAGATACTAGGAACACCTGAGAGCTCTCAGATGTACCAACCACTCAACATTCGCCGAACAGTTGTTACAACACAATCATTCACACACCAATATACAAACAGATATGCAAATACTAAAGACTAATAATCACAACAAAAACATGCTGACAATTCAGGAAAACCTCCACATACAAAAGCAATCAATAATGGTAAAAAAGGTATGAATGAATATATACACCTAAAAAACCAAACCTTGTTCAAAACACTAAAACAGGAATGAATAGCACACATCCTATAATCAAACATACCGCCACAGAACAGACACAGCTAATGACCACAGATTCAAAATAACAAATAGTTCGACAACACAATCTTTGGCTCACGACTTTTGAATGTCAACAACAGCAACAACAATCTTTATATACAGTTCGTGGCCGGGGAAACTACCTATAATGCAGCATACACAAACTTTGGACAGTAGTGATAGTGCGAATAGTGTAGCTGGTATCGAAACACGAACTTGCGCGTGTTAATGCTTATATATAAAAACTGTAAGTACCTACTTAATATTTTCAGAAAACTGTACAAAATCAAACAACATCATTGTATATATGTGTGTACATATGTTTATTTAGCACACTGAAGATGCCTTGAATAAAGGCGAAACGCGTATGCCATCAAAAGCATTTTTTTAGTTGCAAGTCAGAAACAACCCACAAAACAGTTTATGTAAATAGTTTAGTTACTAAAATAAGTTTAGGTAAGTTTTTCGTTTGTATTAAACTTAAAGTAAAGTAATGAGCACATGGATCTTACGAAAAACCTCTGAATGTACACTTCATTTACTGTAATGAATATTATATACGAAAGAATCATCTAATTTCAGAACAAACATCTGACTGCAAACAAAAAAAAAAAAAAAAAAAAAAAAACTTGACCTTTCACCATACTGTTAAATATCTGGTAATAATAACTAATGATGGTTATTTTTTAAAGTAGTCTACTCAAAACCCTGCATAGTGATAGTGAGTCAGTACTTTATAAAGTTCCAATAAATTGTTCATTGTAAATTTAGGTAAATTGTTCGTACATTTGATTTACTGCACTGAATATTACATACTTCAGAATAACACCCAATATCACAATAGCAGCATACTTAAATAACTAATTTCAAAACAAACATCTGCACATTTAATCGCTGGGCGAACCGTTCCAGCACCCGCATGACGCATGATACGTCGTGTCCGTTCGTTTATCGATTAAAACTGACACTTCAAATGCGAATAATGAAACATGCGAGCAACGAAATGAAATTGTAACGATTCGGTACTTCGAGTTAGTCGACGAACCCGTTACTCAGTAACGAAGACATACGATTCACTACAGCTCTACCTTTAATGTTTGTCTGAAAGCCTTCTACACAACACCCTGGACATACAGGAATTGTCAATCTTAGACATAAAAAGTTGTGGGCACTAAATCACCACTGTACTCTACCTTGGACCCTGCGCCTGTCTTGGCGGCTTTCCGTAATCAGTCCGAGATTTCACGTTAGCAGTTCCACAATTCACATACAAAATAAATTGCCCCCCTGGGAACGATATGCGGTGAATAGTGGCTTGGAGTAGGGTGAAACAAGAACCGCCTCATTTGTAGCAAATGTTTATTTGTCAACTGTAGTAGGAAACAAAATAACCCATAAACCTTCTTACTCTGCAAAACACACACAATTCATCGATACGTCTGTGATATGCGCTGCTGCTATGTAGCGGTAATGCGAGTAGCTTTACTCTGAACAAGTATCTATACTCGTGACCTTGAAAATTCATAACTCTGCCATTTACGGGTTGAATTTCGAAAAATTCCATTCTTTTTTAATGAAGTTACCATTTATCGATTTTGGTTAAGTATGAAAGGAAAAACATGTCACTTTACAAAAAAAACACACCTTTTTAAAATAATATATATCATCACTAGTTGATACCCGCAACTTTTTACGCTTGGATTAAGAATTTCGTTGCCAGAATTGAATACAGAAATAATATTTTATCCATGATGGATTGCTGGAAATCAGCGACTGTGATATCAAATTTGGGTTGATATTAAAAGCAGCAACCAGTCACAGTTTGTGGTTATTATATTTATTAACCATTACCGGTTTCGAACGAATTGTTCATCATCAGATGGTTTGCATTTATATTTATAATGTATTCAAATATGCAGCTGCAAAATGCAGAAACAATCTGATGATGAAAAATTTGTTCGAAACCGGTAATGGTTAACCTATTAGTATAATAAGCTGTTGTTGTTGTTATTCGGGTTTTAGGGCGCGTCGACGACGGGGTCATTAGCGCCCTTATAATAAGCGAGTGTCACGCTGACGACATGTCACGGCATCATGTCAATCTATGACGTAACGATTTACGATATTATTGGTTGGAATGCGCGTTATTTAATAACATTTCCAAGCATCAGTGAATAAATTAACTCACATAACTTTGAAATAAAAGTATGTATTGCGTTAAAATCGACATATCAATCATTAGATGCTCATATTTACGTAATATTCTTTTGATATATAGAAGTATTCCTTAAATTCTTTGTTCATAGATATGTAAGATAAAAGCTTTGTATTTCGAGCATCAGTGCTGCGAAAAGTTTAGTTAGAGTATTACTTAGCATGGATCAGAATTACAAGTGGCATTTGACGTTACGGCAGAGGGCATGAATAATTTAGTTTTTTTTTTTTTTTTAATTTTAAACTGTGTCGTATTATTGAAATTATTTACGTTTAAATTGGCATATTAATTATCAGGGTTTTTATTTACTGAAATCATTACATGGTTCGAATGAAAGAAGTTGCAAATTGATCACGATATATGCGGCCTAAACCACAATTAAATATTACGTGGCATGGCGTAAGTTGTTAAGGTTTATTTTTAGTATCCTTCGTTCTCACTGGTCATTATTTCAGCCGATGTAAGCTTTCTCAGCCGTTAAAATATCGATCTTCATCATAGGTATTAAGAAAGAAAGGTGTCAGAACCTGCGAAGATTTGAGATCAAGTTTATATCGCAATACATGATGACACTGACATGCGATATAGGGAATGTATTAATTTGCGTGTGATTGAAGCTTTGCTTTTCTATCAGCAATAATAGTGGAGATTGTGGTTAGGCTGAAATGCAACCTGGACCAAGTTGACAACTGAAGCTTTTTGCTACAGCACAATGAACGATAAATTACAATGAGCTTTATTTTGTAACAATTCTGATTAGTTAAGCAACTGCAGAGAAATACCCACGATATTTAATAACATTTCTAAGCATCCGCGAATAGATTAATTGAAAGAACACATTTATTAGGTGCTTAGATTTATTTAATATTAGTTTAAGTAGAAGTATTAGTTAAAATCACATATATGTAAGTTAACAGCTTTAATTTTCGCAATGTTAGCGGCAGTTTTGATAGATTGTTATTGGAATTGGCAGTGGAAGTTACAGCAGAGGGCATTTTTTTTTTTAGTAATTTAATTTTTTTCTGTTACTTAAATCATTACTTCGTTCTAACGAAAGTGTTGCTAACATTTTGCGTTTGCTGAGCGTCTCACATTTCCGAATTTTTTATTTAATTCGTGACAACTTTTCCGAAAAAGGAAGGTGCAAATGTGAAGAAGATGCCATGATAACAAAGCAATTGATACACATTTCAAAAGGGCAGTACCAGTTTCCGGCCGGTGGAGAATAGCATCTTCCACCCATTAACACTAATATTACGTTGGAATGACGTAAGTTGTTAAGATTTATTTTCAATTTACTTTGGTTTTACTGATGCCTTATTTCAGCCGCTTGTAACTGTGTCAGCTATTCAAATGTGTTAGTATAATTCTGAATAACGAATATAAAAAATGAAGATTGAAGAACCCTTATAGATTTTTGATTTAGTCTATTTCGCGATGCAATTTGACCACTAAAATGCGACATAGTACATGTATTAATATGCGAGTGATTGAAGTATTGTTTCTTTGGCGGCAAGTTTTTTACGTGTTTAGGTTGAAATGTAACCTGGACCAGGATAGCAACGAAAACCTTTTGTTACAGGGCAAGGCACTAGGAACTGCATTGAGCTTTATTTTATAACAATTCAATGTATTTAAGTAATTGGTTAGAAATGTAATGATACTAATTATGCTATTAATTATCAGTGTCTTTTTTCACTGAAATCATTACTTGGTTTGAATTAAAGAAAAATTGATCATGATCTATGTGGCCTGGAACACAATTAAAACTAATACTACGTGGCATTACGTAAGCTGTTAAGATTTATTCTTAGCATCGATGGTTTTCACTGGGGTTATTATTTCAGCCGGATGTAAGCTGTGTCAGCAGTAAAAACATCGATCTTCATCATAGACAAGAAACTGTGAAGGTCCTGGATCAAGTTTGTATTGCAGTGTACGATGACAGTGACATGCGACACAGGGAATGTATTATTTCGCGTGTGATTGAAGCTTTGATTTTCTATCGTTGATATGGGCGGAGAATGTGGTTAGGCTGAAGCGCAACCTGGACGAGGTTGACAACTGAATCTTTTTGCTACAAAATCGAGTACGAGAAATTAAAGCACACTGAGTTTTATTTTGAAACAATTCTATTTAGGTAAGCAACTAAAAAGAAATTGATTGCCAGAACACACCATTAAACCCGTCATTTTGGACGGGCTTTGTGGCTAGTAAAGATAATAACAAGAAACTGTGATTGGTTACTGATTTTAATATCAACCCAAATTTGAATATAGAAAGCTGTTGGTAACGTAGGATTGGTCCCAAACAACACCGAGTCGGCATAATATGACAAGAACGCCATCAATATATCATTCTATCGTCGAACTGAACAGAAAGAGGACGAAGATGCGGGGATGTGTGTGTGTGTGGAGGGGGGGGGAGAGGTTTAATAAGGACAGCTTTATTTCAGCTTGGTCTTTTCTTCCTTCTTCAGCATGAGCATCCGATTCTTGGGTTCTAATAACTTTAGCCGCTCGTGCTCTGCTAGGCCAGTTTACGCCCGCAAATCATGACAAGAAAGACGGCAAAATAAACTGGTGCCTGAAAAATTTAAGCAGACACAAAGTAATAGTACAGAGAAAAACGACATCTATATTAAATAATACGTTTTGTCTCTAAACGAAATTTACTAACACATCATACAATAACAAAAAGCGCGAGTAGCACAGCTTGAGGAACCGTCGTAACATTAAAGACTAACACACACATCGATCTGTCTGTCGCCGTTCGATAAGATCTCAAAATTTCGTGACTACAACTGTTATTTATACCGAATAAACGTCATATACCCTTCCTACAGATACAAAGTATTTACTTGTCAAATTCCATCAGTATCGGTATAGCCATTTAGTTGTCAAAACGTAACAAAAAGACAGAGACTTACTTCCGCATTTGTAGTATTATTACTGCAGATTACCCACACACTTGAGTGCGAGACTAACAACCCCTTTGGGATCAAAATAACGTAAAGAAGTGTATACCTACAGCATTGCTAGACTACCTATGACTTGCCTCGCATTACCCTCCCCCCCCCCCTAAATTTGTGGTATATACAGTTTAACATGCAATCCGAACAACCTACGGTCCAGGCGTGACTCATAAGATCGAAAACAATTTTTAAAAATCTTCGTTTGCAGTGGGATTTGAACCGCAGACCACGCACCAAACATCAGTAAACAAGCGCTTTAACCACTGAGCTACCAAACTGCTACATGCATAAGAAGTACAGAGACTTATACATCCACTGCGTCTGTCTATCACCGTTCGATAATTTTTCAAAATTATATGACAACATGTATTATTTATACAGAAGAAAGTATACTATGTCCATCCTAATGCCAAATAGCATCTCCTCGTCTAATTTCATCATGACTGGAAACGTAACAAAGAGACAGATAGACAAAGTTACTTTCGCATTTATAATATTAGTATAGGTTAGGGATATTTACTAAACATCGATGCATCCTATCCATTCGATATTTACCATACGATACATCGGATGGAATCGATGTTTTGACAATGAATTTTTCTACTGTATTTGTCACATTTTCTGTTGCGGATTTTAAAGGACCAGGTAAGAGATAAATGAAACGACATTTGCCGACGAATATTGTAGGTTTTTATTTGTTGAATTTTGAAAAAAAACATCGATGTTTTTAAGCGATGCATTGAAAAACATCGATGCATGATTCCGATGATTTACATCGAATGAAAACATCGATATAGTTTATAAATGGACACCCCTAGTATAGGTACACAACACATTTATAAAAATGTTAATACACGACAAATTCAACAAACTCGGCTATGTCGTAAACATAAACATATGGCGTGGAATAGACCGTAACATAAAGAAAGCGATACACAACGCCGCCTACTGGATGGTTACCCAACCAGATAGCCAAGTGTTGTGTCGGTACATTAACACATCGCCATCTGTTAGAAAATTATGGAACTATAATAATAAATTCGTCTGGTGTTAATGACCTGGTGACAAGGGTTTCTATTGGCTGCGCATTCCGCCACTGTCGTAGCCATGTTGACCTAGAGCGATGATCCTAATGCGTGTAGGTTACCTACAGTCTAACGTGGAATCAGAACCACGGTACCGTCCTGGCGTACTTCACATTACACACCGAGCTGCGCCAGAGGTGAAGGCCGAGTTAAGAGCCTAGGAAAATCCCCGCAGAGACAGGAAATCGAACGGGGACCTTTCGATTGAACCACCAGACCGCTCAAACTTACGGAAGTTACAAATAATTACAAACCATTGTCCTATGACAAACATTTAATAAACATTTAATTCGCAATAATAAATATTGAGATCAATATTCGACATAAAAACCATTCTCTCTTTTAAGTTGGATCAAATTACACACAGTAAGCTAAATTTCATCAAAATCGGTAAAGTAGTTTCGGAGTTTATCTCGGACAAACATCGTGACACGAAATTTTTATATATAGAAGGTTTGCACGGCAAAAAGTTTGCTGGAAAACTGATTTGTCGCAACTATGTAGTTAAGTCAGATCCCAAGACACAGAAAATTTCAATAAAAATCTGTAAAGGACAGGGTACGTTAGTTCTATTTACGCTCGCTAGTGATGAACCTTGATATTAGTTTGTATGGAATGCTATTACTGAAATAGTTCATCACCACAATATACCTCTTGCCGAATATTAGCTGGCCCCGATACCTTGTCAGATACATCGGCGTGCCCCGACGACGATTAGATTGAACGTTGTGGCGCAAGCTCGCCCTAACAGATTTCTGGGATAAATACTGAGACGTCACTAATTGTGTTAAGTACATTCGGAACTTTTATTTTCCCGCTGCAACACAAATACCCGACAGATCAATTTCTATTTACATTTCATTCCTGTTTTATAGACTCGTTTGAGCGCAATGAAACATTTGATAGGAGTGTCTCGTCTCCATGTCTCCTTAGCTCCTGTCTACCGTCGTCCTGCGTACGTTGTGAAGGGTGACCACATAGAGGGCGTGCCAGGGCAGTGCCTATTATCGTCAGGGGGCGGCGCCGTAGTGGATGCTGGGCCATTGCCAGCTGTCAGGAAGGAGTACTCGCGCGTAATCCCTAAGTCTGCTCTGCTCTCCCTAATGAGAATCGCGGGCACTATGTGGCAGAGACATGTGTGGCGGAACTGCGGAGTCTTGACACGAGATTACTGACAGTACTTGTGCATTAGGTAATTCCTTCAAATTAATGTAATTGCTATGGAGTTTATGCCCTGGTGTAAATTTCCCTGCACAACTATTCTTGCATTTGACGAGTATCCCACACTAGTTTATTCCATTCCTATGTCGCTCGCCTACGGTTGAAATTGTCCCCTCTGCGACATACCTTACATAAAGTACTGTTTCGTGGTTATGGCTATCTTGTCCATTCCACGTATTATTCCTTTTTTCTTCTACAAATATTAACTCATGCTTGCTATCCAATACATACCTTATGAACTCTCAGTACTCTCTTCAAAAACCCTTTTCTATGAAATGACTCTCAACACTGTTCGTTCATCATGTCAGTTTTTGCTTGTGTTTTAAGCTTCCTTTTTGCTTAAGGAGCGTGCAGAAACTACGTGGCTCGGTCCAAGAGGGGGGAGGGGTTAGCTGGAAGGCTACGCTGGGCTACGTGGGGGGAGGGAGGGGTTTAGAGCCAGACCACGTAGCTTTCCTTTCATAACATTTTTCGCAGTTAAAATGAGGAACAGAACTCACAACAGCATGTGAATATTTATGTCCCTCAGTTAATTATCTCCTTATGTAATTTAAAATAGTCTGACAAGAGAAAACAGTACAATATGTCTTCTGGAATCAAAAGGAAAGAAAGCTACGTGATACGTGGAAGGGGGGGGGGGGAGGGCAAAAGCCACATAGGGCTACGTGGGGGGAGGGGGTTCACAGGAGGCCAAAATGGAGCTACATGGTTTATGCACGCTCCCTTATGGCTTTACGCCTCATCGACGTCGAGGTCATTAGAGACGGGAAAGGACTGGGGGCAAGTAAGGGGAAGGATTTCCACCATGGCCTTTTGAAGGAAACATCCCCGCATTCGCCTGGATTAATTTGGGGAAACCATGCAAAACCCAAATCTTGGTACCCGGACGGGGATTCGAACCGGCGTCATCCAGATTGTGAGGCCACAAAGTTAACCGCTCTCCCACCACGTTAGGTTTGTGTTTTAATATAATTTTCATAAACAAACCTAGTTGTCCTCATTTTCAACACCTCCAGCCTCTGTATTTGTTACTACCTCACAATACTCAATCAAAGCTTTGTACACCAGTTCCGTCGTACATACCCTCATCGTGACCCTGAAACTTCTCTGTACCACCTGTCTAATAAGTTTACTGTCAAGTACTATGCCAAGTATTTACACTTCATACACCCACCACTCAGTTCTTCACCCACCTCGTAGTTAAATACAATACCATTATTTTTCTATTGGTAAACGTAAGTCTTTTTTTTCAGTCAGTGTCGTCTTACACAAGTATATAACGTGTCTAGATACCCTACATCTAATCAGAATCCTATCTTGTTTTAGCACTGGTATATAACATAATGTTATCTGCGGCTGACCTAACATCTGACTGTAAGCTAGTAGCGCAGTCACTAATTAAAATAATAAACAGCAATGTTCCCACCGATCGTGGTGGTTGAGTGGTTACGCTCTGGACTCGCATAAGGGAAGGCGTCGATTCGAATCCCCGTCGGGCCACCCAGATTTCGGTTTTCTATGCTTTCCCGATCACTACAAGCTAATGCCAGGAGGTTCCTTCAAAAGGACATGGCCAAATTTCTTTACTTTCCTTGCTTCCATTCTTTTCTCGCTCCTAATGATTTCAACCTTGACGAGGCGTAAGGGTTACAAAACAAAAAAACAAAAACAAAAAACAACTTTTCCGAAACTATGCACCGCGGCCCACCTATTTTCTCATCCCCTCCGTTCGATGCAGCTTTTCCTGCTTTCAACTAGTTTAGAATTGAACCAGCACGCGACTCACTTCTTCATCCACCCTAGTGGTTCGTAACATATTTAGCACTGTTTGATGAATCATTCTGTCAAATGCCATGAAGATCCAATGCAGCGTTACCACTTTAGCTTTATAATTTCAACTGCGTATTGTTAATGAATTAGTTCCTCATTTACTCACTGTTCAGGGCATTATAATTAGTCTATGATACCACTTCATCTACGCATACACGATGCAAGAAACACACCATTCAATACGACGTGATAAAGATTGTCACTCTTCCAGCAGTGGGCCAATTTAGCAGAGTTTACACCTCCCCTAACCTTTGAATTCACAACTGCAGAATCGAGATGGTGTGATCAATACAATCCTCTGTGTTGTGTCACCTCCCTCCTGGGTTTTATCTGGAATCTTGTTGTTCTGTGCAGTAACCGACTAACATACGTAGCTGACAAGGATGTGCGGCACTTCTATAGTGCACTGCACTGTGGGTGGAAGGTACTCTCATATCGTACCCGCCTAAAATTATCGAAAATTGTCCTTCGAAGTCTATGCCGCGAGAACCTAGGTATGATCGTAGCAATCTGGTATATTTTTTAAGATTTTAGGACGTAAGCTAGATGACTGCAATGCCTATTCTCGTGGCTTTCAGACGATAGGAGGCTCTTAGATTATATCACCGAGCGGGGCGGTGTAACGGTTAGCGTTCTCGCCTCGCATTCGGGAGGACGGCGGTTCGAATCCCCGTCCGGGCATCCAGATTTGGGTTTTCCATGGTTTCCCCAAATCACTCCAGGCAAATGCCGGGATACTTCCTTCAAAAGGTCATGGCTGAATTCATTCCCATTCCTTGCCCCCCATCCTTTCCTGTCTCTAAAGACCTCGATGTTAAAAAGAGACGTAAAGCAGTTACAAAAAAAAAAAAAAAAAAAAAAAAAAAAATAGACTACATCGTGCAGGCCAGCTTAAATGTTAAATTGTTACCACTCACAGTTGGAAAAGTTTGTCTCCTCTCCGACTTAGTACGGTCTGTTTGGCCAATTACAGTATAACCTCGCTATATGCACGTGGACAGCGTCCGACCAACGCAATGCTCTCCCCTCCCAGAGCTCTGTCACGAAGCGGACTTTGAGTTGGACAGGGAGTCAGTATATTCCGGCCATTACAAGATGTAACAACGACTTGCTGAAGAATCATTAGGTACTGGCAAATTTCATTCCTGTATGCTCGTTGTCGGCTTCAGAAACGATTTTTTTTTTTACTTCTTTTACTTCTGTCGTTACGCGTTGTCTATTAGATGCGGTAAAGAACAGGGGTCAAGGAACGGAATTCAGCTATGGCATTTTTTAAGGTAACCATTCCAATATTCGCCTGGATTGATTTGGAGAAACCACGGAAATCTGAATCTGTATAACTGCATGAGGATTCGAAACCGAGTCTTCTCGAATGCGAGGCTGGAGCGTTACCACTCATTGGCAATATTTTCCAGTGAATTGCATACTTGAGGACTTTATAAAAGTTTATTTGACATCATTATAAATTAAATTAACCTTTCCTTCGTAATTTCATTTCTGATACTTATTCCTGTTCTCTATGCCAGACTGACAGAAAATCTTCAACCACAAGGCAACACATTTTGGGCGAGGCACACACAGAACTGAGCGGGTCAGACAAAGCAAAGTTGTGTATTGCAATCACCACTGTGGCTCCTACATTATAACTGTACAGCGGGTTTAAGTTGCGGTCGTTCCATTGTGTTATAATATGACTGAATGGTATAAATTGGCGTTGTGTTCCGACGGTGTTCTGTCAGTATGGCATTCACCAACGCATCTGTTAAATGTGCGTTCTGTATTCACATTTCTCAGGCTTCGAGCTATCTGTGAGTTTACGGACCGTAATTGAGTGACTACGGCAGCATAGTGTAACGAAAACTTTCGTTACATAATAATTGTTTACTTGGTTTTTACCGTTATTCAATTATTAAATAATATTTTTTTAATAAGTCTGGGATAAAATTTCTGTTTGAAACTACATAATATTTATTCACAATATGCACAAAAAAAAGAACACTAAATTACAATTTTGTAAGTGAAATTTGCTCCAGCATGGTATGCCTTGAATGTATTTCTTAATACAAGAAACGTAAAATAAATGACAGTGTCCTGATAAAGCAATAATAGGCTCATGAGAAAAATTCCCGCGTCGTTTCAGGTGCAGTCGCATGAAAATGTCAATGCAGTGATACAGTTGTTTTCAGCACATTACCGTGTTGTAGCCTGCGTGCTGGAGAAACTCTTCCGTCGACTAACTCTGACCCTGAGATGGGCTGACCCCTGACATAAAACACTTTTTCACAGATTTTCCACAACACACATGAACTTAAACTTGACGCTGCTGCGGATCACCAAAAACCGTCTTCCTCTAGTCCCTCCGCGCGACGAGTCCCCTTTGTCTCCTCTCCAGCCACGAGGTCCGTTGGCGCGCCACCCCAGCTGGGCCAATGGGGTGCTTCATCCGGTGGCCAATTCCCGGTATTTGATGGAGGACCATAGAACAAAAGTGGTGTCTTAAACACCTGCACATAGATGGCAGCTGTTTCCTCTTTCACACCATTCACACACACGATGACGCAAGGTGGCTCCACTTTGACAAACATGTAGTGGATACTATATCACTACGATAGGGGTTCAGCGAAACCTCGGCTTACCAAGAAATTACTATCGTTTTCTGAGAGGTGATTCTTCCTGATAAGCTGACGAGGGCACCATGCATGCTCTCCGGCTTACTTGTAATGAATAATCACATTGTAAAAATTATATTGAGTATGTTTAAATAGTAAATATATATTCGTTTTGTAGTATTCGCTGAATTTATTTATTCCATACTTCATCTGAGACTGATTTAGATAAATTTTCGACAGCCATTTTGCCTAATAAATTATTCCACTTACTTTTGCGGGATTTGCGGTGCTTTGAGCGATACTATTCTGCCTCATTTTGAATTTGATGTTCTGTGCGCAGTAGCGATGCAACCATTGCATACAGGTGTTCATATTAAAATGGGTATTACTGATTGCTTTCAGCAATTTGTATTCAGATTATTAATCTGCTACTTGAAAGACGCAATGAAAGCATTATCACTTAACGTGCAACTTCCACTCGAATTTTCTCATCGATCGTTTCCAGTGGGGCAGACGATGAATTTTGTTTTTCTATACACTTTGAATATAACCTCGATTATTGAATGTTTCATATACCACTTTCACCTTCTTTATCAAATATTCACATTTATATAATAAGTCGATTACTATATTTTATCTTACAAAATATGGTACAGTTCCTGATATTTCATTAATCACATAAATGTCCACATCAGGCTTATTTTTATTATTCATCTTGAGTAGTAAATTCGTACCGGCAACAATTTTTAGACGATAGTTTCTATGCTTTGCATGACGGGAATGATTAATAACCCTCAATTCCTAGTTTTTGAGTTCTTCCTCATCATCTTTGTCAGTTCTCCTCTCTCATAATTTGAGAAAAACCAAACACTGAAATCAGAACAGGATTAAATATTAAAACGTTTCTGTGGCAATGGTTCGTTTGTTTATCCGAATGGGCGGACGCATACTTGTGATACCAGACGTCGACATCTTCATAGGGCACTCCAGGTAGAAATGGCGGCAGCATCAACCTACTCCACGTGACCAAATTCGATTGAGATAGCCTAGAACCCACTCATCGCGAAAGAACTGTAAAGTGCTGCAACTTCACGCATTCACCACTGGCAAAGAGACTGAAGAAGACGGGCTGTCACTGTTATAAAAGTAGAAACCTAGTACCTAGTCTAGGCATTCCTTCACTAATTACTGAGCGGTTTTGTAGCTAAGTGGTTAATGCATCTCACTGGTGATCGACAGGTCCTTGGTTCGAATCCACGTCTCGGCGGGGATTTTCAAGGGCCCAAACTCTAGCTTCGCTTCTGACAAAGCTTGTTTGTGGTTGTGAAACCAGCCAGATTGCTTCCGTATTTCTGATTTCAGTTAAACTGGAGGTCCCCTCCGAGCAGTAGGATTACTGGGTTAGTTTAGGTAACCCCACATCCGATACCAGGCTAAGGCTGCCTCATTCGGGAGGGTCCAGTCCACCTTCAGGCTTAGCGCCATGTCGTGGCTTAGTCTGACATTCAGGGGAGGTGTGTCAGATCATTAGAGACGCTTGGTAATTCTGCTCCTTTTTTATTTTTTTACTTATGTTTTGAGATCATTAGAGGCGGGATGAGACTGGAAGAAGGAACGGGAAAGAATTCGGCCATGGTTTTTTAAGGAAGCATCCCGGTATTCGCCTGGAGTGATTTGAGGAAATCATGGAAAAACCAAACCCTTGATGCATTTTAATGTAATATTCTTTATAAACGATTTTAATTGCGATTTTCAATTTTCAAAATAATAATATTTTGTATGGAATTATTGGCCGAGATATCTACAAAGGCTTCAGTCGATTATTAATGGATTTTAGATTTGCTGTGCTTGCGTCTCAGACGTAGCTATTGTGGTTACCTGAACCTTACTTGGTAATCCTGCTGGGTGGAAGGGACCCTGTAAGTACAACTAGGAATGCGAACCACGGAAACGTTATGGCGTACTTTACATCAAGCTGTACCAGAGGAGTATGTCGCAGTGGCGGATCCATGATTTTGGTTTTGGGAGGGGCTCGAGCGGACTTTGGATTGGGGTGGGGGCTTGGCTTGAGTGAATTTTGGTTCAGAGGGCTTGTCTTCAGTGGATTTTTGTTTTTTTGGGGGGGGGGGCTTAGGTCGGCCATGGGGTAGTCTTTATAGCCTCCAATCCATACAGCTAAAATTATAAGGTCTCCAAAATTACAATACTGGGGGTGGACCCAGATCTTTGGGGGGGGGGGCTTGATCCCCCTAGACCCCCCTCCTGGATCAGCCCCTGATTTCGGGATAAGGGTCTTTGAAGATCCCAGTGAGACGCTGTAACCACTAAACCAACAGGACGCTCTCGTATTCAGAATTATCCATAAATATTTAACGGTGGGGAAGAGAATCAATCATTTGTCTGCAGGTGAACTTTGTAATGAAATAATAGTGAAAGACGTTAAAAAGCAATACTACTTGAAACCAGAATAGAACAATATAAATAAAGAAAAAATATGTTTAGTTTGAACCAAATGTTTGGATTATTATATAATATGGTGATAGGCCATCTTCCTGCAGTTGTTGAACAATAATTTTGTAAATAAATCCGTCGAAAACAACTGGTTTGGTGAATTTTGTTTTTATTTCATTCCCCAGGCGCGTTTCGCCCTTGTGGTGTAGGGCATCTTCAGTGGCTGTAAAGTGTTTTTAAAAACATGTGTACAAACACTTTACAGCCACTGAAGATGCCCTACGCCACAAGGTCGAAACGCGTCTGGGGAATTAAATAAAAAACAAAATTCACCAAACCAGTTGTTTTCGACGGATTTATTTACAAAATTATTTGGAGTATTATATAATCCGGCGACTGATTATGTCAGTCATATGCTGCAGTAATTCAGTTGGGTGGGCATGTTGTTGAGGTAAGCTTCCGGTCGCTGGAGCATCATCGAAGGCGGCGGGGACGCGGCACGGCCGGTGCTGTTCCTGTGCCGGCGCTTTATTCCCGGTGACAGGCTATCGGTCCGGAGCGCGGGTAGGAGACGCGAGGCGTCAATGGGGGCGGCCGGAGGCAGTGCGCACGCGCGCAGCCACCCCCGTCGGGGGTTGGGCTCCGCATCGCGGCGCGGCTCGACTCGGCCCCAGACGGAGCTCGGACAGCGCTCCTGGCGGCAGCCTCGCTCACTACCGCCGACTCGCGCAGCGCAGTGCAGCGCACCGTACCGCGGGGTGGCCGACTCGCTCCTCCGCAGGGGCTCTCGCGGCCGGATCTCACCGCTGCACGTCGAGCACAGAAGATGTGAGGGCGCAAAACGATTCGCGGAAGGCGGTGAGGGTCGAAGTGATGGAAAGGGCAGGATCGCCACGGTATCCATACCTCCGCTTCTAGGAACGAAATTCCACTGAAGGGTCGATATTCTCTGTATGTTGTCACTTCATCGTTTACCTCTCTCGCGACCGGCATCTTGCTACTACCCTGCCGGCAGGCAGGCCACTGTGCCAGGGGTGCCAACCGTGATCAATAGAAGAAACAGCTGCTCACAGACGTAACTGGCGAAGCCAGTTATTTCATAGATTACAGGGTAAGACGTACTGTTTCCACCTCTTGAGTAGGATCCGTGATTCACAGAACATGAAATTATCGTTTATCTCTATAAATAAATAATGCAAAATATAACTCAGTGTTAGCTGATCATTCCTATCAGAGTATCCGAAGTTTGTGATCATTTACTGCCAATCGTG
Source organism: Vandiemenella viatica (assembly GCA_031002005.1). Classification (NCBI taxonomy): domain Eukaryota; kingdom Metazoa; phylum Arthropoda; class Insecta; order Orthoptera; family Morabidae; genus Vandiemenella; species Vandiemenella viatica. The sequence continues at coordinate 695,061 of CM061914.1, forward strand.
AACTTCAGGTGAAAAACATTCGACATAATCTTTTTGTGTGCGTTCAGTAGAATTATAGTGGTTTTACGAATTAATTGCTTAATGGTTCAATCGTGTTCTTTCTCAAAGTGTGGAATTAAGAATTTAACAGTGTGATTTACTTACTTACGTTATCTGCTCTTTACATGATTGAGTTACTCTGAGATTGGAATCATAAGTGCACGTGAGTGATTCAGTAAGAAATACTGCACCAAGTACTGCTATGGAAATCCGAAACAGCACTCCTCCTGTGAGGGACCTGTGTATATTTCACTGAAGACGTGGAGTTTGGACTTGACGACTGGTGTCCCAACAGCGAGGGCTGCGCCGACGTATGGTGGTGGTATGGCAGAGGACGCTGGCCTCCTAGGAACTGAAAGGTAAGAAACCGACCACCACGTAACTCCAGCTAACTACAACCAACATTTTCATACATGTGTTTATAAGTATTTTTTTTTTTAACTACAAGAATTGTACCTATTTTATGTACTACAGCTTTTTTATCTTGATGTGAATACGTTTTCTTTGGGTCTTTGAAAAATTTCCCTGTTGATTTTTCTTCTTTGGTAGGATACGTACGCAGTTTCCATCTCACACATCATGGGATCGTCTCCTAGTACATCCCAAATCTCTTCTTGCGGTAGAATTATATTCAAGTATAGCCTGTGCTATCCCTTGACAGGCCACTATTATGACAATATTTCAATTTAATATTGTTCCCTGAAATTCCATTTTTAAAATTATTATTTTATCGAGGGAATATTATTTATCACTTATAGAAATGAATTTAGTTTCAGTGATTAATGTTTTTCATCTTCATTTCGTAAATCAACAACAATTAAGATTGTTCTTCCCCAGTGCGTTTTCTTTTAATTGAATTACTTTACACTGAAACTTTCTTGCATCTGTTGAACCGTGTCATAGTATTTGTAGAGAGGGATCTGTCGACTATTCTGTATCAGCAGCAAAGGTGATGCCTGTTCAAAGTCGTGCTCTAGTTATTAATTTTGTGTGCACCACGCTATTTGGGTAGGTGACTATTTTGTTACGCGTTTATTGTTATTATTATTATTTACTGCAGAATATATAATTCCATATATCTAACTGAAGTAATTTCTTTCACGTTTATCGAATAATTAGTTTATGCTGGTTCATTCTTAGCTGCTGTTTTTAATCCATGTAATTCCAGTGTGTCCTTTGACACTGTCAGAGGATTTTTTTTTTTTTTTTAAACCAAATAATTAGTAATTTTTCCGCGGTATTCCAAATTTGTAGTAGAGTATATGAAGCATCATTTCCTTTTTTCTGTTTTCCATTTTAAGTACTAATAGAAGTTAAGTGCAACTAGAACTTCTGATCTACGTTCCTAATACTAATTCAGCTTCTGTACTCGGTAGCCTATGCGTGCCGCACTGGTGGCACACGTGACTTATTTCTATACCTGTTGCCCTCGCCAGCTCGCCGCGCTGGGGTCGCTCCGGCAGTCTGCGAGCGGTGTACATGGAGTGGACAGGAAAACGCTCCGAGCCACAGTTTCCGTAGATCCGACTTAGAACTAAAACAAATTAATCACACTGATGCGTTGACACATTAAAAATATGGACAGAGATTTTTAGACGCTTTTATTCTTTTCATTTAAAAAAAAAAAGAAAGATAAGGGAAATATAAATAAAAAACATGAACGTCGGCGTTCGACTTGTTTGCACAAACCATACTTATTCTAATACTGAACACAAAAACGGCTTAAGTTTGCATGCACGTTAGTTCATATTGTTTTTGACAAAGAGCTGATAAATCCATTTCTGTTATATTCATAGAAGCGCCAATTGTATGCTTTTTGAAAATTGCATGTAAAGCCGGTGTCAGGTGTTCACACTGCTATGGGCACCCAACACTCACTACATACTGGAACTGACTCTCGATGTATGACATTAAAACCTCCACAAGTTACTCTCCTTATTCCCTCGACACGTATTATTCAGTTACGTAGAACATTAAAATTTAAAAAGAGAAGGTGTCATTTTTTTACACTTGTCTTGGCTGCCTGCAGCCCCTTTAGATTTCGTACCCAATTGTCTAACTCAGATGACTTTCCCACTTATATAAAATAATTTAATAGATTTTATTATAATAACACACTTCCAACCTCCTCTTAATATTCTTTTCTCTTCCTTTTGTCATCGCATTTACCGTATTTCATCGTCTGTTATAGTCTCCTTTTAGAATTTTACCAATGGAAGAAATATAGCGAAACTGATTGTTGATACAAATGTGGTAGTAATACAGAATGATTTCTTATACATATAATTCCGAGATGTTTTATTTCTCCATAAAAAAACTCTTTGAATTAAAATATATTCTGGCACTTAGTTTTTAATCGCGGAGGTTTGAGTTATTTATGATTTCCTTTGCAGACATTTCTTATCTTACAGCTACTCTGACACTAGGCTTTCGAATTTTCTTGCGATGTTTCCACCGAATATCTGACCTATCCTCAGATTGTTTTTTTATGTGGATATTTGATGTATTCTGGACGCCGAATACTTCTTAATATTTCAGTGCTTTCTTTGTGCTTACTATGACTTTACCTGTCGCCGACCCCAGAATTCACATCTACACATGTTAATAACTGGACTACGTTACCAATACGTTAATATGCAACCTAAGAGGCAGAAATATTAAATATTTATCGGTTTTGTTGCGTACAGGTCCACTCGAGCTTCCGTCAGCGGTGAAGCAAGAGCATTTTGTAACAGTGCGCGGCTTTTCTGATGGACGGGCATTGAACGTTAACTCATATTTAATATCATTCCTCCTTCAACCCATACGGCTGTTAATTGTACAACAACGATGTATGTGTGGAAGATACCTGACGAATTTCTTATTTGGACGCACCAATTAGGCCGCTTGTAATTTTCACAGGTGTGTTGGAGACATGTGGTTTGCAGTTTCTCTACATCCGAATCTACCCATGAACAAAATTTAAATAAGTACTAAAACTACTTGAGAGTTTGTAATGTGGGTGTTAGGTGGAAGATTTGTAATAAATCTGCTTTTTTATATGAAGTAAGAATAAACCCATTACTTGTTAAGTTATTTGCAGTGAAACTCTAACTTTTTTTTTTTAGTATCGTCCATATCAACCTAATTTTACACAGATAAAACTCTACACGACGAATTAATATCGGGTGCTAAATGTAGTAAGATAAACGAATGGTGTAACATACAAAAAGAGCATTCTTTTAATCGAAACAGGTACTGGTACGGTGACTCAGTGACAGGTTATTTCGTACACCAACTAACAACGCTTCTTTTGAAGTGAAAATAAATAATTTATTTCAGCCTGCCATCACGTAAGTAGTATTCTTAGGCGTGTCTGAGAAGAAGACATAATCTGACTATGAAAATGAAGATAATAGTCTTTTCTAGTTCTGCTCGATAGATCACAAAATAACTCCTACTTTTTTCTCATAAACCTTTTTTTTATTTTTGGTTCCGGCTTTACGCTTCGTCAACGTCGAGGTCGTGAGAGTTTGGTTAAGATATCTGCATATACAAATATATAGTTCGAAACAGGTACTGGTAGGCCCAATTCCATGACATGGGGGATGGCAGAAAGATTTTCTCTTGAAGCGAAATAAGCTAAATCGCTTTATTTCAGCTAACCACCATTCAAGTGGTAATATTACGCTTATATGAGAACAAGATGTAATGTGGTAATGTAAAAAAAATATGTTTTTTTATCTGTTTGATATTTCATAAAATAATCACTACTTCTCTTTAATATTATGAAACGTCCGTGTACAAATAACTATTAATACTGATAGGATTTTGCATAAAACAAAATGCGAAACTAGAAATAATGACGACTAATCTATATTTCTGAAGGAGTATCAAAATTTGCCATATATGGTCTCGTTGATGACTGGGATGATAGCGAGTGCAATAGCTCCTTTTTGTTCTGTTGACTTTCTCTGCTCTCTTCGATTTTATCGTTCTTTGTGTGGAATGTGTGAGTGGTTGCTGGTATTGGTGCAGCTGGGTAGGAGTTATTCGGCAACGACCCTCAACGTTCTAATGTGTGACTTCGCACTGTGTTAATATGACGAATGTTCACTCATTCCAATAATACAACAAGATGTACACACACAAAACAGAAAAACCGGTTCAGAATTTATTATGATCCCTTTAAAATGCGTTTTAATTTTGTGTTTATATAAGTAAATGGCTTTTCATGAGTTTTCTAATACAAATACTATTTCTGTGTGTTAATATTATCACTGATAATTAATTTATCTTGTCACGTTTTGAGCCCTGATAACTATTTTCAGTGGCTTTATTTTGAGATTAAGTTATTGGAACGGAATATATTAAGTTTCTTTCTGTATGAATTATGACATTTGATGCAGCTGGTGTATTATCAGTAATAACGACACATTGGGGGACCGCGTGTGCGAGTACTATTGAAGACTTTTTAAGGGCTGAACACCCTCGATCTAAAACTAACAGCCAGTGTCACCTGTGCCGTCAGTTCATTTTTAGAATCTTTGATAGACAATTTCCCCTGAGTCTTCAGTTTTTACATAGAGAACAGCTTAAGCTGAGAGTCAAACCGAGCGAGGTGGGTGAGCGGTTAACGCTCTGGCCTCGCATTCGGAAGGACGTGGTTTCGAATCCCCATCCGGGCATCCAGATTTGGTTTTCTATGGTTCCCCCAAATCATTCCAGGTGAATTCTGGGATGCTTCCTTCAAAAAGGTCATGTCAAATCCCTTCCCGTTCCTTTCCCCAATTCCTTTTACTGCCGCCAATGACCTCGACGTCGACGAGGCGTAAATTCATCAGCAAAAAAAAAAAAGAAAGTCAGATATTTAAAGCTTTTGAAATAGAGGAATAGTAAAGTTGATTTTATTGGAACGTAATTAAATCTTTTGTCGCTGAAGAGCTTTTAATGATTTGACAATAAAATTAACTATACAATTGCTCTCATGATAAAAAATTTTAAATGAAGAGACAGCAATGATTGTTTGTCACCTGCCAAAACTGGTACAGTGGTATTATGGACCAATGAAAAAGTTGACTTAAAAATGTGGACTTAAGAGATATGGCGGCAAGCCAGAGATGCGAGGAAGAAAACGGTTTTCAGAAACAGATGAAACGAAGCAGGTGAATCATTTCCGACCCTTGGTTCCTTTGACTAGCCGCAAATAATGCACAACGCCAGGCCTCGGGGGCTTGTTTTTTTAGATAAAAATTAAATCTTAGCGCAGTTACGATTAGAATCTTCCATCAAGCGAATTCCTTAAGGAATAACTACATAAAGTTTTGAAGGACTTGCAACTAAATTCGAGAAAAGAATTGCGACACGGAAGGAAACTCTACATGACCTCGGAGCTGATAGTTTCGTCCGGGCTTGCAGTACCCCAGATGGGTCAGTAGCTTGCGTAGTTTCTTGAGGCTGAATGATGTTAGTCTCTGCTTAGCTGGTTTGCACTTTTCTTTAACATTGTAGACCTTAGAAATCTGATTAAAAAAAACTTGCAGCAGTTAAAAATCTAGGTAACTTTGTTCACACGGGCGATCTCATCAACGTAAACAGTTTTCTTCACTCCAAACAGGCAGTGTTTAGAGACAATCGTTTAAATTAATTGTCCTTTAATTGCTTTAACTGCAACTGTTTCGGTCTGAGTTCCTGGCATTGCATGACGTTTTGAAAGTGTTTATTCTACACGAATACAGAAAACACCTTGCTGGAATCGGCTAGATCAGGCCCGCATTTAGGATCTGTAGCCTCTACCAGAGGTGCGGAACCTTTAGGATCTCCAAGCTCCTAGAGAACACTTGTGGTCCGGGACTTTAGGAACTGTAGGCCCCTAGGCTATAGCTGTGGTGCGGGCTTTTTAGGGGATCTGCTGGTTCCTAGGCTATAGCTGTGTTGCGGGGCCTTAATGATTTGTAGGCCCCTAGGCATCAGCTGTGGTGAGGGCCAATTAGGATCTGCAGGCTCCTAGGCTACACCTGTCGTGCGGGTATTTTAGGATCTGCAGGCTCCTAGGCTACACCTGTGGTGCGGGCCAATTAGGATCTGCAGGCTCCTAGGCTACACCTGTCGTGCGGGTATTTTAGGATCTGCAGGCTCCTAGGCTACACCTGTGGTGCGGGCCAATTAGGATCTGCAGGCTCCTAGGCTACACCTGACGTGCGGGTATTTTAGGATCTGCAGGCTCCTAGGCTACACCTGTGGTGCGGGCCAATTAGGATCTGCAGGCTCCTAGGCTACACCTTTCGTGCGGGCATTTTAGGATCTGCAGGCTCCTAGGCTACACCTGTGGTGCGGGCCAATTAGGATCTGCAGGCTCCTAGGCTACACCTTTCGTGCGGGCATTTTAGGATCTGCAGGCTCCTAGGCTACACCTGTGGTGCGGGCCAATTAGGATCTGCAGGATCCTACGCTACACCTGTGGTGGAGGCCCTTTAGGATCTGTAGGCCTCAAGGCTATACCTGTGGTGCGGGCCAATTATGATCTGCAGGCTCCTAGGCTACATCTGACGTGCGAGTATTTTAGGATCTGCAGGCTCCTAGGCTATACCTGTGGTGGAGGCCCTTTAGGATCTGCAGGATCCTACGCTACACCTGTGGTGGAGGCCCTTTAGGATCTGTAGGCCTTAAGACTATACCTGTTGTGCGGGTCCATTAGGATCTGCAGGCTCCTAGGCTACACCTGTCGTGCGGGCATTTTAGGATCTGCAGGCCCCAAGGCTATACCTGTCGTGCGGGCCCATTAGGATCTGCAGGCTCCTAGGCTACACCTGTCGTGCGAGCATTTTAGGATCTGCAGGCTCCTAGGCTACACCTGTGGTGCGGGCCAATTAGGATCTGCAGGCTCCTAGGCTACACCTTTCGTGCGGGCATTTTAGGATCTGCAGGCTCCTAGGCTACACCTGTGGTGCGGGCCAATTAGGATCTGCAGGATCCTACGCTACACCTGTGGTGGAGGCCCTTTAGGATCTGTAGGCCTCAAGGCTATACTTGTGGTGCGGGCCAATTATGATCTGCAGGCTCCTAGGCTACATCTGACGTGCGAGTATTTTAGGATCTGCAGGCTCCTAGGCTATACCTGTGGTGGAGGCCCTTTAGGATCTGCAGGATCCTACGCTACACCTGTGGTGGAGGCCCTTTAGGATCTGTAGGCCTTAAGGCTATACCTGTTGTGCGGGTCCATTAGGATCTGCAGGCTCCTAGGCTACACCTGTCGTGCGGGCATTTTAGGATCTGCAGGCCCCAAGGCTATACCTGTCGTGCGGGCCCATTAGGATCTGCAGGCTCCTAGGCTACACCTATGGTGCGGGACAATTAGGATCCTCAGGCTCCTAGGCTATACCTGTGGTGCTGGCCGTATAGGGTCTCTAGGCCCTAGGCCATAACTGTGGTGCAGGCCCTTATGTATAAAGTAATATCGGTTATTTATTAATAAACCTTTTAGTGCAAAATATTGATTAATGTAATGACAGTAAAAATATACGGGGATAACTTATTGAAGAATCGAAATTTCGAAACGTGCTTTCTGTATAGTTCCTGAGACTGAAGTGAATAAAGTTATCAAGTGATGCTCGCTCGTTCAGTTTTTTGACTGATGATCGATACATATGGTGCTGCCTGTTGTAGTTGTGTTGTTGCAATCAAACACCCTTAGAAAAATCCGGCGGAATTACAAGTTCAAATGTTTTAATAACAATAGGAAACAGTAGGCCTACACATTAAGATAAAAGAAACGATAAAACATCACAAAAACACCCAGCAGAGAACGATTAAAAACACAATATCGATTATTCACACAAGCATGCCAACAAGAAGACAGCGAATAATACATTTTTATTTTTGCATGTGGTGCGGGCGCTCAGGCGGCCGTGGACAAGATGCTCCGTATCTCTGCTATTTCGGAAATATAGCCTGCTACCAGCAGTGCGTAGTCTTGTAGCAGGTCTTAAGTGTTTGACAGCCGGACGCGAGTTTACTGTAGTGGTAAGCTAAGGGAGGGGTCTGTGTTTGGCGCCGGGCAGTATTTACATTGCAATTAAGTTGCGTGCGGATATTCATTACCATGACAAACGGTGCTGGACAGCGGAGCGTAAACAACGCATTACATCTGTCGAGTCCAGCGTGTGTGTGTGTGTGTGTGTGATTGTCTGTGTAGACTCGGATTGAAAAGGAACTGCAATAAAGCAAAAAGAGTACAGCACTCGTTTGATGGCGCTTTAGGCGCCATCTGAGTACAATTAATGAATCGCCGTGCGATTCGCGCTGAAACCAAATTTCCGGGTTACATTTATCTGGGAGTGTGCACTGAATATTCATAAGTGTTAACTGGTTAACATATGCCATGCGCCAGCGTTGTGACGTCATTGCACAGTCGTCCGGTGTGCGCCAATAGAAAGCCAGCATGCACGGACTATGTGTGGAGGGCTGTCTACTTTGTTGATAAACGAGTTAGTAATGCTTCTAACATTTCCTTCTCAAGCCTTCGTCCATGCAACCAAAGCTTTTCTAAACTGTGTGAGGCCTTTACCTTCGACCATTAAATAAATCCTGGCTTAAAGGTTCGCCAATTTGCGAGGCTCTCCTAATTGACTGAGGACGATATGTAGGCCCCAAAATAAAGTATATCTTTTATAATTCAAAGTATTTGGATTTTTCTAAATCAATTAAGATTTATTTACACACCGCTCAATCAATACATTGTTTTTTACATTCATGAAACCAGATGAACAACACTGTAGATCTGCAATAACATTCCAACACTTCTACCATGCGCAACTTTATTCACTCTCTCCGCCATTTTCGTTATTATTCTTTTCGCGCCTTCTATCCTAGTTGGCTACTCCGCTTATACAGTCTTACCAACTTCACGACATGAAATTTAGCAAAAACACTTGAAATTACCCCACGTTCTATATATCTTACTATTCTGTGAGGCCTTCTTTAAACAATAATACATATATTATTTACATTAATATTCCCAATGGCTGGCGAAGTGGGTTCTCACAGCCATATGTAATGAAATTTAGGTTTTGGGTGAATTAAAATTAAAATGGTTGAGCACAATGCAGAAACAGGAATATATATATTATATTTTAGCCAGTGTTTTTAATGCTGATATTGCATTCTCTCGCATCCCAAACGCAGCATCAGTCTTATCAATAGTTCATTGTACTGAATATATCTATTCAATTTTGTGTCTTTTCTTCTGTTTTCTTGTCTTTTCTGTTTCCATTTGTTGCCATTCCCTCCGTGTTGAGATACGAATCTTCTTCTTTTTATCATGGAATAGTTACGTAGATCAAAAGCCTCTTGCACCTTACTGACGGATTGATCCTCTTTGTTCTGGGTTTTCCCTCTAATCAGACAACCAGCGGTCTAAAATTAGTGATACCAATTACATCTCGTACATTTTATCGATTGGTAGCTGATTTGGTTTAGTGACACTGTTAGCACGCAGAAGACTGGATGTTAATGCTGCGGATCATAAGAGTCTTTTGCCGAATCTCTTTGAAGCTGAAGGGCCTCTTCTGTGCCACGTGTGGCGAGTACTTCGGGGGTGCATTTCCGTTTCGAACAACAGCATTTTGAACTCGGTTATTTCTATATGTAACACCCGTTGTTCTGGTAATGTCAGAGGGTTCAAATAAATTCTTTCCGTATAGCTTGGATGTCCTTTTTACTGTTCCCTACTCTGCGTATTATTGTATACAATTACGTACGTTCTGTGCACTTTGCTATCTTAGTTTTCCATAACGTAAACGTCGTTTGCTCCCTCTCTTACGACATATTTTGTATTTCCAAAATTCATGGGTAGCACTTCTTTCTTACGTATCCTCCAATTTTTGTTGACTATTGTAACGTGATTTTCCGCCATTAACAGTGTATGGAGGTTATTGTGTTTCATATTTATGCTCACTGATTGACATTTATTTTTCTGCCCTGTTTCATTTGCTTATATTTCGAAACGTGGCGAGGAAGGGAATCATTTCAACCATCTAGTGAGTAACAGTCTTTCCAATTTTCATCCTAGTAGGTTGGTGTTGTAATAATTTTCATATGATGGAAATTCGACTTTTGTTTCAATTGGTTGATGCTAGTATCATCAAATTCGATTTGAGATGTTAGCTATAAATATCTTTATTAATTCATGAATTAATCAGAATTAGAAAAACTTGTATGAAGAGTAGGCGTGTTTATTTTCCTTCTCCGAAATAACAATCCATAGTTTCCTCCCATTGTCTTATGTCACACCGATACCTTGTTTTAAATAAATTTGTGAACTTTGTCGACGCTGTTAAACTGTAATTTCTTACAGTCGAAGCTGTTATAGTATTTTTAAAGCAGTAAACTTCGCTATGCCTTATTTATATTGTAGTCGGGCGTTATGAGAATATTATTTTACCCTCAAATTCACAAAAATCTCATTTTTACTATCTAACGAAATTTTGACCACAGGGAGTCCTCATGTATCAGGACATTGTTTTGCACACAGCGATAGATATGTTAAGCAGATAACGTGTACACCGAGATCGTATCGTAAACCAATGACTACTGTTCACTACTTTTCATCCTTGTTGAAGCTAATTAACAAAAACAAACGATGTTGAAGCGTTTTGTAACTCGTAGATGTTATGTCAGAAAGTACAGACAGCAAAATCGAAAATCGCAGTCTAATTACATCCGCAACGTATAAAATTCATAACACTGTCTTCTTACATTTTTAGTCCAGTATAAACCCTTCAAAGGGATGTAATGGAAGTATACATTAACTCAAGTTTAATGTGTCGTTCAGTACGTGGGTTAGGGAAGGAAAGTACTGATTATCCAATCCTGAAGTAATAATGGGTGAAATGTTGAAATACTGTTTACAAACCATAATGTTCCTTCATTGCTGTCCACTCCACGTCGAAATAAATAAATACATTAGATTTTTCTCTTTGGCATTCAATATTCCTATTTACCTAGAATCGTTTTATAAATTCGGATTTAATGAATCGTGAAACAGCAAGCGAGCTATTGTGTTTTTTAAAACAGAGCTGGTCGAAAACCGGTGATTTTCTGAAATTTTCACTTATATTTTGTCCGTCATGAGTGTTTACTTTGATGGAACAGAAATATTTACAACAAATGAAAAACGTAGTGGTAATCTCAGTAGAAAATTATCGGTATTATATCTGTACAGCTTATTTTAATCCATTATAGCTATAGTTTCTGTATGGTTGCATGACATTTTTCAACTAGTTAACAGTGACGCAGGTATACCGCAAAGTTTTATTCGAACAAACAATTTTCATAACTGCAATTACGATTTTTCATTTTTTTTAAATATCACTGTTATTGATGTTCAATACACAGATATTTCTTGATCAGACGATTTCAGTAACGTCTGGCATCAGAATCCAGAGTCACAACTGATTTTGACGCGCTGCATAGTACAAAAAACGCCTTTTCCTATCCCCGCACATTGACATTCTGCGTGATGTGATAGCGTGCTGATTTTATTATTTACTCCATGTGTTCCTACATATGTGAAATGACATATCTTGTTCTTTAGTTTCACCCTCTTTGGGGTACGAATAATCAGTCATTTCTTTGCATGCTGTTCCTTCCTTTGCGCCCAGTATTTCTTCATCCTCTCCGACCTCCTTGTTCTCTCCTCTTCCGAGATGATGGGTTACGACTTTATTTTAGATTTTTCTATGAACCTTATCTTTTCATCTTTAAATCTTATCTGCGCTGTTCTATCAAGTAATGACTTTTCTGTATTTTTTAATATAATATAAGCGCGCTTCTTTTTTGTCATTTGGAAGATATTGCAGTTCCATATGTCAGATGAAAATTTAACGCTCGGTATTTTCCCCGGGGTAACACTTCTACGTCGAAAGTTCAAACCATTGGTTCTGTAAAACGATGTTACGTTGTGTGTTTCACGAGGGTCAGAACTAGAATTCTGTAAAGGAGCAGTGAATCTAAGCTTCGTCCTCAACCTGAAGGTTATTCAGACTCACCAGAAGGTAGTGGAGAGGCCAGTTGCTTTCTTTCTCACGTAACTTAACCCGATGATCCTACCGGGTAAAGGGGACCTAACATTTAAAATGGAATCCTAGCTATGGAAGCTTTCTGCCGTAGTTCACATTATACGGAGGGCTATGCCAGAGTTGAAAATCACATAACTATATTTGAAAATTCCCCGCCAAGACAGGATTCGAACCGGACACGATTCGTTCTACAGCCAAAAGTCTGAATTAGTGCGCTACCAAAAAAAAAAGTTCATTAAAGATTAGATGGTGTATTTTGAATTGTTGCTGATCTCACAGTAATTGTGTATAACTGTTGCATGGTCTCCTTTCCAAACTGCTGTGTCACTTTATTAAATTTATCTTCTGTCACGACTCAGTTCATACTAATCAACCAAACTAACTTCACTTGTGCCAACCTTATCGTTTGATACAGCATCTGTTATTTGTGTACCGTTCTTTTATTCTATCAAACGCGTATTGTTCAACCCAATTACTTACTAACAATCTTTTGCAAACTGCGTCAGTAATATTTTAAATTAAATACTAAGAGTCCAATATTTCGCCAGCAAGAGGTTCGACCAAAATTAAATACTTTTTTCGTTAAAATATTTCTGTCACAAAGATCTTCGATAAGTTCGATAAGATTGATTTTAATTTGCATTTATTAAAAAAAATCAGTATAAAATGCGCGGAATCGGTATTCTTCTTTCAAACTTGTGCGGAACGAGACTGGTTCCTATGGTTTATGTTAAGTGCCAGATAGATAGATAGCCAGATAGATATGTTAACTTTGATCCCATGTGAGAATAATCTCGGGGATGTGGAACAGTGCATACACTTATTTTTAATGTCAATATTACTATATAATTGATAATATTATCATATATTGACAAGTTATCTACAACCCATTAGTATAACCAATATCTCCTGTAACCTCTGTAATCTACACATACAATCCCGAGTTAATTAATACTTATTATGTGGAACAGTGTTTAAACTTGTTACCAGCATCTAATAATCAGTTATTTTCTTACCAACCAGTTGCCATGATAAGTTTCAGTGTAAATTGCGACTACATATTATATCATGTTAGTTGCTATTTATGTGAAACAGTACACACACCTATTAACAATATCAATTACATTACCAACAACTCATAAGCTGTCAATTACTTAAAAACCTGTTAGTATGATAATTTTTCACTGCAGTTTTTGAGTGCATGCTATCCCATGTTAGTTACTATATATGAATTAAATTTTGTAAACAGTGTAATTACTTCATTTGTCAAAAGTTTCAACAGAAAGAAAAAAAAACCATATAACGTTTTACTAATTGTGGGCAACTTTGTCACCTTCCCCTTCCATACACCATATATACTATTTTATCAGTCATTCTTCGTTTCCAAATTCCAAGAAGAAAATTCTTTCACGGAGTAAAATGGGTTCTGAAGCAGAAACTCTTTGAGTTTGGACTTAAAGTACTTGGGTTTTTGTAGATAACATTTAATTTCTGTTGGTAAGACATTGAATAAGGAACTCCAGTAAATATTAACCCTTTCTGTACAATTTACAGTGATTTGTAATCCTTGTGAAAATTATATTTATTCCTAGTATTATGGCTATGTATGTCAGCATTAAGACTGAAGTATTCAGGATTTTCCACTACAAATGATAGTACGGAGTATACATACTGTGCTGGCATTGTTAGTACACCCAGGTTTTTAAATAGATTTCTGCACCACGCGACGTCTGTGGGCTTGTTCCACAAATAGTTCTTATAGCACGCTTTTGCAATTTAAATACCCTCTGTGCTTGTGACGAGTTTCCCCGGAATGAGATGCCATACGTGAGCAGGGAATGAAAATATGCAAAATATACTAACTTTCTGGTTTCTATATTAGCTATTCTAGATATTACCCTCAGTGAAAATATTGCAGAATTAAGTTTTTTAAGAAGTTGTTGAATATGTTGTTTCCAGTTCAATTTGTTATCTATATATACACCCAGGAATTTTGTGAAACGGCTTTCACTGATTGCTTTTCCTTCTGATATCACATTATAGCTGTCCTTTGTTTTATTTTTTTGTAACAAACTGAAGTAACTGTGTCTTTTCTACATTAAGTATTAGTTTGATGGCATTAAACCACATGTTAATTTTCTTTATAGCATCATTTTCTGTGTTTTAGAGGTTTTGTGCTGATGGGTCTTTCAACGATATGCTAGTATCATCTGCAAAGAGCACCACGTATTCATTATCACCTAGTATATGTGGGAGAATATTTATATAGATTAAGAAGAGCAGAGGCCAAGAATTGAACCCTGAGGAACACCACATTTAACTATACCCCATTCTGAGTTTATAACATCTCCTGTATTAGCATCTTTCAGTGATACACATTGCTTTCTATTTTCCAGGTATGATTTAAACCAAAGTCCTGGCTTACCACTAACTCCATAGTGGTCTAATTTACCTAGTAGAATCTCATGATCAATAAGGTATGTCGACTGAGTCCCCCTAGGAGAGACGCCAACAAACTGCTCGCCCACGAAGAACGTTGTCGGAATATTGGCGAGGAGGTAGACTCAATTTAAGGGATTAGTATAATCCATCGTGGTTAGGAGACGACTGATCTTCCTTGCCCATTTGGTTCGTGTGTGTGTGAAGCCTCCGGTGTCCGTCTAGCCACGATAGAGCAGAATATGCGACAACTTGAAAACCCAATCACCCGGTCGTTAAAACCATACCGTTTAACCGTACTAAGATAAACACATTCTCAAAGAGAGAAGACCACTGCAGAATCATAACCGTTCGCTCTAGGGTACAAGAGGTTAATCTTCATGTGGTAGAAAAACGAAAGGATATTTTCGTTCATCACATTTGAACCAATTTCCAAATCTTAAAAATCATTGCTAACGCGTTATGTTCAAACGTTCTGCAGCTGTTTTGTAAGATTAAGAGACATGTTTCAGAGCTCACTTTTTATACATATATTTATATCTAGGAACCAGAGACTTTATTTTATGGTTTCCTATGTAAAACGGAATGTAATACATAACTTGGCATCTCTCTCGTATCAGTGGTGGAACTTCGAGGTAGATACCAAATAACGATAATGAATAAAAGAGGAAATGAACAGAGAGTAAAAAAAAAAATAAAAAATAATGCGATGAGCCAGCGCGAAACAAAGGCGGTCCGCATTGCGGGAGAATTCGGATCCATCGGTAATGCGAGTGAGGTGGTGGGGTGAGGGAAGAACCAATCGCGTGACAGTGACTGCGTAACACATTCCACAATAGGCTCGCCGGCCAGGTAACGACAACTGATGGCGGACTGTCCGCATTGCTGGTCCGCCTCAGGGCTTACTGGGAACACTACATTGCTCTGTATACACGGATCAGGCCTGCGTTTGTAAGACCTATCGATACGATATTCGTTTTAATTTATTTACACACAAAGTGACTCAGTTTTAAAATTTAAGCTTAAAAGGTGTGTAAAATTTCAACTTTTCCGTGAAATAATGTCGCAATTAAATTCGAAATATAGTTCGGTGGAATGTATATGACCTGTTGGTATGGAAAAAGCTTCATTGTTTGATCTTTCTCGTGGTAAAAACGAGGCGGAACGCTATCTTCACTACGGAATATGTGGTAGGACACTGGCTCGTAAACGGAACAAGTCAGATAGTACGTAAAAACTTGATACATGTAATGAGCTGCGTTGAACTAAAACCAATATAACTTAGTATTCAGAAATTTGTAAAATTACACTATAGTTTGTGAAAATTGCATCTCTCCAGGATAAATGATCTGAGTTACTCCAAAATCATAAAATTTGAACCGTAACAAGTGATTATGATTGCAGAGCAGGTGCGTGCACGTAGGCCTACTGGAATGGCCGCTGTTGCGCCATCCTCAGTCGGTGAAGAGCCAAGTGGAAACGGGCAAGGAAATGCCGTTGCACCTCGTCATCAAAAGGCATAATGTCTGCATGTGAGCGAATTCGAGCGTGGCGGAATGATTGACCCGGCTTGCTCGCTCGTACAGGGCGCGCTGCTATCTAGTGAAGCTTGTGACGTACCAGGTCGTTAAGGTGGCCATACACGATCGGTCCATTAAGATGACATCCAAAAGCGTAGCACATACACGATCATTCCATCACTCCATTCAGCCACGACAATGAAAAAAGAGACAAAACTAGCAACAATAGGTTGTCAGTTTAATATAAAACAATCTAGTTATGCCAAGTACTAAATAAAATGAGCCCGAATTAATTTTAAAGGATATTCAAACTATCGAATACTGAATAAAAGTCCTGCGAAATTAAATAAGCGTCCAAAAAAGTGTGAAATTATGAAAAATAAGCTCTGTGATATTACGAAAACTTTTAAAAATATTACAAAATGATTATAAAACAGATTTATTAAATTGAAATAGTTCAGCAGGCTGAAAATAGTGACAGGTATGTCAAATGTAGTAAAACAACATATTTAAACTAGTAGGCTCATATAAAATTAATCTTTTTAAAATGAACATCGCAAAGAATTATCTTTTTTTTCCAACACGGTTTCTCTGATGTCTTTTATGTCTTTACTTTTAAATAATATTAGCAATTGATCTATTCCCACATTTATTTATATTTTGTCATGGTAGTCAGGATTAGAGATCCTACTAGCATGGTAAGTCCTTATACTTCTCAATAAACTCCAGCACAAAGTCTAATTGAGACGACATTATTATTTAAAAAAATAAAAATAATCGTTCTAATTGTTACTTAATAATATTTAAAACTGTATTATTTTCAATTCTACATTCAAAATAATATTTAACTAGTAGCAAAAGAAATATTTCTATAGCAGATTGAAAACAAAAAAGAAATGGTACAATGTTGCATAGTCCACTCAAGGCACCGATGTTGTCTGCTCGGTGGTCGGTGACAGAATGAGAAGAGTTTGGACCGCGGTTTCGCCATACACGAGCCGACTGGAGTGATGGCTTGGTGTCGCTCCACGTGGTTTTCCCCACACACCGTCAGTTGGCTTGAAGACATGATGGACGAAACTGATGGATAGTGGACTGACCGGATATCCAAATAATCCTGTCACTCCACGTCATCCACATCAGTTCCCCCACACACGACGCGATAATGGAGTGACATCGCTCCATTTGGACGCATGGAGCGATCGTGTATGGCCACCTTTACGATGTGGCCACAGCGCGGGACGACTGGAGGCTGGCGTGCCATTGCGTCGTCTTCTACAGAAGCTTCGTACTGCACGGCAGGAGTCGCCGTCAGGAGCTTATCCAGGCTCTCTTCGATTCCATGCACGACCGCTAGAGGCTCTGGCTGCAGCTCGTGACGTCTTCACACCGTTCCGAATTCTCGCTGTCAAAGGGCATGCACAGTTCTGTAGTTTTGATCATTCATGTATTGTAATGTTCATAATATGTAGAATAAATTTGATTTCACTAATATGTCTCCTTATAGATGTAGCAATTTTCAATAAGACAGTAGTGAAAGACTAACTTAATCTACCCACTTTTCTTGGTTTCAGTTGCACATTAATATTTCCTTTTGATATTTATCTCGTTTAAATGAAGTAATTAGTCCAAGAAGTATCACTTTCAAGTTTTTTTTTTTTTTTTTTTCCGAAGACATCGGACTTCACACATAGATATTACTTACAAATGTAAACAAATACTCCAGCGGTTATAACTTGCAACACCTTCAAAATCAAATTTTGCGAAACTAATATTCAACTAACCAAATCGTCTCTGCTGATCACTTACAGAAAATTCCAGAATAATTCAATGACTTCCGCCCGATATTTCTCGAATTCTAACAATAGCTAAACAATTAAAATCACATTAAAAACAATCGGAATTTTTGCTAAATAATTCACAATCATTATGAAATGCACCGAAATCGAAATTAATTTACACACAACAATTATCTACATTAACCAGTCGGAACGATCGCAAATTGTCCTCTAAACATCATTGCTCACATCAGTACTTAGAATTACAAACTTTTAATCATTTTTTCATGCATAGTACTGTTTTTGAACGTATCACGTAGCATTTACATAGTTTTTTTCCCCATTAAACAATGTTGATTTACACAAAACCACAGTTAATTACAAGAATAATATACAAAACTATATTCACTCAACTCCCAGATTGCTGTAAATAATTCTTAAAATACAATTTAGTTAAAGGTCTGGGGTTGATGGCCGTTATACTCTCCTATGAGTGACTGCATTGAAGATAGCTAACTTAATTATAAATCACAGTAAATTACCGAAAAATTCACAATAATAGTTATTTGTTATCATATATGTGTCTTTAATCAACTGTCCATTCCATTCTACCAACAAAGTTCCGTAATACATATTACAAGCTCAACACATGAATGGTTGTTAATATACTTGTTCTTTAATACTTTGAAATTGTAATCGAATTTATATCAAGGTGGCAGTTCTCAACATTGAGAAATTATATTAACAAATCATCCAGATTCATCACGGTGCCACGTTAATATACTAGCGCAGTCCAGAGGGGGTATGATAGAAAGCGCTTTGAGTGTAAAGCGCTTCTTTCACTGTGCTCCGAAAGCAGCACACAGCGACAGCGTCATCGAGTTTGCTGGAGACAGACAGCAAGAAGGGTGGAGCAGCACTGTGAACCACTGGGTGTTAAATAGTCTATAGGATAACGCCTTTCTTGCCCGACCGTCTCCTATGTGGTATTGCCAACCATACCTTCTAGGATTAAGAGTATTCGTTTCAACCTCTCTTTATTTATTTATTTATAAATCTTGTTTCATGGGTCCCATTTGGCTGATAGAAGAATATATAGGATTCCCAAAGACTTTCTATAGCACCCTTAAATCCTGCTCAGAATATACTGCACTCTCCATCACCCTCGTAATACCTAAAATACATTCCATAATTAATTTCCATTTAACTAAGTGATTGTAAATCATACATTCCCTGACTATTCGAACTTTTATAGCGTTCTTAATTTCCTCGAAGCAGGTGTAATATACTCCAACGACACTACATTTTTTTAATTCGAAAGTAAGACGTTAGCGATAGTCAAACTCGTTATTCTTACAAGTCCTAGCTTTCTTCTTTTTTTAAATAAACCTTATTTTCCTGATGACCTGATATCGCATTTGCAATTTTAGCAACAAATTTCACGTTGATAAGTTGCGAACAAACCAAGCTAAAGTTTTAGTTTTGCATATTTGAATGATTGTTTCAGTGAATGTGCGCGTAATTCAAACAAAATCGATGCCTAGGTGAAGAGGTTCTACATCTGCATCTACATATATACTCTGCAATTCACAAAACTGTGGGTGCCAGAGGGTGCTCAGCACCAAACCTAGTCTCTTTGTTGTGCATTCCAATCCCCAATGGTACGAGAAAAAAAAGAATTCATATAAGAATCAGTGCGGCACCTTATTTCTCTAATTTTATCTTTCCTGTCATTCCGACCCAAATAGGTTTGTGGACGAAGTATTTCACTACACTCGTAAGTGAAAGTGGGAGTACGCATGTTTACCAATAAGTTTATACGAAACGTGCGTCGTCTATCTACCAGAGACTCCCAGCCTAGTCTACTAATCAGTTCTGTAACGCTTTCATAAGGACTGTAGTAAGCGGTCACGAATCGAGCAGCTCTTCTCTGTACTTTCTCTGTACTCTCAATCAGCCCCTTACGAAACGGATCCCAGATGGCACAACAATAGTCCAAATGTGGACGCACAAGAGATTTGTACGCTATCTCCTTTGTTTGTTCATTACAATTTTTCAAAATTCGACCTAGCAACCGCAGCCTAGAATTAGCTCTACCTACCAACGTATTAATATGTAAGTCCCATTTCATGTTCCTTTGTACTGTTACTCCCAAATATTTCATAGAATCGACCATATCAATAACTGAACTGTTTACCTCGTATTTCTAAACAATCGGATTATTTTTGTTGGTTATGCTCATTGTCTTACACTTTTTACAATTTAGTGTGAGTTGCCACTCAGCGCACCAAGCCAAAATAACATCCAGATCACGCTGAATTGCTAAACAATCGGCCAAATTCCTTACTTCCCTATAAATAACCGCATCATCAGCAAACAATCTAAAAAGGCTTTTCACTTTGTCTCCGAGATCGTTTATAAAAATTAAGAAAAGAAATGGTCCTATTACAGTTCCTTGAGGTACACGCGATGTAACATCTAGATTAGAAGAACTTTCTCCTTCAACAACGACATACTGCGACCGACCAGTTAGGTTTTGTACCTATTAAGCGGATGAGGTGTGTGCTTTTACGAGGATTCAAATCTTGGCGAGGCAGGGAATACTTACTAGCTCTCCTTTTAACATGTAACGAACACCTGGATGTTCCGTTGTTTAAAAGTTTCACTCAAAAATAAAGGTTGCATTTCACGTCATGTTTTTCCTGTAACTTCGAATGCATTTCACTAGGTTATCCATGCACAAGTTTCGTGTGAGTGTGAAGCGAGTATGCGAGTCCGTTGCTGGCTTAGCCGCTTGTGCAGTGAAGTGCGAAGCCTTCAGTTTGAGCACTCCCTGCCCCGCCGCCGGCGCTGGATGCGGTTGCCGCAATTTGTTGCGCGATATTGGCAACACTGTAGCGCCCGCGGCACCACTATGTTTCCTCTTTTGTCGGATCGGCGGCGCTGCTAGCGCAAGAGACTCAAAGAAACCGAATCATGCGGGCAGCCTACCCTCGGGCGCAGAGCTGAGACTGGGAACTGTGAATCTAACACAGGCTAGTGCTAACTGCTTCTTATCCTGCGACACTCTTTAACACAGTGGTATACTCTCGGTGATTACAAACAAGTGTCGGCGAGAGTAAATCAGTTACGTTCTGTTCGAACCATCTGAGTCCTTCCGCATGCGACAGTTTGTTATAACTAGGATTCGGATCTTTATGACCAAAAAAATAGAGAAATATGCAGGCAAATATGACCTAAAATGGGCAAATATGAGCTAAAAATGACAAAATATGACCAAAAATTTAAATTTACTATATATCAAAATATGCCCAATTATACATCATTTGTTTTATGTAGTAGTGTCGCTTTCAAGTAGACAGAATAATTTGCTTCCCTGCAGTCGTTGCACCATTGGGAAATTAAATTTTAAATCGTTTTGTTGAAGTCACTTTAGTTTAAGATAATTTACAAATTGGAACTCTTTCATCTGTACTAAAATACTCCTCTCTAAATTCCCTTACGCAACTTCGCACTTTCAGAAAATTTTATTTTCGGCATGATAGTAGGTCTACTGACGTAGATTTAACGATGACGGGATATTTCATTGAGATATTGATCGACACAGGCATTCTTCTGCTGCATTGTCGAGATTAAAAGGCAGGCGAAACATTACGTTTATAAGGTGACAATAATGTATAACTACAATTTTTGACTGATGAATTCTGACCACAATAAAAATTAGTTTTATTTTTTCCCTCACCTGTATAGCAGAAGTACGCTTCTTGAATATTTATCTTAATTTCTTCTCATCTATATTTAGTGAATTCCCGGCACTATTAAAAAACTACCAGATTTTTCCTCAAAATATTAAGATATGACCACAAATATTATAGAAATATGACCAATTCTACGAAAATGGTCAGAATATGCATTTGTACGCTGTATAAAATACATTTAAATACAATCAGAAACATTGATTCAGTGTTTAATTCAGCATTTCAGCTCAAAAAGAGGGCCGGAAAAATATATGACTTTTCCTAAAGATCCGAACCCTAGTTATGACCATATGTAGTAGATATACCGCTACTATGCAAGCAGTTAAACCAAAAATTGGCTGTTAAATTATTCGGCCGAATGTTCATTTATTCACACTGTCATATAACAACAGAAATTGAGTTCCAAATTTTCAGGAATTTTGAACTCTGATGCAATTAATTAAAAAAAGGTTACTACAGTTTTCAGGACATCATTCAGAAAAATCAGAGGACGAGAGAACGGATGTAGCAATATTGCTCTACTATGCTAGATGCACCCTGCAAAAAATGTGACTGAGGTGCTCTGGGTGAAACTAGTAAACAACTTAGGCTCTGCAGAATTGTAACAAGCGTATGTCAAACATCATACTTTAGAATGCTAATGAGAGACGAAACATATTCCATTTAATTGAAAACACCTCACTGTGAAATTCTAGTGCTCCAAACGAATTTATCTACCTACTGTTACATAGTTGCTTGCCAGAGTTGTTCATTAAAAAATCTCAATTCCTCCTACAGGTCGGTAATTTTACTTTTTTACCTACAACATTTTACCCGAAGTTTCGACAAAAATGGCTAGGAACATATCCCAAAAGTCTTACTTTACACTTCTACATAAAATATCTAATTCACATTTTAACTTCAAATTTAAACTCTAAAGAATATTTCGACCCCAACACTCAATATTTTTTTAAAAAATTTATTACCGAGCATGGTGGTGTAACGGATAGCGTTCTGGCCTCACATTCGGGAGGACGGCAGTTCGAATCCCCGTCCGGGCATCCAGATATGGGTTTTCCATGGTTTCCCAAATCACTCCAGGCAAATGCCGGGATGCTTCCTTAAAAAGGCCATGGCGGAATTCCTTACCATTCCTTGCCCCCATCCAATCCCGTCTCTAAAAAACCTCGCTGTTGAGAGACGTAAAGCAGTTTAAAAAAATCATTTTTTGTTATTGCAGGATACCGCCATATGGGACTCACAAAGGATTTTTGTAAATACACAATGGGGCCAGTCATGTAGATAGAAAGAAACAGCAAAGATTTCGTTATTCGCAGTTTCATTAAATATAGTGTGAATATCATTAGGCTAGAGATCATTCATCGTACGTTATGTGGAGCAGATTTTTATTCTATGTAGGTTGAAAAAATAAATAATTACGAAGATCATATCAATGTTATGTAACTTTTTCTCGAGATCCAGCAAGAATCTAAGTCTAACTGCAACCACCTGGAATTTTAAGACTGACCATGATTTTAGATTTTAATTGTTAATATTCAATGAAAGCTTCACGGGTGTCCAGCCGGATGGAGTCAAAGAATTGACGACGTTTCAACAACCTGCTCGGTTGTCTTCATCAGCTCTATTAAGATAATTCTGTTGGTGATTTCGAGAAGGAATTATCTTAATAGACCTGACGAAGACAACCGAGCAGGTTGTTGAAACGTCGTCATTCTCTGACACCATCCGGCTGGACACCCGTGAAGCTTTCATTGAATCAATACGTATTGTTAAAATTGTTTTCAGTTTCGATAGCGCTGCGAGGCAAACGGTATGCTGATAAAAACCACGTTTATCCTGTTTTCGCCAATGACTATGAAAACGTGCGCAGTTATCATCATATTTGTCTTGGTTCTAGCGATAATATCTCTATAGTGCGCTTCACGAACGAAGACGGCCCACTTTAGTGAGGCTCTGCGCAGGACGTCACCGCTCTGCCAGTAGCCAATCGGGTTCAGTAACAATCCGTGGTTACACGGGTGCTGTTTGTTTGCTGTGGCTGACATTCCTGTCTATCTTATTAGTATTAGCACTTAAAGCGCTGCTAAAACGCATATTATTATTTTTATTATCATTACACAGCAGTAATATTATTAGTAGTAGCGTACTTACTATTCTTTCTTCCTCTATATACGTCGCTCGTCTCCTGCTGGAAATGCGGCAACGTCGTAATCCCTGTGTCCATATTTATGCCTCTCTCTGCGCCACCCGCCTTCGTTCGTGACGTGCACTACAGCAGATCCTTCTTTTTACACGCTCTATCTTTTTGCGCCTGCTTAGAATTAGTATGCTAAGGTTTGTGTGGCTTTCTGATTTTGCTTTTCACTGACATCTATTCGATTTGTGCCCATAACGTTGACTTATTTTAAAATTTTATTCATGTGCTGTACTTTTTGAAAACTATTAATGATTTTAAGTGCTATTTCGTTGGTTCTACTTGACCTCTGCTGAAAACGAATGAAATATACGGATTTTTCTTGGCGTACGAGAGCAGTAATTATGTCATTCAGTGTTTTCAGTATCGTCGGTATGAAATTTTTCCAGTTAATTAGACACACCACAGGACGGATATGACATTCACAGACACAACACTTAAACAACCATGCGCGCTGCCGGACTCGAACCGGCGACCTTCGGCACGTGGAGCTAACACTCTAGCCCCTACGCTGCCGAGGCCGGCATTTCGCAACTGTGAAACTCTGAAATAAATCCAGAACCAAATCTCTTGTGTAAATAGTGGTGTAGTGCCCTTATTCCTACACTTTGACGTTTTAGCATTATTGGCTGTCGATTTAGCCTCATCTGGTTGTTAAGTTAGACCAACCGAGTGGTCGTGGTCGCTAAGGCATATCTCCAGTGCCTTCCCTCAACTGTAGGTTTGCTGGTGCGAACTGCGTTATTGGAAAACATTTAATCTCCCGGTTCTTGGCCAAAAAGATCGGGGAGATGGTGGTGATAACTCTTAGTCACCGCATTGTTTATCAAAGTTCGTTGTTAAATCTTAAACTCTGTGCAGTGCGTATGAAATGACGACACAGAGTGTTGTTAATGTTTAAGTTTTGATTGGATATCGATCTTAATAACACCAGTGTGTTCGGAAGAACAGGCCTACATATATAGGCATTGACTTTCGATCTCTTTACAAACTGCAGACAATACTTACTACTTACTACAGGGTTACACAAAAGAATCATTCACTTTCAAACCCGATTTACTCAAAGATATTACAAATATGATTTATATTTGAAAATAACCACAAAATATCCACGTTTGGGCAGTTCTATCATTACCGTGGCGCCAAAATCTGATGATGAATTCTTCTACAACTCGGCGAAACAAATCGAAAATAAAGAATAAACTTTTTTGATATTTCGCTTGGTTTTCGAGCATGTTAAGAATCAGTCATAGGTATAGTTCCTTGTGCTTTTGGTGTTTTTTCTTCTGGTCCAGGCCGTATTTCAACCTAGCAACAACCACTAGCAAGAAAATAAAACACCTATAGTGCATTTTCACCGTGTAGATATAATGGTTTTGTGAGAAAAAAAATATTCTGGTCCAGGCCGGATCTCACCCTAACCTCCTCACGTTTGAGTTACAATATCTCGAGAACTAAGCGAGATATCAAAAAACTTTATTCTTTATTTTCCATTTGCATCATCGAGTTAAATACGAATTCATCATCAAATTTGGCTATTTCAGCCTTATTACGTCAATTTTGAGATATGATATCTCGCGAACTAAGCGAGATATCAAAAAACTTTATTCTTTACTTTCAATTTGTCTCGTCGAGTTCTATAAGAATCAATCATCAGATTTTGGCGCCACGGTAATGATAGAATCCCCCACGTTTGTACACCAGAAGGCGTGGTAGAACTAGTTCACTATCCGTAACGAGTTCAGTCTCTCCCGAAATGGAAGGAAAGCGAGAAAAGAGTTTCTGCGTCCTAAAATATGCGAAATGATCGTCTCTCATAGAAGTGCAACGTTCTTTCAGAAGGCAGTAACGAAGTATTTTGCGGTGGAATCGCCAGTTCAAGGACAATGGTTGTTTATGTAAATGTAAAATCACCGGTCGACCACAAGTGTGGGACGAAACAGTGGAGAGAGTGCGTTCTTCAAAGAAGACAACCGAGCAAGCCGCGTACTAGGTATACCGCACCAAACTGTTTGGAAGATTTTGCGAAGACGGTTACAATTCAAACCGTATCGTGTGCAGCTCTTGCAACACTTAACGCCGGAAGATAATGACCGTTGATCTGACTTTTTCATTAGAGTGTTGGAAGCACTGGAGAGAGGAAGTCGCTTTCGCGGACAGGTTGATATTCAGAGATGATGCGACATTCCATTTAACGGTAAAAGTGAATCATCACAATGTGCGAATCTAAGGTACTGAAAATCCACGTGCACAAAGAGATTCACCGAAGGTCAATGTTTTTTGTGCAACTTAAAAAAAAAAAGTTGTATAGGCCGTTTTTCTTCATTGAAAAAACTGTGAATGGTTCAATTTACCCAGACATGTTGCAGTTATCGTTGTTTCCGCAACTAGCCGAAGATTCCACGGATTTTGTTTACCAACAAGACGAGGCACACCCTCATTGGAACCTTGATGTTCGTGCTCACCTGAACCATGAACTGTACTGACCGTGTTGTTGATGATGACCTCAGTTTCTTACCCTGGCCTCCCAGGTTGTCGGATTTAACGCCGTGTGACTTCTTCCTTTGTGGACACATTAAGGACATTGTTTACGTACCCCCACTACCAAAAAACAGATGTATACTGCTTTACTGCTAACTCTAAACAACCAGAGAGACTGCTCTGCGATATTGCAACTCACAATAACAATCTATGGTCCAGGGATATACTATTAGAACAAATTTTCACAAACATCAATGATGTGTATAAGGTGTTTCCTTATAACACAAGCGGCAAAGGGAGTGGCCAACTTATGTCTCTACTATTCGGTTTATTACGACACCTTAGGGAGTCCGGATAGTACCTTTGGGTAGAACATTATAGACATATCCAATGAAATATATATATAAAATCATTTTTAGCAGTGTCATCGCGCCGACGTAATCTGTATATGCTTAAAACGTAATGTCGCTCTTTTATTTCAATTAGATTCAGGATATAAAGGATGATGTCTTATTTACAGTTACAATATTATTACAAATAATTTCTTTCTCTCCTAAAGAAATTGTTAATTTCTGTGTTAATGGAGATGTGTGAAAACTAAAAATCGGCGTAACTCTTTCCAAACTGACCGTGTGTTAATTAAAGAAGACCAATAAATTTCCTTTTACCAGTATTAATTGTCGCAGAAATAACAGAACATTAGAAGCGGTAAATTATTCGATATTCATGGAACCGTAAACATAGTTGACAATTGCAAACATTGCCTCATATAACGGTAGGAAGTATCCGCCTAATCTAGTGCATTTTAATAGAAATCCGCATACAATCTAATAAAGCAAACATTCAATCGCATCCCATCAAATCTAGATGTTACATATTTGCATACAGATCGCAGCTTGTGGGAAATGCTCGGGAAGGATATTGTGGACATTTAATCTTGCCGAATATTCGCTGAATAAACCTGATTGTGGGTTTATGCAAAATATTTTTCTAATTTGACCGTGAAAGTATCTCACTCCAATCTGTATTGAACTCAACACAGATTTGTCATACCAACGTAACTGGGGCTAAGAAACTATTTGCGTTTTTTATATATATATATATATATATATATATATATATAGAACACACAGAATTTTTGAGCTAACAGAGAATATTACAATAATTAGTTTTTTTTTAAAGTATTCTGTAGCCGAGTGATGGAATCTTACTTAGTTGAAAACATTTGTCTCAAAATTTGCGTTTTATGGTAGAATGATACAACGATCATGGTTTTTTTAAATTAATATTAAAATAGCACTAACTCCAAATAATAGATTAACAAACAGTAGCTACTAAGTTAAATGTGAAATACGATACAGATCTGATAAGTACTACCTGAGCCAAAGACCGTAGAAATAATACGGAAGATGTTGACGGAAATTTGTATAAATAAAGTATCTCTTCAGAGATTATCACCACTTTGATATCTGGAAGGTGAATCTGGACCTTTATCACTCAACGCGTTTACATCAAGGTCAGAGTGAGAAAATTTCATTTTTTATCTCTCTTAGTTGTGTCGTATACATAAAAACTAAGCGATCAAAATGAAAGAAACTAATTATTGCGAACTAATATTTGCAAATGGGTTTGTTGATTAAATTGTTTAAATTGGTTACAGGCTGCAAATTGTAAGGTGACAAAAAAAATATTTTTTCTCGAGATATCTGTTATGATTCTCATGAAAATCAGTGCGCTGAACTCATATCTACTTTCAAGTTTCTTCTATTAGGCACAGGTTTTTAGTAATTGGAATTATAATTTTAAACTTTTTTGTATTTGCTGAAAAACTTTAAACTCTTGTCTTTCTAATATCTATTGAAAATATATTTTAGTCAGTAGATGAACTACTAAATACTTAAACCATTTTACATACGGTTAAAGAAATGAGAAATATCTGCCAAAAATGTGTATTTTGCTACTCTTGATTGTGTTATTTCTTCATTTTATGGTGAACATCTTTGCAGTTCCGAATGATATTCCAGCAATAATCAGCCAAAATGGTAGACATCCACTTTCCTTCGTACCTGCTGTCATAAAGTCCTAATAGAACCTTTCACTGTATTCATTAGACATGTCGCTCCATCTTTCTGCGGGGGTGTAGAAAGTGTACCTTCAGTGACATAATGCATTCCAATGCATCTCATTTATAAAATCTTTAGAGTTCTTCATTTTCAAAAAAAAATTATTGCTGACATTCTTGAAACATATTCATCCATGCTCGTTCGTTTTTGTTCTGCCGTCAATGTTTATTCAAAATTTGTTTTTCTCCGGATCTGCTTAATCTGGGGGCCATCAAACACCTCTCCCTGGTGTTAGTTGAGGAAATTTGTGTAAGAGGTTCATACAGTATATCCTCTTCCAGTTTTATCCATGGCTTTAACAATTTGCTTCGGTAGGTCTTATTTGACGTGAGGTGGAGGAAGAAGCACACATTCACTAACTACCAGCTTCTTGGGCTGACAATTTTTTTTCTCTCTCCTAGTTTCCTTCTTCTACGAGGTCATTCCTTTTTCTTGTAATGGGAATTTCTGTGAGAAGTATTCCACTCATATTTGAAACACCCATATGTGGTATAACATTGTTGCATACCCAATACTATGGCAATACCTTTGAGGTCGTTCATTATATTTAATACATTTGAGTATATATTACAAAATGTTATATTACTCTTTAGTCATACTGGCTCAGTCAACTGGGACAGAAGAAATAACGTCCCCACTGTGGAATAGAACTGCCTTTAAACTAATTTTGGATCCATTTATAAAGAGTCTTCAGTTCTGTGTAATCAGTCTAACACAATATCATTTATTAATGTTTATAAATAAGTATACACTTTTTCATATAGCTAAAAGAACTATGCCTAATGGATAATTTCTAATTTCAGATTTGAATCCTCAGGCGAAAATGATGTAGAAACACATATTCCCATATCAAACATTTTTTCTTTTCAGAGCAGTGTTATCTGGTATAATATTATCGAGTTTTGTATGTGCACACTTAATTCAAACTAAGTTGCTATATTTGGAGCAAGAGAATCTGTGGTGGAGTACTATCTCTGAAAGAGGAAGAAAAGCTATAGTTCTCTGTTTTAAATAAAAATGGATTTGTTAAGAGTACCTTAATAAAGAGAAGATGTGGGTTGAAAACGACGTTATATTGGTGTCTTTAATATTTATATCAGTGCTTAATACCATCTACGTAAAAAGATAAGTTTAGACTGACAAATAATAATAATTAGCTCACAATGTAATTATTTTCTTTGATTAGCTCACAATACTTAATGCTGTAGCAAGTCTTTACAGTTTTACAGTGTATATATGCATGGGAAAGACGTGGCGGTAGTTTCCCGCCCGAGTCCTGCAAAGTGTCGATACTTGTGCGGAACCACCGGAGGAGCGACCGCAGACGAATAAACTTTGTAAAGTTTTCCTTCTGGCGATCGGAGTGGCTACAAGATGTCTTCTCCTCTCGACTCGACAGCTTATTTAGACAGAGCCGACTGCGATTGTAAAACGCAGGCGGTCCGGCTGTTCTCCTGATTGATCTCCGAGCACGAGCGGAGGTTTAAACTGCTGCCCCCAGTCCATCACAAATAACAGCCAGATGCGCTCCCTAGGCGGAATCTCATATCTACATCATATTATTACTATTATAAAACGCAAGTTTTGCTCATCTGTCACGTCATGACGTCACATCATGACGTCATACCATGACGTCATGTTTCCCGCCTCTGCTGCACAACAAACAACGAACGGAGATGTTCGAGGTTATGCGCGTTATTTAATAACGGTTCTATTTAGTTATGCATCCGCGAATAAATTAATTTTCTGAACTCTGAAAGAATAGTACGTATTCCGTTGAAATCGGCATGTTAATTATTAGTTGTTTTTTCTCAATTAAAATTCGTTCAATGTAGATTTTTCTTATACACTTTCGACAGCGACACCGTCAGCTAAAAATTACCTACATTACATCATTTTCAAGATAATGAACGTTATTTGATGAAAATTGTACTTAGTCATCGAAGAAACGAATTGCTAAAATACTGCATTCAACGCGTCATTTTCGACGGGCTTACAAGATATTTATATCCAATGTAGATATTTTGAGTGACTTTTATAATATGCTGAACAGGATGATTTGCCGAAACACTGAAATAAAGGTATGTACTGCGTTTAAATTACTGTATTAATTATTAGTTTCTTTGATTACTGATGTCACTATATCAGACACATGTAAATATTTCCAGTAGGTCAAATTTAGATCGCAATACAATGAATGTATTTGATCGCGGGTAATAACATCTATGAATTTTGATCAGCAGTATTAGTAGAAGTTGTGGTTACGTTGTAATGCAGATAGGACTAGACAACTGACACATATTTTGCAGACTAAATCAATACCAATTTTTTTATATAAATATTTTAAGTTGCTTTCGTAAGCTCTGAGTTACTAAAGTTACGATATTTTTATGAGGTGGAACTAGTTCAGTATTTATCGTGTTGAATGAGACCTGGACCAAGAATAAAAACAATATCACGCGCTATAACATAAGGCTTGGGGGTTCCTAATTAATTTTTAATCTAATTGTTTTCTTACTTCTGACATCACTCATTCAGTGGAACTTCCATATGTATCGCTGTGTAAACTACAACCAAAATACAAAATAAGGTTTAAGCATTTCATAACAACCATTCTATTTACTAGGCAACTGCAGAGAAATGAATTGTCAGAACACTCCGTTAAACCCGTCATTTCTTACGGCTAGTGATATTATATATGTGATAAATATCCGTCTCTCTGCCTGTTTCTTACGTTTTCACGCCTATACGGATCTAGTTGAAATTTAACAGAAATTAGTATGTGTCACTGGGAAGAACATAGGGTACATTTTTCGGAATAAATAAGATATTTTTTCACGAAATTTAGAAAATCAACATAATGGTGACAGACAGGCGGATACATTTGTCGCTCAGCCTTTATTTCTCCGCAGTCAGTTTGTGTATAATCTGTTCATAAATTTAATGTACAGAGACAACTTGTGGTATAAATGTGGATTTGAGCTGCACTGGACTTTTATTTTGTACTAGCTGACCCGGCAATGCTTCACTATTGCTGGACTTGAGTAGGCACATAGATTAAATGAAAAAATATTTACATTTAAATTTTAAACTGCTGTTTCATTCATTTTCAGTTGGAAAGGGTGAGAGGGGATGCGCCTTGGAAAACATATGCAGGCAGTATTTTTCTGTTTGTTTTAAAGTATAAGTGTGCAAATTCCCATTGAAATCTGATGAAATATGTGGTTCGCCTAAATTATGGGGTAAAAACGTAATGGGGTTGGAAAGGGGGAGAGGGGATGAATATTCGGAAACCATACGTAGGCAGTATTTTTCTGTTTGTTTTAAAGTATAAGTGTAAAAATTCTTATCTAAATCGGATAAAAAATGTGGTTTGCCTAAATTACGGGGTGAAAACGTAATGGGGTTGGAAATGAGGAGAGGGGATGAATATTCGGAAACCATACGTAGGCAGTACTTTTCTGTTTGTTTAAAAGTATAAGTGTAAAAGTTCTTATCTAAATCGGATAAAAAATGTGGTTTGCCTAAATTATGGGGTAAAAACGTAATGGAGTTGGAAGGGGGGAGAGGGGATGAATATTCGGAAACCATGCGTAGGCAGTATTTTTCGTTTTTTTTTTTTAAGTATAAGTGTAAAAATTCTTATCTAAATCGGATAAAAAATGTGGTTTGCCTAAATTATGGGGTGAAAACGTAATGGGGTTGAAAATGGGGAGAGGGGATGAATATTCGGAAACCATACGTAGGCAGTATTTTTCTGTTTGTTTAAAAGTATAAGTGTAAAAATTCTTATCTAAATCGGATAAAAAATGTGGTTTGCCTAAATTACAGGGTGAAAACGTAATGGGGTTGGAAATGGGGAGAGGGTATGAATATTCGGAAACCATACGTAGGCAGTATTTTTCTGTTTGTTTAAAAGTATAAGTGTAAAAATTCTTATCTAAATCGGATAAAAAATGTGGTATTGCCTAAATTATGGGGTGAAAAAATTATGGGGGTGGAAAGGGGGCGAGGGAATTAATATTCTGAAACCGTATGTAGGCAGTATTTTTCTGTTTGCTTGAAAGTATAAGTGTACAAATTCCTATCTAAATCGGATAAAAAATGTGGTTTTGCCTAAATTATGGGGTGTTATGGGGAATAGGGGGTGACTTTTTGGAAAAATTTTTTCACAGGAACCTTCACAGACGCACACTCGTAAACACTCCAAAGTTTCATTGCAATCTGATAAATGGTATAGGAATGCATAGAAGACGAACTAACCCACAAATCCACAAAAAACATTGATTTTTGTATATAAGATAAGAAGATTTACCTAAAAGTTTTTGGCATCAGTACATTTTGTCTTCTTTTTTGATGAGGCTCGCAGGCCTAAACCGGACTTAGGGCGTAGCTCTAGTATAGCACGAGCAGCTAAAGTTATTAGAACCCAAGAATCTGATACTCATGCAGAAAAAAGAAGACGACGTCAGCGACCACAGAGCAAGTTCCAGTCTGCCGGACATTATCCCGACTCAGCGTTTTTTGGGACTCCTTTTAGGTAACTTATAGGTTTCTGTATCGAATTGTAACAATAAAATTTTAAGTTCACGCGTACGAAGTCGCGGGTAACTGCGAGTATCGTATATCAATGAGTATCAGTGTGAATGTTACAATACAATGGGCACATAATTAGCTTGATTATAGAGCTGACTGTCTGAAGCAAAACAGTGAAAGGTACTTTTAAATAATCTCTCAATAATTTTCTTTAAGAATATGGTAGTAATAAAATTTTCTAAATTATTTTTCTCCTTATATTTGTAACTTTTATTATTTGTTCTTGGCAGTCTCGGCTTTACTTGCGTTCTGATTCTTTCCCCAAAATTCTCCTTGCGACATTTCACAGCCCTTTAAGTCTCTGTCGTGACATTTAGATTTCCTCGACTTACTTTCTTCCTCCATTATATTTTGTGTTATAATATTTACTTCTTTATTTCTACTGTTTGCTGTTGTATACTTTATATAAAGTTCTTAAATGCTTTTTTGTTACTTTTTCATATATCAGTTTTTCCCTATTAATACTCTTAAGAGCTTGTTTCCATTTTTTCTCTTGGTTCTTCTATTTTGAGTGTTACCCCAGATTTCGGTCAATAGATTCATATGGGAGATATTGTAGAGTAGTATACTGTCATTTTGCTGTCATCACAAAATTAGTTAGATAAAAAGAAAACTAAAAACAAAATTTTATCGATCTTGATTAAGTCGATCAATGTTTTATTACATGTCTGTATTCCTAATGAATTACTTAAAGCTGTGTCCCACTGTAAAGACTAGTTGTTCTATTTTTTACTTACACACTAAAACAGCTAAAGTTCTACGTCACTGTTATCTCATAAGCTTTTGTGGACGAGAATTATTAGAGCTGTGAAAGTAACGAGAAATTCTGTGCCGGTATGTATTCATTCGTTGCTAAACCAATCAGTACCCGTTACTTTCGAATCGTTACTTTCGGTACAAACGAGCGCTAGCACGAAACATCGCATCGAGTCGGGTCTCGTACGGGATAACTTCGTTACTATCGCATCGTTTCGTTACTCGTTACTTTCGGAACAATAGAAACTAGCATGAAGCATCGAGTCGGGTCGCATACGGGAGGAATTCGTTAGTACTTGGTAAAGTTTAAGTAAATTGTTTAATTAGTAAAATATGTTTAGTTAAATAGCAGGGGACATTTTTATGTTAGGGGCTGCTGGTGAAGGGATGTAGATAGATGACCAAAGTGATACTGACTGTAGATCCACGATGAGAAAAATCACGGATGTTAAAGAAATAGATGAAGTTCTGAAACAATAAGTGATTGCGGCAGAACTGGGAAAGAGGAGGTAAAAACTAAAAATATACAGCCAGTAATAAGGGTGTTATTGGTGAATTGTAGAAGTATAATGAACAAAGTAATCGAATTTTCAAACGTAATAGAGATACACCAACTACAAGAAATACTTGGGGTAGAGAGTTGGTTAAAAGAGGAAGTACTAGACAGTGAGATTTTCCCGATGGTTACAGAGTCTATAGCAGAGAAAGAGGAGCAATTGGGGTAGGATTTTTCATACTAGTTAAAAAAAAACCACCACAGTTCACTGGCGTTCATAGATCATAACCATGAGTTACTTAGGGTAGATTTCTGGGGTAATAAAAAAGAAAAAGTCAGGCTGTTGGCTGCTTATCGCAGTGGAAGAATGTCAAATGAAGATGATATTCTTGGGGAGAAATTAAATTTATACTCAGACTTCAGAGGTGAGAATAGAATGGTCATTATTGGTGGGGATTTAAATTTACCAGGTGTAAACTGGGTAGGGAATAAGATTAATAACACAAGGGAACAGAGATTTGAAAATACCTTAACAAGGGAAGAAGGATTTACACAAGTCGTTGAGAAAAACACTAAGAGATATATAACAAAGCCCGATGATAACCTTTTAGGGTGTCAAGTAACTGAAGGAATAAGTGATCATGAAGCAGATCTGATGGATATTAAAGGATTCAGTGAACCAGCAGCCAAAATTGATGGGGGAAATAGGTACAATTATAAAAAGGGACTGAATTCGAATTTAAAAAGATATTTCAGAGAAAGTTTCAGGAAATTGAAGCCAGGCACAAGTACAGTAGAGTAAAGGAGGGAAGAGTTCAAGGAGATAATAAGAAAGGGGGAAGAAAAATTTATTCCAAAACAGAAAATAAAACGAGATAGAGAACCTGCGTACTATAACAGAAAGGTTAGGAGGTTAAAGAGGTTGGTAAGAAGAGAACATAACAGAGTTAAGAGACAGCAGGGTAGTAGGGAATATTTAAAACAACTAAACAAGGACTTAATAACAGCAAAGAAAGTGGCTAAAGATGGGTTTATGAAGAGTATTGTCAGTGCAGGAGGACCAATGACTGATCCATCTAGAAATTTCTTTGGCTATACCAGGAAATTGAGGGGAAGGGAGGAAGTAGAAGATGCTTGTAGATAAGGATGGAGAAGAAGTTACTGAGAATTTGAAAAAGGCAGTTATTTTAAGTCACTGGTTTAGTGAAAGCATGAGGGACAATTAATCAGAAACGGGAGGGTCTAATTCGGAGAACGAGCTTAACAACACAATTAGAAATTAGCAGACCATAAAATTTGAAATTTGTACTGAAGATATCATTAAGGAAATAAGAAAGCTGAAAAAACATGATGGGCAGTTGTAAATAATATTACCACAGATGTCTTAACGATAGCAGGATGCGACATTGTACTTTATCTTGAAATATTATTTAAATTGAGTCTTGATATTTGTTGCTTACCAGAGGATTGGAAAAGTGCGATAATAGTGCCAGTACATAAAGGAGGGATGAGAAAATGAGTCGAAAATTATAGGCCAATTAGCTTGACGTCAGTGGTAGGTAAATTAATGGAGAGATTGATATGCAACCACATCAAAAATATTTGTGAGGAGCGTAAGTGGTTTTCAAGTAGGCTGCATGGCTTTAGGCAAGGAAATTCATGTGAATCTCAGTTGGTGGGATATATGCAAGATATTTCGGATGAGATGGACAAGTGAGGTCAAATTGATAGTGTAGCACTTGATCTATCAAAGGCTTTTGACAGAGTGATCCATAAAATGGTAGTAAATAAGGTAAAACAATTTTAGTGGATCAGAAAGTGATTTATTGGGAAGAAGAATTTTTGAAAGGTAGAAAACAGAAAGTTAGGGTAGGAAATGCAGTATCAAAAGACGTGGAAGTAAAAATTGGAGTGCCAAAGGGTAGCGTATTGGGACCATTGCTATTCATTATTCTAATGAATAATTGTGTTGCTTGTTTACTATCTGAAATTAGAATGTTTTCATAATGCTATATAAAAGGGTCAAAAGGGTAGAAGATTGTAAACAGTTGAAGGGTGATCTGGACATGATATCTAGTGGGGGTTGGTAATCATGGGATGAAGATAAATGCAAGAAAGAGTCACTTTATTAAATATACAAATAAAAAACTAATGGTTTATTATGATAAGGCGGGGAAAGACTTGAAATGTAGATATCTTGGCATTACATTTGATAACAAGCTTAACTCTGCAGAACACATCGGACAGGTAACTGGAAAAGGTTTCAAAATTCTGCACTAGTTGGAGAGAGTGTTGAGGGGATGTACTAAAGAAGAAATGAATTGGGTTACAAAATTTTGATCAGACCATTGCTTGAATATGGCAGTGTAGTATGGAACCCACATTTTGAGTATCAAATACAGGAGTTGAAGAGGGTGCAAAGAAGGGCTGCTAGATTTGTTTCTGGATATTAATGCAAATGGCAATCAGTAACAGATATGGTAAAAGAGTTTAAATGGTATAGATTGGAAGATAGGGGGAGGGTGAAGAGGCATGGAAAGATATTGCTGTAAGAATTGAAAGTAATGCATGGAAGGGAAAAGATGACCAAGACCACAAGCTGGCACTCGATTTCAGGCACAAGGTTGGGGGAAGATTCTCTTTTTTAGGTAAGGGTGTTAGGGATTGGAATGGGTTACCGAGAGAGATGATGAATAATTTGCCAATAACGCTGAAAGAATTTAAAGTTAAAATTTGTAAAGGGCAAATTTAAGTGGGGGCAGGATAGGGGGAAGATGGGTGTTTAGGGAAATTGCCACCGGAGCATGCGCTCCATTGCAATTTAATTTAATTAATTAATTTTAAAAAGTTGTTCCTTTGGATAAAAATAAAGTTCATTAATTAGCACATCGATCTTACGGAAAACCTCTGACCGTACACTTGATTTACTGTAATGAATATTATATACGAAAGATTAATCTAATTTCGAAAGAATCTTTTGTTTGGATACAAAAAAAAAAAAAGACCTGACCTTTCACCTGACTGTGACATATCTAGTGACAATAAATAATCACGGTTATTTTTTAAAGTATCCGACTCAAAACCCGGCATAAAAGCCTGATTTGATAATGATACGTGTTATTATCAAATATTATAATCTCATCAAAGTATTTCGTTTTGAAATAGGTTTCACCACTGTCTTCCTTTACTGTTTTCATTTATTTTTGTAAATTCTTCGTCTTTTGTGATAGATTTGTTAAAATAAATGTGGACACACCATCAAGTCGGGTCTGCAGGCAGAGTGCTACTGACTCCCGCTTTAATTGTTTCATTTTAACAATAACAATATTAAAAACATTTAAATCAATAACTAAGGTACAGGACAAACATACGATTAGATTCGCAATTGTTGTTGCGTCGCGGTTACAACAAACATTCAACATCAAAGCCAGTACCGCATTGATCACATGGATCCTGTGGTAATAATACAATAACTAACACCAGGCAATAGGAATAAAGTTGTTGTACCTAGTTATTTGCTTGTGGAATTCTGGAACTGCAAAAAAAAAGGTTGCTATGTATGTTTCTGAAAATTATCACAGAACGACGCCAGTAACAGATGTAATAAAAGAGATGGAATGGAATTAATTGGAAGACAGGAAGAAGGTGAAGAGGGTAATGGCAGTGTACAAGGCGTATATTGATGATGAGGCATGGAAAGATATTGATGTGAGAATTGAAAGTAATGCTTGGAAGATGACCATGACCACAAGCTGGCACTCGATTTCAGGCACAAGGGTGTAGGAAGATTCTATTTTTTGGTAGGCAAGGGTGTTAAGGATTGGAATAAGTTACCAAGAGAAATTATGAATAATTTACCAAAAACGTTGAAAGAATTTAAAGTTAAAATCTGTTGAGGGCAAATGTAGGTGGATGCAGGAAACGGGGAAGATGGGTGTGTAAGGAAATTGCCACCGGAACTTGCGCTCTATTGCAATTTAATTAAATATTATTATAACAAAAGAAGTGCAGAGATGTATATCACAAACTATTATACAACTCTTTTATATTGTAAATTACACTATAAAATAAAATAGAATGTATCAAATCTTAAAATAAACAAATTTCATAAATGGTTGAAATCAATGAACCTCAGTAATGATCGGTCAATGAAAAAACAGTAACTATCTCAAATTATTCATACAAATTTTCTATTTACAAATTAAGCACTGAAAATTTTAATGTTAAACGAAATAATAACTACAAAATTAGTTTTCACGTTGTCAAAATTAGTTACCTGCGGGAGCTGGAACGTGCTCGTTTCTATACGACAAATGCGAGTAACGAAACATACGAGTAACGAAATGAATTGGTGAATAACGATTCCGTACTTCGAGTCAGGCGACGAACCCGTTACTCAGTAACGAATACATCGTTACTTTTACAGCTCTAAGAATTATATGACCAAGCGTGATCGGTGAGCGGTAACGCTTTGGCCTCGCATTCGAGCGGGTTCGAATCCTCGACCTGGAATCAAGATTTGGGTTTTCAAATCACTCCAGGCTAACGCCGGAATGCTTCCTTCAAAGGCCATGGCCGAATTACTTCCCATTCCTTGCCCCGAGTCATTTCCCGACCCCAATAACCACGACGTCGACGAGCCGTGGTCCGATTTGGTGATATATCTTGCCCGACCCCCCCCCCCCCCAGTGTTTTTGGATTATAGTCGGTTTCCCGCGTTCATGGCGATTGCTGGACGGTTCCCAATCCTCGCCCATACACTATATGTTTTAGAAATAAAAAATGTTGAACTATTGACAGTTGGAAACTTGAGGATAGCTCATTCATTTAGTTGAATACCCCTCGTAGGTAGCATCTGAACGTCACAGTCTGCCCGGTTCCCCTGCTTCATGAAAATACGGACTAACCCAGAGGTTTCGATAGCTCGGATGGCAGGGTCTCCCGGCGTTTTGAGAGTACCGGTAAGACCACAGTAAGAGTGTAAATTTAACGTCCTTGTTGGTCTCGTGGACGCATGCTGTCAAGGTGAGTGGTTGCTTACGGTTATGATTATTGATGAGGTCTCGGTGTCGTTATGGAAGAAGTGGCCGGGATGAACAGAGGATCTTTGCATCCCGGAATGTGATGAGTAAGCGGTCTGTTGGATTTTCAAGAAGATGACACAGTGAGTTCATGGCGAAGACTCGTCGTGTTGCACCTTTTACGTACAAAGCCTAGTTGACATGCAAATGAACTGTGGCCACGTCTGTCTTACTCAGTGCGTGCCAAAGAAGACAGGGTTGATCGTGTGGAAGGCTAGTTATAACAGGGAGCGTGGGCAGAGAGTTCCAGCAGATCGTCCGACGTCGAGTCCGCTGTTGGTGTAACCTCGTAAAGTCGGTCTGTCTGGAGCGGATGGCAAAGTTGGCTGCTGTTCGACCAACTAATCGATGATCGAATTCTCCAGCGCCCGTGTCTGTGGCAGCCCTTCCTCTAATTGCTCCACTCTTTCCTTCGCTCCGCCGATATCCGAGTCTCTGCACAGAGCTAACGATTTCCGCACGCCTGATCCTCTCTTTCTAACACACTTATACTTACTGCTTCTCTTCTTTCCCAAAATTTCAGGTTCACTAAATTCGTTTATGTTTCTTTTTCATATCTGAACGTTTTTTCACTTTCAAGAACAGAAGAACCTGTGGTCTCATGTTGCCGTTTCCTAATCGTATATATATATATATATATATATCATCATTATCGTTGGGGACCATCTCCAGTTTCCCGGGTGTGGTTTACGAGCCTTAGTTGTTATAGACGATTGTTTTCCACCTTTTCCTGTCCAGAAAGGTTTCTCTGTCTGTGATGTACTCCCAATTCCAGCCTCTTCTCTCTACGTCCTCATTCAGTTGGTCCATCTTCTTCTTGGTCTTCCCACTGGTCTTTTGCCCACTATCCTTTTTTCCAAATAAGTTTTTGGCAGTCTTTTACTAGTCATTCTCTTCACATGCCCAAACCACCGAAGTCTTGATGACCTAAGTCTCTCTTCCATGGATTCCCTTAGCTCTAGGTTTGATCTAATTTCATCATTCTTTATGCGGTCAAGTCTAGTTTTCTGGAGGGCCGTTCTAAGAAACTTCATTTCACATGCTTGGATCTTGCTAAGGTCCCTTGATGTTAGTGTGCATGTTTCCAAAGCATATGTGAGAATAGGAATGAGATATGATTTGTACAAGACAATTTTTGTTCTTATATATATATATATATAGACGTTTGATCCCTATATTTCAATTTTCAGCCACCACTACCTAGCAAAGATCACCGGTGTTTGCGTGTGGAAGTAGCATGGAGCTTCCTGTCGTGCACAACGTTGTCCGAATGCCGAGATAGCTGTGGGGATGTGGTAGATATGATGGTTAAAAGTGGTCGATGCAGGGCATTTTCATATTTCGACCAAATACTTGTGTATCTTATACTCCTCTTTCCTGCCACAACTACATAGGACAGACCATTGATGTTTGTGTGTGGTAATAGCATCGAATCTCCCATCGTGCACTATGGTGGTTAGATGTCGGTAGCCGTTAATCCAAATTCTTTACAAACACGAACGAAATTGTGGGTACCAGCTAGTTTATAACAAACGAAACTAAAGTTTTGTAAATGAATTAAGTAAAATGTATTTAATGCTATGAAACTATTAGAATACAGAGTTAGACTGTACCGAAATATTACACAATTCTTCAAAATAAGTTTTTCTGCATAGTAGAAGAAGTAAGTATCATGTTTTCCTGTATGTTCTTTCGTGATAATGTGCTCCATATACAAAATGGATCAGTCAAGTGATGAATAATACGAGTGTTCTCAGGTCTCCCGCCAGCCAGCGAGTCAATATGATGCGTCGTGTTTAAACGTCTGAGGAGATTGTGATGAAACTAGGGATGATCGATATTAGAAAAACATCGATGTTGACATCGATGTTAACATCGATTCAAAAGTATCGATGTGCGATAAACATCGATACAAAAACATCGATATGTCTAAAACATCGATGTTTTCGGTAGGAATTAAAACTGTCTATTCTGTTTATTAAATATGTTTATTATTGAAAATAAAATACAATATTTCGACGATATCTATTAATATCGCTCATTCCTAATCCTACGTAATCCCTCCGTCACTGGCCCACCATGCAATACAAAAAGCGTTAAGCATTTAGTAATTCACTCACCTGCAGGCAAAGCCAACCGACACCGAAAAAAGAATCCTTAACACTCTTTCAATGCAAAACAAAAGCAGCAACCAGGAAATATTTAATCACGGGCAATGTATCCACTTTTTACACAAAATAACCTAAAAAGTAGGAAATAATACAGTGAACAAACTCATGGTACCTACATTGTTGGGTTATATTACCGCAAAAGTTACTGGTCAAAGAAATAATAATACAATACAGAATAAAGATTTACCATACCTGCTATTTCGTTATTTACAATATCAATAGCAAATTAAATTCGCTTCGCTACACAAGTTCACTCACTACACACACGCACTTACAAAAATCACGCGAGCGTTGAAGTTGACAGTATTTTTTTTTTTTAATCCCTTAGAAAATGCAAAGATGTAACTATTCGTACGGCCTACTCCGGTTACGTTTATCAGTGTCATCTAGTGTAAAATAGTTGAACATGATAGTCATCTAGCTAGTACATCCAATGCACGCTAGATTTCCCTTAAGAATATATTGATATTTCGATATTTTATTCTCATAACATCGATGTGTCGATGTTATCGAAGTCAAAACATCGATGTTAAAACATCGATGTTTTCGAGCTAAACATCGATGTTTATTCACCATCGATGAATATCGATCATCCCTAGATGAAACCGCATACACATGTTCCCCACTGCGCGACTAACAATACAGTTGGTGGAAATCAGCCCGAACCCATTCTCCCCTGGGTAGGGTACAGGTGAGTCAATTAAAGGGATACAAGCATTGAGCTGACTGACACGAAATTTCATTTAAATGCTGTAATCTGACAAACTATAAATATAATGGCGTTAAATCTTTTCCAATCATCTCCTCAGGATTATGAGGATATGTTATTTATATATCACTTTACCTCTTCTATTCCGCAAGGTATAATCAAGAATATGTATGTGTATGCTGTTGCTGTATTTATATAGTTGAAGTTGGGATATCCGTATTATTTGTATATATGTAGTAATCGAAACTGCATTAAATTATATCAACAAGCCCTACAAATTAGTTATTTGCAGTAATGGAAATTTGTAACCATTTCGTTTTAATACTTTTTCACACTTTTCTTCTAGACATTTTTAGATAATTCTTACTGCATCCAAAAGTTGCAGCAAACTAAAGCTTTTTCTTTTTATATTCCGTAACAGGGGAAGATCTTTCCGGAATTTTTTTTGGATGAGGGAAACAGCCTAAGGAAAATGCGATGTGAAATTGTTGTATTTCTGTTACTTATTTACCTTCTATATTATATTTCCGTGAACATTTCTTGGAGAGGTGGTTTTCCTTTCCATATGCGAAGGGTTCGGCACTCATACGGCGCAGCTTGTGGCACTGACCAATTACACCTTTCGACACATTTTCGTGTTTCTTTTAGGCCCTTTTAAGGCTGTCGCAACTGCCATGGGCTCTCAAGCCCATCCACTGCTACACACCTTCTTTCGTCCGACAGAACTAAGTAAAATTATGTTTCCTCCAACTTAAGTGTTTTGCAACAAAATCAAAAATGTTGAAATAAACATTTCAGAACTGTCGACACAATATTCAACAAGAACATTTACTTTTTAAAGAATTAATAACTTTTTATGTTTTTCATCGTCTTTGTGAGAAGTGTTCATCACGGTAACAATCGCTTAAGATAATAGCGCTATTTAATTAAAATGCAGTTGCCCAGTGAAGGAACAAATCTCGTTCTTGTGCGGAAATGTAAGGCACAAACTTTCCGACTCAACAGATTCAGAGCACAGCGTTGGTAGTGTTTGGAACGTCATTTAAAGGTGGAGTAGTGTGGAACATGCAGCCGATAATGTGAATCCGTTGATTATTAGCATTCAGATGAGTTGTAATGGGGCCGTAGTGTGTGATTGTAAAAATCGAATTCAAAGAATGATTAGTTCCTCACCAACAAAGACGTTATTCGCAGTGCCATTAATGAGCATTCGGATGGTATTTTCAAAATGTCCTGCCCCTTATATTCCACTGTGGGGCTACGAAGAACTGGACTGAACCATTTCGGTTGAACCTAGAAAAGAAACCTTGTAAGATGATCCAGGTGCTGGTTGACAAGTAGATTATTTTTTATAAATGAACGCAGTTTTCTCGGCATTGTTTATTTCCGAATGTTTCTCGGAAAACAAAGCGAGTAATATTATTATTTACTCACAATATTTCGGCGACATAAAAGCTCCGTCGCCATCTTCGCGTGCAGACGTAAGACTTGAAGTTTGCCTTGGTCACATTGTTGGGGCAAAAGGAAAGATCGGCGGTAGCGGAACGTAGTTTGGAACAAGGACAGGGATTCCGTTTCGAATCAACTAAGGTGCTGGCACATGCGAGAGGCTTCTGGGATAGCGTCATTACAGAAGCGTTTGAAATTCACCTCGCGTCTGATTTGTTTAACCGGGATTATGGTTTCCAGCTAAGGTATAAAGACTGGCAGTTGGAGTTAAACGGTAAAAAGTGCCAAGTCATGCGCGTAAGTAAAAAGGGTGACACCATTTAACTATGAATATACAATTAATGGTACTGTCCTTAGAACGGTAGATACCGCTAAATACCTAAGGGTAACAATTCGTAATTATTTGTCGTGGAATGAGCATATTGATAATGTAGTGGGAAAAGCAAATCGTATACTCCGATTTCTAGGTCATAATTTAAATCAATGCACTCCGGAAGTTAAATCGATTGTATACAAGTCACTAGTACGTCCTCACTTAGAATATTGTTGTTCTGTATGGGGTCCCCATCAAAAGGGGTCAATAGAGGCTTTAGAGAAGGTCCAAAGAAGAGCCGCCCGATTCGTGACAGGTATATATGGTTGGAGGGAAAGCGTAAGTGCGATGTTGAAGGAGTTAGGTTGGGAAGCTCTCGGCGGAAGCTAATTGAAAAATTCAAGACTGACGTATTTCGGAATGACAGCCAGCAAATACCATCAACATTGATATCTCGGAATGACCGCGAAAATAAGATAAGAGAAATCGGGCCAGAACCGATTCATTTCTGTACTCATTTTTCCCACGAGCGATTAGGGAATGGAATAGAAAGGATTTACCGGGCGAGTAAACTTAAAATCCGACAGAAGTAGCTTTCGATAAAGCACTCTGGCCATCCTGATCTGGGTTTTCCATGGTTTTCCCGGATCAGTCCAGGCAAGTGCTCGGATGGTTCCTCACAATAGCCCATGGGCGCCTCCTGCCATATCCCTTATATCCTTTCCAAACTATCATCCTTTTAGATAGGTGCAATGCACCCTCCGCCACACACATTTAGTGAATCGCGGAGTAATAATAATAATAAGTGACGCGTGGATGCCTGTTATTGAGGCTGCTCGTCAGCAACGCTCAGTGTTTTGTGCTCCGCGGGCGTCTAATCAAGTCTGAGATGCTGCTAGGCAACGTAACAACGTTGCCATGACAGTTTTTAAACAACGTGCCCAACGCAAACTTCAAGGCTTACGACTGCTCCTGGAGATGGCGACGGAGGTTATGTCACCGAAATATTGTGTGTAAATAATAATATTG
The DNA here is from genome assembly GCA_031002005.1 of Vandiemenella viatica. Classification (NCBI taxonomy): domain Eukaryota; kingdom Metazoa; phylum Arthropoda; class Insecta; order Orthoptera; family Morabidae; genus Vandiemenella; species Vandiemenella viatica. Next base: position 740,049 of record CM061914.1, read on the forward strand.
CTCGGTTTGTTTCCCCAAAAAAATTCATAAAAATTATTTTTCATTTTATTTCAGTACTTGCTTTAACTCCTAAATCACTAGATAGTATACAGCGAGATATGCTGTAATCAAAAAAAGTCATCCTGGTTGTGCGTGAAGTACTGTGAGAAAGAGAATCTTTTGAAGCTGAAGAAACTTTCGGTAAAGTTAGAGTTGTCGAACACACCGGTCCGTCGCATTCTTCAAGAGTACTTATCTGAGTCGGTCCGAGGCGGGTAGAGCAAATTCAGTCTGCATTTCAAAACGAACAACGCGCAACCTGCTGTGAGAAGAGTGGTGATCCAGAAGAAGTAATGGAATCCACAGTTACACAGGGTTAAAGTATGGTTTTCTTATACGATCCTCCAAGTCACTCCAGACGAATGTCAGGATGCTTCTTTCAAAAGACAATGGCTGAATTCCTTCCCGTTCCTTGTCCCCAATCAATTGCCACCTCTAATGACCTCGACGTCAACTAGGGAAAAAATTATAACAAAACAAAAAATGTATTATATGATTCTCCATCAACATAAGAATTCATTGGTTGCCATAAGTGTGACGAACCAAAATCAAGGAAATTAAATATGACACTTTCGGTGAAGAAGATCATGAATATAGTTTTCTGGGTCTCTAATCTAAATGATTGACTCCACCAAGAATAACAAAAGCGGAGAAAAGCGTCAACAATTGGGTTTCACCCACCTTAAAGCCGACTGCAGGACTCATATGTTTCTCATGTGCATTAATTATTTATACGACATAATAGGGGGGAAAAGCCTATTTTCCGATGATGCTATTATTTATCGTGAAATAAAAACCCATGACGACTTTGTTACAAGCCGATATTATAAAAATAATCGCTTGGTGCAACATTGACAGCTGGAGTTTAGCGCTAAAAAATGCCAAATCATGCATATAATTGCACATGAATTGCAGAGTATGGATTTTGATGTAGATAAGTAAAAAAGCGCCACCATTTAGCTCTGAATATAAAATTAATGTAACTCTCCTTAGGACTGTAGATTCCACTAAATACCTAGGTGTAACAATTCGTAATTATTTGTTGTGGAATGAACGCATTGAGATGGTGTTCAAAGCAAATCGTGTGCTCCGATCTCTAGGTCGTAATTTAAAACAGTGTACACCGGAAGTTAAATCGATTGCATACAAAGCTCTGGTACGTCCTCACTTAAAATATTGTTGTTCTGTATGGGTTTCCAATCAAAAGGGGTTAATGGTAGCATTGGAGAAGGTACAAAGAAGAAGCGCACGATAAAGGTATATTTAGCTGGAGGGAAAGCGTAAGTGCGATGTTAAAGGAGCTGGATTGGGACAACCTGGTACACCGAAGGCGTTGTTCTCGGCAGAAGCTAATTGAAAAAATTACGACTGACCTATTTCACGGTAACAGCAAATACATAATACTACCAGCTACATTCTTAACTAGGAATGACAGAGAATATAAGATAAGAGAAATCAGGGCCAGAACCGATTTATTTCTATACTCCTTTTTTCCACGAGCGGAATAGGAAGGAGTTACCGAGCGAGAGATATTAGGTTCCGATAGGAGTAGGTATCTATAAACCCCTGCAGCCATCCTGTTCTGGGTTTTCCATGGTTTTCCCAGATCGCTCCAGGTAAATGTACAGGGGTGCCTCCTGCCAAGCCATATCCCGCGTATCCCTTCCTGGGCACAAGTGGTTACGCATAGGGATGGGTGTAATGTACCCTCCGCCACACACTTTTAGTGAATCGTGGAGTAATAATAAGAATAATTTCGAGAGAATTTTTTCTGTAAGAAATAATGAACTTTTCTTTTCTACAATACTGTCATGGTATTTCGAAGTTGCAATAAATGTGTAGAATGTATTGAAAATCGCTTATTCGTTTTATTTCCGTCGCGAAAGGGAATTCGCAATGCGGGAGGTGTACCTTGTGATGCTCATTACCATGGCACTGCAATAAAACTCGGCCACGTGTTATTGGCTGCGCCGGGACTTTTAGTGACCAATAAAAGCAGCCGTAATTAGGTGGGCGCAGTTTGTCCCGGCCAGACTTCTGCCCGGCGGTAATTATTTTTTTGGAAGGCCGTTTTTGGGTGGTTGCCGTGCCTAGGTGGCGATATCGTCATAACGGGGGAGAGCGTTAATTTTACTGCGGTTTGTCGGCGGTTGGACGAGTGGGGAGGATACCACAACTCAACAGCCACAGACGCAACAGCACGCTGCGGTCGGCCGCGCAAACATTATCAGGAACCACTTCACAAAGTAAACTCACAATCCACAACGAAGAATTTTAAATGAAGACTTTCTAGGTTCGCCCTCTTCTAAAACGTCAATTTTGTTCATTTCACAGGCAATTGTCCTTTCGAACTATTGTGCGACTCAGGAGGAATTAAGGTATCGCTTGTGAAAAGCTTACAACGTATGTATCTTGACATTCAAATTCAAGATAACTTCAGTTGGTTAAACACAATGGGGATGTGTTAGGGAAATGTTTCAAAGTGTAATCAAAGGATGAGTCAGATAAGTAACACAACTTCAAAACGGAGCGTTAACATAACATGCGTGCAGTATTAAAGGCATGAGATACACGTGTTGGACCAAGTATAACCGAGTGTGGAAATTATCGCAAAACACAGTCAGTAACTGATATGACTAAGCACTTTGCTAAGGAGTCATTATTAGGTACGAAGAAGTTGAAGAGAGCGATAGGTTTGTACGGCATAAAAAAAGAAAAAAAAGTAAACTATATGCTGTAGCAGGGAATCGGGATTAGTCAGAAAAGAAGAGACAACAACTTAAAAGGAACACTTGAAACAACTAAACAAGTTATTATTACCATCAGGGTGTATCATTCTTGGATGCGAGGATAAAAATCAGGTTTCTTCACACAAGTAGAAACGAGAAGACGAAACACTGGAAATATATCCTGCAGATATTGTGAAGGAACTACGAAAGCGTAAAGCGTGGATAATATTACCACAGATGTATTAAAGATAAAGGAAATATATTAGATTGTGTATTGCTACACCTACCAGTAGACTGGAACAGTGCGTTAGTATTACCAGTACATATAGGTTTGCAACAATATATCAGTCAACCGATAATATTGGTCCCAAAATATAAATATGATGCAATGAAATATCGAAAACTATAAACCTCTTCGCACTAAAAAAAAAAAAAAAAGAATCCTGCGAATATATGAATGGGAGAAAGGGACCAAACCTGACTGTGCTAAACTCCGATATAGCTCGATAACTTCCTCTGCTACTCTGTGGTTCCACTCCATTTCATGCGCTTTATTCATTCCCCCGTTCATTTTCGTTCACCGTTTTATTATTTAATATGTTGCGTCACATTTGCGTTCGTTAGTTCTTTTTTTTTTTTAACTGCTTAACGTCTCGTCTTTAGAGACGGGAAAGGATGGGGGGCGAGGAATGGGAAGGAATTTTTCCATGGCCTTTTGAAGAAAGCATCCCGGCATTTGCCTGGAGTGATTTGGGAAACCATGGAAAACCCAAATCTGGATGCCCGAACGGGGATTCGAACCGGCGTCCTCCCGAATGCGAGGCGAGAACGCCGTTATTTCTTGTTTCGCTCTGGGACGTATTACAATATTCTAAAGGGGGTGAAAAATATGACCGCCTAGCCGATACAACTAATATTTTATGAGTGTGGATAATAGACCTTTTAATGTAGTTGAAGGCAAAGGTTTTAAGTTTTAATGATGCACTTAGCGCCATTGTACAAAGTCCCTTTTCGTAGAACTATAAAAAAAAAAAAAAAATTGATGAAAACTATGAAAAAATTGCGAAAGTTGTGAAGGAGGAGTGGAAAAGTGTGAAGCATTTTTTATTGTGCAATAACACAGACTAATTGGAACTATGCGGCCGATATTATCGAATATCGATATTTGCCTGGAATCCATATAAATGTCGATAAATTTATCGATATTAATTTTACCTTGCATCCCTAAGCCGGCCTGGATAGCGTAGGTACTACTTGCCGAAGGTCGACGGTTCGGCACCGGCCGAGGGCATGGGTGTGTGTGAGTGTTGTGCGCGTAAATGTTGTGTCCGTGTTTTAGAGTCCATGTGTCAATACTTGATAGCAACCAATCTCATTTCAACTCGCTGAATGGCCTCAGTAGCCTTTAAAAAATGTACATAAAGGAGGGAGACAAACAGGGGTGAAATTCACAGGGAATATTAATTAGAAATAACTTGTAGGTAAGTTGGTAGAGAGTCTAATAAGCAACCGCATCGGAAGTCTCTGTGAGGAATGAAAGTGGTTAGCGTTGCGGAAACGTCGGCTCAGGCTTGACGGTAAATAAAGTAAAAAGCGTCGGAGTGGATGAAAAAGTGTTGGGCTAGAGGAGTTCTTAAAATGTGGAAAGTAAAGATTTGTAGTAAGAATTTAGTATTAAAACAGGCTAGAGTGAAAAGAGAACAGGGTATCTCACTGGGACAATTACATCTCATTATTCTAAAAAATGATTTTGTTGCTGATTTACAGTCAGAAGTTCGAATTTTTACAAATAAAACTGTTATAATAGGTTTTCAGTAGATCACTCTGAAGTGGTACAGGGGTACCCGAATGAGATATCTACGTAGGTGAAAATAGAATGAAGTTAAGAAGCGTCAGTCTTTAGATAACAGATAAATAGGAGTTCTTTTGTGTACTATCATAATCGTTGATACGTATCGTAAGATTAGGTTTATTCTCTTGTTCATTTATATTGTTCAGCTCATTCCTCAATAATTTATTCAGTTACCTGATTACCTTACTTGCAAATAAAAATTTCCCGTTCATTACTCCTATTAGTCACGTATATATATACTTGGAGAAACTGAAGAGATGTAGACAAATATAAAGCGTGATCAAAGCATGATCTTCATCCACGAGTGAAACAGCATAGGGAGTAGAAGAAATTAGAAATTATGTACTAAAATTTTGTTTACTTTTCCGTTATATAGAACGGAGTGTTATAGGGTTTCGAACAATGAAACTGGTTGTGACGGTGTTTAAAAACAAAAAGGTTTATATCTATGTATTAAGTGTAAAGCTGAAGGATTAAACAAAAGTTTGGATAAAAATTTCATCTCGGATAGTACCCTGCATTTTTTGGGGGTTATTTGACCCCTGCGGCAATGCTTCGCTTACCGGTAAGGACAATAATTATTTCTTGCGATTCTTTTTTTTTTCTTGTTGTTATGGCATCCTGATTCCTGTTTTTCATGGTTTCCCGAAATCACTCCAAACAAATTCCGGGATGGTTCCTTCAAAATACCAATGACTGTGACACTGAAAGCTTTCTTAAAAATTAGCAATGTAACTTTCGGTGATCGTGGAAACAGATGCTATGAAATGCGAAGCCAAGGACAAATCGAGGGCTGTTGATAAAGTGGATTAACAATAATAGATTAAATTTTGGAATTTTAATAGCTGAAGTATGAATACCGAAACAAGTTTGTTATTTAGGAAGTAAATTTAGAGGTTACGGGAGAGCAAGTAAGATATAAAAACCAGATTAGCTTTAACAAAAGAGCCTGCTTCAAAGAGAAAAACCTTCAAGGGAAGCGCAGGACTGAGAAAGAATTTTCTAAAGCCCGCAGCGCATCACGTTATTGAGGAGACGCTTCAGACCGAGTTGCCCCAAGGCAGGAAAATAGAAGATTTGAAATGCGATATCGTATGAGAGCGTTGAAAATTGCGTGAATGGATAGAAAATGACGTCATGCTTTCTAGAACAGAACGACGGAGACTTGAAATATAGGATTTTACATCATATTTACAGGTAAATAATAAGAATAATAATAAGGAATGAATAGTGCTAGAAAATGAGTTCATCAGCGAGGACGTAACTTAAAACAGGAAAACATCAGTAATTTCTTCGGAGTGGAAATATCGCTACATTAAAATTTCTCTGAATTTTACAGTTAAATTGTGTAACCAGCATATTGTAACTGCCTCCGTAAGAGACGTTTAGTATAATGTGTCGTACCACGATTAACGTTTTTTTTTTTTTTTTTTTTTTTTGCTGTCGTCAGTCTTTTGACTGTGATGCAATTTCATTCCCTCCTATCCTGTGCTAACATCTTCATTTCTACATACCCCTTACAGCCCACGTCCTCAATAATCTCTGTCTTCCTCTACAGTTCCCTCTACTAACAAATTAACCAATCCAGCATGTCTCAAAATAATATGACCTACCAGCCTGTCTCTTCTTTCTGTAAGCTTCTTCCACAAACTTCTTTCCTCGCCCATCGTTTCCAAAACCCGTTGATTTCTTACTTTGTCAGTCCACTTAATTTTCAGCATTCTTCTGTAGCACCACATTTCAAATGCTTCAATTTTCTTTCTTTCCGGTATTCCTAAAGTCCATGTTTCGCTACCATAAAGTGCTGTGCTCCACACAAAGAGCTTTAAAAAGTTGTTTCTAATTCCTAAATCAATATTTGAAACTAAAAGGTTTCTCTTTTTCCTGAAAGCTCGTTTTGCTAGTTCTGCTTTTAACATCATTCCTGCTTCGGCCATCGGTTGTAATTTTGCTTCCCAAGTAACAGAACTCACTTACTTCTCCTATTGCATCCGATCCTATTTTTATATTTAATCTACTAGTATTGGTTATTAATTATTAGTATTAACGTTATTTAATTTTAATTCACTCGTAAAAATTGAAACAAATTAAAGGCAGAAAGGAAGGTATCGAACAGAAAAATCAATAATGACATCATCGATACTTTACTTGCAATATCTAATTCGACTAAAAAAAAAATACAATTGGCAGCCATTGGGCACTGCCGACAGAAGTTTACGAATATAAACGTGCAGTAATAATAATTCGGTATCGTCGTAATGACATGGTGACAGGGTTTCAATTGCCTGCGCATTCCACCCCTGTCTTAGCCGCCTTAACCTAACCTGTTAGTGCTATCAAGTACAGCGGACCTACAGTTTAACGTGGAATCCGAACCACGGAAGCGTTCTGGCGTCCTGCACATTACACAGTAAGCTGTGACAGAGGTGAAGGTCAGGTTAAGGTTCTAAGAAAATCTCCGCCGAGACCGGGAATCGAAGCGGGGTCCTTTCGTTCCCCAGTCAGAGATCTTCACCACTGAGCCACCAGACATGAGCATGTCGACGACGCGAAGTCGTAAGATTTTATCCATCCAAAAATCGTCCAACGTGCCTAAAAACGTTTTCACTTCAAAAACCCAAAGGTTGGTTCAATCTTCCCGAAGAAGATATACCAAGCTATTGTGTCAGAGGCAGGAAGGCCAATTCCTTTCCTCAAAGGCCTACGGATTAACATGGAATCAGAATCACGGATCGTCCCGGCGTAGCTATTGTAATCAAATAAATCTCCTAGAAATTCCTGCTCACCACGGGATTTGAACCCGCAACCGTAGAAAGAAACTTTCAGAAATAAGCGCCTTATTTTGAAGTATACGTGTGCTTAGTAATATCATGATCGGATAAAAACATGTGGGTTTGTACAAACAACGTTGACAGAAATTAGGGTAAGGGGGGAAAGGAGGAGTGAGTTTAGGTTTTTGTAAATCAAACGTAAATAGTATTTTTTTATTTGTTTTTAAATATACGAATTGGAGTTTCATCATAACTGTGTATTTGTTTGAAGAACATTGGCAAAAAACCCAAACATTCATTTTTATACTAAATACAGGTATAATCTATAGTTCGACTGATGTCCAAGTGCATCACGTCATACTTATAGCTCCAGATACTCTTTCAACATTAGCGTGTTGGTGACGCCAACTCGCAAGATTTTACCCACCCGAAAAGCGTCAAACGCTATAGAAGTTTTCACCTCAAAAGTTATCAAAATTTGTGAGATGCGGAATGTTAGTGAGGGTGACGAAAAAATGTCAGTCTCAATGAGGAGATATATTACATGATATATTCTAGCACCTCCTATTACTACGTGAACATAATAAGCCACTATCAGTCTCTCGCCTGGCTTAGTCTCTTCCTGTACTGAAGTAACAGTTCTTGTGAATGTGTCCATTACTAACTGTTTCCTCAATTACCTGCAACAGATATTCCAATATTTCCTTTCGTGTCACCGCCTGAATGATGGTTTACCCCAAGGATCTGTTTTAGCGCTCCTCCTATTCAATTTGTATACTCATGATTTACCGGGAACATCTTCAAGAAAATTTACTTACGCTGATGACATTTGTATGGTGAACCAGAACCCCCCCTTTTCTGATGCAGAAACAACTTCATCAGCTGATCTGGAAAAGTTAGATGACTACTTCAAGAAATGGTGCCTCCATCTAAATCCTCAGAAAACAGTTGTTTCAACATTTCATTTACGCACCAGACAAGCACACTATAAACCAGAAGTTAAACTCAGAGGCCAACTCTTGCCGTATTGCGGCACACCAAAATATCTGGGTATAACACTGGACAGAACTCTAACTTTCAAACAGCATCTCTCAAACGTGGCTGCCAAAGTCAAAACGAGGAATAATATTCTCCAAAAGCTTGCAGGTACTTCATGGGGAGCCAGTGCTCACATTCTAAGACCCACAGCCTTAGCTCTGTCATACTCTGTTGCTGAATACTGCTGCCCATCCTGGATCAATAGTGCCCATACAAAGAAGATCGATGTGCAACTCAGTCAGGCAATGAGGATATTTACGGGTTGTATTCACAGTACGAACACCATATGGCTTCCAGTGCTATGCAACATATCACCCCCTGCACTAAAAAGATCAGAGGCTTTCTTAAAAATATGGAAAAATATCCTGAGGAACCCTCAGCTGCCTATACATCAAGACATGATTCAAGCAAAACACCAACGCTTGAAATCAAGAAAAACACCAAGGCGCACAGCAATCAACCTTACAGAGTCCTGTTTCAACATCAACAAGCGGTGGACAACTCAATGGGAGCAGTCATCAGTAGCCAATAAAAATCTAGTTGAATATCCCTCAGTAAGGTTACAAGGTTTCGATCTCCCCAGGCGGCAGTGGAGAATCATCAATCGGATTCGAACAGGACAAGGCAGATGCGCCTACTTATTATACAAATGGGGCTGGGTAGATTCTGCAAATTGTGACTGTGGAGCCACCTTACAGACAAACAATCACACATCGTTTCTGACTGTACTTTTCGGGCCTGCAAGGGAACAATGGCGGAAATACATGATGCGTCGATCAGTGCAGTTGACTGAATTAAAACATTAGATCTGGAGATATGAAATTTTACAAGCTTGTTATATGTACATTTCCTATTGTGTACCTTGTTAAATAATCATATGATAAATAAATAACTGCCTTCGATTGTCACTTCCGATATGATGTCTCTATTTCCAGCAAGACTCACTAACCTCATCTTCCACCTATCATTTCCAAAATATATTCATTTCATAATTAATTTTCCCGCTTAGTTATCGTTGCCACAGGTTCAAAAACTCAGTTTTCTTTCTTTCTCATAATAGCTTCATTTCTTTAAGACGCAGTGTTTGATATTAGAAATTTAGGAAGTTCTGATTCTTTACAGTGAATGCTCTTCTGGTAGCTTTACTCTGCTTCTTGGATCGTTACTGGTTCAGTTATCAGTTGTAATTTAAGTTCAGAACTAGAAACGAAATTTTACCTCTTCTAGTATTTGAGCAAAATGCATTTAAACACATAAATGAGTTTATTCCTGTGAGAAGATCAGTTACCCAGGTCATGATACGCATATCGCCTGAAGAACTGAAATTAGTATCCGCTAACGCTATTTCCGACACAGCTGTCAATTAACAACAAACAATGTTTCGATACGCTCACTGATTAATATTTAGTCCGCATTAGCATTGTTACATTCACGTCGTGTGAAAATAATAGCAGTAGTCTGTAGGTAGCTTCAGCATGCAAATACGCCTCGATCATTTGGAGACAATATTCACCACCACCATATGAAACTTCGGGAGTGAATTGATTACTAAATCATAAATCAATCTTATTTGCTCTTGGTGGGAGCTATGGCATTAGAAAATCTCATAATGATTTACATAATCTGAAAATTCTCAGAAAGGAGAAACCTGATTTTTTTTTTTTTTTTAAAGTGAAGAATTTGATAGTTGGAGCAGCTGCAGTCAAGCCTGATAAGCTTGTTGCTTGGTGGGCCCAGTTGGAGGGTTGACTTCGCCTTGCTGCCTGTTGGCATGGTCATCTACCTTCCTGACCTTGACTCCCGCGCACAAGGTCACGTAGAAATAGAGTCTTATGCGGGCCTGATGGAAGGGCCAATATAACCGCTTGAGGCGTCTCTGCCATCTGCTGACCTTAGAATGTGGCGGGTCGAATAGCACCAGAATTTCTTCTAGCAGAACAGTGAGGCTAATATCGTGGAATTACCAGGTGGAAGAGGGGGAACAATTGCAAGTGGATTTCAGATATTGAGTTTTTAGAGTGGCTAGGGGAAATGACACTGATTTTTAAACGACTTAAAAAAAAATTTCAATTCGTCTGTATTTTTTGTTTGTATGTTCAGCGATATCTTTGCCAGTTTAAACCGATTTAAATGAAATTTTTTTAGTGGATAGGGTGTACCTCCAAAGTGGTCCCATTTGAATTTCATTGAGAAGCCACCCCTTCTACCAAAAAAAATATAAAAAAACACACCCCATGTTCCCCTATACACCCCTTAATTGTATAGAAAACTACATTTCTTAACTGCTTTTGTTTGAACTTTGCACATGTATACTTAAAAATAAAGAGAAAAATCCTGTCAACAATTGGTCTTTTAAAGCTCAATCCCTGTCCCTCGTTCCACCCCTTAATTTTTGTCAATGTTCTTTAAAAACAGCTACAGTCGCCACCGTTTGACTGATAACTATCAAAGTTGGTGCTTATATGTATTTTTCACGAAGAATGTTTCTGAACAAAAAATGCAAAAACCAACCCCCCTCCCCATTAAACCGCTTAGTTACTATACAAACCCACAGTTTTTATCCTGTTTAAATAGAACTTAGCAAATTTTTACTATAAAATAAAGGGAATAATTATGTCATTTTTTGGTTTGCAAAAACTGAACCCCCGTTTCAACCCCCTTGATTTATGTCAATTTTCTTTTTAAATAGCTACAGTCGACACCATTTGGCCGATCTTACATATATGTATTCTTTTATGGATAAGATTTCTGACCAAAAAGTACCATTGCTCCGCATTTACACACCGTAATTTTTGTACAAACCCACATTTTAATCGGATTCGGTGGAACTTCGCATGCATATATTTTAAAACGAATAGAAAAAGAAAAGTACTGTACACATAACTTTCACAAAAACGCAAACCCTATCCCCCTTTCTACCCCCCTGAATTACTGTCAACGTTCTTTATATTAAGCTACCGTTTCTATCTGATTTAATTTAATTTAATTCCAATGGAGCACAGGCTCCGGTGGCAATTTCCATACACCCCCATTTCCCCCCAACCTGCACCCACCTACATTTTCCCTCTCCAAAATTTATCTTTCAACGTTTTCGGTAAATTATTCATCATTTCTCTTGTTAACTCATTCCAATCCCTGACACACTTACCTAAAAAAAGAGGATCTTCTCACACCCTTGTGCCTGAAATCGAGTGCCAGCTTGTGGTCATGGTCATCTTTTCCCTTCCATGCACTACTTTTCATACCTACTGCAATATCTTTCCATGCCTCATCGCCAGTATATGCCCTGTACACTCCCATGACTCTCCTCATAATCCTCCTGTCTTGCAATGAATCCCATTCCAGCTCCTTTATCATATCCGACACTGATTGCATTCTGCGATAATTTCCAAACACAAATCTAGCAGCCCTTTTTTGTACTTTTTCCAATTCCTGTATTTGATACTCAAAATGAGGGTCCCATACTACACTACCATATTCGAGCAATGATCTGACGAATGATTTGTAACCCAATTCCTTTACTTCTCTCGTACATCGCCTAATCACTCTCTCCAACAAATGCAGAATTTTTATACCTTTTCCTATCACCTGTCCAATGTGTCCTGCCCAGTTAAGCTTGTTATCAAATGTAATTCCAAGATATTTACATTTCGAGTACTCAATAAGCAATTCTTTCCCCACATTATATTGATAAATAACCATTTTTTAAATTTTTGTATGTAATAAGCTGACTCATCTTTGCATTTATTTCCTTCCTAGTTATTATCTCCTTGAACTCTTCCCACCTTGACTCTACTGTAGTTGCGCCTTCCTTTCACTTGCTGAATTGTTCTCTGAAATATCTCTTCAAATTTGGAACCTGTGCCTTTTTATAATAGTACCTATTTCCCCCTTCAATTTTGGCTGCTGGTTTACAGAATCCTCTAATATCCATCAGAACTGCGTCATTATCACTTATTCCTTCAGTTACTTGACATCCCACAAGGATTTCATTGGGCTTAATTAAAAATATATCCAAAATATTTTTCCCCTAGTGTTCTACTAAACCACTTGAGTAAATCCTCCTTCCCTTATTAAGATATTTGCAAATAATTGTTCCCTTGTGTTATTTATCTTATTTCCTTCCCAGTTTACACCTGGTAAATTTAAATCCCCACCAATGATGATCATTCTATTCTCACCTCTGAAATCTGAGTATGAATTTAATTTCTCTCCAAGAGCCTCATCTTCATATATCATTCTTCCACTTCCAACGTCTGATTTTTTCTTTTTTACTACCCCAGACATCTACCCCAAGTAACTCATGGTCTTGATCTATGAACGCCAAAGAACTGTGGTAGTTTTTGCTAACTAGTATGAAAACTCCTCCACCAATTACTCCTCTATCTCTGCGGTACACTCTGTAACCATCAGGAAAAACCTCACTGTCTAGTACTTCTTCTTTTAACCAACTCTCTACCACAATTATTACTTGTGGTTCGTGTATCTCTATTAAATTTGTAAATTCGATTACTTTGTTCATTATACTACTACAGTTTACCATTAACATCCTTACTACTGGCTTTAAATTTTTGGTATTTACCTCCTCTTTCCCAGTTTTACCGCAGTCAGTTATTGTTTTAGCCACTTCATCAATTTCTTTAACATCTCCAACTTTTCCCATCTAGAATTTGTAATCAGTATCACTTTGATAATCTATTTTTGTCCCATCACCAGCAGCGCCTAACCTAAAAAGTCACAGTCATGACCCCATTATCACTGGAAACGGGCTCCCTCACTGCTTTAGCTAACAACTCAGAAAGTACTCCCCTCCCCCTTCTATTTAGGTGTAAGCCATGCCTAGTGAAAACTCACCTACCAATGCAGTTCACAGGCACAACCCTCAACACAGAACTGATTGCTTTCCCAAGTAGCTATCCGTTTCCACATTAACCCGCGTCACAGCATGGTTCAATTGTGTTCGGTCATGGTGACTTAGGACCCGCATGAGTTCCTCCCTGGTATGCTGTGCCTCCTTCACCACCTACCTCAGGTTACTCACTATACTATAACTCGCGTTTCTATCAATACTATATCCCGCACCTCCCACTATCACTACTCTATCGTCCTTAGTGAAAGTCGTACAAAGTGAACAAATATCCTCTATTACCTGACCTAATGTTGCACTAGGTTTGAAAAAAACTTGTGACCTGGTATCCTGTACCTAACTGATCCTGCAGAAGATGGCCTACACCTCTCCTATGGCTACTACCTAACAGCAGAACCCCTTTTTTCCCTATTCTTGCCCTGCACGCCCTTATTCCTAAAGGTCTGCTGCATCTTACCTACTCCTGCATCTACATGAGGTTCTTCTCCTCCTGATTCTGGCAACAGGATAAACCCATTTTTCCCATAATTACTGAAGTGTCAGGCTTGTTCATCCTGTTAACCATGTTTCTCCTACGACCTGTTACCACCTCCCACCCTTCTTTCTCAACTTCCTCCAACCAACTATCTCTACTTTCTTCCTCTATATCATGAGCCTTGACAAGCTCAGACCCCACTTGCTTTGCCTGTGCAGTCTGAGCCTCCACAGGGTGGACCTCCACAGGTTGAGCCTCCACAGGTTGAGCCCCCATAGGTTGAATCTCCACAGGCGGGCCACCACAGGCCACGCTTGCAGAGGCTGAGCCTCCACAGGGCGAGCCTCAAGAACCCTGATCCTTACACACAATTTCTTATTGTTTCGCCCATCTCCCACATCCTATCATCCCTAAGACAACGTGAATAAAACCATGGGACAGCCTCATTTATTTCCCCCGTTTCCTCTTCCCCACATGCCCAGTGAAACCACTTCTTACACCAATTACAACCCATCCCCTTCGCAATATACCAATGAAAGGCGCCACAGTTTCCAGTCATGATTTTCCCAAATACTTCAACCAACTTCTATAAAAACCTTAAATTCATTTGATAAAGTAGTCTTATATAGTTTATACTAATTTTTTAATGGTTGTTACTGAATATACACGACTAACTGTTGAATTTATATATATATAATTTGTTGAAGTTTTGTGAATAATGACTAGGTAACTAAACTACCTAAGAACTAATGAATAAAACTTAAGCTAATGAATTTCGAAACAAACTTAAAATGGAAGGTCGATACTATTTAGAGCTAATGTGCATAACAATTAATTAATTAGTTATGAGAATGAAACCTCTCTCCCCCTTTCCATCCCCTTATCTACACAAAATTATAGTTTCTATCCGATTCTGAAGGAAATTTGCACACATACACTTTAAAACATACGGAAAAATTGTGTTTAATTTAGGTTGCAGAAGCCCAACCCCTCTTCCCTTCTACCCCCACCCCTCCTAATTTCCAATTTTTTGTTTTTTTTTTGTTTATAGATACCCACAGTTTTTATCATATTTCCATAGAAGGCTGCACATGTATACTTAAAAACAAAGAGAAACATAGTGTCCATATTCTGTTGACAAAACACAACCGCCGACTCCCGTTTATCCTATTTAATTTTTGCAAATGTTCTTTACATAAAGCTACAGTTTTTATCTGGTTTCGATGGAACTTTTGCACATGTATACTTTAAAACAAAGAGGAAAATACTCTCCAAACTAGCTTTACAAAAACCAAACTACTCTTCGTCTTTACATCCCTTAATTGCTTTTTATACATACCTACAGTTTTTATCTGATATCAATAGAAATTTACACTACTTTAAAGCAATCAGAAAATGCAGTCTACATTTGGTATACAAAATTACAATACCTCTTCCCCTTTACCCCCACCTCTTTTAATTTCCAATGTTCTTCACAAAAATTCACAGTTTTAAATCCCGTAAAAATCAATTAAGCTGTTTTTAAGTCATGGCAGAATATTTATAAAATAAATGTGTCCTAATGTCTCAACATATACTTCAGATTTCAACTTGGATCCCAAGTAAAAATCTATATTTTCTGTGTGATGCCGGAACAAACAGATATATTCCAGAGACAGATTTGTGTATGTGGTATGTATTAATGCCCAGATGTTACATGTTTCGATTATCGAGCAGCAGCTTCAACAGATATTTATGATTAGATCGAAACACAGCCTGGATCAAAATGTAAACTGAGATTCCTTAACACAACATCCTATTTATCACGTTCTGAAAGTTGTTGGGGTATATAAAGACAGATTGTGGTTTTTTTTTTTGTTTTTTTTGTTTTTTTCTTTTAAGCAAGCGTTTTAACCACTGACCTACCAGAAGTTCACAAAATGACAACTGCTGCGGCATATTTAAAATACAAAAAACTATATTGCCACTAAAGATTTAAAAATAAATTAATTGTTTAAAAAATCATAAACACAGCCTTCAAAAAATTTACACTAAAAATTTTAAAATAACGTTCTACCTTGCTTAGAAGAAAGTAAATCTAAATGGGCAATATTACTAATATTGAAATTTTTACATTAATTAGTTATTTTTAGAGTCGGTGCCATCCAAAGCAAGAAATCATATTTTTACTTACCTACAATTAATGCTAGAAACACGTTTCGACAAAACTGAAACATTCTGATGATACGCCGATGTTATACTAACGGTAAAACGTTTACTGCATGATGCAGCCTACCAACTGACGCTGAAGCGCCAGAGATATGCCTGGATGATCAACAAGGCCAAGCGAAAGATTAAAATATTGTAAATTTGTTTCCCCAAGCTGTCTCTCGTAATATCACTATCTGCCTCACGACATACTGTAAAATATTTGGAATTTTTGTTCGTACTACCCGCGTCACCTCGAACACTAATTAAATTTCAGTAATTCGATCTTCGCGATGTGACAGCTTGCACCGACTCCAAAAATAAATAATTAATGTAAAAATTCCAATAACAGTAATGTAAAATATTGTCCATTTAGATTTACTTTCTTCTAAGCCGGCTATAAAGTTTGAAATGTCTAGGCTCGTTATGCCGAGAAAACATTTACTTGCATGAGATGCAAGATTTTAATTATTACAAAAATTGTTCTTTTAATATTTATTTTTAATTGCAAAAAGCAGGCTTAAATTTAAATTACACCCTCTAATTACAAAAGAACAACACGAGTGCGGAATTAAAAGAAAAGAGTACATTTATAAAATAAAACACAAAGAAATACATGTTTGTTTAAGATTACACAAAAAATTGAACTCAGCCAGCAAATAAAAAGAACAGAAACTGACAGACAATAAACAAATTGTTCCCGGCTAGGGAGAGCACGAAACTCCATCAGTTTGGGCGTATACTGGGTAAATGTTTATATGAATTTTTATCACTTATCGTTATGGAGTAAGCTGTCGGTGACCTCGATATTTCCTTCACAATGATGAAACACCTTTCAATGCCATCTACCAACTGAGGTGGGTTCATTCTTGGCAGCAAATGACGAAAAACAGCACTACAAATGATGTCATGACAAAAACGCGTCCTTCACGTTTCTTTGAAAAAGTCCGCGTACACACACACATGCGGACTACATGGGGACTATCCCCCAAGTGCCCGCGACAGCTTCACCACTCTCACCCCCCGCCTCCGGGAGTGGCATCTCTACCTGCGTCAAACAAAGCAACCTAGCCGACAACAGGACACCAGCAGGAATTGGCCAACCTTCCCTGTCTTCCAAAACGGCTGGATGAAATGTCTCACAAAATCAATGACAGCAGAGGCTGGACATTACAAGTTATTTTAAAATTTTTAGTTTGCTTTTTTTTAAGGCAGTTTTTATGTTTTTTTTAAAACAATTTTGATTAATTACCTTTCGTATAAGTTACCTATTTTTAGTATAGTTTGCCCACTTTTGGTGAAAGACTTAGCGTTCGGTTTGAATTCACCCCGTTTACCTGGGTTGTACTGTATTACGTTTCGTGTTTAAGAACGTCAAGTATAACACTAAAACAACTGTGACACAATGCAAATAATTTCATTTTGCCGTTATGGACAGACGACTGCACATATACGAAGAAGATAGATAAAGCAAGTGCTATAGGATCTGGCTACTGAAAGGGAACTAAAGTGATGTGAGGACTGGAGATTGTGGAAGACGAATTACTTATCTCTACACTGGTCCGCAGAAGTGCGAAATCAATTATTATTACGATGATATGAATGCATAAGTTGTTATCTTTGCCTCATGCAGATATTTTTCATTTTGAGTCAATGGAATATGAAACTACATAGCAGGACAAAAAGGGGCCGAAATGTTGCGAAGGAATTACTCGAGGGATAGGTCTTATTAAAAACACAACGAAGGATATGGAAATATTTTAATTTGATTATTTGGATATTAGAGCAGTTGTACTGCAGAAAAAACAGGATTCTTTGTAATATGGGGCAGTTAACATCAACCTATCAACGCTTTTACTGCGTTTTGGTTTTTAGTAAAGAAAATAGAAAAACTGTTATAGTGTTATAGAATTTGTGTTTCTCCTCTGATTTGTCTGCCTATCAAAATTATTACTGTCTAAACACAGAATGAAAAGTTGTTTCCTTAGCATTGATACTATTCTTATTACTACGTGATGTAGGCTTGCGTTTACAAAAGTAACATCTGTAAGAACACATTTTTACCGAAAAATTTCATATCATCAGGATTTGATTTTCTTATTCCACTTATTGCACTTTAAAGTGCCACTGTTAGATCGTCCATGGACCTTGCAAATCAACGTTAGTGTTTGGTATTATAAAGTGGACATCTGCATTGTTCAGAAACTCGCCTCGGGCTGCTGTGTTCCTTGAGGGGTTCTACTTTTCCTATATTACATATCTAATATGAGCCAAATGTGATTGAAGAAATGAAATATGGAAAAGCTGAAGTTGCAAAAAATATAATTCGTGATCTTTTCTTTCACATAATGAGAAAAGAGGTAAAAAAATATCAGAGAAAGATATGGCTATCTGAAGGTAGGTTGTACTTTTCGTGAGCCACAAGATGCTTTCTTCGCAATTGCAATGCGTACAAGAAAAGAATTTTTTAATTTTCAGACGCACGGTCTGTATTTACATGTCTAAGAGATTAAACGCAGCCGCCGCCGTGCAGGCGGACAAAAGAGGCGGACCTCTCAGATATGAGTCGCCCTTCTTTGTGCCGAGGCTCAATTGTTTCCCGATCTGTCGGCGGCAGCAGCCAGCTAGCGCGCTGCCAACTCTGGAACACAAAATGTCGCCCGTTATTTATTGCACGCTGCGTTGTTCGTATTTATTAGTCGACTTTCCAGAATGTTGGCTGATGTGTGGGCTTGCCTCGCAAACTTTAGTATGAGACTCCTAAAAAAAAAAAAAAAAAAAGAAAGAGAGAGTGAAACCACGGAAGCTACAGTTACACCAACCAGTACGTTGGATTGGGTGCGAAAAGAGGCGTTTGTATTTTCCGTGAAAATTAATTTGAGTTATCCATACTAATAACACGCTAATCTTAGTCACTATCTATAACACTGTGACGTCACGCAGCCAGCCTTCGCTGCTGGATCACAAATGGCGCGCGATATTACGGCGGAGTAAAGGTTAATTTAATTTATTTATTTAATTTGAATGGAGCACAGGCTCCTGTGGCAATTTCCCTACACCCCCATCTTCCCCCTACCCTCCACCCACCTTCATTTGCCCTCGAAAAATTTTATCTTTAAATTCTTTCAACGTTTTCGGTAAATTATTCATCATTTCTCTTGGGAACTCATTCCAATCCCTGACACCCTTACCTAAAAAAGAGAATCTTCCCACACCCTTGTGCCTGAAATCGAGTGCCAGCTTGTGGTCATGGTCATCTTTTCCCTTCCATGCACTACTTTTCATACCTACTCCAATATCTTTCCATGCCTCATCGCCAGTATACGCCCTGTACACTCCCATGACCCTACTCATCCTCCTCCTGTCTTGCAATGAATCCCATTTCAGCTCTTTTATCATATCCGTCACTGATTGCATTCTGCGATAATTTCCAGAAACAAATCTAGCAGCCCTTTTATGCACCCTCTCCAATTACCGTGTTTGATACGTAAAATGAGGGTCCCATACTACACAACCATATTCGAGCAATGGTGTGACCAAAGTTTTGTAACTCAATTCCTTTACTTCTCCCGTACATCCCCTCATTACTCTCTCCAACAAGTGGAGAATTTTGAAACCTTTTCCTATCACCTGTCCTATGTGTCCTGCCCAGTTAAGCTTGTTATCAAATGTAATACCAAGATATTTACATTTCAAATCTTCAATAAGCAATTCTTTCCCCACCTTATATTGATAATTACCCTTATTTTTTTTATTTGTGTATCTAATGAGCTGATTCTTCTTTGCATTTATCTTCATCTCATGTTTACCAACCCAACTAGATATCCTGTCCAGATCACCCTGCAAGTGTTTACAATCCTCTATCGTTTTGATTCTTTTATATAACATTATGTCATCTGCAAACAATCTAATTTCAGATAGTAAACAATCAATACAATTATTCATTATAATAATGAATAACAATGGTCCCAATACACTACCCTGGGGTATGCCGAGGTTTATTTAGTAGCAGTTCTATTTAGTCATGGATCCGCGAAGTAATGCGTTAGCAGAACATTGAAATAACGAGTACTGCTTTAACATATAAACACTATTAGTTCCTTTTTATTGATTTGTGTTCGTTCAGCGTAGATTATTTCGAAAAATTCTTTTTCCACTGATACGTGAGTTAAATGTTTTAATTTTTAGGAAACAATATTAGTGGATGTTTTGATTAAATTGAAATCCAGCCAGTTCAGAGTAGAAACTAGAATTTTGACGTTACAGTGGGGGATATAAGTTAAAACGAAGTAATATGGATATGAATCACGAAAAAGAAATATGTAAGAACTTGTGAAAATTTTGGCCCAACTTTATATCGCGACGCAAGTTGTCACTAACTTGTGAAACACTGAATTTATTAATTCGCATGTGACATAATCTTTGATTTTATAACGGCGATATTAGCGGAGTGTATGGGAGGGTGGAAATACAACCTAGACCATGATGACCAATCAAACCAGGAATTCGTGATTCTACACTAATTCAGGATACGTGTGAGACACGAGAAATTGTATTGGGCGTTATTTTATAACATACTAGCTGATCCGGTCACGCGTTGCTGTGACTCAGTAGTTGTAGTACGTTGGAGCAATGTAATTCTAAACTACCTACTTAATGTATTTAAATTAATTTCCACTAATAAAAACAAAAACGTTTGAGTCAATTTGAAAATTCAAAAGTAATTGGTAAAGAGTTTCGGATAGTTGAAATTAAGGACAAACGAACATAAAAAATTTTAATTACATTTTATTACAAATTAATTAATTGAAAATATATAAAAAAATTGATATTTATAAAATAAATTATTTTTTATTTATTTATAAATTGAAATTTATGTTTTATAAATGAGGTAGATGAAGTTGATTTTTAAACATTTTTAAGAATTATTTTCTTTATTTTAAATTATTACAATTTATAATTTTAATTTATCTAAGCACTAATTGGTGGACAATATTTTTGGTTAGCCTGTGTTTTGCTAGTACACAAGAGATTTGATGGTTTCCCCACACGTGAGCAGGCGACATATAGCTGTCCATGGGAGAAACACGAATTTTCCAAGTCCAAGCCGCAAATAGACATTTTTAAGCCTTGAGACTTATTTATGGTCATAGCGAAAGCCAAACGAATCGGAAATTGAAGCCTTTTAAATGGTATTGGAGATTCTGACGGTATCATTGGAATACGTGGCAACAGGACGATTTCTCCTTTAAACATTCCAGTTATTAAGGTTCTTTCGGTGGTTCAATTACTGATTAATTAATTAAAAAGTCCACCAAACAGGTTATGTTTGAAGAGTTGTTTTATTGTGATCCAAACAAGTCAGCGATATTCACAAGCATAAATACAATACAGATATGCACTTCTGAATAATCGCAAAGATAACCTCTGTGAACTCAACTGAATGATTGAAACTCTCTGTAACACTGAATACTGTCAACTAAACTGACTTACTAACTTAACTTACTTACTGAATGAATGTCTCTGTCCAGACGATCTGTTTATATAGTCTCTATCGAAATTACGAGAATTCTTCAAAGGCATACGCCCGATATTTCTCGATCATTAACAATCACTCAAACAATCAAACATATTAAAAACAATCGAGATTAATACGAAATTAATTAACAACATTACAAAATGATCAGAAATGGTAATTAGAGATACTTAAATACGAAATTATTTACAGAAATCCTTTCAAACGGTAGAAAATTGTCCTGTAGACATCGTAACTTACATTAATACATGTAATTACAAACTTTTAAGAAACTCTCTTGCACCATTCGGTTCTTAAACATATTAAATGGACTTTAAATAATTTTCTTACATAAAACAAAGTCTATATACACTGATTTACAAGAATTTACAAAATAAACATATCAAATCACTTTCAAGCAAACTTTAGCTTACTACAAATACTTCATACAGTACAATACTATTCAAAATTCAGGTATAAGGGCTGTTACACAGTCAAAATAGTTGCTTCAAGAACATTTCCGGTTATCACCAAACGTGTACCGTTGCATAATATTGGTGGATTCAAATTCCGAAGTAGATTAACCGGTGAACCAATCTTTAACCGAAGATTGTGTGGTGACATTCCTGGTATATCCAAAGAATTTAAAAATTCAGTTGGAAAATTTGCTTCATTTTCATCTACAATAGTGTCTATTGATTTAAAAGACATCAGATCACCTAGCAACAATTGTTGTATCTGGAAGTTAATTTCGTTGACATCAAAATAGAACGATTACTGAGCCAATTATGATCTGAGTAATTATTTGATATATCCGGAAATCTCTTAGTTAATTTTTTGAGTGAACAACAGTGCAGAATTTGTCTGGCAATTTGATATATTGTGTATTTCGATGCGGTTCTATTTCACCGTTTCCAATATGCAGCAATTGCTTACAAAATACTTGTGCCGATGGATCATTTTGCAATTTTACTCCCATGTTCATGGTTAATCGAAGTGTTTCGACATTCCGCCATAATAACGATTGTTTTAAACATGCGTTAATCTCATCGGCAAAAGTATAGCGAGGAATCACTGCTAATGTCTGTCCGAAGTCACCAGACAGAACTTGGACAGTACCACCGAAAAGTTTATCGTTGCCTTTCAAATCTTGTATAGTTCAATGAAATGCCTCGAGCGAATGTTTATGAGCCATAGTACACTCATCACAAATTATAATTGAACTCTTTTGCAACACTGTAGCCACACCGCTTTTTTTTTAAATGTCACATATTGCGTTTGGTTTGTTATGAATTTCTAGTGTGTAATGTCCAGCCTCTGCAGTCATTGATTTTCCGTCACCTCTCTATTTGGGAGACACATCATCCAGCCGTTTTGTGAGACAGCGGAAGGTGGCGCATTCCTGTCTGGCGACAGGTTCCTGGCGCGTGTGTGTGTCTTTGTTTGTCGCAGGTAGAGATGCCACTCCCGGAGACAGGGGGTGAGTGTGGTCAAACTGTCGGGGGCACTTGGGGGCTAGAGCCCGTAAAGTCCGCACGTGTGTGTGTACGCGGATTTCAAAGAAACGTGGAGGTCGCGTTTTCGTCACGACAATATTTGTCGTGCTGTTTTCTTTATGTGCTTAAACAAGTGAACCCACCTCAGTTGCCAGATGGAGTTAAAAGTGTATCTTCATAGTGAAGGAAACATCAAGGTCGCCGACAGCCTCCAGCAGTTACGATAAGTGACAATTTCATATAAATAATTTTCACCCAGTATACGCCCAAACTAAAGGAGTTTCATGCTCTCCCTAGCCGGGAACATTTGTGTATTGTCTGTCAGTTTCTAATCTTTTTCTTTGCTGGCCGAGTTCGATTTTATGTGTAATCTTAAATAATCATGTATTTCTTTGTATTTAATTTTATAAATGTATTTTTTTGTCTTTCAATTCCGCACTCATGTTGTCCTGTTGTAATTAGAGGGTGTAATTTAAATTTAAGCCTGCTTTTTGCAATAAATATTAAAAGAACATTTTTTTAAAGTAAATAACATCTTGCATCTCATGCACGTAAATGTTTTCTCGGCATAACGAGCCTAGACATTTCAAGTGGCAGCTTAAATACTGAATGTGCGGTTCGCCCACCATCTAACAAAGTCGCAGCAATGCCTGAGATGCAATTGCCAATTCAATTTGCTGTTGCGACCGTACCTTCGCAAGGATCAACGATATTAAAAATGTCTTACCGTTCATGAAAAAAAAAAAAAAAACGCCTTGATCAGCATAATCCGATTATAAATATTTTTTTGTTCTGCTGTCAGTAATGGCTCATTAATCGCAATAATTGTAGCTAATTCCACATTAGTAGTGTCAATACACCGGAGTGAGCTCGTACCCCGGACCAAAACACCCCCGTGGTTAATTGATTTTAATTGATTTTAATTGAGTCTAATTGATTTTAATTAATTTTAATTGAATTGCGGGGAGCCTTAATTGATTTTAATTAATGCTAATTGAATTGCGGGGAGGGGGTCTCACATCTGTAACCTCAGATTGACCTTATTATTTCCTTATGGACCTGTGTGTGAGCCCACTTTTTCCCCCCATGGCGGGGAGCCTTAATTGATTTTAATTGAATTGCGGGGAGGGGGTCTCACATCTGTAACCTCAGATTGATCTTATTATTTCCTTATGTACAGCGGTCAGCGGACAGTTTTTTCCCCATGTATTCTTATGGAGGATGGAGTGAGCCCACTTTTTCCCCCATGGCGGGGAGCCTTAATTGATTTTAATTGAATTGCGGGGAGGGGGTCTCACATCTGTAATCTCAGATTGATCTTATTATTTCCTTATGTACAGCGGTCAGCGGACAGTTTTTTCCCCATGTATTCTTATGGACCTGTCTTTGCAGACAGTTTGGAGCGGAGGGGAGCCGAGGAACTAGGGGAGTTTAATTGAATGCGGGTCCGTAATTGAATGCGCCACACCCTAATTATCGCTCCCCACGCAGCTGCAGGATGCGGGTTCGTAATTGAATGTGCACAGCTGCGCTCCCCTCCGGAAGCCATCAATTATTGCTCCCCTCCGGAAGCCATCAATTATCGCTCCCCACGCAGCTGCAGGATGCGGGTCCGTAATTGAATGAGCACAGCTGCACCACACTCGAATTATCGCTCCCCACGCAGCTGCAGGATGCGGGTCCGTAATTGAATGAGCACAGCTGCACCACACCCGTGGACCTTATTAACTAAAGTGTTTAAATAAATAACACATTTTTATTTTATTTCTTTTCTTTTATTTCACCCACCATTGGGCAATTAAAAATACATTTTCAACAGCGCATATAGCGTTACAAAATAAATGTCCTTTACAAAGTTTTATCAAATTATTTTTCTTGAGTTCATGTAGAGGCGGGCATCCTAAATCTTCTATATTGTAGCAGACTTTCTTGCGAATAATCTTCTGAAACCAACGAGCCTTCTCCCGTCCTTTAACGTAAATAATGGAGTCATCTTCATTTGTGATTGCATGTAGAATAGTACATAGTTTGCTAAAGGTTATACCAGCAGCAGTCCAAGGTATTCCATGGTAATTTTTTGTCAGCCATTTGACTGTTGGCTCATTACCTCCACGTGATGGTGAATTTACAGAGATGCAATGTGTAGCGATAATGTTGTCTGATTGCACTACGCAGACGGCAACTTCTTTGAAGATAAATACTCCTTCTCTCGTCTTGAATCCTTGAGCGTCCAGGAAGATGGTCGGCATGATACTGGGTGGCAATGATGGGCGCTATCTGGTTTTATGCGAGCTTACGCACAACACTTGTTAGCGGTACGTATTCCACAACACGGTCGTGAAGGATTAGACAGTATGCGGCGGTGTAGGCTGGAAAATTGTCAGTGCTATCAAACTCCATACGAATATCTACAGGCCCTGTTTTTACCGACTCATTTTGATGTGAACAGTCGATTACGGCGATAGGAGCAGTAGCGACAAAATCTTCGCGGTTTAGTAGTGGTGAAGGATGCTCCCGTTCGTAGTAAGTTTGTTGGAATCTTGCATACATATCGTACAATACTGTGGTTCGATTTTTCTTAAAGTCCAAATTCATGTTCTCGTAGGGGTACGCCACATCATTTAGAAACACTTTGACGTTGGCAAGATTGCAGTGGTCAAATAAAGCCGCACTTAATGTTTCATTTCGTTTCCTGTTTGTTTGAAATCCCAGAACAACGAACCTTGGTTTCTCCAGCTGTGTTGATGTTTTCAAAGACCAAATTTGAGTTTTGCTTATAGGAAGTAGCGGGTACTCCAACAAATCCCAGCTTCGGAAATTAATTCTAAGTGGCTTCCCACTGTCCACAATCTTAAGCAACGCCAGTTTTTCTCTCTCACTTACTTGTAAATGAGGCACCACCCATGCTAGTTTACTGATAGCGAATTTACTTTTCTGGGGGTTTGGATTGGCTTGTACATATGAATTTGTATCGTCCCTAGATCGAATAAGTATTAGTTCTTGTTTTACATTTGCAAGTATCCTTTTAAAGTCTTCACAAAAACCCAAGAGCATACTCAGCGGAATACATACATCAAAGTAACCATTTCCAAGATCGCGTTAGTCCCCATCCTGAGTTCTCCAACAGACCAATTTGTTGAGGACCAGCAGAAATAAGAGTCTTTATTGTGCTTGTGACACCTACATTTCTATTTCGGTCTATTTCAACTCCATTAATTTCTAACCGAATTTCCTCAAATAGGAACGCAAACGCATTGGATGTAACAATTGAATTTGTAGCCCCAGTTCCATCTGACTTGAGAAATCTTCCTTCAATATGCAAGAAACTTTCCCCAGGCAGTGTATATGTATCCTGGTTCTGAATAGGTATCCGAATTTCATCATTATTATTAAATGTTGTGGGCGTATGTGGTTGGTGACTCAAAAACTGTTTACGCGTCACCGACTCCAGGAGCATTTTACCAGCAAGAATTACAACTAACAAAACTTACAAGTACATTTTTGGTTGAACGAGTGATAAAGAGAAGGAAAAATATGATCTTGGTGAAGTGGTTAGGTTTTGATAAATCACATAACACGTGGATTCATAAAAAAGATTTATTTAAAATGTAAAAAATTCATTTTTCTGAATAAATAAACTTATTTTTTTTCTAACAATTGTGTGTTTTTTCTTCAATTACGTTAATATAATGCAAATGAGCATACAGCTCAGCAAACTTACAATCTATGTACACTTAGTCTATTTTACAATGTTTTTTTTTCCGATTACGTTAATATAAAGCAAATGAGCATGTAGCTCAGCAAACAAATTGTCATACAAAGGAATTCAGCAGCACCCCCCCCCAGCAGCCAATGAAAAAGATTTTATTAGAGCATACAGCTCAGCAACCTTACAATCTACGTACAGCATTTCTTCTGTACACTTAGCCTATTTTACAATGTTTTTTTTTTCCGATTACGTTAATATAAAGCAAAATGAGCATGTAGCTCAGCAAACAAATTGTCATACAAAGGAATTCAGCAGCCAATGAAAAAAAAAAAAAAAAAAAAAATTAACAGCAGCGTCCTAACTTGATAAAATATCTACAGAGTCCTAACTTATCTACATATTTACAAAATTGATACATATTTACAAACTAGAAACACGGATAAGCGGTATATTTACAAAACATTCACACATTATTTACAGACTTGTGCCCCCACGGGAGGGTCTCTATCCCGTCGGGGAAAATATACCGCTTATCGTCCGTTCTAGACAGACCCAGTTTGGATATTTGTACAGTATTTACAACATGAAGGGTTGATGTGATCCTTTGCTGCAGATGGCACCTGGGTGTTTCACCATGGAGGCAATTTATGTAATCCTCCATCTGCAGCTTTCGAGTGACTGAGCCAGCCAAACCTTTAGCCCGTCTAGAGGTCTGGTCTGTCTCGAGCCGGAATGCATACATTTTTGCCCTTAACCCCGCAAACTCCGCAATCAGGGTGCCATTCGCTTCGTCCTTCATAACACCGACAACCTTTTCATTGTGGGACTCTATCCCATAACGGTTGCCGGTGCTATACCCAGACGTGTCGAACTCCTCCCTGTTGCGTCGCATCACTTCATATGGATCGCAGTTCCGCACCAAGTAGATGAAGCTGTCTGTATCCATATATAGCAATTTAGGGCTTCTAAACTGAGGAATGGCAAATTCATAATGAAATCTGTACATCCTCAGTTTAGACAGGTCAAGAATGCACATTCCGACATACACGGGTTTATTAAAACTATCCTAGCTTTCGCCATCTCCACGGCCACAAAGTCCTCGTTGAAAACTGTTACTTGCTTAAAGTGTGGTGAAGCTATGTGTTTGCGGGCACCGCGGCGGCCCACCCAACCTGTACACAATTTCACGTCGCGGTGTTTTCGAATGTTCTCCATAGTCTTGCCGAAAATTGAATTGTTCATCAGTTTGTAAAAATCTCTCTCGAAATCTGTTTTGGCGTCACGGCGAGAACACGTATTGAGAGATATGTATTCTTTCAACCACGGTGACTGATTGAAAGATATTACCCGGTGTATTTCGGTCACCTGCAGCCCCAAGCCTACACATTGCTGGAGGACTCGGTAATGGAGAACATACCGTACCTTGTTCTCCAGTGTGGTCATCAGCTTGGGGAGGGTAGAACCTTCTGGGGCTTTGTGGTCTGGACATGGCGGTAGGTCTGCTAAAACGTCGTGTTTATCCTGAGGAATCGTAAGGTCTACCTCCAATACGAACCCCCTAGGTGAGTCAGCTGCAACGCTCATGAAATCTATGCTAGCAATCTCTTTAGCCGAAAGCCATTGAAACCCACCAGAGGGTAGATACTCCGACATGGCCCAGCCGTAAAGATTGTTTACGTCGAAGTACATTATAAAATCTTCAGACGCCTCGCGGTTGTACTCCGGCATGTACCGGTTATTTGCCTTCGCATACCTGTGGACGCACTGGCAAATACCTCCGCGAATACCTCGTTCGAAAAAGAGCAGCATGTCGATATCCGTCAGAAGGTCCAGTTCGACACGCGTGCTCCTTAACATAGCCTGCCACGAAAGGCCTGGGGATGTGAAATAGTGGGCGGGGTCCAGGGTGTACTTCCCCAAACATACACTCCTAAATTTCTCAAACAGATCTGCAAGTAACCGCACATCTGTGTCCATGTACAGACTTGCATATTCGCCCAAAGTCTTGATCTGGAAAGTCCGCCACACCTTTGTCGCGTGTTCGTAATCTTCATCAGAAATGTGTGACTCCGACAACGAACTGTAGAATTTTGATTTTGGAGGAAGCGTGGCCTCGGTGAGCTTATCCCACGAATCCATGTATTCGTAAGGGAAGACACCTTTCCGTTTAACTAATTGGAACTTCTCGGGGACGGTGAAATGAGCACTAGTAATGTCCATGTCGTCGTCCTCAAGGGTTCCAACCAGTTTGTCTAATGGGAGCTGCATGAACCGGTATGAGTCCAGAAACCTTAACGTGATTGAAGTGTATTCAATCTTTTTCGAAAAAGAAATATAACGTTCTGTGTTGATGGGAAGCACGTCCATTCCTTCGGAATCGAGTTTTGATAATGCCATTACAATGAAATGAGCATCATACCCAGAAAGATTGTGAAAGAAAATGGGTATGTACTTTTTAGTCTTATACTGCAAATTGCAATCATTATGTGCAGCCCCCCTAAATTCACCTGTGATATGACAATGATCGCGGACCTTGACAGTCCCCGGTTCAATGTCTTTCTCGCAGATGTGGCATACCGTAGCATCAGCAAACTTTGCTTCTTGCTCATCTGTCATTACAAGAGGAATACACCTCTTGTAAATTTTATCAACTTTCTTGGCAAGTTTGACGAGTTCATCAACAAGCCATTTTTCAGGATTTTTTCCCCTGAATGAGTTGAAACGCGACAGACTAGGTACGAGTGGACAAACGACCTGGTATGCGGCAGCGAAAGGGAGATGTTTCTGGACCAAAAGTAGTGTGAGAGGCGTTGGGTGGAGGACTGCATGAATCATAAGGTAGCAATAAACTTTCAAAGTCCGCGTAAACGACGACGGGTACACGCTCTTGGTGCACAAAATCCTTAAACTTTAAAGTTTTTATCGTCGTCGCCGGGTAAATCCACTCTTACAGGAACAACCCTTGCACAGTCAATCTCGTGGCGGTCCAGGAGATCTTTGCGTCCAAAATGTTGCAGACATCTGTCACAAATAAAAATAGCATGCTCATAATTAGTTAAAGAAGAACTAACTAACGCCGACAAGTTGTGAATCCAACAGTAATGGAATTTTTTCCCACTGCCGTCGGTAATCAACAACATGTTAATGTGGTGAACGCGTTTGTCTGCAGTGTGATGGAGGGCCCCGGAAACTACATGTTTACCTTTAACTTCATCCAGACCGAAAACATTTACAGAATAGTCTGGATTTTGCCTCTCAAATTTAGAAATGTCAGAGAGTTTTACCGGAAACTCAATACCTGAAAAATCGAGGGGTAGAGTGAACGTACTTTCTATATATGCTAACCCTGTACCATTTTTTTAGCGCCTTTACGTGATATGCAAGAATTGTCCATAGAAAGCACAACTCGTCATTCTTGTTTTCAACATTGATGACGGCCTTCTTTCTACAGATATCAAGTGGCAGAGCAACATAGGAAGACCCACGATAGAAAGGTTGAAAATTAGAAATGCTAATGTCGAGGGATTCTATTCTATCGAGAGTTTTGCCACTTGTCCTTTCTTGAAACTCACACAATTTTACTCTGAGCTCCGACTTCACATATTTTTCATACCAATCCGACAGGCAAGTTGTTGTGACTTCACGCATTTTAGTTAAAAAGCACATACGGGCGGTTTCCAAAATCATTTCCTTCTGTATTTTATATGTGTTAATCAGTCCAACCTGCACCTTTACAGATGGGGAGGACCGATTATCCACAATTTCGCGAACTTTACCGGCAACAAGTTTAAAGCAAGCATCAATGAAATTCATTGGATCAATGAAATTTTGAGAATTTGAAATTGTCCCGGAATAAATTCTATTTTTAAATGCACTAAGCCTGTCTTCAAGGACTAAGCGCGATACTGCTGACTCACCATCGTTGCTGCATGATCATGACTGCATAAGGCTGCCCCTGCACCGGCATACTGCCGGCTGGAGCCGGGCGAAGGCGGCATACTGCGGCTGGACGGCGAGGCTGGCATACTGCCGGCTGGAGCCGGGCGATGGGTTGTTGAAGTGGCGGCTGGGTCCCGGCGATGGGTGTTGAAGTGGCGGCTTGACCCCGGCGATGGACCGGCATACTGTCGGCTGGGTCCCGGCTGTGGTCGACTTGGGCCCGGCGATGGACCGGCATACTGTCGGCTGGGTCCCGGCTGTGGTCGACTTGGGCCCGGCGATGGACCGGCATACTGTCGGCTGGGCCCGGCTGTGGTCGACTTGGGCCCGGCGATGGGCGGCTGGCAGGCGAGGTGCTGCTGCTGTGGCGGGCGGTCGGCTAAGTCCTGACGTCTCCCATGGTCGCCATATTGGTGGCGGAACTGCCTCGTTGTCCTGGTGTCCGACCGCCCCCTCTGAAACATAAAAAGAAGAAAAATGTTTTAGTATCATGAAAAACATAATTTTGTAAGCATAAAATAATATAGGTAAATTACTGATGTACTGGACTTACCGATATTCCAGTGTGCTGTGCTGGTGGTTGTGGAAGAACCCATTGTGGTGGCGGAGTTGGCGGCATGCTATGTGGTGGTGACATGCTCTGCGGCACATCCACGTCAATATTTGGGAGCATGCTCCATTGTGAGGAATCACAAGCTCTTTTTGGGCTACTTATTTCTTGAGAATTTCCCTTGCTTCTCTGGGCGTGATGTTCATCTGAAAAAGAAAAAAATGTATTAGCAATAGTTATAAAGACATGGAAAAAAAATAATCTATAGATAAATACGTACTGAAATAAAAAAGGTCGCTGAATGAAATATCCAAATCACCTGCGAACAAATAAATTAATAATATAGACTACTGCTTCAGCACTATACATTTTCATAAATATAGTTACGTTAAAAAAATATTATCATTACCGAAATCATCCTCAGCGAGAATTTCATCAATGTCTGAAGCAGAAAACAAAAAGCTCATCAGTATATGTGAAAGAATTTAAAACAGCCAGAAAAACAACAAGTTAAATAA
>CM061914.1:772733-952919 GCA_031002005.1 Vandiemenella viatica
CGCATCGGGCTGCTGTGTTCCGGAGGGGTTCTACTTTTCCTATTACATATCTAATATGAGCCAAATGTGATTGAAGAAATGAAATATGGAAAAGCTGAAGTTCAAAAAATATAATTCGTGATCTTTTCTTTCACATAATGAGAAAAGAGGTAAAAAAATATCAGAGAAAGATATGGCTATCTGAAGGTAGGTTGTACTTTTCGTGAGCCACAAGATGCTTTCTTCGCAATTGCAATGCGTACAAGAAAAGAATTTTTTAATTTTCAGACGCACGGTCTGTATTTACATGTCTAAGAGATTAAACGCAGCCGCCGCCGTGCAGGCGGACAAAAGAGGCGGACCTCTCAGATATGAGTCGCCCTTCTTTGTGCCGAGGCTCAATTGTTTCCCGATCTGTCGGCGGCAGCAGCCAGCTAGCGCGCTGCCAACTCTGGAACACAAAATGTCGCCCGTTATTTATTGCACGCTGCGTGTTCGTATTTATTAGTCGACTTTCCAGAATGTGGCTGATGTGTGGGCTTGCCTCGCAAACTTTAGTATGAGACTCCTAAAAAAAAAAAAAAAAAAAAGAAAGAGAGAGTGAAACCACGGAAGCTACAGTTACACCAGTACGTTGGATTGGGTGCGAAAAGAGGCGTTTGTATTTTCCGTGAAAATTAATTTGAGTTATCCATACTAATAACACGCTAATCTTAGTCACTATCTATAACACTGTGACGTCACGCAGCCAGCCTTCGCTGCTGGATCACAAATGGCGCGCGATATTACGGCGGAGTAAAGGTTAATTTAATTTATTTATTTAATTTGAATGGAGCACAGGCTCCTGTGGCAATTTCCTACACCCCCATCTTCCCCCTACCCTCACCCACCTTCATTTGCCCTCGAAAAATTTTATCTTTAAATTCTTTCAACGTTTTCGGTAAATTATTCATCATTTCTCTTGGGAACTCATTCCAATCCCTGACACCCTTACCTAAAAAAAGAGAATCTTCCCACACCCTTGTGCCTGAAATCGAGTGCCAGCTTGTGGTCATGGTCATCTTTTCCCTTCCATGCACTACTTTTCATACCTACTCCAATATCTTTCCATGCCTCATCGCCAGTATACGCCCTGTACACTCCCATGACCCTACTCATCCTCCTCCTGTCTTGCAATGAATCCCATTTCAGCTCTTTTATCATATCCGTCACTGATTGCATTCTGCGATAATTTCCAGAAACAAATCTAGCAGCCCTTTATGCACCCTCTCCAATTACCGTGTTTGATACGTAAAATGAGGGTCCCATACTACACAACCATATTCGAGCAATGGTGTGACCAAAGTTTTGTAACTCAATTCCTTTACTTCTCCCGTACATCCCCTCATTACTCTCTCCAACAAGTGGAGAATTTTGAAACCTTTTCCTATCACCTGTCCTATGTGTCCTGCCCAGTTAAGCTTGTTATCAAATGTAATACCAAGATATTTACATTTCAAATCTTCAATAAGCAATTCTTTCCCCACCTTATATTGATAATTACCCTTATTTTTTTTATTTGTGTATCTAATGAGCTGATTCTTCTTTGCATTTATCTTCATCTCATGTTTACCAACCCAACTAGATATCCTGTCCAGATCACCCTGCAAGTGTTTACAATCCTCTATCGTTTGATTCTTTTATATAACATTATGTCATCTGCAAACAATCTAATTTCAGATAGTAAACAATCAATACAATTATTCATTATAATAATGAATAACAATGGTCCCAATACACTACCCTGGGGTATGCCGAGGTTTATTTAGTAGCAGTTCTATTTAGTCATGGATCCGCGAAGTAATGCGTTAGCAGAACATTGAAATAACGAGTACTGCTTTAACATATAAACACTATTAGTTCCTTTTTATTGATTTGTGTTCGTTCAGCGTAGATTATTTCGAAAAATTTTTTCCACTGATACGTGAGTTAAATGTTTTAATTTTTAGGAAACAATATTAGTGGATGTTTTGATTAAATTGAAATCCAGCCAGTTCAGAGTAGAAACTAGAATTTTGACGTTACAGTGGGGGATATAAGTGTTTTAAGTTAAAACGAAGTAATATGGATATGAATCACGAAAAAGAAATATGTAAGAACTTGTGAAAATTTTGGCCCAACTTTATATCGCGACGCAAGTTGTCACTAACTTGTGAAACACTGAATTTATTAATTCGCATGTGACATAATCTTTGATTTTATAACGGCGATATTAGCGGAGTGTATGGGAGGGTGGAAATACAACCTAGACCATGATGACCAATCAAACCAGGAATTCGTGATTCTACACTAATTCAGGATACGTGTGAGACACGAGAAATTGTATTGGGCGTTATTTTATAACATACTAGCTGATCCGGTCACGCGTTGCTGTGACTCAGTAGTTGTAGTACGTTGGAGCAATGTAATTCTAAACTACCTACTTAATGTATTTAAATTAATTTCCACTAATAAAAACAAAAACGTTTGAGTCAATTTGAAAATTCAAAAGTAATTGGTAAGAGTTTCGGATAGTTGAAATTAAGGACAAACGAACATAAAAAATTTTAATTACATTTTATTACAAATTAATTAATTGAAAATATATAAAAAAATTGATATTTATAAAATAAATTATTTTTTATTTATTTATAAATTGAAATTTATGTTTTATAAATGAGGTAGATGAAGTTGATTTTTAAACATTTTTAAGAATTATTTTCTTTATTTTAAATTATTACAATTTATAATTTTAATTTATCTAAGCACTAATTGGTGGACAATATTTTTGGTTAGCCTGTGTTTTGCTAGTACACAAGAGATTTGATGGTTTCCCCACACGTGAGCAGGCGACATATAGCTGTCCATGGGAGAAACACGAATTTTCCAAGTCCAAGCCGCAAATAGACATTTTTAAGCCTTGAGACTTATTTATGGTCATAGCGAAAGCCAAACGAATCGGAAATTGAAGCCTTTTAAATGGTATTGGAGATTCTGACGGTATCATTGGAATACGTGGCAACAGGACGATTTCTCCTTTAAACATTCCAGTTATTAAGGTTCTTTCGGTGGTTCAATTACTGATTAATTAATTAAAAAGTCCACCAAACAGGTTATGTTTGAAGAGTTGTTTTATTGTGATCCAAACAAGTCAGCGATATTCACAAGCATAAATACAATACAGATATGCACTTCTGAATAATCGCAAAGATAACCTCTGTGAACTCAACTGAATGATTGAAACTCTCTGTAACACTGAATACTGTCAACTAAACTGACTTACTACTTACTTACTTACTGAATGAATGTCTCTGTCCAGACGATCTGTTTATATAGTCTCTATCGAAATTACGAGAATTCTTCAAAGGCATACGCCGATATTTCTCGATCATTAACAATCACTCAAACAATCAAACATATTAAAAACAATCGAGATTAATACGAAATTAATTAACAACATTACAAAATGATCAGAAATGGTATTAGAGATACTTAAATACGAAATTATTTACAGAAATCCTTTCAAACGGTAGAAAATTGTCCTGTAGACATCGTAACTTACATTAATACCATGTAATTACAAACTTTTAAGAAACTCTCTTGCACCATTCGGTTCTTAACATATTAAATGGACTTTAAATAATTTTCTTACATAAAACAAAGTCTATATACACTGATTTACAAGAATTTACAAAATAAACATATCAAATCACTTTCAAGCAAACTTTAGCTTACTACAAATACTTCATACAGTACAATACTATTCAAAATTCAGGTATAAGGCTGTTACACAGTCAAAATAGTTGCTTCAAGAACATTTCCGGTTATCAACCAAACGTGTACCGTTGCATAATATTGGTGATTCAAATTCCGAAGTAGATTAACCGGTGAACCAATCTTTAACCGAAGATTGGTGTGGTGACATTCCTGGTATATCCAAAGAATTTAAAAATTCAGTTGGAAAATTTGCTTCATTTTCATCTACAATAGTGTCTATTGATTTAAAAGACATCAGATCACCTAGCAACAATTGTTGTATCTGGAAGTTAATTTCGTTGACATCAAAATAGAACGATTACTGAGCCAATTATGATCTGAGTAATTATTTGATATATCCGGAAATCTCTTAGTTAATTTTTGAGTGAACAACAGTGCAGAATTTGTCTGGCAATTTGATATATTGTGTATTTCGATGCGGTTCTATTTCACCGTTTCCAATATGCAGCAATTGCTTACAAAATACTTGTGCCGATGGATCATTTTGCAAATTTTACTCCCATGTTCATGGTTAATCGAAGTGTTTCGACATTCCGCCATAATAACGATTGTTTTAAAACATGCGTTAATCTCATCGGCAAAAGTATAGCGAGGAATCACTGCTAATGTCTGTCCGAAGTCACCAGACAGAACTTGGACAGTACCACCGAAAGTTTATCGTTGCCTTTCAAATCTTGTATAGTTCAATGAAATGCCTCGAGCGAATGTTTATGAGCCATAGTACACTCATCACAAATTATAATTGAACTCTTTTGCAACACTGTAGCCACACCGCTTTTTTTTTAAATGTCACATATTGCGTTTGGTTTGTTATGAATTTCTAGTGTGTAATGTCCAGCCTCTGCAGTCATTGATTTTCCGTCACCTCTCTATTTGGGAGACACATCATCCAGCCGTTTTGTGAGACAGCGGAAGGTGGCGCATTCCTGTCTGGCGACAGGTTCCTGGCGCGTGTGTGTGTCTTTGTTTGTCGCAGGTAGAGATGCCACTCCCGGAGGACGAGGGGGGTGAGTGTGGTCAAACTGTCGGGGGCACTTGGGGGCTAGAGCCCGTAAAGTCCGCACGTGTGTGTGTACGCGGATTTCAAAGAAACGTGGAGGGTCGCGTTTTCGTCACGACAATATTTGTCGTGCTGTTTTCTTTATGTGCTTAAACAAGTGAACCCACCTCAGTTGCCAGATGGAGTTAAAAGTGTATCTTCATAGTGAAGGAAACATCAAGGTCGCCGACAGCCTCCAGCAGTTACGATAGTGACAATTTCATATAAATAATTTTCACCCAGTATACGCCCAAACTAAAGGAGTTTCATGCTCTCCCTAGCCGGGAACATTTGTGTATTGTCTGTCAGTTTCTAATCTTTTTCTTTGCTGGCCGAGTTCGATTTTATGTGTAATCTTAAATAATCATGTATTTCTTTGTATTTAATTTTATAAATGTATTTTTTGTCTTTCAATTCCGCACTCATGTTGTCCTGTTGTAATTAGAGGGTGTAATTTAAATTTAAGCCTGCTTTTGCAATAAATATTAAAAGAACATTTTTTTAAAGTAAATAACATCTTGCATCTCATGCACGTAAATGTTTTCTCGGCATAACGAGCCTAGACATTTCAAGTGGCAGCTTAAATACTGAATGTGCGGTTCGCCCACCATCTAACAAAGTCGCAGCAATGCCTGAGATGCAATTGCCAATTCAATTTGCTGTTGCGACCGTACCTTCGCAAGGATCAACGATATTAAAAATGTCTTACCGTTCATGAAAAAAAAAAAAAAAACGCCTTGATCAGCATAATCCGATTATAAATATTTTTTTGTTCTGCTGTCAGTAATGGCTCATTAATCGCAATAATTGTAGCTAATTCCACATTAGTAGTGTCAATACACCGGAGTGAGCTCGTACCCCGGACCAAAACACCCCCGTGGTTAATTGATTTTAATTGATTTTAATTGAGTCTAATTGATTTTAATTAATTTTAATTGAATTGCGGGGAGCCTTAATTGATTTTAATTAATGCTAATTGAATTGCGGGGAGGGGGGTCTCACATCTGTAACCTCAGATTGACCTTATTATTTCCTTATGGACCTGTGTGTGAGCCCACTTTTTCCCCCCATGGCGGGGAGCCTTAATTGATTTTAATTGAATTGCGGGGAGGGGGTCTCACATCTGTAACCTCAGATTGATCTTATTATTTCCTTATGTACAGCGGTCAGCGGACAGTTTTTTCCCCATGTATTCTTATGGAGGATGGAGTGAGCCCACTTTTTCCCCCATGGCGGGGAGCCTTAATTGATTTTAATTGAATTGCGGGGAGGGGGTCTCACATCTGTAATCTCAGATTGATCTTATTATTTCCTTATGTACAGCGGTCAGCGGACAGTTTTTTCCCCATGTATTCTTATGGACCTGTCTTTGCAGACAGTTTGGAGCGGAGGGGAGCCGAGGAACTAGGGGAGTTTAATTGAATGCGGGTCCGTAATTGAATGCGCCACACCCTAATTATCGCTCCCCACGCAGCTGCAGGATGCGGGTTCGTAATTGAATGTGCACAGCTGCGCTCCCCTCCGGAAGCCATCAATTATTGCTCCCCTCCGGAAGCCATCAATTATCGCTCCCCACGCAGCTGCAGGATGCGGGTCCGTAATTGAATGAGCACAGCTGCACCACACTCGAATTATCGCTCCCCACGCAGCTGCAGGATGCGGGTCCGTAATTGAATGAGCACAGCTGCACCACACCCGTGGACCTTATTAACTAAAGTGTTTAAATAAATAACACATTTTTATTTTATTTCTTTTCTTTTATTTCACCCACCATTGGGCAATTAAAAATACATTTTCAACAGCGCATATAGCGTTACAAAATAAATGTCCTTTACAAAGTTTTATCAAATTATTTTTCTTGAGTTCATGTAGAGGCGGGCATCCTAAATCTTCTATATTGTAGCAGACTTTCTTGCGAATAATCTTCTGAAACCAACGAGCCTTCTCCCGTCCTTTAACGTAAATAATGGAGTCATCTTCATTTGTGATTGCATGTAGAATAGTACATAGTTTGCTAAAGGTTATACCAGCAGCAGTCCAAGGTATTCCATGGTAATTTTTTGTCAGCCATTTGACTGTTGGCTCATTACCTCCACGTGATGGTGAATTTACAGAGATGCAATGTGTAGCGATAATGTTGTCTGATTGCACTACGCAGACGGCAACTTCTTTGAAGATAAATACTCCTTCTCTCGTCTTGAATCCTTGAGCGTCCAGGAAGATGGTCGGCATGATACTGGGTGGCAATGATGGGCGCTATCTGGTTTTATGCGAGCTTACGCACAACACTTGTTAGCGGTACGTATTCCACAACACGGTCGTGAAGGATTAGACAGTATGCGGCGGTGTAGGCTGGAAAATTGTCAGTGCTATCAAACTCCATACGAATATCTACAGGCCCTGTTTTTACCGACTCATTTTGATGTGAACAGTCGATTACGGCGATAGGAGCAGTAGCGACAAAATCTTCGCGGTTTAGTAGTGGTGAAGGATGCTCCCGTTCGTAGTAAGTTTGTTGGAATCTTGCATACATATCGTACAATACTGTGGTTCGATTTTTCTTAAAGTCCAAATTCATGTTCTCGTAGGGGTACGCCACATCATTTAGAAACACTTTGACGTTGGCAAGATTGCAGTGGTCAAATAAAGCCGCACTTAATGTTTCATTTCGTTTCCTGTTTGTTTGAAATCCCAGAACAACGAACCTTGGTTTCTCCAGCTGTGTTGATGTTTTCAAAGACCAAATTTGAGTTTTGCTTATAGGAAGTAGCGGGTACTCCAACAAATCCCAGCTTCGGAAATTAATTCTAAGTGGCTTCCCACTGTCCACAATCTTAAGCAACGCCAGTTTTTCTCTCTCACTTACTTGTAAATGAGGCACCACCCATGCTAGTTTACTGATAGCGAATTTACTTTTCTGGGGGTTTGGATTGGCTTGTACATATGAATTTGTATCGTCCCTAGATCGAATAAGTATTAGTTCTTGTTTTACATTTGCAAGTATCCTTTTAAAGTCTTCACAAAAACCCAAGAGCATACTCAGCGGAATACATACATCAAAGTAACCATTTCCAAGATCGCGTTATCCCCATCCTGAGTTCTCCAACAGACCAATTTGTTGAGGACCAGCAGAAATAAGAGTCTTTATTGTGCTTGTGACACCTACATTTCTATTTCGGTCTATTTCAACTCCATTAATTTCTAACCGAATTTCCTCAAATAGGAACGCAAACGCATTGGATGTAACAATTGAATTTGTAGCCCCAGTTCCATCTGACTTGAGAAATCTTCCTTCAATATGCAAGAAACTTTCCCCAGGCAGTGTATATGTATCCTGGTTCTGAATAGGTATCCGAATTTCATCATTATTATTAAATGTTGTGGGCGTATGTGGTTGGTGACTCAAAAACTGTTTACGCGTCACCGACTCCAGGAGCATTTTACCAGCAAGAATTACAACTAACAAAACTTACAAGTACATTTTTGGTTGAACGAGTGATAAAGAGAAGGAAAAATATGATCTTGGTGAAGTGGTTAGGTTTTGATAAATCACATAACACGTGGATTCATAAAAAAGATTTATTTAAAATGTAAAAAATTCATTTTTCTGAATAAATAAACTTATTTTTTTCTAACAATTGTGTGTTTTTTCTTCAATTACGTTAATATAATGCAAATGAGCATACAGCTCAGCAAACTTACAATCTATGTACACTTAGTCTATTTTACAATGTTTTTTTTCCGATTACGTTAATATAAAGCAAATGAGCATGTAGCTCAGCAAACAAATTGTCATACAAAGGAATTCAGCAGCACCCCCCCAGCAGCCAATGAAAAAGATTTTATTAGAGCATACAGCTCAGCAACCTTACAATCTACGTACAGCATTTCTTCTGTACACTTAGCCTATTTTACAATGTTTTTTTTCCGATTACGTTAATATAAAGCAAATGAGCATGTAGCTCAGCAAACAAATTGTCATACAAAGGAATTCAGCAGCCAATGAAAAAAAAAAAAAAATTAACAGCAGCGTCCTAACTTGATAAAATATCTACAGAGTCCTAACTTATCTACATATTTACAAAATTGATACATATTTACAAACTAGAAACACGGATAAGCGGTATATTTACAAAACATTCACACATTATTTACAGACTTGTGCCCCCACGGGAGGGTCTCTATCCCGTCGGGGAAAATATACCGCTTATCGTCCGTTCTAGACAGACCCAGTTTGGATATTTGTACAGTATTTACAACATGAAGGGTTGATGTGATCCTTTGCTGCAGATGGCACCTGGGTGTTTCACCATGGAGGCAATTTATGTAATCCTCCATCTGCAGCTTTCGAGTGACTGAGCCAGCCAAACCTTTAGCCCGTCTAGAGGTCTGGTCTGTCTCGAGCCGGAATGCATACATTTTTGCCCTTAACCCCGCAAACTCCGCAATCAGGGTGCCATTCGCTTCGTCCTTCATAACACCGACAACCTTTTCATTGTGGGACTCTATCCCATAACGGTTGCCGGTGCTATACCCAGACGTGTCGAACTCCTCCCTGTTGCGTCGCATCACTTCATATGGATCGCAGTTCCGCACCAAGTAGATGAAGCTGTCTGTATCCATATATAGCAATTTAGGGCTTCTAAACTGAGGAATGGCAAATTCATAATGAAATCTGTACATCCTCAGTTTAGACAGGTCAAGAATGCACATTCCGACATACACGGGTTTATTAAAAACTATCCTAGCTTTCGCCATCTCCACGGCCACAAAGTCCTCGTTGAAAACTGTTACTTGCTTAAAGTGTGGTGAAGCTATGTGTTTGCGGGCACCGCGGCGGCCCACCCAACCTGTACACAATTTCACGTCGCGGTGTTTTCGAATGTTCTCCATAGTCTTGCCGAAAATTGAATTGTTCATCAGTTTGTAAAAATCTCTCTCGAAATCTGTTTTGGCGTCACGGCGAGAACACGTATTGAGAGATATGTATTCTTTCAACCACGGTGACTGATTGAAAGATATTACCCGGTGTATTTCGGTCACCTGCAGC
Source organism: Vandiemenella viatica (assembly GCA_031002005.1). Classification (NCBI taxonomy): domain Eukaryota; kingdom Metazoa; phylum Arthropoda; class Insecta; order Orthoptera; family Morabidae; genus Vandiemenella; species Vandiemenella viatica. Next base: position 782,597 of record CM061914.1, read on the forward strand.
CCCAAGCCTACACATTGCTGGAGGACTCGGTAATGGAGAACATACCGTACCTTGTTCTCCAGTGTGGTCATCAGCTTGGGGAGGGTAGAACCTTCTGGGGCTTTGTGGTCTGGACATGGCGGTAGGTCTGCTAAAACGTCGTGTTTATCCTGAGGAATCGTAAGGTCTACCTCCAATACGAACCCCCTAGGTGAGTCAGCTGCAACGCTCATGAAATCTATGCTAGCAATCTCTTTAGCCGAAAGCCATTGAAACCCACCAGAGGGTAGATACTCCGACATGGCCCAGCCGTAAAGATTGTTTACGTCGAAGTACATTATAAAATCTTCAGACGCCTCGCGGTTGTACTCCGGCATGTACCGGTTATTTGCCTTCGCATACCTGTGGACGCACTGGCAAATACCTCCGCGAATACCTCGTTCGAAAAAGAGCAGCATGTCGATATCCGTCAGAAGGTCCAGTTCGACACGCGTGCTCCTTAACATAGCCTGCCACGAAAGGCCTGGGGATGTGAAATAGTGGGCGGGGTCCAGGGTGTACTTCCCCAAACATACACTCCTAAATTTCTCAAACAGATCTGCAAGTAACCGCACATCTGTGTCCATGTACAGACTTGCATATTCGCCCAAAGTCTTGATCTGGAAAGTCCGCCACACCTTTGTCGCGTGTTCGTAATCTTCATCAGAAATGTGTGACTCCGACAACGAACTGTAGAATTTTGATTTTGGAGGAAGCGTGGCCTCGGTGAGCTTATCCCACGAATCCATGTATTCGTAAGGGAAGACACCTTTCCGTTTAACTAATTGGAACTTCTCGGGGTCGGTGAAATGAGCACTAGTAATGTCCATGTCGTCGTCCTCAAGGGTTCCAACCAGTTTGTCTAATGGGAGCTGCATGAACCGGTATGAGTCCAGAAACCTTAACGTGATTGAAGTGTATTCAATCTTTTTCGAAAAAGAAATATAACGTTCTGTGTTGATGGGAAGCACGTCCATTCCTTCGGAATCGAGTTTTGATAATGCCATTACAATGAAATGAGCATCATACCCAGAAAGATTGTGAAAGAAAATGGGTATGTACTTTTTAGTCTTATACTGCAAATTGCAATCATTATGTGCAGCCCCCCTAAATTCACCTGTGATATGACAATGATCGCGGACCTTGACAGTCCCCGGTTCAATGTCTTTCTCGCAGATGTGGCATACCGTAGCATCAGCAAACTTTGCTTCTTGCTCATCTGTCATTACAAGAGGAATGCACCTCTTGTAAATTTTATCAACTTTCTTGGCAAGTTTGACGAGTTCATCAACAAGCCATTTTTCAGGATTTTTTCCCCTGAATGAGTTGAAACGCGACAGACTAGGTACGAGTGGACAAACGACCTGGTATGCGGCAGCGAAAGGGAGATGTTTCTGGACCAAAGTAGTGTGAGAGGCGTTGGGTGGAGGACTGCATGAATCATAAGGTAGCAATAAACTTTCAAAGTCCGCGTAAACGACGACGGGTACACGCTCTTGGTGCACAAAATCCTTAAACTTTAAAGTTTTATCGTCGTCGCCGGGTAAATCCACTCTTACAGGATCAACCCTTGCACAGTCAATCTCGTGGCGGTCCAGGAGATCTTTGCGTCCAAAATGTTGCAGACATCTGTCACAAATAAAAATAGCATGCTCATAATTAGTTAAAGAAGAACTAACTAACGCCGACAAGTTGTGAATCCAACAGTAATGGAATTTTTTCCCACTGCCGTCGGTAATCAACAACATGTTAATGTGGTGAACGCGTTTGTCTGCAGTGTGATGGAGGGCCCCGGAAACTACATGTTTACCTTTAACTTCATCCAGACCGAAAAACATTTACAGAATAGTCTGGATTTTGCCTCTCAAATTTAGAAATGTCAGAGAGTTTTACCGGAAACTCAATACCTGAAAAATCGAGGGGATAGAGTGAACGTACTTTCTTAGTAGGTGCTAACCCTGTCACCATTTTTTTTAAGCGCCTTTACGTGATATGCAAGAATTGTCCATAGAAAGCACAACTCGTCATTCTTGTTTTCAACATTGATGACGGCCTTCTTTCTACAGATATCAAGTGGCAGAGCAATATAGGAAGACCCACGATAGAAAGGTTGAAAATGAGAAATACTAATGTCGAGGGATTCTATTCTATCGAGAGTTTTGCCACTTGTCCTTTCTTGAAACTCACACAATTTTACTCTGAGCTCCGACTTCACATATTTTTCATACCAATCCGACAGGCAAGTGCTTGTTGTGACTTCACGCATTTTAGTTAAAAAGCACATACGGGCGGTTTCCAAAATCATTTCCTTCTGTATTTTATATGTGTTAATCAGTCCAACCTGCACCTTTACAGATGGGGAGGACCGATTATCCACAATTTCGCGAACTTTACCGGCAACAAGTTTAAAGCAAGCATCAATGAAATTCATTGGATCAATGAAATTTTGGGAATTTGAAATTGTCCCGGAATAAATTCTATTTTTAAATGCACTAAGCCTGTCTTCAAGGACTAAGCGCGATACTGCTGACTCACCTATCGTTGCTGCATGATCATGACTGCATAAGGCTGCCCCTGCACCGGCATACTGGCGGCTGGAGCCGGGCGAAGGGCTGGCATACTGCCGGCTGGAGCCGGGCGAAGGGCTGGCATACTGCCGGCTGGAGCCGGGCGATGGGTTGTTGAAGTGGCGGCTGGGTCCCGGCGATGGGCTGTTGAAGTGGCGGCTTGACCCCGGCGATGGACCGGCATACTGTCGGCTGGGTCCCGGCTGTGGTCGACTTGGGCCCGGCGATGGACCGGCATACTGTCGGCTGGGTCCCGGCTGTGGTCGACTTGGGCCCGGCGATGGACCGGCATACTGTCGGCTGGGCCCCGGCTGTGGTCGACTTGGGCCCGGCGATGGGCGGCTGGGCAGGCGAGGTGCTGCTGCTGTGGCGGGCGGTCGGCTAAGTCCTGACGTCTCCCATGGTCGCCATATTGGTGGCGGAACTGCCTCGTTGTCCTGGTGTCCGCCGCCCCCTCTGAAACATAAAAAGAAGAAAAATGTTTTAGTATCATGAAAAACATAATTTTGTAAGCATAAAATAATATAGGTAAATTACTGATGTACTGGACTTACCGATATTCCAGTGTGCTGGTGGTTGTGGAAGAACCCATTGTGGTGGCGGAGTTGGCGGCATGCTATGTGGTGGTGACATGCTCTGCGGCACATCCACGTCAATATTTGGGAGCATGCTCCATTGTGAGGAATCACAAGCTCTTTTTGGGCTACTTATTTCTTGAGAATTTCCCTTACGCTTCTCTGGGCGTGATGCTTCATCTGAAAAAGAAAAAAAAATGTATTAGCAATAGTTATAAAGACATGGAAAAAAAATAATCTATAGATAAATACGTACTGAAATAAAAAAGGTCGCTGAATGAAATATCCAAATCACCTGCGAACAAATAAATTAATAATATAGACTACTGCTTCAGCACTATACATTTTCATAAATATAGTTACGTTAAAAAAATATTATCATTACCGAAATCATCCTCAGCGAGAATTTCATCAATGTCTGAAGCAGAAAAAAAAAGCTCATCAGTATATGTGAAAGAATTTAAAACAGCCAGAAAAACAAGTTAAATAACAATAATTTACTTACCAATATCGCTGAATAAGCTAAGATCCTCAGAAGACATTGCGATGATTGAAGTTTTCAGCTCGACGACTCAGAGACGACTGGATGGCAGAAGGGGGGTCTCAGCCCTATTTATACACGCGTCTGGAGCCAAGGAGAATTGGTGTGGGAAGACTGTGCCCACGATGATGAATGTAGTGGCGCAGCTGTGTGTATTCAATTACGAACCCCCATCATGCAGCTGCGAGGGGAGCGATAATTCGAGTGTGGTGCAGCTGTGCTCATTCAATTACGAACCCGCATCCTGCAGCTGCGTGGGGAGCGATAATTCGAGTGTGGTGCAGCTGTGCTCATTCAATTACGGACCCGCATCCTGCAGCTGCGTGGGGAGCGATAATTCGAGTGTGGTGCAGCTGTGCTCATTCAATTACGGACCCGCATCCTGCAGCTGCGTGGGGAGCGATAATTGATGGCTTCCGGAGGGGAGCAATAATTGATGGCTTCCGGAGGGGAGCGCAGCTGTGCACATTCAATTACGAACCCGCATCCTGCAGCTGCGTGGGGAGCGATAATTAGGGTGTGGCGCATTCAATTACGGACCCGCATTCAATTAAACTCCCCTAGTTCCTCGGCTCCCCTCCGCTCCAAACTGTCTGCAAAGACAGGTCCATAAGAATACATGGGGAAAAAACTGTCCGCTGACCGCTGTACATAAGGAAATAATAAGATCAATCTGAGATTACAGATGTGAGACCCCCTCCCCGCAATTCAATTAAAATCAATTAAGGCTCCCCGCCATGGGGGAAAAAGTGGGCTCACTCCATCCTCCATAAGAATACATGGGGAAAAAACTGTCCGCTGACCGCTGTACATAAGGAAATAATAAGATCAATCTGAGGTTACAGATGTGAGACCCCCTCCCCGCAATTCAATTAAAATCAATTAAGGCTCCCCGCCATGGGGGAAAAAGTGGGCTCACTCCATCCTCCATAAGAATACATGGGGAAGAAACTGTCCGCTGACCGCTGTACATAAGGAAATAATAAGATCAATCTGAGGTTACAGATGTGAGACCCCCTCCCCGCAATTCAATTAAAATCAATTAAGGCTCCCCGCCATGGGGGAAAAAGTGGGCTCACTCCATCCTCCATAAGAATACATGGGGAAAAAACTGTCCGCTGACCGCTGTACATAAGGAAATAATAAGATCAATCTGAGGTTACAGATGTGAGACCCCCTCCCCGCAATTCAATTAAAATCAATTAAGGCTCCCCGCCATGGGGGGGGGGGGGGAAAAATGGGCTCACACACAGGTCCATAAGGAAATAATAAGGTCAATCTGAGGTTACAGATGTGAGACCCCCTCCCCGCAATTCAATTAGCATTAATTAAAATCAATTAAGGCTCCCCGCAATTCAATTAAAATTAATTAAAATCAATTAGACTCAATTAAAATCAATTAAAATCAATTAAAATCAATTAAAATCAATTAAAATCAATTAACCACGGGGGTGTTTTGGTCCGGGGTACGAGCTCACTCCGGTGTATTGACACTACTCACATTGTTATACTGTTGCTCTCGTTTCAGATCACTGTTAACTATGTCGGTGGCCGGGCGATCAGGTGATGGCAAACCATAATGATTAAGTGGTAAATTTGAAATTAAAATACGTAAAACTTCGATTAACACTAATGCTTCATTATACATCTCTGGTGTGAAATCTAGATTTGGACATAGGTTTGTTTATTTAACTCGGTGTAGTATGTCTTCAGTCATACTGTTTTTAAATTTTTTTCAAAAAATCTATTACTGTGTTGGATAACATGTTGTCAAAATAATTGCAAACAGTTGACGAATACTATTCTGCGTGGATGACAACGCTGCATCAGCAAGTGTCAGGTCCCAATGATTGTCGTCCACCAGCAACTGCAACTCGCGACATGCATCTTGATATGTATTGAACACTCGACCATTAACTGTTCGTAAAAATTCGAAAGAGGTTGGTCCTGGAACATTCACCAATAACAAACGCAAAAAAAGCGTTCACGTTGTTTCGGATGTACTGTGTGGAGTCGTCCTAATGTCTTAGCTTTGAATATGCCTCCGATCAAAGGATGTGGATCTCCTTGTTTACGTGGCTACCATTTTTTAACTAATTTGTTCCATGTAAAATAGCGTGGAACATCGGTATACAAAATATTTTTGCGAATTGACCGAACGCATCAGATTTTTTACACGATGTGAAAAATTCAGTTAATGTCGTTTTTGGTGGCTCAAGTGTTCTTTGTAGAATATTTTGTTCGGTGGAATATACACGTTGACCGATTTCAAGATGTACTGCAAGATGCTGGATAGAAGGGTCTCTTCCATGTATGGGAAAACTAAAAATATGCCAGATAGCTTCGTTGCTACTGCTGTATCTACCTATCAGGCCAAATACGACCAAATCACTGCCTTTATTAACGTATATGTAAATGTACTTAATGTATTTCACAGAACTGCAAAACTCGACATTAATATGAGCCTTATACGTTTTTGAAAGCAATGGTGAGTATGGTACCACCCACCGATTGTCAATTTCAACTTGTTCTAAAATTTTTACATTCGCATTTTAAATGTTTGGCCACCATTCTCAGAGTTTCTGCGGCGATACAACGGATAACCGTAGATATCCGTTATAGTATAATTCGTATATTCCTTTGGGAAACGCTTCTTACATTTTCCATCTTCCATGCATGGCGATGTCATGTTAAAAACACCGCACGGTCCGTGGATCGAGTGACTGGTAACAATATCAAACAATTCTTGATCAATTACCGGGTCCGGAATTTCGGCTGAAATTATTTGATCAATTTCTTCTGGACAGATTTTAACTTCAAGCCAAATCAAAATGTGAGAATGAGGCAAACCTCGCTTTTGCCACTCAATCGGATACAGATAGCAACGTGTTACCGAAAACCAAATGTTTTACGATTAAATCAATCAATGATTTTAATTTTTGTTTGAATACACGTGTCGTGATATCATAACTATGCATTGATTGTTGGTGTGGTAACAGCAAAATTTGTATTTCCTCCCCATCTCACAGCGGCATCGAGCATAACGAACGGGTGGACGCCCTGGCAAAACAAGCTATCCATGAGGGAGAGGTAATCAACATGCAACTCCCGATCTCGGATATAACACATAATATCAAAGTAAGAGCCAAGGAAAAATGGCAAGAGGAATGGACGATCTCCTCAAAAATCAAAGCCTCATATTATGCAACCATTCAACCGAACATATCTCCAAAACCTTGGTTTTACAATTGGAACAGTAGCAGACGATTAATCACTACGATATCGAGAGCCCGTTTTAACCACGGTAACTTCCCCAGCCACCTACACCGAATAGGGTTGAGAGATTCCCCATACTGCGACTGCTCAGACCAGGCAATAGGAGACATCAATCACATAATTTTTTCATGCAATAAATACCAACAACTCCAGGACCAAATGATGAAAGATCTTGCCACGAACGGCTTCCCCTTTCCGACAAACGTAACCCTCCTACTTTCCAGCAACAACAAAGTAGTACTTAGCATCCTCGCCAGATACTTAAAAGACGGAGGGATAGAATTCTAACCAATCTTGTAAGCTAAAACAGGAAAAGACTATACTTCAAACCTAAAGCCCAAACCACAGCACAACCTCACTTCTGCGCAAGCACAACAACTAGTTTGGCAAAATTAACAGTATCCTCACCAATCTACCGATTGAGGCCAACACCAGATAGATCAACCCTCTACAGATTATTTGTCAAAGAAATACGGCGATTTAGACTAATCAGTAGAAAATAATGGATATACAGAACCGCCGATTACTAAGTCTAGTTGATGTATCGTCTAGCAAAGCTTTTTAGATTATGGTACTTAAGAAGGCACTTGAAATTTGAATATTGTAAATAGCATATACATTCCACAAGCATTGTAATAAGTTTTACCTAATATAGATAAGGAAATGTGTAAATAGATAAGTTACGCAAATGGATGTAAGAAGCTTTGTAAAAATGTAGATTGGCTGTATGGTCTCTAACCAAATGCCATTAAAATTAAAAAAAAAAAAAAATTTCCTCCCAATTCTGATTACATGGAAATGTAATAAAAAAATCTGGACGACCATAATGACGTACGTAAGTATCGCATCTCGTATATATTCCTGCATGTTCCGTGGACTGCCGATGTAGCTTGAAGGTAAAATAAATTCATTACCGATATCATTGGCATTTAAATTTTCATCTATACTGCCGAAAATAGCATCTTGTAAGCGGATGTATTCCTCCGATCGGAATTTAGCCTGGTTGTATCGAATAAATCGCAAACGTTCGTTTTCAATCTTTGCGTACATATCCACGACGTATTGATCATACATTTAACGTGATCGAAGGATATAGTTATCCTGATTACGTCTAATCATCAATCGGTGGGCGTAGTACTTCATTGAAGTAACTTTTTGATTTGTTTCAATACCTGAAAAAATAAGAAATTAAATAGTAAAGAAAAGTTAGAAAAATAAGAAATTGATATAGTGGGCCCGCGATAATCCGGCCTCTGTTCCGAATACCGTGTGTCTACTGTATTAATAAAATAAGGAATTAAATATTTGAATATTAAATTTACCAGTAACTGGATCACACTGTTTGATGTTGATGTGATATTCATGCTGCCAGAATATCAGTGGATACTGGAATGCGTTATACATACGGTGTATATCCGAAATTATTAGAGATGTTCCGACTAGTAGGTAAAGCCGACTATCCGGCCACTTTCATAGTCGGCGACTATTCGGCAAAGAGCGCCGACTATCCGGCTTCTTAGTACGTATAAAATGTATATAGGAGGTGTTACTTAAAATAAAAACCGTGATTGTTATTTAATATTTTTATTTTAGGATCAGTCTTACACATTTTGAAATGTAAAGCCATCTTTCCTGTGGTAATCACTCGTTAAAATTACTTAACTGTAAAAAAAAAATTCTCTGAGATTTATCAAAAAATTTAGTATCTTAATTAACAAACAAAACAACATAATATCTTCTTATCTTCAATAAATATTTGTAAATATTTCTTCTTATTGAAACGAAAGAGCAGGATTTTTTTTTTTTTTTTTTTTTTTTTTTTTTTTTTTAAACAATCTAAGTAATATTGATACAAGATTGCATGTACATGATGTACTGTAAAAAAAATATTAACTGCATCATGAAACAAAAACAATCAGTCATATGATTTATAACCGTACATAATCTAATCAAATCAAATTTGTGAAATACAAAAATGTCATCTCCTTATATTTTTTTATTACTTACTTATATTTTTTAATTAAAGGTAAATTATGATGTAACAAGACTAAAGCTTCTGCCCTATCTGGCAGCAATCGATTTATTTTTGTTCCGTATAAGTTCCCGGCCTCAGAGAACAATCGCTCACTGTAAACGGAACTTGCGGGACAACTATGGTACACTTTTCAGAGATTCTAGTAAAAATTGAGAACTAATGGTGATGAGGTCCTTTGTCTCGAAAAACTGTTGCTTATATCTTGGATCCAACAACGTAGCCAGGGTGAAGACAATGTTATGCTCCAATTCGAACCTACTCTTCAAATCATTTTCCAGGAGGACTTTCATTTCCATGATTTCTTTGTTTTCATCATTGTAAATTTCTAGATATTTCTGTAAGGTTTTCAGATGAGATATTACTTCAGACACCGAAGAGCAACTTGAACTTATAATCTTGGTAATCTCTTCAAATGGCTTCAGCAATTCAATGCTTTTTCCGAGTATTTTCCACTCTTCAGTAGACAAATTTTCGAAATTTACCGATGTTTCAGCCATGTATAAAGAAACACCCCGTTTTTGTTCTATAAGGCGAGATATCATTTAGTACGTGGAATTCCATCTGGTACATACCTCTTGGACAAGCTGGTAGTCTGGTAAATTTAGTTCTTGCTGCAGATCACGAAGTTTTAACTGAGCCTAATTAGAGTGGTTAAAGTGTGTGACAATTCTTCTTGATTTCACAAGTATTTGTGTCATGGTATCATGGTTCAAAGCAGTATTGATTGCTAGTAGTAGAGTATGTATGAAACAAGGTACTCCCTTAAAAACTGAATCGTCGATTCCTTTCGTCACATTTCTACAGTTGTCTCGCACAACGGCGTGAATTTTGATTGTATCTGTATTCCACATAGCTGGAATTTCTTCTAAACAATTTTTGATATTATTGGCAGTATGTGTTTCTGGAAATGTTTAATTTGCAATACTGCGTAATGACATTTGAACTATTGTCAAGCCAGTGAGCTGTAAAACTCAAAAAACTTTCCTTGTTATTTGTGTTTGTCCACATGTCGGTAGTGACTGAAATGGCAGCTGCACTCAGCACTCCTCTTCGTATTTCAGATTTAGTCTCTTCGTAAAGATGAGGAATGATGTTTTCTGTGAAATACTTTCTGCCGGTATGCTATATTTTGGATTAACTTTTCTCATCAAGTTTCTAAAGCCAGTATTTTTAACAATTGACAACTGCTGGTTGTCAAGTGCAATCATCTCACCAATCGCAATATTGATGTCTCTCGATCTTGAGTCTTCACGTGACCATTGCACAGCAAAACTATCTTCAATATTTTGCTGGCTTTTCTGACATAAACTGACCTCTGACGACACTGAAGTTGGCGGAGTAGGCACTGTTGTTGGTAGTTCATATATTTGGATTTGCGACTGGGATGAATCGTCTGTGGTGGAACATTTGATCACAGAACCTAACTGAGGTATCAGGGTTGGATGTCGGTATTTGATATGGTTGTTCATACTCGTAGTATTTGCTGTTTTTCCCTGTCCACCACGGGAAATTATCATTTGGCACTGATTACACTTCACTTTACGCGAATCATTGTCCAATTGATAAAAAAAAAAAAAATCCGTACACGATACTTTCTATTTGGCATGATTAAATTAATTTTAATTATCTTTCACTTCAATGAATAATAACAACAATGTTGTTCTTATTTTTTACACAAAACTACCGCTCTGACCCGTGCACAAGCAAAAATCAAGAAACAATGCTTGCGCGAGAATCAGCTGTAAACGAAGTGTCACGGAAATTGCCGAATACCCCTGAAACCGTGATCGGCTTGGCCGACTAGTCGCCCTCTTTACAACCGACTAATCGGCTAGTCGGCCAAAGTCATAGTCGGAACATCTCTAGAAATTATACGGAAATCTCGACGTGTGATTTTAATGGTTCTATTGTTAACTGGATCACAAACTATAATAACTGCAACTTCATCTGCAGTTGGCGCGTTGAACCTGCCAGCGTGTTCTCCTGATGGTAATTTGTCAGCTTTGATGACAATTTCATAGTTGTCATTTTTTAATTGTGACGACACTCTTTTAAACAATTGAATAAGTTGATTAATATTTTCCAAAAAAATTTCCAACAATACCAAAATTGCTCTCTCTTCTGCTTGTTCCATGAAATTATACTGGCACCGAGTTGTCACGCGTTCTAAAGAGATTTGGGGAAACTTCGGGACATCATTAGGCATCGGCATCAACGACCCAATCTTATGGTACGCCTGCAGGGGCGTAGCTACTATGGGGCTAGGCGGTGCAGTGCACCGGGGCCCTCACGCTCAGGGGGCCCCCAAGCATACCTCAAGGGGCCCCAAAGCGCACCTCTAGGGGCCTTCAAGCGCAGTTTAGAGGGCCCCACGAGCCTTCACGGCAAACTGGCGACCTTTTTTTTTTTTTTTAGCTCTACCGTCGCCGAAGGGGCCCCTGAGAGTACAAGAGCCCCTCACTAAGGGCCCTCGCTGTGCTCAGGGGGGCCCCAACCACTGCTCAGGGGCCCCTAAAGAATAATTCAAGGGCCCTCATCCTCAGTTCAGGGGGCCCCTACCAGCACACAAAGCAAAAAAAAAAATTTTTTTTGCACCGGGGCCCTTGTTGACCTAGCTACGCCACTGTACGCCTGACTTTTATTTTGAATGTAGTTTCAAAATGACGTTCATCAGATGTGAGATAGCAAATTTTAGTTGATCCAAAAACGTCATCTGAGCAGGAATTGAATTTGCGTGTCTTGCGCAGAAACAATTTCGAATCGGTTGATCCGCCAGCAAGAAGTGGTTGTAAAGGTTCCGGCGGAGTGGGAAGTGGTAACAATACAACTTTTCCTGATGCACAACACAACAACACATGCCAGGTGCTTCATTGCGGAATTTCAACGCCTGACAGTATTGGCATACTTTGTCCATAGCACCGATTGCAATTTAGAATGTGCAGAGTAATCAATGTCTGGTGCATATTCGAACGCAAGACGAACAAATGATACACGTGTTAATGCGTCTCTCACGTTCTCTTTCTCTAAATGTAGCGATGTGCTGTTCTCGTTCCGCTCTTGTTCTTTGATACAGGGCGTTCGCCGGGAAACGCAACCCACTGTTAGCGCTACAAGGAAGAAACTGCTCCCGGCGAGCGAGCGCTCAGTTTCCGGCATTGTTCGACCGTCGGCCGCGGACTATTTCATAATAATTACGCTTCATAAACTTCATAAACTTGTGTGCTAAGCATTTAAATGTGACGTAATTCATTAGCTTATCTTATAAAAGATACTGGAAGTGTTGACCCTCTTGTGTAATGCACATTTCACATCTTCTGAACATATTTCGAGACACACGCTGCCCTAACTGACTTAATGATTTTTTGGGTGACTGTTCTAGTCGAAAAGCGATATCGTCAATTTTCTCCTCTGTGAGAATACGGTTGACCGACAGTCTCTTTTTGTTAAAAAATGAACCCGTTTCTCTTACTTTTTTAACCAGACGCAGAATTGTTGATTTAGCTGGCAGTAAAGCGCCAGGAAATTCGCGACGAAATTGACTGCGACACTTTTTAAACGACTTCTTCTTCACATATGTATCGTAGAGAAATATTCTTTGTTGCAAACTGTAACGTACCATAATTTTACTCACACTCAAACACGGTACAGATTAATAAGAGTATGAAGCCCTAAACCAGCCAAACCGCAAAGAAACGTTTATTCACAACACTGATTAATAAGAGACTGAAGTCACAAACTATCTACAATGCAAAGAAACCGTTCTTAACAATTTAAGGGTCACTGCACTGCACTGTTGGGGCAGCGGAGGTATTAAACAGTGCGGTGATTCACGGTGCCGCGTGGCGGAAACTGCTGGCTTCACTGACCGAGGAAGTTGCCGACGGCAACAGACTGGGAGGGTAGCGTTTTCCGGCGAACGCCCTGTATATTGTGTCGCAGGTGTTCATCACGCTGTTCTTGAGATTGTTGCATACGACGCTTTGCTGTACTGATTCTTTGAGCTTCGTTACGTACCGCGATTTGTTCTGCTGATTGATGAGCCCTCTCAACGCATTTGCGTCGTGCCTCTCTGCTACACGAATTGTTGAGGTTAGATTTTTTGGTGGCATTTCACTGAAATTTATAATTGCAACAATTAAAATAAAATTAGTTGAATTACCACAAAAAGTGCCTTTCTAAAAGCCTTAAACTAAGACACTATAATAGAGTGCTGAAACCGAAATGCCTCTATGTAAGTAAATGCCTGATATTAAAAAAACAATAATTATAGTTCCCTGTGGTCTTAATTATCTGATGACAGGGCTTCTGTCAGCTGCACATTCCACCCCTGTCGTCGCCGCCTTAACCTAACCCGGCCTTAATCACGCTCAAGTTAACGGCACTTATAAATAATTACAACCCATTGTCATATGACAAACATTGAACGAACATTTAATTCGCAATAATAAATAATAAGATAAATAATCGAGATAAAAACTATTCTATCTTTTAAGTTGGACCAAATTACACACAGTAAGCCAAATTTAATTAAAATCAGTTAAGTAGTTTCGAAGTTCATCTCGGAGAAACATCGTGACGCGAGATTTTATATATATATAAAGATAAGCAACAGGGAATAAATTACTTGCACACTCGGCTTAACCAGTCATTTTTAACGGTCTTTGAGACTAGATGATATGATAAAGAACCAGTGTACGGATCCAAATGAAAATAACGTTGAAATTTGATAACCTCTGCTATCCTGTCGCCCAGTTCGCGATATTGAAAGATTATTACATCACCACTACTCGCACCAGCTAACACATCGCGGTGCCGCAGCGAAATAGACCGACAGTGTGCGCTGCAATCACTAAATCTTAGATCCACCTCTGCTACCCTGTCGCCCAAGTCATGACGTTGAAAGTTTATTACATCACCACTACTCGCACCAGCTAACACATCGCGGTGCCGCAGCGAAATAGACCGACAGTGTGCGCTGCAATCACTAAATCTTAGATCCACCTCTGCTACCCTGTCGCCCAAGTCATGACGTTGAAAGTTTCTTACATCACCGGGACTCGCAGCTGCTAATTCATCACGGTGCCGCAGCGAAATAGACCGACAGTGTGCGCTGCAATCACTAAATCTTAGATCCACCTCTGCTACCCTGTCGCCCAAGTCATGACGTTGAAAGTTTCTTACATCACCGGGACTCGCAGCTGCTAATTCATCACGGTGCCGCAGCGAAATAGACCGACAGTGTGCGCTGCAATCACTAAATCTTAGATCCACCTCTGCTACCCTGTCGCCCAAGTCATGACGTTGAAAGTTTCTTACATCACCGGGACTCGCAGCTGCTAATTCATCACGGTGCCGCAGCGAAATAGACCGACAGTGTGCGCTGCAATCACTAAATCTTAGATCCACCTCTGCTACCCTGTCGCCCAAGTCATGACGTTGAAAGTTTCTTACATCACCGGGACTCGCAGCTGCTAATTCATCACGGTGCCGCAGCGAAATAGACCGACAGTGTGCGCTGCAATCACTAAATCTTAGATCCACCTCTGCTACCCTGTCGCCCAAGTCATGACGTTGAAAGTTTCTTACATCACCGGGACTCGCAGCTGCTAATTCATCACGGTGCCGCAGCGAAATAGACCGACAGTGTGCGCTGCAATCACTAAATCTTAGATCCACCTCTGCTACCCTGTCGCCCAAGTCATGACGTTGAAAGTTTCTTACATCACCGGGACTCGCAGCTGCTAATTCATCACGGTGCCGCAGCGAAATAGACCGACAGTGTGCGCTGCAATCACTAAATCTTAGATCCACCTCTGCTACCCTGTCGCCCAAGTCATGACGTTGAAAGTTTATTACATCACCACTACTCGCACCAGCTAACACATCGCGGTGCCGCAGCGAAATAGACCGACAGTGTGCGCTGCAATCACTAAATCTTAGATCCACCTCTGCTACCCTGTCGCCCAAGTCATGACGTTGAAAGTTTCTTACATCACCGGGACTCGCAGCTGCTAATTCATCACGGTGCCGCAGCGAAATAGACCGACAGTGTGCGCTGCAATCACTAAATCTTAGATCCACCTCTGCTACCCTGTCGCCCAAGTCATGACGTTGAAAGTTTCTTACATCACCGGGACTCGCAGCTGCTAATTCATCACGGTGCCGCAGCGAAATAGACCGACAGTGTGCGCTGCAATCACTAAATCTTAGATCCACCTCTGCTACCCTGTCGCCCAAGTCATGACGTTGAAAGTTTCTTACATCACCGGGACTCGCAGCTGCTAATTCATCACGGTGCCGCAGCGAAATAGACCGACAGTGTGCGCTGCAATCACTAAATCTTAGATCCACCTCTGCTACCCTGTCGCCCAAGTCATGACGTTGAAAGTTTCTTACATCACCGGGACTCGCAGCTGCTAATTCATCACGGTGCCGCAGCGAAATAGACCGACAGTGTGCGCTGCAATCACTAAATCTTAGATCCACCTCTGCTACCCTGTCGCCCAAGTCATGACGTTGAAAGTTTCTTACATCACCGGGACTCGCAGCTGCTAATTCATCACGGTGCCGCAGCGAAATAGACCGACAGTGTGCGCTGCAATCACTAAATCTTAGATCCACCTCTGCTACCCTGTCGCCCAAGTCATGACGTTGAAAGTTTCTTACATCACCGGGACTCGCAGCTGCTAATTCATCACGGTGCCGCAGCGAAATAGACCGACAGTGTGCGCTGCAATCACTAAATCTTAGATCCACCTCTGCTACCCTGTCGCCCAAGTCATGACGTTGAAAGTTTCTTACATCACCGGGACTCGCAGCTGCTAATTCATCACGGTGCCGCAGCGAAATAGACCGACAGTGTGCGCTGCAATCACTAAATCTTAGATCCACCTCTGCTACCCTGTCGCCCAAGTCATGACGTTGAAAGTTTCTTACATCACCGGGACTCGCAGCTGCTAATTCATCACGGTGCCGCAGCGAAATAGACCGACAGTGTGCGCTGCAATCACTAAATCTTAGATCCACCTCTGCTACCCTGTCGCCCAAGTCATGACGTTGAAAGTTTCTTACATCACCGGGACTCGCAGCTGCTAATTCATCACGGTGCCGCAGCGAAATAGACCGACAGTGTGCGCTGCAATCACTAAATCTTAGATCCACCTCTGCTACCCTGTCGCCCAAGTCATGACGTTGAAAGTTTCTTACATCACCGGGACTCGCAGCTGCTAATTCATCACGGTGCCGCAGCGAAATAGACCGACAGTGTGCGCTGCAATCACTAAATCTTAGATCCACCTCTGCTACCCTGTCGCCCAAGTCATGACGTTGAAAGTTTCTTACATCACCGGGACTCGCAGCTGCTGATTCATCACGGCGCCGCAGCCAAATAGACCGACGGAGTGCGTTGCAGTTGCTAAATCTTAGATTTACCGAAATCTGCAACGGTTGCACAGCAGCCCTCTCTTCTCCTGGTAGGGAGCATGGAGGACGGAAAAGAGGCGAAACACCGCTAAATCTGTAAGCCTCCTGGAGAAACTCGGCTCTTACTGCGCATGCGCGGCGGCCATAACATATTTCCCAAAACCTTGCCCTTTTTGCACTGTTTGCTGGTGAGAATATAATATTTTATAACATTTCAATTTTTTTTTTATAATGCCAGCTTGTGCTGGATAAGGTTGCACAAACAGTCCAGACAGGAAACAGCCTGGAATATCGTTTCATGAGTTAGTATATTGTAATTTTTGTTCTTGAAATGTTTAGTAGGTTTCTGCAACAGTAGGGCCCATCATTATAGATTTATTCATTGGCTTCAATTGGGTGACATTGTTCTCAAATATTTGTTGTTGTAATGTAGACAATCAGTACATAATAGGCTAGCCTTATTGTAAACGAGTGTTGAAAGTCTGTAGTTCGCAATGAAATTTATGTGTTCAGGTAGGCAGTACTAGAGATGAGATTTGATGATTGATTCTGATGTAAACCGACGAGACTAATCGAGAATCAGGAGTAAATTTTGTTAATTTCTCCCTCAGTTTTCGAGATATCGACTATCAACAATTAGTTATAGGTATATTTCCTTGTGGCTTTGGCGACGTTTTTATTCTGGTCCAGGCCGCGTTTCAACGTAATCACAAGTGGTAGTAAAGAAGTAAAACACCCACTCTGCATGTCCCCAGCGCGTAGTTCGTAGTGGCTTTGGCAAAAAAAAAAATTTGGTCCAGGTCGCATCCCAACCTAACCACTTCAGTTTTGAGACTTGATCTCGGGAACTAAGCGTAATATCGAAAAATTTTGTTCTTTGCTTTCAATTTGTCTCGTCGTGTTTCATAAGAATTTAAGAGTATAATAAAATTTGACTGCGGGGAAATTTTTCTTCTGAATTTCTACCTAAAACACATCACTTTTGAGACAGTATATCTCGAGAACTAAGCAGGAAATATTTTTAACAAAATATCATTCATTTTTTATTTGTCTCGTCGAGTTACATAATAATTCATCACCAAATTGCAGTGCACGATTGTCGTATATTCCCTCGAGGTGTTTGTGCATATTCCCCGTGTTTCTACGGCCGTGCAATACGGCGACCTCCCCAACCCACTTCTCTCTACCCGGCTTCACTCTTTTCCTTCCTCCATGGTACAGAGCTGCTCTGTCTGACAGGTGTCACGTGACAGTGTCACTGCCGGCCCACCGCTCACGGCTCCTTGTCCGAAGAGCGACCACCTCAGCCCGCGTGCCCACACATTACTCGTAAATTTTTGAAATGAATTATGAAACAGGCAAATAGCTGAAGTAGTAATTCTATGAAGCGTACTGTATCACACGCTTTACTCAGCATAAAACTAAGGTAGAGAGGTAAAGCCAAAGATCTGAGCGACTACTTCAAGTTCTGTTGGAACTCGAGAATTTCGCAGCACAACATACTTTCCGTAATTAATTAATTTAATAGCTAACAAGCAGCTGCATCAGCTTAAAAAGGGGACCTGGTGTGCTGCAGGACTGTTTAGCACAGCTTCTCAAAGCTATTCACTGGATGAGTAAAGATTTCCTCTTCACGCTCCCTGAATACAGCATCATCGCCTGTGTTTTGAAAACTATTGTAAATTGTAGAATGGTATTAAATAGGTAGTTAATATGACTTGCACCAAAGTTATAACGCTGTTATCTGAAATTACATGTCAGTGGTTGAGATGTTACAGGATACAACATTTAGCAGTTTAAAACTTTCATTATAATCTAATAATATATGACGCAAGTTTTTGCCATCGATGGCATCAGCTGTCGCACCATGACGTCACTCTATGACATCGGACTAAGATGTCACGCTTCCAGCCTTCGCTGCACTCCAAAAATCGAACGGAGATGTTCGAGATTAAGCGCGTTATTTAATAACTAGCCAAAACGCCCGTCAAAAATGATGGGTTTAACGGACTGTTCTGGCAATTGATTTCTTTTTGGTTGTTTACCTAAATAGAAATTTTATAAAATAAAGCTCACTATGCTGCAATTTCTCGTCCCTTGTGATGTAGCAAAAAGTTTCAGTTGTCAATTTGGTCCAGGTTGCGTTTCAGCCTAACTACAATCTTCGCCAATATAGCCGGTAGAAAATCAAAGCTTCATTCACACGCGAATGTATACATTCCCTGAATCTCATGTCAATGTCATCATGCATCTATACCAATCATGCATCATGCTATACAAACTTTATCCAAAATCTTCACAGTTTCTTACAACTTTCTTACTGTCTATGATGATGATCGATGTTTTAACGCCTGGCACAGCTTACATTCGGCTGAAATAATGACCCCAGTGAAAACGAAGGATGCTAAAAATAAATCTTAACTTCTTACGTCATGTAATATTAGTTTCAATTGTGGTTTAGGTTGCATAGATCGCGAACAATTTGGAACTTCTTTCATTCAAACCAAGTAATCATATCACCAAAAAAGCAACTAATAATCAATATGACACTTTAAACAAAATTCATACTTTTCTTTCAGTATTGTAGCAATTCCTTTCTTATCAATTGTTGAAATAAATTGAATTGTTATAAAATAAATGCAATTCCTATTGCCTGGCGCTATGACAAAAGATTTCGGTTGATATCCTGGTCCAGGTTGCATTTTAAAACTAACCATATACGCGAGTAGTTTACATCGTGATTCATGATATCAAAACGTGACATAGTGCTTATGAAACCTGCTTAAATAACTGATAATAGCCAAATTTAACATGCTATTGCTGTGATAAGGTTCATTATTTATTTTTTTCCATGCTGGATTTCAACCTAACAACCACAATCTCGGGTAATACTGCCGCTACAAAATGAAAGCTTTAATCGCATGCGCATTGATGGTGATGCCATGTATCGCGACATAAGTATAAAATAAGTTGTTGTAAGAAGTGAATTATACAACGCAGGAATATATTTATATCCTATCAAGAAACGTTGCCAGCGTTTTTACAGTTGTTGCTGTACAAATGCTATCCTTGACGTGAATATTTGAATTGGCGGCTTTGTGTTGTGTTAATTCGTAATTTTCATGTTGCTTCACGTCTAACGTAAGCTGCCTTTTGCTTTCATGTACACTTTTTCTTAAAAGGTATGACCATAGGAACGTATGTGGTAAATTTCAAACGAATAGCACAATTCTTTGGACCTCGTTTTTATTTTGCCATAGCCAATAATATCACAAAACGTACGTGTGCAACAGTTTTCCGACCAAAACGACAATTCATTGATGAGATACATTACGCAACAACTCAAATTTCATCAAAAACATTCAATAAAAAAGAAAGGTAATAAACCAAAAATCTGCAACGTGATTCAGACCGATATTACAACGTTCGAATAGCTGTCATAGTTACACATTGCGGAAATCCGTAATAGCCTCAGTAATATTACTCAGTAAAATCAAAGAAGATTAAAATAAATCTGATAAACTTACATTATTAATTGTAGTGTAGGCTGCACAATTCGAGTTGAGTGGGCAACTATTTCGGTTCAAACGAATTAATAATTTCAATAATAGGGTAGAAGATTAAATTATTTTGAAAAAAAGCTAAGTTATTCATGCCCTGTGCCGTAGCGTCAAATGCCAGTTGTAATTCTGATCCATTTTAAGTAACACTTTAACCAAAATTTTCTCAACATTGATGCTCGAAATACAAAGCTTTTATCTTACAATATCTATGGACAAAGAATTTAAGGAATACTTCAATATATCAAAAGAATATTACGTAAATATAAGCATCTAATGATTGATATATCGATTTTAACGCAATACATACTTTTATTTCAGTGTTCTGTGAGTTAATTTATTCACCGTTGCTTGGAAATGATATTAAATAACGCGCACTCCCACAAATAATATCGTAAAGCGTGACGTCATAGCGCAACGTCATAGCTTGACGTCACCGCGTGACATGACGGAGGTGTGACACGCTACATTAAGCCTATTATACTAATAGACAGTTCTATTTAGCAATGCATCCACGAATATGTTAACTGTCAGAACACTACGAAAAAGGCACATGTTCCGTTAAAATCGACATATTAATTATTATTTATTTTTTCTTAATTAATATTCGCTCAATGTAGATTTTTGTTATACACTCTGCACAGCGATACCGTTGTTACAGTAAGCTAACATATATCTACTGTACATGTCATCATAATGAATGTTATTTGATGAAAATTGTACTTAAGTCAGCGAAGAAACGGATTGTTAAAATACTGCATTCAATACGTCATTTATGACGGGCTTACAAGATATTTATATCCAATGTAGATAGTTTAAGTCACTTTTATAATATGCTGGAAGGAATGATTCGCCGAAACACTGAAATAAAGCTATGTACTGCGTTTAAATTAATATATTAGTTATTAGTTGCTTTTACCACTGATGTCACTATATCAGATACATGTAAATATTTCCTGCAGGTCAAATTTAGATCGTAATACAATGAATGTATTCGTACCCCGGTAATAGCATCTATGAATTTTGAACAGTTTTTTAATGGTTTTCGTGAATGTTCTATTACTTGAATCATTACTTAGTTTTGACTGAAGTAGTTCCATACTGATCGCGATCTATACAGCATAGACTACAGTTAAAACTAATATTACGTGCAATGACGTAAGTTATTAAGATTTATTTTTAATTTCCGTTGCTTTTGCTGATGCCACATTTCAGCCGCATGTAATTCTGTCAGCCATTCAAACGTTGTAGTATCGATATGAATCACGAATTTAAAGAAGAAAGGTGTAAGTAATCATGTTTATATCGCCATGTATTGCCTGTGATTGATTTATTGTTTTAGTGGCTGCAATTTTAGCGTAGTATGTGGTTAGGTTGAAATGTTATCTGGACCAGGATGGCAACTGAAAGTTTTCGGTACAGCGCTAGGCACGAGGAATTGCATTGAACTTAATTTTTTAACACTTCTATTTAGTTAAGCAACTGCATATAAATGAATTGCCAGAACACTGAAATAAGTATGTATTACGTTTAAATCGGCATTTAATTATTATTTGCTGCTTTTACTTAAATGATTACTTGATTTGAATGAAATTAATTCTAAATTGAACGCTTTCTATGCCCCCTACAGCACAATTGAAACCAATGTCACATGGTTTAGCGTAAGTAGTTAAGATTTATTTTTAGTATCCTTCATTTTCACTGATTTCATTTTACTGGGGTCATTATTTCAGCCACGTGCCAGACGTTAAAACATTGATTTGCATCACAAATAACAAAAACTAAAGATATAGGAACCTGTGAAAATTTTTAATCTGTAGTAGAACTCTGTTTATGCGCGTGTGGTGCAGGGTTTGAGTCCCGCAGATGACGCCAAAGTTCTATTTGGATGGCTGAGTGGATATTGATTGATTGACTGATTGACTACCGGACGTGTGATCACTAACCTGCCCGATATAATCGTCTTCTTGATGTTCTTCTTCTTGTTAAGACGACGGCCTTCTATCTGACACCAGCCGATTATTGATGACGCAGTATCGACAACTGTGGGGACTATAGTTGCCGAAACAACTATTGTCTAATAAAGATATTATTTTTTTTAAATTGAAGGCTGCGTAGAGTTCTTTGGCTTGAGTGATGTTAACCTGATACGGATTAGAAAGATTCTACGGAAGGAAACAGATGTTATAAAATAGTTCCAGTTTATTCGTCGTAAATCACACACAGACAGTTTCACAAACACTAGAACGTAATTTCTGTCTCACGCATCTTGTTAGCAGCAACCCCGATATCTTGAATTTAGACTCCGGTTGCCGAAATGGGGTACAACGTGGTAATGTTGGTAGTAAATCACGAAACACTCGCTACATCGATGCGTAAAGTTCGATAGTCCGAGGCGTACTGCAGCGTGTAGTTGCGAGCCAGCGATCGTGCGTATCTCAGCGCCTAGCGCTCACGTTATGCCTCACGGCTGTGCAGCTAGAAAGACGGCTAAATTCACACCACTTTTACACAATATTACCTCGGATTTATTTGGTTCCCTTACAAATCACGTTTTATATCGCGATGCATAATAACATTAAGATGCGATACAGGGAACTTATTAATTGACGTGTGAAAGCAGGTTTGATTTTCTAGAAGCAATATTAGCGGAGTCTGTGGCTATGCTGAAATGCAACCTGGACTATGCTGTCAACTGTTTTGCTACAGCACAAGGGACAAAGAATTACACTGAGCATTATTTTATAATTTTTTTATTAAGTTACACAACTGAAAAAAATGAATAGTCAGAACACTCCATTCAAGCCGTTATTTGTGACGGGTTTTGGGTCTAGTATATATGTATATATATATATTCTCCTGTGTAGGAAAATTCATCTTGAGCAGAAATGTGGTCTTTTAGCAGTATACAGTATGATGAGATATTTGACAGCCTGCAGGTTCATATTCGTCTCAAGGTAGGAATTTTTGTTGTTTTGTAAGCAGATTCTCTTCTATGGAAAAGCTGGTCTGCGTAAATGAAGTCACAGTTATCAAGCCTTGGCCCGGATACTTTAGATCTTAGGAAAGACTCCTGGCCGTCTTATTCCTAAATTTTGTAGCTTATCTATAACTCCAATCTTCTGATTGAGGACAACGTATTGAAGACCAAACAATATCTTTCCAACAGCGTAAACCGCTTTAGAGTTCGGGGAATTTTTAGATCCGCGTGGTGATGATTTGCAACATCCAACTTTTCTCCCCATTCTTCTTTTTCTGTGTTTAGCGGGGAGGAAAGAAGATGGCGCCGTTGGCAGTGCCTGTCCTGTGAACGACGTAATTTAAACTGCTCGTCTCCACCCTTCAACGTCCCTCTCAAAATTGTATCGTGAGTTTTTTTTTCATTCCTGTGAAACTGACAACAGAATAATTATCTAACCCAAATTTAATCTGCCCGCCACTCTACTCAAAGCGGATATAAAGCTGTGATCGAGTTAATTCCTGTTCCACGGTGGAGAGAAAAGTACATTACCGGGCAATGGATGGTGATTTGAGAATGTCTGGCAGCACTAAATGATTTCCCTGTGGGCTGCAATACAGAGATTTTTGAAGGATTTATAACATCGAGTTATTCCAACGGTTAATGATAAAAAATAATACACAGACGGAAAAAAAAAATCCCAACACCAAGAAAAAATTATTGTAGAGTAATGAAATTTGGACAATGCATTTGTCAAGTTAAAATGTTTAATTGATTAAATTTTCAAGATCACAGGTTAATTTAAGCTCAAGAAAATGCATTTCAAATGTGAAATACTGTTAAATTAATAGCCGGTGTAACCTCCAGAATTTTGAATGCAAGCCTGCAAACGTGAATGCATTGTGTCATACAGGTTTCGAATGTCACTTTGTGGTATGGAGTTCCATGCTTGTTGTACTTGTGCTGTCAATACTGGGACGGTCAGTGCTGGCTGTGGATGATGCTGGAGTTGTCGTCCAATGATATCCCATACGTGTTCAATTGGAGACAGATCTGGTGATCTCGCAGGCCAAGGTAACATGTCGACACTCTGTAGAGCACGTTGCGAGACAACAGCGGTATGAGGGCGAGCGTTATCCTGTTGAAAAACTCCCCCTTGAATGCTGTTCATGAATGGCAGCACTACAGGTTGAATTACCAGACTGACGTACAAATTTGCAGTCAGTGTGTTTGGTATAACCACAAGAGTGCTCCTGCTGTCATAGGAAATTGCTCCCCAGACCATGACTCCAGGTGTAGGTCCAGTGTGTCTAGGCCGCAGACAGTTTGGTTGCAGGCGTTCCCCTGGCCTCCTTCTGACCAACACTGGAGATCTGTTGTGTTTTCTGATGAAAGCAGGTTCTGCCTTGGTGCCAGTGATGGCCGAGTGTTGGTCAGAAGGAGGCCAGGGGAACGCCTGCAACCAAACTGTCTGCGGCCTAGACACACTGGACCTACACCTGGAGTCATGGTCTGGGGAGCAATTTCCTATGACAGCAGGAGCACTCTTGTGGTTATACCAAACACACTGACTGCAAATTTGTACGTCAGTCTGGTAATTCAACCTGTAGTGCTGCCATTCATGAACAGCATTCAAGGGGGAGTTTTTCAACAGGATAACGCTCGCCCTCATACCGCTGTTGTCTCGCAACGTGCTCTACAGAGTGTCGACATGTTACCTTGGCCTGCGAGATCACCAGATCTGTCTCCAATTGAACACGTATGGGATATCATTGGACGACAACTCCAGCATCATCCACAGCCAGCACTGACCGTCCCAGTATTGACAGCACAAGTACAACAAGCATGGAACTCCATACCACAAAGTGACATTCGAAACCTGTATGACACAATGCATTCACGTTTGCAGGCTTGCATTCAAAATTCTGGAGGTTACACCGGCTATTAATTTAACAGTATTTCACATTTGAAATGCATTTTCTTGAGCTTAAATTAACCTGTGATCTTGAAAATTTAATCAATTAAACATGTTAACTTGACAAATGCATTGTCCAAATTTCATTACTCTACAATAATTTTTTCTTGGTGTTGGGATTTTTTTTTCCGTCTGTGTAGCTATTGTTTCCCTTTGATCACTTTCAAATACAATCAAAGGTTTCTACACTTAGTCCAATTATCAACGCGATTGGAATGACTTATGCAACGAAAACTTATTATTAAAGAAAACTCTTTTCGATTCTACCAGAACATTACAGGTCTTAATATCATTTTGACTCGTATGAGAAAATGTACACTGTACACAGTAAATTATTAGGACCATTTCCTCAAACGTTAGTAATGAGTTATACTCCCTGTTTTTTTAAATTTGAAAGTATTTTTGTTACTGATTTTTGAAATGACATTTTGTTTTACTGGATATTAATTTCGCTGACTTTCTGCTTTGTTATTGATTAGTAGAGAGTCATAAAAAAAAGAAATACAAAAAAAATGTTTTACTAAATACAGAATATTTGGTATTTATATTTAAATACTAAGCTATTATAGGGGAGAATGGCACTTTTTAATGAAACGAAACCAAATTAGAGTTTTTGTCTTTTTGCATGTGTTCATAAATACTTCAATTAAATAAAAATGCATAAATGTGTATAGAATTCTAAAGAAACTTAAAAATTATAGTATAATAGTGAAACATATAAACTTTATAATCACTTCACATTAAAAATAATCCATCAAGCTGGATCAATTCTCTCTTTTCATGATTTTTGCAAATTTCCCTGCTTCTCTCTTTTTAATATAAAACGACAGTATGTCAACATATTATAAATCTACATTCCCTGCGTCTTCGATACGCTGCTGAAATCTTTAATCTTATTTCGTGACATTATTATGATGAATACGCAGTTCCTGTACTTTTTAGAAACCCAAAAAGGTTTGCGCAACTGTTTAGATAGTACATGTAGAGAAGTACTTCAACTTTCATACGTTAGGGTATTTGATGACCAACGGAAATGACTTTTTCAATTTTGGTGAGACATCTTAGGAAACGTTGTTATAATATATTGAAAATAACCACAATGTGTTAGAAGAGCCATTGTGAATTCCTTCGTTAAGCCTGATTTAGTATGTACTGGGGGAATAACTTCTTCTCATTCTGCAAAAAGCTAATTATGATACGAATTATTTTTTTTTCTTCTATTATTCTATTATTTCTAAAATTTAACTTTTGGCATGGCTACAGGTCAAAATCAAAACCTTGTGAACTCAAGTTTACTAAAATCATCATATTTATCAAATCTGTCCTCCGTTCTGCATAAAAAAAAGGTTTTTGTGTGCTTGAGACTATTATATTTGGAGCCAGCGCCATAATTAAATTAATATTAACTTCCAAACATCAGTCGTCTTTCTGAGTAATTTAATACATCAAAATTTTCCGCTATTTATAATGGGACGAAACATAAATTCCATGAAGTCTGAATTTATATTTAGTTGGGTAGAACTATTCGACCTACCATTACTGACTGTGTAAAATCTGAATAATAAAACTCGTTCGCATAATGAGCACATTGACATATATAACCACAAACTGTACATAGACTGTAATGACCCAACCTCTAGAGCCTATATTAATTCATATGAGTGCTGCAGCTGTTAAATTATTCATATATCCCATGCAGGGAATCTGTAAGGATTTGGAATTCTCCGGAAATATTTACATTTGTAACAGAGAGTAAGAAAAGGATGGTAAGAGAAACAAGAGTCACTAACCCTATTATCCTAGTCAAGCACGCTGCCTGAGCCGTTGCAAGACGCCACTGACGAAGAAGGCTACACAATGTTTTAAACACACATGAATAACACTAGAAAGCGTGGTATCAGGCACTGTGACAACAGTCAACAGAATAAGGTAATATCACGATGACTGCCACAACTTGTGGGGTGGCGTGTAACTAGCTCAGCGGAGACACACCTTTTCTGATAATGTCAATTACCTGTGGGTGCTAAATTTAATGTCAACAAATAAAATAGATAATGTATAGTCCCCCTCCCCCCCCCCCCAAAAGAAAGAGTAGGCACAGCAGCAGCGATGAAAGTGACGATGTATAAAACATGTTCAGAGATATTTCTTACTTTCAATGTAAAACATTATTTTGTATTTGGAATTCTAAAGACCTGGAAATAAAAAGTATTCTTAATTTTGACTTTCTCTTCAATAATGATTGTTTTACTCTTTTAGTTAGCGAGTCTCCGGAATTTTGTACCCAATCTACGGAAATTTTAGCGGCCATCTACGGATATTCAAAGCCAAGAGTATGGCAGCACTGATTGGATTCATGAAGGAAGCTACCAGATATTCATCTACATCTACATCTACATTCTTACTCTGCAAATCACAAACATTGTGGGTGGCAGAGGGTGCTAAGCACCAATCCTAAACCCGCCCATTCCAATCCCGAATAGTGCGAGGAAAGAAGGAATACATATAAGTATCAGTACGGCATCTTATTTCTCTAATCTTATCCCTCCGGTCATTGCGACCTAAATAGGTTGGCGGAAGAAGTATTTCATTGCACTCGAAATTTAAATTTTTTCGCATATTCTCCAATAAATTCGAACGCAAGCTACGTCGTCTGTCTTCCAAACTATCCCAGCCCAATCTATGTATCAATTCTGCGACGCTTTCATAAGGGCTGTAACAACAAGTCACGAATCTAGCGGCTCTCCTCTGCACCCTCTCAACTGAGTCAATCAGAACCTTGCGATACGGGTCCCAAACCCCACAACAGTAATCCAGATGCGGACGCACTAGTGTTTTATACGCTATCTCCTTTGTTTGAGCATTACAATTCCTCAAAATACGACCTATGAATCGTAATTTAGAATTAGCCTTGCCTACGACGGAAGTTATGTGCATGTCCCATTTCATGTTGCTTTGTACTATCACCCCCAGATACTTCACGGAATCAACCGTGTCAATAGCTGAATTGTTTATTTTGTAATCGTGAACAAACTGATTCTTCTTGTTACTTATCCGCATTGCCTTGCACTTTTTGCAATTTAATGTAAGCTGCCATTTACGGCACCAATCGAAAATAGCATCCCAATCACGCTGAATTTCTAAGCAATCGTCGGAGCACCTTATTTCCCTATACATAACCGCATCGTCTTCAGCCCCCGGAATTGACGGTATTCATTATTGCATGATATCGAAGTTACCAAGGTCAGCAAAAACAACCCTATTGAAACTATACAACAAGTTTTGGAATGAAAGCCAATTCCCAGAATCCTGGACAACACAGATCATCGTGCCAATACTAAAACCAAATAAAGACCCAAGCAAAGCAGCATCATACCGGCCAATAGCATTATCATCCTGTATAGCGAAGACCTTCGAAAGAATGATCAAGCACCGATTAGAATGGTGGCTCGAGAATAACAACCTAATGCCCAATTCTCAATATGGTTTTCGAAAGGCAAGGAGCACCCTGGATAACCTAAGCCTGCTAACTACTGACATTGAACAAGCATTTTCAACCAATAGTTATCTCACAGCAATTTTTCTCGACATCTCTGGAGCTTATGATGGAGTAAACATTACGCTACTCATAAAGAAACTAAAAGCCCTGAATCTACCAAACATCTACCTCAAAGGAATATACAGATTGTTATACAAACGAGTCATATATTTGCGCAAAAGAGACAATACCATGTTCGGTCCTCGAGT
Organism: Vandiemenella viatica; assembly: GCA_031002005.1. Taxonomy (NCBI): domain Eukaryota; kingdom Metazoa; phylum Arthropoda; class Insecta; order Orthoptera; family Morabidae; genus Vandiemenella; species Vandiemenella viatica. Next base: position 811,272 of record CM061914.1, read on the forward strand.
AATTACCAAAGGCCTTCCACAAGGTGCAATATTAAGCCCGCTGCTATATGCAATCTACGTAGCTGACATAGAACTAATTATACCACCAGCTGTAAAGATCCTGCAATATGCAGACGATAAATTCATCTACACTTCATCCGCAAGTTTTACTTTAACAAGGAAAAGGTTAGAAGAAACAGCAAAAGCCCTAGAAAAATGGATGGAACAAAATCAACTCAATCTATCACCATCTAAAACCTCAGTGGTCATCTTCACTAGGAAATATCAACCAACGAGCCAGACACAACTACAATTAGGCCCATACTTATTCCAAATTAAAACATCTGTAAAGTTATTAGGTCTATATTTAGACAGCAGGCTTACCTGGGCACGACACGCTGAATACTTAACTGAAAGGACAGGGAAAGCCTTAAACATATTGCGAGCAGTAAGTCACGTCTGGTGGGGAGCCCACACAACAGCAATGTTAACACTATACCGCTCTCTCATCCGATCAATAATAGACTATGGAAGTATCTTTTATGGAAATGCCCCCAAATATGTACTGAAAAAACTGGACACCCTCCAATACCGAGCCCTAAGGATATGCTTGGGAGCAATGAAATCATCCCCCACTAATGCACTCCTGATAGAAGCGAAAGAGATGCCCCTGCGCATCAGAAGGGAACTAGTGACAAAGATTTTCCTCATCCGGCGAGCAGCAATAATGTCACATCCACTTCTTAACAAACTCAACACCTTAATGAAAATCAGAAACTCACAAGGAAACAAAAACCAAGAACGAAAACCTCTTCTGCTTAAATGTTTTGAACAGCTGAAGACAATGTTCCCATTGATACACAAAGACCGAGAGCTGCCAATTTACAGTTATCCATACAAACTGAACTTATATAAGACACCGACCTATCAACAACCATGCATCGAAACCTACAGAGGGAAAGCCAACAATTACATACAAAATCATATCTTGAACAACTGGCATGACTTCACAGAAATATACACTGATGGATCCAAGACCCCAGAAGGAGTGGGCTACGCTTTCTACTGCCCCACAACAGGAGCCTCAGGAAAGTACTCTCTCCCACTAGAGGCAAGCATATACACGGCAGAAATTCTAGCAATTACAGAAGCAATCCAATACGGAGTACAAAATTTCCAAAAAATCCTAATACTCACAGATGCAAAAAGCATACTTAGTAAAATAAAATATCAGAAATGGACCACACGTACAAACCCATATATATACAAAATCTTAGATCTGACACTACGGGCCAAGCAAGTAAATAAAGAAATAAACATCATGTGGATCAAAGGACACATAGGAATAATTAATAACGAAATAGTTGATGAATTGGCAAAGGCTGCAATAGTCGAAGGGAATTTTAAAGCAATCCCGTTACCATACACCGATTTCTACAACAGAGTAAGGAAAACATCTTACGAGGAATGGGAGAACGAATGGGAAATAACAAAACATGAAAAGGGAAGACATTACGCTACGATTCAACCCGAAATACCAATAAAACCTTGGTACCACTCTACAACTTGAGTAGACGACACGTGTCATCTCTAATAAGAATGAGACTAGGTCATGGGTGTTACCCAGCTCACCTACACCGCATCAGAGTAGCAGAATCCCCCTACTGTGAAGATCACCCTACAGAAATAGCCGACCTAGATCATCTATTTTTTGGTTGCAAGAAATATAACTCTCCACAAAACGAATTACTTCGCCGCATCACAAAACAAAAGGTCCCCTTACCAACCAGCATCGCAATCTTGCTGTATGAGAATAACCGACAGGTTATCCCGGCAATCATCAGATTCCTAGAAGAAACAGGTCTCCACATATGAAACAGATTTATAAAACGTCACCCAATTGGAAAAGACCATGAAATAACATATCAATAATAAATAGCAATCATCTATATAAACCAGATGTAAACCTCTTAACTAAAAAAAATAAAAAAAAAAAAAAAAAAAAAAATTGTAATTACAACTACTTGCGCAAATATATTTGTAAAACTCTATACAAATGTCTGTAAATAATTATAAGTTATTGTAATCATTGATGTATTGTAACTATTATTGTAAATTTTATCTAAATGTCTGTAAATAATTATAAGTTATTACAAACATTGAAATATTGTAACTATGACCGGAAATTTATGTAATTGTAAATATTGAAGTATAGTAACTATTATTGTAAAATTTTAAGTAAATGTCTATAAATAATTTTACATTACTGTAAACACTGAAGAATGGAAACTAATACTAGAAACTGTTATAAACATTGTAAACAGTACACGATGTATAAGACGTACACCTTATGATGTATGAGTTTGATGGCTGTATGGCAAAAGCCAAAGGCCAAATAAAAAAATAAAATAAAAAAAAACCGCATCGTCGGCAAACAATCGCAACCAGCATTTGACGTTGTCACCTAGATCGTTTATAAATATTAAGAAAAGAAGTGGACCTATTACACTTCCTTGAGGAACGCCCGAAGTAACATTTATCTTAGAAGAGGCTTCCCCGTCAACAACGACATACTGTGATCGTCCAGTTAGAAAATCACGTATCCACTCGCAAATCTGAGCCGAAATACCGTAAGCTCGAATCTTCACTAAAAGTCGGTTGTGTGGCACAGAATCAAAAGCTTTCTGAAAATCCAAAAAAAACTGCATCAACTTGCGAACCTGCATCTATAACTTTCATTATGTCGTGGGAAAATAGGGCCAATTGAGTTTCACACGATCTCTTCTTCCGAAATCCGTGTTGACATGGTGTAAGTAACTCGTTCTCATCTAGAAACTTCATTATGTTCGAGCATATGACATGTTCCAGAATTCTACTGCAGACCGATGTTAGAGATATGGCTCGATAATTCCTAGGATCACTCCGATCTCCTTTCTTAAAAATTACCTGGGCTATCTTCCAGCTAGAAGGTACTTTTCTCTCTTCTAGTGATTTACGGAATATATCTGACAGAAATGGTTCAATATCCTCCGCGTATTCAGAAAATACTCTTACCGGTATACCATCGGGACCCGGCGCTTTACCCCACTTCAGGAGTTTTAATTGCTTTACAATACCTACGCTATCAATTTCTATCGGATCCATCTCTAATTCCACACGATGTGGTAAAGTGGGGATGTTTTCCATGTTTTCTCGCGTGAATGAATTTTTGAATTCGGTGTTAAATACTGTAGCCTTGTCGCGTCTATCTTCAACTTCCCGTCCGTCTTTTATTAGAACTGGCTTATTGTTCCCACTACAACTAACTTTTTTTTACATACGACCAAAATTTCTTAGGGTTTTCAGTGAGGCTCTTAGAGAGAGAACTTTCACGAAAGTTATTAAAGGCTTCACGCACCGCATTCTTAACACGTCCCCATCTCCAATAGCTTATCTAAATCAGTCCGATGCATCGTCCTTTTTGATCGTGCATGTATCTTCCATTGCTTCTTGAGTAACCTTTTAACCACCCGTGTGTACCATGGGGGATCGTTCTCTTCCCTGATTGTCTGTTTCGGTATATGCAAGTTCATACCTTCCCCGAGTATATGTAGGAATCGATGCCACCTCTCTTCAACGGTGCCTCCTGCTACTAAGAAGGTGTGGTAATTATGCCTCAAATACGCTCTAAAACACTCTTTTGAAGCCTTTTCGAATCTGTAAACGATCCTCTCTTTTCTCTTTCTGCGCGTGGTTGTTAGTTTTACTGTAGCAATTACAGCTTTGTGATCACTTATTCCTGCGGTGGTAGAAATATTCATGAATAGTTCAGGCCTATTTGTAACAACTATATCTAGAATATTTTCGTTACCGTTGAGGCATCGCGTTGGTTCAGTTACGAGCTGTTCAAGATTGTGATTTGAGAAGAGGTCTACAATGATTTCGCAAGCTGCTTTATCCCTGCCCCCAGTAACGTGAACGTAATTAGTCCAGTCGATATCTGGCAAGTTAAAGTCACCTCCTAGCGTTATTGTATGGTCCGGAAATTGCCGTGCTATATTATTTACATTATTTCTTAAGGCCTCGGCAATATTTGCGCTTGCATTGGGTGGACGATAGAAGGAGCCTATCACAAGTTTTGTCCTGGCTACGTTGAGCTTGATCCATATGATTTCGCAGACAGTATGGACATCAATTTCGCTACATGGGAGGTAGTTACTAACAGCTATAAATACACCACCTCCTTGAGAATTCAACCTATCCTTACGGAAAACGTTCATGTTACTATTAAAAATTTCGGCTGACCTTATATCCGGTTTTAACCAACTTTCTGTGCCTATTACGATATCAGCATCTGTACTACGAATAACGTTTTCGAGTTCAGGCTGTTTATTAACTACTATAACTTTTAATGTTTGGGATTCTTTTAAGCTACCCCTAACACGCGGTGATGAATTTATCTTGGCTGTCCGCAACTGAATTTCCTCCTCAGGGTCATCCTCCCTCAGCCTAAAAAACCCCCCAATGCATTCCACACGGCCCCTGCCACCCGCGTAGCCGATTCCCGTGTGTAGTGCACCCCTGATCTATCCAAGGGATTCCTACAAGACTCAACCCCAGGGCGAAGATCAAGGAATCTGCAGCCATGACTATCACAGAAGCGCCGTAATCTCTGGTTCAGCCCCTCGACACGGCTCTGAACCAGAGGTCCACAGTCAGTCCTATCGACAATGCTGCAGATGGATAGCTCAGCAGAAATCTTGCGGCCAATCACCCTTTCTGCAAGTCGCCCAAAGGACGAGAGGATAACCTCCGACCCTAGGCGGCAAGCATGATTGGTGCCGACATGAGCCACAATCCGCAGCTGGCTGCACCCTGTCCGTTCAATGGCATCCTGGATGGCCTGTTCCACATCTCGGATCAGACCCCCCGGAATACACAATGAATGGATACCGGAATTCATCCCCGACCTCTTCGCCATTTCCCTAAGGGGTTCGATAAAGCGCCTAACGTTGGAGCTACCGACCACTAAAACCCCCTTCTGCAGTTGTCCAGACTTAACGGGCTGCAGGACTGAATCAGTTCCAGACAATGCGTCAAACCGGTTGGACAGAGGTACAAGCTCGCCTTCTTGGGAATCAGGCTTGCACGACTGCCCCCGCATGCGCCGACGACGTCCAGACACCACACGCCAGCCACCACTAGGCGACGGCCGCATAGATTCCGACATCTCGGCCTGGACTGCAGGTTCGATGACTGGTATGGGAGAACCTGCGAGCCGATCAGCGTCTACAGGGTCACCAATACCTCTCTCACTTGCGGCAGCTTCCAGCTGTGTAACTCTTGTTACCAAAGCTGCAAGCTGGGTGCGCAGGTCAGTCACCTCAGCCTGCGTCTGCACACAACAACCACAGTCCTTACACATGCTACCTTACATAAAGAAAAACTAAGGAGTACACGAAAAAAACGGACTCACTATGCGTTCTCAGTAGGAGGCCCTTTGTCAAAACCCAAATATACAAAGACGAAGCTTACGCTAACTACGCACTTTAAATTAAATTTTCACTGGAGGTACTACCTCACGTAACAATTCCGACCAACGACTGCAGCTGCTGCTACTGACAAACTAATATGCAAAGATGCAGCAGTGAATCAGAAACCTTAAAGCTTGGAGGACACAGTTCATTCTCCAGGATTCGTCACGTCAAATGTAATGATCACAGATATCACTTAACACGAGTGGGTCTTATTTTCTTAGAAACTAGAATTCTCTGAGACAACGCTTGGTATCAATTTCGGAGTGAACTGCTTGTTATTGAAGGCACAGTAGAAACACAGCATAAGCTATGGAGGATGAGTGTTTTGCAGTCTATAACGAATGGTTAGCTGCTAACTGGAAGGATCACAGGTCGCTGATCTAAGCATCCAAGGATACTTTTGCAGTATCTTTATCAAAGGCTGGTTGCTCTTTGCAGCCAAAAATATGTACCCTAACGTTATCCTGCGGAGTTGTAGTCATTTATTGTCGATAGCCGTGAATCAAATTGAATATGTACGCTGGTAACAAAAAAAAAAAAAAAAACTAAGCTTCGTATTCAACCTAAAAGTTGGTTGGACGCTTCCGTATGAGTTATCGTTCCTATCCCGCTAAACCTACTGAGGAACTACAGTTTAACGTGTAATACGGACCAAATTACACAGCGGCTGTATCAGAGGTGGAAGTTAGGTTAAGGCTCCATGAAAATCCCTACCCAGACAGGACGCAATCAGACGCCTTAATTACTGAGCCACCAGGTCATTCAAGTGTGTAACATGACGCGGAAAAATTCTTGCTACAGGAATTATATCTTTTTCCTCTTAGCTGTTGGCACCCCTGCCGCGGGTGGCCTACCCGAGTTATCGACCTCGCTGCTGATTGTCGACCTGCCCCTGCTATTGGCGTAGGTTGCTGCCCAGTCGTCCATTTGGCGCAGTCAACAGGTGTTGGTTGGTGGCGATACTATCAGCCACTACCAGTATGTACGGATAAACTCGCCCACCCCGGCGTATCGGCACGGCATCGCTGGGGTAAGCTCTCGAGAACTGCGGCTTGGAACTTAGATTCAAAATGTATACTTGAGTTTTTGTTTATGAAGTCAAAGCACAATACTCGAAGAACATCAACTGCAATGCGGTATTACATCCGAACGATCAATCGACCCTGATAACGAATTGACGAAGGAGATTTTAAATATTATAACGAGATTGAATTTTAAATCTAGGTTTCTCAAGTAAAATGTTTATATATGCAATCGCTGACTAATGTGAAAATTTCGCGAATAAAATACGAAGAATAACGAGGTTTATGGTTTGTAGTTTGTAGTAGATTGAAAGAACAACCAGCTCATTTGTAGCAATATCTTTCTGCTATCTTGCAACCCTCTACTTTGACATAAACTTCAGAAGCTATCCTTTCCCGAAAGAAGAAGTGCCACAGACCTCACTGGAATACAACCAACCTGAACAAAACACACCCTTCATCCATATCTCTGTGGTGCTGCTATCTAGCAGTACGCGATCAAGCGATTGACGCTCGCGAAGCCTAGCGGCTCGCCTCTGGACTGTCTCATATGCGTGACCATCATAGTTTTCCCATTCTTAGAATATGATCTTGGAGACCTTATTCTTAAAAATGAGATCTCATTTATTGATTTCCGTAAGGTATGAAGGAAGATAAATGCCTCGTGACAAAAATCATTTTTTAGAGGAGGACAGAGATTAGAATATATGAAGCAGATAATTGAAAACGTAACGTAAGAGGTACGTTGCGAGGAAGGGATAAGTGCAACGGAGGTGGGCATAAAAACAAAAGAGGCAAAATAAGATGGACTCCATTTGATTGTTATATTCATTTCTCACTTTCTTGTTTTATTATTGTTTTGTATTGTATTATGTTACTTTAAGTTCACTCGATTTTTTTGCTAGTTAAGTATTATGCATTTTAATTTAAATACAGACCGTAAATATGTTGTACAATAATAATTTCGTGTGATTTGTGAGGCCTAGTGACAAAAGTTTCTTACAGGGTGCGCAATGCGCCTCTATGATAGCCTCCTGAGCTGTCCTGATTATCCTGCAGGGTATACGGTACCTACAGTTTAACGTGGAATCCGAACCAGAGAGCGTCCTGCCTTATTCACACTAATAAAACAAAGCTTTGCCAGAAGTGAATGTCAGTTTTAAGGCCTGTAAAAATTTCAGCCTAACCCGGAATCTTCGGGACCCCAGTTACGCACCTTAACCAAATTAACGACCAGCCCAAAAGTTCTGTAAAAATGTTTTAAAATAACAAGTAATCATTGAATGTGTTTTAAAATGATTTAATATATGTCACAAAAAAGTACTGTTTTTATTTTAAGTGTAATTTTTTTCTGCTGTTCCAAAACACAAATATACGTTTACTGTTTCAAAAGAGTGGTAATCCATTTCTTATCAGCAGGGGAATAATTATCATTTCAGGACTATCTTGTTTCTTCTCCACCTCCTTTTGTCGAAATTCTGCGGTTAGCTGCCTTTAGTCAGTTTTACTCATCATTGGTGTAGTCAAATCTGGAGCTATGATTTTTCTCAGGCATTTTATACCGTTATGCCAGATCGTATGAAGTACTTAAGTGAATTGTTGCCATCTGTACGAAAAATTTGCAACTATGTTAGGCGTGAATCTTTGGTCTCCCTCTGGATTTCTCCCACACGCATCCCCCAGTCTATCTTGATTGGCTCTTCATCCCCTCTTCCCATGATATGACCGTACGGTCTTAGTATGACGTCACTAATACTAGCCACTCCAGCTATTCTTTTCTCTTCATTTTGCAGCTTCTCCCTCAGAGAAATACCCAAAATCCACCTTAGCATCCGCATTTCCGGCTCTCCAGAAGGCCTTCTTCTGTTTTAAGTAAGCCCTAGTTTCTGATACATACGCTTACTTTCAGGTTTTTTAGGCATCCTCTTATGGCATGTCACTCCGGCAACATCTCTCCACTTTCCCCATCCAGCTTTTACTCTAACTTTCATCTCTGGTTCACAATACCTTCTGCACTTATTATTCCAGGTAGAAATGTATCTACTTTGTTCAGATTAATTACCTTGGTGTCCTGAGTGTTATTTCCGCATGTTTGTTTGATGCTAACCAATACTTCTATCTTCTTTGAGTTGATCTTAAGACCCTTTTCTTCTTCTGGGTTATGGTGTTATCCTGTCATGTTATACTCAATATATTGTTACCGGTCCTTTTTATAATTGCCGCTTCGACTGTTTACGATTCTAGCAGATGGGCACAAGATATAAAATCGACTTCTGCCTTGATCGCCAGCGATGATCTCCAAGATAACGCCGCTCCCCTACTCGAGGACAGTCATCAGACACGAATATCTAGTTCGAACTCTCTCAGATAATACCCTCACAACTAGGAATGTAAATATCGATAAAAATATTGATACTGTTATCGACGCCCCGCAGATATCGATGATATCGACCGCATGAAGCCGATATTTTCGATATTTGTATATATTATATTAGAAGCTAGAAATAAGTATGGAAATCAGTAAATTTGAGGTAGTTAATTGAAAAAAATTAGGTCTGCAATTATTAAGTCAACAGATCACGAAATCACTAGTTTGGTTAATGTATTCCTGGTTTAAGTGACACTGGCTCCTCAGAAGAGGCGTTCAGAAGGTACCGATGAGGCTACTTTGAGTAAATGATTAATTACAATTTTAAACGTATTCTTTTTTGTTCAAAAAAAATTGAGTTAATTGAAAGTAACCGCAACCAAAATAAAAACGTTAAATGTGAAATGAGAGACGCTTGACATTTGATTGTGACTATGTGGAGATACAGGAGAATCTTTCAATAACGATCATTTTTTTTAAAACTGCACTGGGATAGTATTTTTGTGAATTAGAGATCAAACAGTGAGGTTATAACAGCAGCAAGGCAAAAAACGGTATTTTAACATACTTTATTACTTTCGTAGATTATAAAGTGCGCCTACGCAAAATAAAGTACAGTACTCTATAATAATGTACGGGTGGTAGCCGCAGCTACGATCCCCAAATGACTCTTAATTTTTTAAGATTGATTTCTTGAAACAGCCACGTGTATATGTTAAAGGAGACTGAAGGCCGCGAAGGATCCCATCCGTCACGCGGCCGCGCTACGGAATAGTGTAGACGCGAGGGGGGCGAGCCGACACTCGGCCGAGTGTTGGCTCGGACGCGGTGCGGTCTAGTGTGGCCCGACCATAACGCGCACGAAACGGAATGGAACCACAGTGTAGCAAAGGGCGTTATCGATATTTTATCAAGCTAAATCAGTCTTACAGAACTAAATCAGTGTTTAGAATAGTCAAGTTAGGTTCCTGCACCCATACAGTTATTCACAGGCTTTTTAGTGCTAAGGTGTATGTAGTTTTCTATATTTATTTGCATCTTATCGATATTATCGTATCGACGATGTAAAAATATCGATGTTTTTGACCCGATATTATCGGTTGACAGATATGTCGTTGCAACCCTACTCACGATCTCTTTCATTTCTATAGCGTTCTCGCCTCGCATTCGGGAGGACGGCGGTTCGTCAGGGCATCCAGATTTGGGTTTTCCATGGTTTCCCAAATCACTCCAGGCAAATGCTGGGATGCTTCCTTCAAAAGGCCATGGCCGAATTCCTTCCCATTCTTTGCCCCCATCCTTGCTCCCCATCCTTTCCCGTCTCTAAAGACCTCGCTGTCGAAAGACGTAAAGCAGCTAAAAAAAAAAATCTTTCATTTCTATATGGTGGTGGAGTCAACGATTTCCTAATTATCTCTTATGAAGCCTCTAATAATTTTTCTTGTAAATTCACAGCCTTTACCGGATAAAAAATTTGACGCTTAACCATTAAGAGAAAATCTATTGACCTTTTTTAAGCCTTAGAGGATGTACTATCAAAGTATAACCAAATTGTTTCGTCGTAAATAAGCGCTTAACCTTTGGTTTAAGTTTGCTGACAATTCGTTTCCGTTCTCTCTCATTAGCGTGTAATGACGTTAGTTCTGAATTGGATCCCTGCTTCAAGACCGCCCCGTTGGCATAGCGATATACCTGCTGTTAACCCTCGCTCGGTGCGGCGAAATGTCAACCGCCCAAGGAACTTCGTAGGACCACTTAGTAGTTGGAAACTTAATTACCGCAAGCGACTTTCCCTCAAGTTTAAATAACCACTAATTCTTCTTCAGTATAAATCCCTTTTGATGAGTCAAGCGACGTAATAATTACTTATTTTCGAGGATATTTAACTTCATCTTTGTGAAAAATCTGTCTCACTGAAGACGAGCCTCTTACTTACTTCCCGACAGGCACTTTTGTTTTATTCAGATGTCACTAAGAAGCCGTGAAACTGCAGCTGGGTCAATGTTTTCCACACCACAAGTTCAGAAGGAGTTTAGAAGAGCGAAGGAGAGAGAGCGTAACATTACCGATTATGCGTTCGAGAGCATCAGGTGTTGTTGCACGTTTAGGTTCAGAATATGTTGTGAGTCTGTCAATGTTGGTATGAACAAATTATGTTGAGGCGAATACTTACATACTTTCATTAGTTTAGTAATTCAGCTATGAACACTCAACAACTTTGAAATCCTGCAGGAATGAAAGGATAATCCTGCAGGAATGAAAGGATAATCCTGCAACCGCGGATAGGGTGCATCATTTTATACTATATGACAAAATTTTATTTCAGTAAAAGTCTCACCATTTCAAGATATTGATTTTTTAAATATTTTTTCGAAACATGTGATTTTGTTCAGTTTATTCCATGCCATTTCTACAAATTAATACTTTATGAATCCTGTTCTTTTTTAAATGACTCATAGATACTTGCATCACCTGAAAAAATTTCTTTTTTTTTTTTAAAAAAAAACTTTAATATTTTTTTTTTTTTTTTTTTTTTGCTGTCTTTCGACTGGTTTAATGCAATCCTCCATCCCTTCCTATGCTGTGCTAGCCTCTTCATTTCTACATACCCCTTACATCCCACGTCTTCAATTATCTGCTTCATATATTCTAATCTCTGTCTTCCTCTACAGTTCTTACCTTCGACTTTTCCCTCCACTAACAAATTAACATATCCCGCATGTCTCAAAATATGACCTACTAACCTGTCTCTTCTTTCTGTAAGCTTCTTCCACAAACTTCTTTTCTCACCCATCATTTCTAAAATATTAAATGGTATAATTGCTTTATACTTCTTTTAAATTGATTGTTTTATGGTAGTTTAATCTGTTGAAGAGATCATTGTGCATTTTAAACATATTGTAAAAAAAAATTATTATAATGATTAAAAAAAAGTTTTTTGCTATGGTGTGCATACAAATAATATACAGATTAAAATAAAAGCAATATTTATTATTTTGTTAATTATAAAAATTGTTCTAAATGGCCGCCATTTGCTCTTTTGCACGCCCTTAACCTTTGATACATGATCTTTTTATTCGGCGAGCATTACCTTTGCGGTTGATGTGTTCCTCAGCTGTTTTTATTTTCTCACGCATCTGTGTAATGGAAGTTACCTCCGTCGAGCAAACTAAATCTTTTAGGTCGCCCCAATTAAAAAAAAAAAAAAAATCCAAGGTATTCAGGTCCGGCAATGTTGGTGGCCATAAGATAAGGCCGAGGCGCCGCATCCACCTTTCATTGTCCCGAACCGCTCAGCGTGGTGTGCTGGCCAGCCATCGTTTTGCAACCACATTTCATCCCTTGTTGGGAGTAGTGGCAGCTGATTTTGTAAAAATTAGAGATAGATTTCTCCCGATAAATCCTGTCAATATCTCGAAAATGACGAGACTTTTACTAAAATAACATTTTGTCATATAGTAATACATAATGTGACCTGCAGTTGCAGGATTATGGTTACAGTCCTGAACACTCTGTATATCAATAAAAGCTTTGTTAATTACATGGAAACTTGTTTGCTTTTCTCACGAGAGATGTAGATTGTAGAAACAAATGGCCTGCTATGGTACTCAGCTAAATAAAATGGTATATAAAATGTAGAAATAAAATCACAATATTAATTCCTGACACTACGAAGGATTTGACAGAGAAAGAACACGTTCTCTGTTAAAATATGTTTAAGGGTGATTTCTGGTGCCTTTTCCGAATTTATTAATGTTACAAAATGTTATTTTATATTTATATATATATATAGCTATCATTGTGCCCAATAGGAAGCCGTATCTCATCATCTTTTATGCTCTGAAGATGTCAATTTAGCCAAGGATTTTTGTTCATAATCTGGTAACTAAGAACTTGGTACCACCGCCTCCTTCCGCAACAAGCACTGCATGGTGAGAATTTATTCCAGTATGGGGACTATACAATATAATCTTATCTGAAGCGCCAGATATCTTAGTAACCAACAGAGATTTTGAAGCTTCTTCTTCTCTTCGATGTCGGCCATCTAAGGACCACGAAAAGTAATCCCGTGCATTCATTTCGATGCTTCTTTTCTTGATTTCCAATAGTTCTTCATCCTCTCACTTTGCTGTTTCCTCCTTTCTTCTGTCCATATGTTACTGCATTTCCTCTTCTTCTTCTCCTGGAAACCCTTGAAATTTTGGATTAATCTCCTAAAAGTTGCCCTATCTTGTATTAAATCTTCTGTTATTCCAATCATATCTTTCTTTACTCCTTGGATGCACTGGTTGCCCTTCTTACTCTTGTAAACATGATTGAAAATTCTTTTTGTAAGTCTATTGTTATCCATTCTCATTATGTGACCAAAAAACTGATTCTCCTCTTTCTGATCGTGTTTGACATCCATTCACTTTCTTCTTCTTTGTATAGATCTTTATTCCTCCAGTGTCTAAACTCACCATTTTCAATTTTTAGTGGTCCCCACATTTTTCTCAAGATTTTCCTTTCCCTTTTCTATATTTCTTCTATTTCTCCAGTTTTCATAGAGAACAAGCATTATGAGGCATACAGTCCTTCTGGTTTGATTACTGTGTTGTAATGTTTGATTTTAGTTTTCCTTGATAGATTCTTCTTATTGTATGTATCTTTTGTCCATTCGTATGCTAGTTCTAGTTTTCTTGCTCTTGATATATTTGCTTCCTTATCAAGCCCATTAATCTGAATTACTTCACCTAGATATTTAAATTTATTGACCTTGTTAATTTTTCCGTATTCTGTGTTTAGTACTGTGGGTGAATCCCTAATATTGGTCATGAATTTAGTCTTCGCAAAAGAGATCTGAAGTCCAACTTTTCCTGCTATATCTTTCAGAAGGTTGATTTGTTCAAGTGTGGTTTTTATACTTTCAGAAAGAACAGCTATGTCATCAGCGAAGGCCAAACAGTTTATCCCAACCCCTTTGTGCTTTGAACCTAATCTTATCTCATGGTGAATTCCCCTTTCCTTGAGTTTCTCTTCCCATACTCTTATTACCTTCTCTAAAACGCAATTGAAAAGAATTGGGGAAAGCCCATCTCCCTCTGAGATCTCTCCCATAAATTTCACTTTTGAATTTGTTTCAGTGAGGGTCTGCCTGATTATGTTGACCGATTTTGAGTCAACACCAAATTCCTGTAAAATATTCAGTAAAGAGACTCTATCTACTGAGTCGTAGGCTTTCTTTAAGTCCACATAAACTATAACATAGTTTTTGTTCTTTGTAAACCTGTCTCGTATTACAGTTTTCAGATTTAGAATCTGTTCTACACAGGATCGTCCTTTTCTGAACCCACCTTGGTATTCTCCAATTTGTTTGTCTATTACTGGTTCAATTCTGTTTTGAAGAGCTTTCGACATTATCTTATATGTCACTGCTACCAGGGAAATTCCTCTGTAATTGTTCACATCTGTTTTGTCGCCATTCTTGTGCAATTGGTGTATCAGTGCGTTCTTCCATTCGTCAGGAATTTTTTTCTGTTCGCCAGATTTCCTGCAGTATGTTTGTCAATTCATGCCTAGCCTGACTACCTGCCTCTTTCCACAACTCTGCAACAATCAGATCTTCCCCTGCTGCTTTTTTGTTTTTCAGACCTTGAATTATGTCATGGATTTCTTTCTCGTGTGGTGGCTCTGAAGGTTTAATGTTTGCTTGTGACTGACTGAATTCTAGTCTTTCTTGAGGTTCTTCACAGTTCAGTAATTTTTCAAAATAACGGGCCAAATTTTTGCAGTTTTATTGTTGTTGTTTAGGCCAATTTTTCCATTTTCATCTTTAAAGCCAAGATTTGGTGGTTGATACTTTGTTATTTCCTCTTTGAACATTTTATAAAAGTTCCTTGTATTACATTTAGCGAAATCTTCATTAATTTGTATGAGTCTACTTTTTTCATGCTTCCTCTCGACGTTTCTTATAGTTTTAGAAGTTTGTTTTTGGATTGTGTCGAAAGTTTGGAAATTCTCATCAGTTTTATGGGAGTGTCATCTTCTCCAAGCTATCACTCTCTTATTTATGGCCACATCATATTCTTCTTTCCACCATCTATGCTTCTTATTTCTTTTCATAGAAGATACTTCGTGAGCAGCTTCGGTTATTTTGTTCTCAGATTACCCCAGTTCGTTGCAATGTTGTTTTCCAACTTTTCTTTGAATTTTTCATTTACTTCTGAGTTATTTCATAGCATTTTAACATCAAATTTAGTTCTCCTGTTTGTTATCTTGTTACGCCTGTTTTGAGGGATGAATCTCACTTTTATAGTTGTTAGGCAGTGGTCACTTTCAATGTTGGCTCCCTTTCTCACCTTGACATTCTGGATCTCCTTTTTGCTTTTGGAGGAGATAGCTACGTGGTCAATTTGGAATTCTCCAAAGTCTGGGTTTGGGGAGCGCCATGTTGTTTGTTTTTTGCTCAGTTTTTGAAGAAGGTAGACATCAGTTGGACAAGTCTAATTCCATTTCTATTAGTTCTTCTTTGTGCCGGGAACTCTCCTACAATATTCTTATAAATTCTTTCCCTCCCAATTTGTGCGTTGAAATCTCCGAGTAACAGTTTGACGTTATCTGTTGGAATTTTATTGATTTCGTTTTCTAAAAGTTCCCAATACTCTTCCACTTTATCCGGATTTTACCTGTTATCGTCATTGATAGGAGCACGGGTATTGATTGAAGTATAGTTTTTATTTCCACATCTTATTGTCAAGAGAGAGAGCCTCTCAGAGGGTGAGTGGAAGTTTTGGACTGATTCCACTATGCTCTTGTTCACAATGAACGCAGTTCCAAAGTGGGGAACATTCTTCACCACTCTCTTCCCAGGTTTTCATTTATATATCCTATAGTCTTCTGAATCTAACATATTGCTGTCTGTATATCTGGTTTCTTGAAGAGCAAGTACAAGGAATTTCTAGTCGTTAAGAATTTTGGTTAGTTCTTTTAGTTTTCCAATCTTCAGAAGTGAACTGATATTAAGAGTACCAAAGAAGTATTTTCGTTTTGGTCTAAGCTTGTTGCTTGGTGGGTTTCCAGTAGAAGGCTCCGACTCCTTCTTGCATGCTGTTCTGGGCTCTCCAGAATCCTGAGGCCCAGTTGCACGGCATACTGCCGCGGTGGATTGACTTTTCCTAGCACCACCTGGAGTACTACTTCCGTAAGTTAGCATCATGCATAAAGATTGCTTGACTGTCTTAGGGAACGGTTTGTGGATCGCTCCAAGGTAAAACTACGGTTGTGAGCGGTAGAGTTCATTTCTCAGCCGCACCTAACCTGGTGTACAGACGCTGACCACAACACCGCTCGTTCCGAGATCAGACATGAGTGAATTTATGTTTTAAAAGACAGTTCTTTCACTTCCTTCGCTGTTGGGATTTGTGGTCCTCCACCGTTGAAGCTGTTGACTGTCTTTGCTTCCTCCAACACTGATCGCCTCACCGACCCGGCTTCCTGCTGGGAATGGTTACCCAACCTTCCACTGGGTTACTCGGCTTGTAGATTACGTGCTGGAGTTGGAGTGAAAGAGGCTAGTTGGATTCTCTTGATGAATCCAATATGTTATTGTTGCTGATAACAGGCAACAACGCATTTCACTCCCATTCGACCCATTTGAAGCATCTAATAACACGTTATTGTTAGAAACAATGAGTTTTTCTTTATTCCTTAATTCAAGACGCCAAAGGAATCATACAGTTATGCTCAACTGTTATATATAAGCTGACATACGCTGCTAATTGTAACGTACTGCAGTTATAGGAATTCCTTGTTGCTTTCGTAACTGCTTCGTCATCTTTATCTGTCGCACCGCGCGGCCTGAGAGGATCTGAAAGCTTCCCGTGGCTTACGAAGCAGCAAACGAATCTGCCTTGTGCGGATATTTCAATACCCATTGAGAAACGGAGCCATCACACAGCTCAATGAAATGATATTTCATTTAATTTAAGAATATCTGACACTGTATGACCATCAAATACCGCCTAACGTAAAATTAAACATTTAAAATATAAAACGTACAATATCTCTGGCTTAGATGTTCGCCAGTCTAGGACTTCACAGGGAAATTCAATCGCCATGTTCCTGTGTATGTGAATCGTTGTATATACAGGGTGTCCAGGAACGAAAGGATAATCCTGCAACATCTGTTCCTACAATATGACAAAATTTTATTTTAGTAAAAGTCTCACAATTTTCGAGATATTGATTTCTTAAATTAATATTTTTTCAAAGCATGTTACTTTATTCAGTTAATTCCATGCCATTTCTACAAATTAAGACTTTTTGAAACTTTTAAAAAATTAACTTCGAGATATTTGAGTCATTTAAAACAATGTTATTTTTTCTTAAAACGTTAAAGAAACTTAAAAAAAATCTTAAATGGTATAATTATTTTATACTTCTTTTAAAATGATTGTTTTATGATAGTTCAATCTGCTAAAAAGACCATTGTGCAATTTAGTAAATAAAGATGATATTTTTTTTTTAAATTAACTACTTATGAAAAAAAGGATGTTGTTTCAGATGACTGAAAAATCCCTGAATAAATCTAAAAAAGTGTTAAAAAAGTCTTAATTTGTAGAAATGGCATAGAATAAACTGAACAAAGTCACATATTTCGAAAAATATTTAAAAAATAAATATCTCGAAAATTGTGAAACTTTTACTAATTTTTTTTTTTTTTTTTTTTTTTTTTTTTTTTTTTTTTTTTTTTGTTATATAGTAAAAAAATTATGTTACTGGTCTGCGGTTCCAGGATTATCCTTTCGTTTCTGGACGCCATGTATGGAGCCTTAGAACATATGGTTGTAGTAGAGAGGAGGGTTACAGAAAGGATTATTAGATTAGGAAGATTTTTTTAACCCTTGATTGTTATTTAAACAATTAATGCCTATTCACCATTTTCTTCAGATTTTTTAAAATTATTTTATTTATTATGCATACACTTAAACTTACCTCCTTTATTCAGTTTGTTCGTCTAAATTTTAAACGTAGAGAGTATGTTTTACACATATTCCTACTCAAATTTGTATTAATTTTGTAATGCCAAATTTTTTTTATCTGCGGTAGTTGTATTCATATCATGCATCATCCCCTTGTCAAAACGAGTAGTTTTATCATTTCTGTTTGAACGTGAACCGTGCGGGGTGTGATTTTTCGTGGAATATTCCCCCGCTTGTGTTTCCATGTGATCTGCTGTCTGTCTGTGGATTTTTTCTTTACCGCACCAAAGGACAGTTTACACATAACTCGTATCATCTTCTGGGATATTCTGCGGCGTTTGCAGCTATCTCCGCCGCGTTCATCACAGCTAGTTAAGTTTTAATTGGAAACAAAATTTACAGCACGGCAGTCGTGGTACAATTTACGAACACCGAGACCGTAAGAATAATCTGGGTTTTTCGTCGTTATCAAGCTTGAGATTTAAACAATAAGGTAATTTTGCTTGCTTTCTTTGTACAATGGTGACCAAACCACACCAATATTACTTCATACCATATTATTACTCTCACTTCTGTTGAAATAAAACTAGTCTCAGCAGTGATTTTCAAAGGCCATTGACCTGAACTTCACCTCTGCAACAGATTGCTGTGTAATATGAAGTAAGCCAGAACGATTCTGTGGTTTGGTTTCCAACTTAAGCTGTAGGTTCCCCGCATCCGGTACTATTACCTGGGTAGGTTAGACAGCAACAAAGGAGCGCATTGCGCGGCGTATCGAAAACACTGTCACCTGGCGGCTGAACAATCCTTAGGGACCTCCCGGCCAACAATGCAATATGATTATTGAATTGACCATCAGTAATCAAAGTGTAGTACATATATATACTGTGTCATACAGAAATACATATATATCAGTTATATATACAATAATACAGGCGTTTCAGGTCATTTTGAGCGGCAAAGTAGGTAAAAACCCACCTTTTAGGAAAAGTGTGAAATTTGGCTGATTTTCGATGAACTGTAGCTCGCTTAGTTTTGAATTTTTTTAAAAGTTTGTACTACGAAAGTTGTAGGAAATTTTGTCCTCTTTCAAATTGGAAATAGAGTGTTTCTTGCTAGGACTCATCAGGAAGGGGTTATAGACGAAAAACTGAAAAAGTACCAAAATTTTGATGTTTTTTGGCCACAGAAAATTGTGCCGAGGGTGTAGGAGGTCGAAAACTTGGTTTCTGGATACTCTCCAATACATACAAGATAAGAAAAAAAAATCTTATACGTAATATAATGTTTGTGAGACCCCCTTTTTACGACCCCGTTGCTGGACTATATTGAATAGGATCAAACTGGTTGTACTGTTAACAGCCGCCCCGCCGGAGCTCTGAGCGGATTACTACGTGTGTAGCCTATGTTTCTAAACAGCTGTTAACACTACAAGTGTTTTATAGTTTATAATTGTTGTTAAAACACATATGGCGTTACAAAAAGTTATATTCTGCCTTAAAAGACGTAGAAAAGAATTGTCATAACGATACTTATGGAATCGTAGTAGATTACAAGCAAAATCTCCCTTCCCCTCCCATTACCAGTGCAGGAAATAATATTCTACTATCGGCAGTTGAGGGTTAACTGTTCTTGCATTTATGACTTGAAAACCAGAACAAGCGAAATCTATACCTACCATGAAGGCAATGTGAAAAAAGGAGGGAATGACGTTTCCTCTTTCCATAATCACTTCATAGCAGATTTCATCCCCCAAACTGCAGAAGAAACCCACATTTTTCCGACGGATGTACAGGGCAGAACAGGAATCATACAGTTTCACGATTTATATCTAGCCATTCCCTGATACATAAAGTAACAATCTAGCAATTTTTTCCAGTGAGGGGTCACAGCTCACAGTTTCCTTCCATGTGATCGTATCTTTGCTGTTATCAATAGACGATTAAAAATAATGGACAGAATCTACACACTTGATCAATATTCAAAAATTATTAATGACTCATCTGCAAATGAAGGGAAAAGTGAAACAGTTTTTTTTTTGGGTGACAATGACAGCATCCTAGAGTTTACCAAGTGTCGGCCCAAGCACTTTAAAAAAGTATGTGAACCCAAGTGAAGCTCGAAATCTAAAAACGTTGGGAAAGGAGGAACGACAGCATGAGTTGTTTAAAATATCAGAACACTACTATTATGAAATGAATGAGGGAGTCTGTTTATGTTATGACAAAATTGGAGGAATAATAATAATAAAAAACTTTTAAGTTGTTGCGCCGCAACACAGGCATTGAGCTCCCTAGCGCAAATACTTTTGCAGACATGATTCCCATCAATGCCAAAAAGAGGACGACGGTAAGAAAGTGAAGAACATATGTCATTCTATGATGCTATAATGCGGCAATCTGCCGAGAATGAGTCTGTTGATTATTAGTTACGTAAAGTAAAATATATAAGCTGTTGGATTTTGTGCAAACCTAATGGTAAATTAAATGTAATTTCATATAATTTAACTTTTTTAAACTTTTAGTTTACATGTACTGTTCGAATAAACAAAATATCCATATAATAAACAAAATGTGAAAAAAGTATTTTTTTTTCCTTGGTTGATTATTTAAAGGGCACATGTCCGGGTTACTTAAAAATCTATAGAAAGCACATAAAGTACACAACAAATTCTAAATGTACGTTACTTCATCAGTTGCAGCAAAAATATTTTTTTAATAAATTTTAATAGAATCAGTGTGTATTTATAGATTTCCGTAAACTTTTTGGAAATGGACAATTGCCCTAGACGACCTCGTCCAGGCCGATTGGTTTAGTACTGCACTGGAGTCTCCGAACAGTGTTGCAGATCATCAAAAAATTCAACTTTCAGTAACGAGTGAGAAAAAATTCTAAGAAAGAATACTGTACTTAACTTGCGAACAAAGTGATGTGCTTTTTAATTCGAAACATTTGCGTGTCTATTTTAAAAAAAAATAGAAACTAGCTTGGCTGTAAAATGTTGTCGCTGACTAGCTTTCGTTCTATTTGTTTACGTAAAAACTTCCAGGCCACGATTTAGTGACACCAGGTCGGGTCGTCTAAAGCGGCTTCTCAGAGTGATTAGGACAGGCTGGCAGTGACACAAAGAGAACAGCAATTGGCCGCAGGTTTCACAGATTTTAGGTTGGCCGCAAATTTCACTGGTCGCAGTTTTCACATATCCGTTCAAACTTGTGAATTCGTCGCTTAGGTAATTACACCGTTTAGTTCTTTGTTACTTTTATTGCAATATCGTCAGAAAACAACCACTTTATTGTTAGCAAAGTGACGATGGGCAGAATCTCGAATAAAGTGAAAAGAATAATGTATATTGCAATGTAAACAAAACATCCGTTATACATCCTCATTAAAAATTGCGTATGCGAAAGAGGATATAGGAATTCGTGCGAAAGTTTCTCACTTACGGATGAGAATGCGGATATCCGTTACGTACCTAGTACAAACAAGCGGTAATATGTAACCGATGGAGCCCGAGACGGAAGTTTGACGGCGTGTCTCGCATAATTAAAATAATTCATCCGTATCGGGGTCGGGAAAAAAATTCTAAGGCCCACTGAGACGATTCTACGATTTATGAGAAGAAAATACGTTTCTCCCAATGCTATTGTAAACATTATTTTCAACTGGTGCACATTTCAAATAAAAAAAATTCTTTACGAATAATGATATGTATGTAAATATCATAAGAGTAGATGTATAACGTATGTCGGCGCCATCAAAGGGATTCTAGGAGTCAGGGGGCGTGACCTTTTGGCCCCGGAAGCCATTAGTCATGTCAACACCTGTCAACAAGGCCATTAATTATCGCTCCCCTTGCAGCCGGCCGCCGCGCCGCCGCGCGCAGCTGGAAGCCATTAATTATCGGGGACGCAAAGCGCTTCCCACGCTATCAAAGGCTCCCGCGCCGCCGCGCCACCCTCCCGGCCTGAATTTTAAGTAGCCGGCTCGCCGGGCCGACACTCATAAATATTCCCTTATCCGCGCGCCAGGCCTCATAATTATCTCCTGACCTCCTCGGAAGGTATGTGTGTGTGTTAAAAGCTAAAACATTTTTTCAACTTTCACGGTATTTTACGATTGTGCGGGAGGAATATAATTTACCCCGAGAAATATGGCCTTAGATCCCTCGGGAGATTAATGTCGCCAGACAACACAGGCAAAGCGTCGTGTTCCCACGCCAAGCGCTCCCCACGTACATCTGGCGCGCAGGTGTGCCCGGGGACGCAGTCTTCCCACGCTAAGCGCTTACCACGCGGAGATTAATGCCGCAACGCACTGCGTTCTCACGCCAAGGCTCCAGACTCGTGTATAAATAGGGCAGAGACCTCCCTTCAGCCATCCAGTCTTCTCTGAGCGGCCGAGCTGAACACTTCGATCATCACAATGTCTTCTGAGGATCTTAGCTTATTCGCCGATATTGGTAAGTAAATTATTGTTATTTAACTTGTTTTTCTGACTGTTTTAAATTCTTTCACATATACTGATGAGTTTTTTTTCTGCTTCAGACATTGATGAAATTCTCGCTGCGGATGATTTCGGTAATGATAATATTTTTTTAAAGTAACTAGATTTATGAAAAAATGTATAGTGCTGAAGCAGTAGTCTATATTATTAATTTATTTGTTCGCAGGTGATTTGGATATTTCCTGCAGTGACCTTTTTTATTTCAGTACGTATTTATCTATAGATTATTTTTTCCCCATGTCTTTATAACTATTGCTAATACATTTTTTTTTCTTTTTTCAGATGAACCATCACGCCCAGAGAAGCGTAAGGGTAATTCTTCTCAGGAATTAAGTAGCCCAAAAAGAGCTTGTGATTGCTCACAATGGAGCATGCTCCCAAATATTGACGTGGATGTGCCGCAGAGCATGTCACCACCACATGGCATGCCGCCAACTCCACCGCCACAATGGGTTCTTCCGCAATCACCAGCACACTGGAATATCGGTAAGTCCAGTACATCAGTAATTTAGCTATATTATTTTATGCTTACAAAATTATGTTTTTCATGATACTAAAATATTTTTCTTCTTTTTTATGTTTCAGAGGGGGCGGTCGGACGCCCGGCCAACGAGGCAGTACCGCCACCAATATGGCGACCATGGGAGACGTCGGAACCTAGCCGACCGCCCGCCACAGCAGCAGCCGGGTCCCCCAGCCGCCAGTCCGCCGACCCATCGCCGGGACCCAGCCGACCATCGCCCGGCTCCAGCCGCCACTTCAACAACCCATCGCCCGGCTCCAGCCGCCAGTCCGCCGACCCATCGCCCGGCTCCAGCCGGCAGTATGCCGACCCATCGCCGGGGCCCAGCCGGCAGTATGCCGGTCCATCGCCGGGGCCCAGCCGGCAGTACGCCAGCCCATCGCCGGGACCCAGCCGCCAGTATGCCGGTCCATCGACCGGCTCCAGCCGGCAGTATGCCAGTCCATCGCCCGGCTCCAGCCGACAGTATGCCGGTCCATCAGCCGGGTCCAGCCGGCAGTATGCCAGTCCATCGCCCGGCTCCAGCCGGCAGTATGCCGGTGCAGGGGCAGCCTTATGCAGTCATGATCATGTAGCAACGATGGGTGAGTCAGCAGTATCGCGCTTAGTCCTTGAAGACAGGCTTAGTGCATTTAAAAATAGAATTTATTCCGGGACAATTTCAAATTCTCAAAATTTCATAGATCCAATTAATTTCATTGATGCTTGCTTTAAACTTGTTGCCGGTAAAGTTCGCGAAATTGTGGATAATCGGTCCTCCCCATCTGTAAAGGTGCAGGTTGGACTGATTAACACATATAAAATACAGAAGGAAATGATTTTGGAAACCGCCCGTATTTGCTTTTTAACTAAAATGCGTGAAGTCACAACCAGCACTTGCCTGTC
This sequence comes from Vandiemenella viatica, assembly GCA_031002005.1. NCBI lineage: Eukaryota > Metazoa > Arthropoda > Insecta > Orthoptera > Morabidae > Vandiemenella > Vandiemenella viatica. Next base: position 835,031 of record CM061914.1, read on the forward strand.
GGATTGGTATGAAAAATATGTGAAGTCGGAGCTCAGAGTAAAATTGTGTGAGTTTCAAGAAAGGACAAGTGGCAAAACTCTCGATAGAATAGAATCCCTCGACATTAGCATTTCTAATTTTCAACCTTTCTATCGTGGGTCTTCCTATGTTGCTCTGCCACTTGATATCTGTAGAAAGCAGGCCGTCATCAATGTTAAAAACAAGAATGACGAGTACTGCTTTCTATGGGCACTTCTTGCAGCTCAAGTAAAGGCGCCGAAAAAACATGCGTACCTAGTCAGTAATTATATGGAAGCCTTCGCCAACCACCGTTTTGATTTTTCAGGTATTGAGTTTCCGGTAAAACTCTCTGACATTTCTAAATTTGAGAGGCAAAATCCAGACTATTCTGTAAATGTTTTCGGTCTGGATGAAGTTAAAGGTAAACATGTAGTTTCCGGGGCCCTCCATCACACTGCAGACAAACGCGTTCACCACATAAACATGTTGATGATTACCGACGGCAGTGGGAAAAAATTCCATTACTGTTGGATTCACAACTTGTCGGCGTTAGTTAGATCTTCATTAACAGGACATTGTACTGCTATATTTATTTGTGACAGATGTCTGCAACATTTTGGACGCAAAGATCTCCTGGACCGCCACGAGATTGACTGTGCAAGGGTTGATCCTGTAAGAGTGGATTTACCCGGCGACGACGATAAAACTTTAAAGTTTAAGGATTTTGTGCACCAACAGCGTGTACCCGTCGTCGTTTACGCGGACTTTGAAAGTTTATTGCTACCTTATGATTCTTGCAGTCCCCCACCCAACGCCTCTCACACTACTTTAGTCCAGAAACATCTCCCTTTCGCTGCCGCATACCAGGTCGTTTGTCCACTCGTACCTAGTCTGTCGCGTTTCAACTCCTTCAGGGGAAAAAATTCCCGAAAAATGGCTTGTTGACGAACTCGTCAAACTTGCCAAGAAAGTTGATAAAATTTATAAGAGGTGCATTCCTCTTGTAATGACAGACGAGCAAGAAGCAAAGTTTGCTGATGCTACGGTATGCCACATCTGCGAGAAAGACATTGAACCAGGGACCGTCAAGGTCCGCGATCATTGTCATATCACAGGTGAATTTAGGGGGGCTGCACATAATGATTGCAATTTGCAGTATAAGACTAAAAAGTACATACCCATTTTCTTTCACAATCTTTCTGGGTATGATGCTCATTTCATTGTAATGGCATTATCAAAACTCGATTTCGAAGGAATGGACGTGCTTCCCATCAACACAGAACGTTATATTTCTTTTTCGAAAAAGATTGAATTCACTTCAATCACGTTAAGGTTTCTGGACTCATACCGGTTCATGCAGCTCCCATTAGATAAACTGGTTGGAACCCTTGAGGACGGCGACATGCGCATTACTAGTGCTCATTTCACCGACCCCGAGAAGTTCCAATTAGTTAAACGGAAAGGTGTCTTCCCTTACGAATACATGGATTCGTGGGATAAGCTCACCGAGGCCACGCTTCCTCCAAAATCAAAATTCTACAGTTCGTTGTCGGAGTCACACATTTCTGATGAAGATTACGAACACGCGACAAAGGTGTGGCGGACCTTCCAGATCAAGACTTTGGGCGAATATGCAAGTCTGTACATGGACACAGATGTGCGGTTACTTGCAGATCTGTTTGAGAAATTTAGGAGTGTATGTTTGGGGAAGTACACCCTGGACCCCGCCCACTATTTCACATCCCCAGGCCTTTCGTGGCAGGCTATGTTAAGGAGCACGCGTGTCGAACTGGACCTTCTGACGGATATCGACATGCTGCTCTTTTTCGAACGAGGTATTCGCGGAGGTATTTGCCAGTGCGTCCACAGGTATGCGAAGGCAAATAACCGGTACATGCCGGAGTACAACCGCGAGGCGTCTGAAGATTTTATAATGTACTTCGACGTAAACAATCTTTACGGCTGGGCCATGTCGGAGTATCTACCCTCTGGTGGGTTTCAATGGCTTTCGGCTAAAGAGATTGCTAGCATAGATTTCATGAGCGTTGCAGCTGACTCACCTAGGGGGTTCGTATTGGAGGTAGACCTTACGATTCCTCAGGATAAACACGACGTTTTAGCAGACCTGCCGCCATGTCCAGACCACAAAGCCCCAGAAGGTTCTACCCTCCCCAAGCTGATGACCACACTGGAGAACAAGGTACGGTATGTTCTCCATTACCGAGTCCTCCAGCAATGTGTAGGCTTGGGGCTGCAGGTGACCGAAATACACCGGGTAATATCTTTCAATCAGTCACCGTGGTTGAAAGAATACATATCTCTCAATACGCTGTTCTCGCCGTGACGCCAAAACAGATTTCGAGAGAGATTTTTACAAACTGATGAACAATTCAATTTTCGGCAAGACTATGGAGAACATTCGAAAACACCGCGACGTGAAATTGTGTACAGCATGGGTGGGCCGCCGCGGTGCCCGCAAACACATAGCTTCACCACACTTTAAGCAAGTAACAGTTTTCAACAGAGGACTTTGTGGCCGTGGAGATGGCGAAAGCTAGGATAGTTTTTAATAAACCCGTGTATGTCGGAATGTGCATTCTTGACCTGTCTAAACTGAGGATGTACAGATTTCATTATGAATTTGCCATTCCTCAGTTTAGAAGCCCTAAATTGCTATATATGGATACAGACAGCTTCATCTACTTGGTGCGGAACTGCGATCCATATGAAGTGATGCGACGCAACAGGGAGGAGTTCGACACGTCTGGTTATAGCACCGGCAACCGTTATGGGATAGAGTCCCACAATGAAAAGGTTGTCGGTGTTATGAAGGACGAAGCGAATGGTACCCTGATTGCGGAGTATGCGGGGTTAAGGGCAAAAATGTATGCATTCCGGCTCGAGACAGACCAGACCTCTAGACGGGCTAAAGGTTTGGCTGGCTCAGTCACTAGAAAGCTGCAGATGGAGGATTACATAAATTGCCTCCATGGTGAAACACCCAGGTACCATCTGCAGCAAAGGATCACATCAACCTCTGCACTGTTGTAAATACTGTTCAAATATCCAAACTGGGTCTGTCTAGAACGGACGATAAGCGGTATATTTTCCCCGACGGGATAGAGACCCTCCCGTGGGGGCACAAGTCTGTAAATAATGTGTGAATGTTTTGTAAATATACCGTTTATCCGTGTTTCTAGTTTGTAAATATGTATCAATTTTGTAAATATGTAGATAAGTTAGGACTCTGTAAAAATCTCAGTTTATCAAGTTAGGACGCTGCATAAAATATAAATTGGCTGCTGGGGGAGTGCTGCTGAATTGCTTTGCATGACATTTTGTTTGCTGAGCTGTATGCTCATTTGCATTATATTAACGTAATTGAAGAAGAAAAAAAAACATTGTAAAATAGACTAAGTGTACACAAGAAATTATTGCTGTACATAGATTGTAAGTTTGCTGAGCTGTATGCTCATTTGCATTATATTAACGTAATTGAAGAAAAAAAAAAATATTGTAAAATAGCTAAGTGTACAGAATTAATGCTGTACATAGATTGTAAGTTTGCTGAGCTGTATGCTCATTTGCATTATATTAACGTAATTGAAGGAAAAAAAAATACAATTGTTAGAAAAAAAATAAGTTTATTTATTAAGGAAAAAAAATGTATTTTACATTTTAAATAAATCTTTTTTATGAATCCACGTGTTATGTGATTTATCAAAACCCAACCACTTCACCAAGATCATATTTTTCCTTCTCTTTATCACTCGTTCGACCACAAAAAAAAAAAAAAAAAAATAAATAAATAAAAAAAAAAATGTACTTGTAAGTTTTGTTAGTTGTAATTCTTGCTGGTAAAATGCTCCTGCATTATCTTTACCCTGATAGTCTTTAAGCAAATAAGTTACAGGATTTGTTAATTTCACTTTACTGATGGTAAACACTTCCGTTGACCATTCTATGATCCTCGGTGGTCTCTCGTTCAGGAGGATACTGGTGTGAATCCCCAATTCTGTTGTGTCATAATTATGAAAACCGACCAGTCAGAGAAAAAGAACAAAGTATCGAGCATTACAGGGGGGGGGCAAGAGAGAAGCATAATTTCATGAAAAAATATACAGTTTCAGTAAGAAGCATGAAAATCTCATAAATTCCATTAAATTTCATGAAAAAAAACTTCGGTTAAAAAAAAAAGATTAAAATATGTAAAATATTACCAAAATTACGTAATATCCTTCCAAAACAAGATGTCGTTGGTTGACATGACAATTACACCTGCGTGCACCACAGAGTGCAGTGCCCAACTATATGATGTGTTTTCATTTCCTACAACTGGCTACAGAAAAGTGTTATATATGTACAAAAATATATGTTTCGGATGTAGCGACATTTCCCAGACAAACCTGCACGGCCCCTCCCACATCACATTACCGTCAGGGAGTGCAAAGGATGAAAACTACAGATGTTATCGATCAAAGGGGCAAAGGTTAGGAAAACTATGTGATAAGTATTCACAACGCATACAATCTTCCAATCATGATAGGGTGAGCAAAGGATGAAAGCAAACTATGTGTGCATCACAGAACTCAATGCGATCAAAGGTGTTGACATAACGTATCAGACACATTAACGCACACACAAGTCTTAACAAAAACCACTATCATGAAGGTGGAATAAGTTAGCGTAAGTTCAGGTTAATTCTTATTTTCCATAAATTCGGAGTGTATGTGAAGCGATAATGAGGGTGGGATGCACTAGAGGTTAAGACGTAAGCTAAGACATAACATGCTGGGCCGGCCTAACGAAGGAATGAGGTGGGATAAGTTAGTACAAGCTCAGGTTAACCCCTATTTTTCGTAAATTGACAGCGCGTGTGATGGGAAATAGCGGTAACGAGGGTGCTATACACTGAGGTTAACCCCAGTTTTGGGATTAAGAAACCATGACACCCTTGCACTAATTGAGGTTAAGCCCTAGTTTTGGACTAAAAACCATGAAACCCTTACAGTTATTGAGGTTATTGTAGATAATTTAGGTTAGCTTAGATTAACGCGCGCGCGTTAATCTAAGCTAACCTAAATTATCTACAATAACCTCAATAACTGTAAGGGTTTCATGGTATTTTTAGTCCAAAACTAGGGCTAATCTCAATAACCTCAATTAGTGCAAGGGTGTCATGGTTTCTTAACCCAAAACTGGGGTTAACCTCTAGTGTATAGCACCCTCGTTACCGCTATTTCCCATCACACGCGCTGTCAATTTACGAAAAATAGGGGTTAACCTGAGCTTGTACTAACTTATCCCACCTCATTCCTTCGTTAGGCCGGCCCAGCATGTTATGTCTTAGCTTACGTCTTAACCTCTAGTGCATCCCACCCTCATTATCGCTTCACATACACTCCGAATTTATGGAAAATAAGAATTAACCTGAACTTACGCTAACTTATTCCACCTTCATGATAGTGGTTTTTGTTAAGACTTGTGTGTGCGTTAATGTGTCTGATACGTTATGTCAACACCTTTGACCGCATTGAGTTCTGTGATGCACACATAGTTTGCTTTCATCCTTTGCTCACCCTATCATGATTGGAAGATTGTATGCGTTGTGAATACTTATCACATAGTTTTCCTACCTTTGCCCCTTTGATCGATAACATCTGTAGTTTTCATCCTTTGCACTCCCTGACGGTAATGTGATGTGTGTGTTGGAGGGGCCGTGCAGGTTTGTCTGGGAAATGTCGCTACATCCGAAACATATATTTTTGTACATATATAACACTTTTCTGTAGCCAGTTGTGGAAATGAAAACACATCATATAGTTGGGCACTGCACTCTGTGGTGCACGCAGGTGTAATTGTCATGTCAACCAACGACATCTTGTTTTGGAAGGATATTACGTAATTTTGGTAATATTTTACATATTTTAATCTATTTTTTTTTTAACCGAAGTTTTTTTTCATGAAATGTAATGGAATTTATGAGATTTTCATGCTTCTTACTGAAACTGTATATTTTTTCATGAAATTATGCTTCTCTCTTGCCCCCCTGTAATGCTCGATACTTTGTTCTTTTTCTCTGACTGGTCGGTTTTCATAATTATGACACAACAGAATTGGGGATTCACACCAGTATCCTCCTGAACGAGAGACCACCGAGGATCATAGAATGGTCAACGGAAGTGTTTACCATCAGTAAAGTGAAATTAACAAATCCTGTAACTTATTTGCTTAAAGACTATCAGGGTAAAGATAATGCAGGAGCATTTTACCAGCAAGAATTACAACTAACAAAACTTACAAGTACATTTTTTTTTTTTTATTATTTATTTTTTTTTTTTTTTTGTGGTCGAACGAGTGATAAAGAGAAGGAAAAATATGATCTTGGTGAAGTGGTTGGGTTTTGATAAATCACATAACACGTGGATTCATAAAAAAAGATTTATTTAAAATGTAAAATACATTTTTTTTTCCTTAATAAATAAACTTATTTTTTCTAACAATTGTGTTTTTTTTTTTCCTTCAATTACGTTAATATAATGCAAATGAGCATACAGCTCAGCAAACTTACAATCTATGTACAGCATTACTTCTGTACACTTAGCCTATTTTACAAATATTTTTTTTTCTTCAATTACGTTAATATAATGCAAATGAGCATACAGCTCAGCAAACTTACAATCTATGTACACTTAGCCTATTTTTACAAATTTTTTTTTTCTTCAATTACGTTAATATAATGCAAATGAGCATACAGCTCAGCAAACAAAATGTCATACAAAGCAATTCAGCAGCACTCCCCCCAACAGCCAATTTATATTGTATGCAGCATCCTAACTTGATAAACTGAGATTTTACAGAGTCCTAACCTATCTACATATTTACAAAATTGATACATATTTACAAACTAGAAACACGGATAAACGGTATATTTACAAAACATTCACACATTATTTACAGACTTGTGCCCCCACGGGAGGGTCTCTATCCCGTCGGGGAAAATATACCGCTTATCGTCCGTTCTAGACAGACCCAGTTTGGATATTTGAACAGTATTTACTACGTGCAGAGTTGATGTGATCCTTTGCTGCAGATGGTACCTGGGTGTTTCACCATGGAGGCAATTTATGTAATCCTCCATCTGCAGCTTTCTAGTGACTGAGCCAGCCAAACCTTTAGCCCGTCTAGAGGTCTGGTCTGTCTCGAGCCGGAATGCATACATTTTTGCCCTTAACCCCGCATACTCCGCAATCAGGGTACCATTCGCTTCGTCCTTCATAACACCGACAACCTTTTCATTGTGGGACTCTACCCCATAACGGTTGCCGGTGCTATAACCAGACGTGTCGAACTCCTCCCTGTTGCGTCGCATCACTTCATATGGATCGCAGTTCCGCACCAAGTAGATGAAGCTGTCTGTATCCATATATAGCAATTTAGGGCTTCTAAACTGAGGAATGGCAAATTCATAATGAAATCTGTACATCCTCAGTTTAGACAAGTCAAGAATGCACATTCCGACATACACGGGTTTATTAAAAACTATCCTAGCTTTCGCCATCTCCACGGCCACAAAGTCCTCGTTGAAAACTGTTACTTGTTTAAAGTGTGGTGAAGCTATGTGTTTGCGGGCACCGCGGCGGCCCACCCATGCTGTACACAATTTCACGTCGCGGTGTTTTCGAATGTTCTCCATAGTCTTGCCGAAAATTGAATTGTTCATCAGTTTGTAAAAATCTCTCTCGAAATCTGTTTTGGCGTCACGGCGAGAACGCGTATTGAGAGATATGTATTCTTTCAACCACGGTGACTGATTGAAAGATATTACCCGGTGTATTTCGGTCACCTGCAGCCCCAAGCCTACACATTGCTGGAGGACTCGGTAATGGAGAACATACCGTACCTTGTTCTCCAGTGTGGTCATCAGCTTGGGGAGGGTAGAACCTTCTGGTGCTTTGTGGTCTGGACATGGCGGCAGGTCTGCTAAAACGTCGTGTTTATCCTGAGGAATCGTAAGGTCTACCTCCAATACGAACCCCCTAGGTGAGTCAGCTGCAACGCTCATGAAATCTATGCTAGCAATCTCTTTAGCCGAAAGCCATTGAAACCCACCAGAGGGTAGATACTCCGACATGGCCCAGCCGTAAAGATTGTTTACGTCGAAGTACATTATAAAATCTTCAGACGCCTCGCGGTTGTACTCCGGCATGTACCGGTTATTTGCCTTCGCATACCTGTGGACGCACTGGCAAATACCTCCGCGAATACCTCGTTCGAAAAAGAGCAGCATGTCGATATCCGTCAGAAGGTCCAGTTCGACACGCGTGCTCCTTAACATAGCCTGCCACGAAAGGCCTGGGGATGTGAAATAGTGGGCGGGGTCCAGGGTGTACTTCCCCAAACATACACTCCTAAATTTCTCAAACAGATCTGCAAGTAACCGCACATCTGTGTCCATGTACAGACTTGCATATTCGCCCAAAGTCTTGATCTGGAAGGTCCGCCACACCTTTGTCGCGTGTTCGTAATCTTCATCAGAAATGTGTGACTCCGACAACGAACTGTAGAATTTTGATTTTGGAGGAAGCGTGGCCTCGGTGAGCTTATCCCACGAATCCATGTATTCGTAAGGGAAGACACCTTTCCGTTTAACTAATTGGAACTTCTCGGGGTCGGTGAAATGAGCACTAGTAATGCGCATGTCGCCGTCCTCAAGGGTTCCAACCAGTTTATCTAATGGGAGCTGCATGAACCGGTATGAGTCCAGAAACCTTAACGTGATTGAAGTGAATTCAATCTTTTTCGAAAAAGAAATATAACGTTCTGTGTTGATGGGAAGCACGTCCATTCCTTCGAAATCGAGTTTTGATAATGCCATTACAATGAAATGAGCATCATACCCAGAAAGATTGTGAAAGAAAATGGGTATGTACTTTTTAGTCTTATACTGCAAATTGCAATCATTATGTGCAGCCCCCCTAAATTCACCTGTGATATGACAATGATCGCGGACCTTGACGGTCCCTGGTTCAATGTCTTTCTCGCAGATGTGGCATACCGTAGCATCAGCAAACTTTGCTTCTTGCTCGTCTGTCATTACAAGAGGAATGCACCTCTTATAAATTTTATCAACTTTCTTGGCAAGTTTGACGAGTTCGTCAACAAGCCATTTTTCAGGGAATTTTTTCCCCTGAAGGAGTTGAAACGCGACAGACTAGGTACGAGTGGACAAACGACCTGGTATGCGGCAGCGAAAGGGAGATGTTTCTGGACTAAAGTAGTGTGAGAGGCGTTGGGTGGGGGACTGCAAGAATCATAAGGTAGCAATAAACTTTCAAAGTCCGCGTAAACGACGACGGGTACACGCTGTTGGTGCACAAAATCCTTAAACTTTAAAGTTTTATCGTCGTCGCCGGGTAAATCCACTCTTACAGGATCAACCCTTGCACAGTCAATCTCGTGGCGGTCCAGGAGATCTTTGCGTCCAAAATGTTGCAGACATCTGTCACAAATAAATATAGCAGTACAATGTCCTGTTAATGAAGATCTAACTAACGCCGACAAGTTGTGAATCCAACAGTAATGGAATTTTTTCCCACTGCCGTCGGTAATCATCAACATGTTTATGTGGTGAACGCGTTTGTCTGCAGTGTGATGGAGGGCCCCGGAAACTACATGTTTACCTTTAACTTCATCCAGACCGAAAACATTTACAGAATAGTCTGGATTTTGCCTCTCAAATTTAGAAATGTCAGAGAGTTTTACCGGAAACTCAATACCTGAAAAATCAAAACGGTGGTTGGCGAAGGCTTCCATATAATTACTGACTAGGTACGCATGTTTTTTCGGCGCCTTTACTTGAGCTGCAAGAAGTGCCCATAGAAAGCAGTACTCGTCATTCTTGTTTTTAACATTGATGACGGCCTGCTTTCTACAGATATCAAGTGGCAGAGCAACATAGGAAGACCCACGATAGAAAGGTTGAAAATTAGAAATGCTAATGTCGAGGGATTCTATTCTATCGAGAGTTTTGCCACTTGTCCTTTCTTGAAACTCACACAATTTTACTCTGAGCTCCGACTTCACATATTTTTCATACCAATCCGACAGGCAAGTGCTGGTTGTGACTTCACGCATTTTAGTTAAAAAGCAAATACGGGCGGTTTCCAAAATCATTTCCTTCTGTATTTTATATGTGTTAATCAGTCCAACCTGCACCTTTACAGATGGGGAGGACCGATTATCCACAATTTCGCGAACTTTACCGGCAACAAGTTTAAAGCAAGCATCAATGAAATTAATTGGATCTATGAAATTTTGAGAATTTGAAATTGTCCCGGAATAAATTCTATTTTTAAATGCACTAAGCCTGTCTTCAAGGACTAAGCGCGATACTGCTGACTCACCCATCGTTGCTACATGATCATGTAGCATAAGGCTGCCCCTGCACCGGCATACTGCCGGCTGGAGCCGGGCGATGGACTGGCATACTGCCGGCTGGACCCGGCTGATGGACCGGCATACTGTCGGCTGGAGCCGGGCGATGGACTGGCATACTGCCGGCTGGAGCCGGTCGATGGACCGGCATACTGGCGGCTGGGTCCCGGCGATGGGCTGGCGTACTGCCGGCTGGGCCCCGGCGATGGACCGGCATACTGCCGGCTGGGCCCCGGCGATGGGTCGGCATACTGCCGGCTGGAGCCGGGCGATGGGTCGGCGGACTGGCGGCTGGAGCCGGGCGATGGGTTGTTGAAGTGGCGGCTGGAGCCGGGCGATGGTCGGCTGGGTCCCGGCGATGGGTCGGCGGACTGGCGGCTGGGGGACCCGGCTGCTGCTGTGGCGGGCGGTCGGCTAGGTTCCGACGTCTCCCATGGTCGCCATATTGGTGGCGGTACTGCCTCGTTGGCCGGGCGTCCGACCGCCCCCTCTGAAACATAAAAAAGAAGAAAAATATTTTAGTATCATGAAAAACATAATTTTGTAAGCATAAAATAATATAGCTAAATTACTGATGTACTGGACTTACCGATATTCCAGTGTGCTGGTGATTGCGGAAGAACCCATTGTGGCGGTGGAGTTGGCGGCATGCCATGTGGTGGTGACATGCTCTGCGGCACATCCACGTCAATATTTGGGAGCATGCTCCATTGTGAGCAATCACAAGCTCTTTTTGGGCTACTTAATTCCTGAGAAGAATTACCCTTACGCTTCTCTGGGCGTGATGGTTCATCTGAAAAAAGAAAAAAAAATGTATTAGCAATAGTTATAAAGACATGGGGAAAAAATAATCTATAGATAAATACGTACTGAAATAAAAAAGGTCACTGCAGGAAATATCCAAATCACCTGCGAACAAATAAATTAATAATATAGACTACTGCTTCAGCACTATACATTTTTTCATAAATCTAGTTACTTTAAAAAAATATTATCATTACCGAAATCATCCGCAGCGAGAATTTCATCAATGTCTGAAGCAGAAAAAAAACTCATCAGTATATGTGAAAGAATTTAAAACAGTCAGAAAAACAAGTTAAATAACAATAATTTACTTACCAATATCGGCGAATAAGCTAAGATCCTCAGAAGACATTGTGATGATCGAAGTGTTCAGCTCGGCCGCTCAGAGAAGACTGGATGGCTGAAGGGAGGTCTCTGCCCTATTTATACACGAGTCTGGAGCCTTGGCGTGAGAACGCAGTGCGTTGCGGCATTAATCTCCGCGTGGTAAGCGCTTAGCGTGGGAAGACTGCGTCCCCGGGCACACCTGCGCGCCAGATGTACGTGGGGAGCGCTTGGCGTGGGAACACGACGCTTTGCCTGTGTTGTCTGGCGACATTAATCTCCCGAGGGATCTAAGGCCATATTTCTCGGGGTAAATTATATTCCTCCCGCACAATCGTAAAATACCGTGAAAGTTGAAAAAATGTTTTAGCTTTTAACACACACACATACCTTCCGAGGAGGTCAGGAGATAATTATGAGGCCTGGCGCGCGGATAAGGGAATATTTATGAGTGTCGGCCCGGCGAGCCGGCTACTTAAAATTCAGGCCGGGAGGGTGGCGCGGCGGCGCGGGAGCCTTTGATAGCGTGGGAAGCGCTTTGCGTCCCCGATAATTAATGGCTTCCAGCTGCGCGCGGCGGCGCGGCGGCCGGCTGCAAGGGGAGCGATAATTAATGGCCTTGTTGACAGGTGTTGACATGACTAATGGCTTCCGGGGCCAAAAGGTCACGCCCCCTGACTCCTAGAATCCCTTTGATGGCGCCGACATACGTTATACATCTACTCATAAGAAATAATAAAATTAGAGTTCAATATGTATCTTCGACTCCCGTAGTCAATAAGAAATTCTAGCAATACACTGTGGTAAAATGTTCTCTCTGTCTCACATATTCATTAAAAAAAATAAAAAAAAAAATTAACTGAAGAAATAACGTTCGTAAATTAACATTTTGTTGTTGGAAAATCACAAACTCCACAATGATTGCTAAAGCTTTGCTGTAGTCTTTAGGAAACTATAGTTCGCTGTAAATTAAGAACGAAAAAACCTAAATCTATAGTTTCCAAAATACTACGTTTTTAGAATCAGCGGGTTTCCAGTTTTGAATTGGTACCTATGTAGAGTAACAATTCCCCCTGTAACCACCACTAAATACGATATAATTATTGTTGCACCTATTTTTTCCGTCGTAATTGAATTTGGGGTAGTAGGATTAAAAATATTGTGAAATTACAAATAACCAATTTAATGGGTTCAGAAGGTATCAGGCACTGACAAACAGACAAACAACTGACTACCGCCATTACGGCTGTCATTTATTGAGAAAGTACAACACGCTAAAAAAGACATCCTTAGCAGTAATGATATTAAAATAAATAATTTATCGTGGAAACTGCAATATAGTCGAATTTAGAAGTGAGATACCAATTTTTAATATGAAATCTCAGCAATACATTGACGTATCCAATAGTTTGAAAACAAACTGTACTTGGTTTGCAAGGTTTACGCTTTAAAGTTTAAGAACAAGGGGGAAAAAATTAACACTCTTACGGGAAACATTATTTACAATGTTACCCAAATAAACGTAATGTATCTGGAAAATCGAACTGAGGTGAGCATACGAACCTTGTGCAAGTGTGGTGTGAGGAACGCCAGCGATACACTGGCGCTGAACGTGCAGCACTGTAGGGGCAATCCCCGCTCCACTTGACGAAGTTTGGGGGTGGGTGCCTGCTCTGGGGGCGGACGTATCCTCCTCCCCTGCCACAAATTCAGTAAATTCCCGCAGAAAAACGAAATTTACGGAACCCGGCGGGCCCAGCTCTCAGCTGGCTGCCGAGACGAAGAGCGAAGACAGGAGAAGAGATTCCCTCAGCAAAGCTACAGCTCCCACTCTGAGTCTCCACCAGGTCAAAGGACGACATCGACTCCAGATACACGGCGAATATTTTGTTGCGGGTTTCCTTAATATTACTACCAGACGTCGAAAATGTATTTTGTCACTAAACGAGTTGTAAGAATCGTACCTCACGCCTGCATAATTTTGTATCAAAATAATGTATTATATATTAATATTGAAATAATGATTAATTTACTGTCTTAAGAATTATAAATGTACTAGAGTAATCCCGTGACCGTTTTTTTTTCTCATCGTCACGGGTGTAGAACAGTTCCAGTTTTTTTGAGTCAAAGATTACGACAGATTCATATGATCTGATCAAATACGAAAGTGACATGTGTTTCGCCGTTAGGGTGAATAAAATCTCTGGAGCTTTAAGAACTCGGTGTACTAACGGACTAGGTGACAAGGTCCGTTACAATTTTTGTAAATAATTTTTTGTTAATATTAGTCTTGCTTATGCTGTGTATACAAATGTGTTAAATTTGTATGAAAGCAAGAAAAAGATAAGCGTGTAGTAAAGTGCCAGAATAGCTATGGACAGTGGTCATCTATGGTAATGTATATCTTTGGACAGCGGCAAAGAGAGAAGGGAATATGGCGAGTTTTGGACGAGAATATAATGTATAGCTGGCACGTGGTTGAATAAAACGGAATGTAAAGAAGTGTAATTTATACCAAGTGATTATAAATAAAAAGTGCTTTCGAGTGTTTCTTCAAAGAATCCATTGTCGATATATATATTATTTATTTGTTTCTGAACTGTGAATTGAAATAATCTGCCGGCTTCTGCAGCTAATATTACGGCTTGAAGACGGGCAGATTAAACATATGAAGAGGAGCTAAGATAGAACTACCCTAAATCCAGGAGGAGGGGATCTTACAGTACGTATTAAACACGGAAAGAGACGATCGCGCTATAGTATAATTGTTTCAAAGGTCGTAGTCTCGAATCTGATTAAATACAATCATGACTTGTACTTGGCCCTGGAAGATCACTCTGCAAAATTTGAAAAAAATTCAGTTTGCTTCGAAAGCATTATGTTGTTTTTTTATTGGGGATGGGCAAATATTAATAACGCAATTTTTGATCATGGAGTCTGTAACGGCCAGAGAACCAGTGCTGCCAATTCTACGGATTTTTTACAAAAAAGTTTGGATTTTCGGAGTTTGTTATAATATCTACGGATTTTTTTATACTTTTTATTATTTTTTGAGTTTTACTTATATTGATGTTTTTTAAACTGAGTATTAATGCATTACACACTTGTCAATTATTGAGAATTGTTTCCTTGCAACCGCTCGTGTGAACCAACGATTGAAATAAAGCTTATATTTTGTTTGATTATAGATTTTATAGATCATAAAAGACCGTAATACAAGACTATGGGCGTACTCTTTATGCACGGTGACACGGCTTACAAAGCAGTGCCTTCGGAGAAGGCCTAACCAACATTCGAGAATCAAATGGGTCCCAGTTTGTAACATTTCCTGTTACAGAATATATGCTAAGTTTTATGGCAAAAAAACAAAGAAAATATTGTCTAAAAAAAAAAATATTTAGGCACAGTAGCAGCAGTGATGAAAGTGAAGATGTATGAAACATGTTCAAAGTTATTTCTTACTTTCAGTGTAGAATATTATTTTGTATTTCGAATTTTAAAAACCTGGAAATAAAAGGTAGGCCTATTCTTAATTTTCACTCTCTCTTGAATGATTATTATTTCAGTCTTCTAGTTAGCGATTCTCCGGATTTTTGTACCCAATCTACAGAAATTTTAACGGCCGTCTACGGATATTCAAATCCAAGTGGCTAGCAGCACTGCAGATAACTTAATACATATTATAGATTATTAAACAATTGAAGAACTCCGAAAAAAAATGAATTGCCAGAATACTCGATTCGGTAGCATATTTGGTCTGATGTCCACACAACCTAATAACTCACATACAGCGAACATGAAGAAAGACCATTATCGAAAGTACTCAACGAAATACGCAAAAAGCAAATAAACCGCAATGTATAAAATTTGGTCAAGCAGCAACATTTGCGAAAGTTTAATTAAACCGAAATTTAGCCTAGGCCGTAAAGACAATTTGAATTTGTGGTTTCTTATGTTGCTTTCATTAGTAATATCTTCTTACTGAAAAGCAGTTCCACGTTTCTTCAGACGTAAAGTTTATCGATATTTTTAAAACTATGAAATGTTAGCAAATACAAACGTAATGAATGTATAGTGGCAGTTAATTTATTAGCAGTTGCTTAGCTATTAAATTGAAGACATAACCTCGAATGTCTTCTAATGATATCTCTGGCGCTGTTGATTTGCCAGAGAAGGCTGACACGAGAGTGAGTGAACTTAGGAACTTATACAGGGTGGGGCATTTAATATGTTTTCTGGAAATATTTCGGAAAGAAAGCATTTTAACAAACAATAACCTATATAAAAAATAATCGTACAGTAGGGGGCTACAATTATGTGATATTGGTTTTTTCACAGGTGGCGCTGTTGTCGTTACAACAAGGTCAACTTAATTCTTTTAAATGGGAACCCCTATTTTTTTTTTTTAAGATTCCGATTCCTCATGAAAAAATAAAAATAGTTTGCTTAACTCACTTTTCTGTTAGCCTCACAGATGGCGCTGTAATCGCAAAAAATGAATATTCGCGTTTTTTGTGTATAATTTTAATTATTGTTTAAATAATTACATGTAATTTTCATTCTGTAAACATGGAAAGTAATTTTAAAGGATAGTGACGAAATTGATTTTTTAAATGCTTTTTCTTACTTATTTGCAGCCATGTCTACAGCAGGTGCTCAAAAAGGTGACCATTTACTTCCAGACATTTTCCGACACACTTCGAGCTGTTCAGGCATCATTTCTGCAAAGGGTCAGAAAATATCTGGAAGTAAATGGTCACCTTTTTGAGCACCTGCTGTAGACATGGCTGCAAATAAGTAAGAAAAAGCATTTAAAAAATCAATTTCGTCATTATCCTTTAAAATTACCTTCCATGTTTACAGAATGAAAATTACATGTAATTATTTAAACAATAATTAAAACTATACACAAAAAACGCGAATATTCATTTTTCGCGATTACAGAGCCATCTGTGAGGCTAACAGAAAAGTGAGTTAAGCAAACTATTTTTATTTTTTCATGAGGAATCGGAATCTTCCAAAAAAATTAGGGGTTCCCATTTAAAAGAATTAAGTTGACCTTGTTGTAACGACAACAGCGCCACCTGTGAAAAAACCAATATTACATAATTGTAGCCCCCTACTGTACGATTATTTTTTATACAGATTATTGTTTGTTAAAATGCTTTCTTTCCGAAATATTTCCAGAAAACATTAAATGCCCCACCCTGTATAGTAGGGGATATTAATGTGAATTTACGAATATCGCCAGGAGTGATTTGGGGAAACCACGCAAATCAGGATGGCTGAACTGGAATTCCTACCTGCGTCATCCAGAATTCAAAGCCAGAACGTTACAGCGTACTCGCCACGCTCGGTATAAAATGCAAGTGCTACAGCAATCTGGTTAGGAAGCTGTCAAACACGCCGTCTGTCGCCGTTGTACAACAACAAACCCGGTGTCACGCGCAATTAAGATGATCCACACAGTAATGAAGTGTAGGGATCATCGGATGATTCTCTGCAATGGATCTCAAGAAATACATTTGACGAAACTATTATGTATTTTTTTTTATGGTTATCTTTATGGAAGATACGCTGCCCTTTACCAGACAATAGTACAAAAGCATTAGTGTTGTGACTTTGCGCTTGCCTCATTTCTTCATTTTCCACGAGATCAGTTTGTGGAAACTAAGAGCCTACTTGAGGTCACCAGGCAATTTAAAACCAAGAAATATTTTTTATTTTTAGGATCTCTTATCTTCTGAATGAAAGAAGAAACCCCATGTAATCAATCATTTGTATGTCTGTCCCAGCCTCATAACTTCTGTACTCTAAATGCGAGTATCACATAAAATTTGAATAAAAAAATCATTATTTTGAAAAAATTATAATGGTTTTATGTCATTTATGTGGGTATTATCCTGTTAACACGCTAATTCTGAAAATGATTGTATTTTTTTTTTTTTTTTTTTTTTTTTTTTTTTTTTTTTTTTTTTTTTGATTGCCTGGTATGACATTTCTGTGTAAAAGAACTACCAGAACTACCTTTTACGCCGATAGATGTTGATCCCAATATCCTTTCATAATTTGGAGAAAAGCTGTAGTAATATTTTTGGAATTTACAAATTTTGTAAAATAATTAAATAGATAATTTTACCAAATTCTAATCTTATCTTTCGACCCAAAAAAATCTATCGTTGAAGATTTTCATCAGTCTTATCCGATAGATGATAGTTAATAATTTTTTTATATATATAATTATTAAAATATCGGAAGACAAGCTGTACTTTTTTGGGCTGAAACTCTATTCTTTAACTTAGAAATACAATTTAAAAGACAATATTCGAAAGGAGTAATGAATTTTATATTAAAAAAACATAGTTTTTACCGCATTTTAGTATTTTTTTTTACTGAATTTACCGTCAACTTGACTCGCATTTCATGTGACCTACACAGATATCCAAGCCACATCCATTTAATGCAGTACACTTTCAAATGTCTGGACTTCTCATCATTGTTTAGCAACATAATGTATTATACTATGATGAGTGGTGAAACATAAATAAATCCGTTCGTAATGTGAGGGTTCGGTATCTTCATCTGAAGCCGGCATCTTGCAGTCGAACATGTGTTGTGTTAAAGTCCACGCCTCTCCCCGCTGTTTGCCCTTTTTTATTTTTTTAATAGCCGGTGAGCGGTGGCGGCGCACCCCGGGGAAGCTCTGCGGTTACGCTCTGCCACTGTGGGCTGTGGTTGCGCTGTCCGCCGCCCGCGGCGCTGTTTTAATTACCGAAACGCTTGGCCGCGCCATTTAGCGCCCAGCGGAGATTAATTATGGCGGACGAACCGCGAGAGGCGGCGGCGCCCAGAAAAGTAGTCCCCACAACACGAAATACACACGCGAGGAGTGAGCTAGGTCGCCACGGTCGCTGCTTAATAACCCGGGGTCTGAGCGCCGGAGCGTTAAACAGTGCGTTGCGTCCTCGACTGAAAAACTCTCCACCCAAACAACACACTACATGCAACTAACTAAGGGAACACGCACAGTCAATAATTATAAGAACAGCGAATATAATACGAGAGTATTTCCTTTTTACTTATGACTCGTCGATGTCGAGGTCATTAGAGGCGGGATGGAACTGTGGACAAGGAACAGGAAGGAATTCGGCCATTCCCTTTCCAAGGAAGCATCCCTATATTCGCCTGGAGTGATTTGGGAAAACCATCGAAAACCCAAATCTGGATACCCGGTCGAGGATTCGAACCGGCGTCCTCCCGAATGTGAGACCAGAGCGTTAACCGCTCACTCACCACGCCCGGAACGAGAGTATTATTTTGCAACATATTTATTTTGTGCCTTTAGAAAATTATTAAAAATTAGTGTAAGCCCGTGACCGTTTTTTTGCGTGTCGCCACATGTCTAGAATATTTCCAGTTTTTAGGGTTTTAGGGCCAAATATTGTGACAGATTTACCTAATCTGATCTGACGAAATACGAACTTGATCTCTCGACCTTGAAGAAATCAGAAGTATTAATATATGTAGTTATTAAACACAGACAGGGACGATCGTGCTATTGTTTCGAAGGTCAAAGACTCGAACTTGCTGAAATAAAAACTTGACTAGTATTTAACCCTTTTGAAGAATTCCCATTTGTTTTGAAAGCATCACTTGTTTTTTTTTTTTTTTTTTATTTGCATTCATAATGTAATATTTGATCATAGTAACAGCCAGAGAACTTAATTCAGATTCCAGATTATTAAACAGTTGAGCAACTCCGAAGAAATCAATTGCCAGAATACTCGATTCGGTAACATATTTGCTCTGATGTCCTCTTTAAACAACCTAATAACTCAGGTAGAGTGAACATGAACAACATTTTTTTTTTTTTTTTTTTTTTTTTTTTTTTTTTTTTTGTAAGTGCTTTACGTCTTTTTTTAACATCGAGGTCTTTAGAGACGGGAAAGGATAGGGGGCAAGGATAGGGGGCAAGGATGGGGGGCAAGGATGGGGGCAAGGAATGGGAAGGAATTCGGCCATGGCCTTTTGAAGCAAGCATCCCGGCATTTGCCTGGAGTGATTTGGGGAAACCATGGAAAACCCAAATCTGGATTCCCGGACGGGGATTCGAACCGCTGTCCTCCCGAATGCGAGGCGAGAATGCTAACCGTTACACCGCCCCGCTCGGTAACATGAACAAAGAGCATTAACGAAAGTGATCAGTAAAATACCCAAAAAGGTAAATGAATCCTAATGTATAAACTTTGGTCAAGCTACAACATTATTGAAAGTTTTAATTAAATTGAAATTTAGGCTAGATAATTGGCATTGGTGGTCACAGCAGAGAAACTGAGTAATTTAACTTCTTTTTTTATTAAATTTATATTGCTTTCATTAGCAAAACGTTACTGAAAAGCAGTTTACTTGCAATTCAGCTGTAAAGTTTGTCCATATTTTTTTAGCAATAAAATGCTACGAAAAGTAAATTTAATGATTGTATTTTGGCAGCAGTTGCTTAGCTATTAAATTGTTTACATACCTTCGAGTTTCTTCTAATGATATCTCTGGTGGCTGTTAATCTGCGAGCGAAGGCTGACACGTGATACCGTTCTCCAGCCAATAGCTATCGAGGTGAGTGAGTGAGCCTAGGAAATTATGTAGTAGATTTGAGGGATATTATAATAACAAAACTGATTTTAATAAAATTTTTTTTTGGGCTGCATGACTATAAAGCCTACCCGTACCAGACTTAAGCCTCCCACACCCCCTCAAACGAAATCCACTCAAGCCTCCCCCAAACTAAAATACTCTCAAGCACCCCCCCCCCCCCAAACCAAAATCCTGGATCCACCACTGATTCTACCCATATTTAGAAGTGGAAATGTAGTCAAAGAAAAACTGCGAATGGCCAAAGATCGAAGGGGTCAGTTACAAAGCAGTGGAGGTTATGAATTACCCTGTAATTGCATCAACCGAACGAGCCGTAGCCGTGAGGATACGTGAACATATGAGTCACATTCGTCTGAGGCAGCCCACGAAATCAGCTATTGCCGAACACCACCTTGAAGAAGAACAGAAAGTACTGTGGGAAAATACAAGAGCGCTAGCTAAAACCGAAGGTTATCTACAAAGCAAAGTAGGAGATGTATTGAGATATTCAAACAGCCAAACAACCTCAACAAGGATGGTGGTTATGCAGTGGCGTGGGTGACACCCGGGACGGATATTGATGGTGTCACCCCTTGAAAATTAAAATTCGACTATAATTAAAATATATTATATTGTAAATATTAATAAATAATAATGTTATTAATTATATTAATCAAACATAATTAAATAAACATTTATTGTTATTCAAAAATAATAGTTTGTTAATAAAATGGTAATATTTACAACATTTAAAAGACACACAAATAAACCATAAACAATTGCTTTCACAATATCCTCTTTCTAGCTTAAATAGCTGCAATCTCGTGTATCACATCTTCAAAATTAACAATTAGAGTTACTTCATGTTCAATAGTCAGTGTGGCAAGATTTTAGCCACGTGTTGCTCACCGGTGATCGAAAGTGGTTTTAGATTAATCTTAACTCCTCTGAAAATTGGGCGTGACTTGCCCGATACCGTTCGCCACCGTCACCGCACCGACACGTTTCTTATAGACATGCGCATAATAGTTCGCGAAGGGGAGCGCTCAGTTTAGTTCGCAGCTCCCTCGCGAACTAGTTCGCTCTTTTAGTTCGTTAGTTCGCGTCTCGAATTCAGAGAAACAGAGCGTTCGCTCGCCTTGCTACCGCTACTGCACGCGCTATTTTGTTTGATAAGTCAGTTTTACGAGGGTTGTTTCAAAAATAAGGTTCCCACATTTTTTTTTAGACACAAGGAATTTTATTCGAAAAAACGATTACACCATTGGAAACGTTGATCTTTAAGCTATTTTTCCACATAGCCCCATTTTTTTCTATGCATTTTTTCTATCGAGTAATCCACTTTTGCATTCCCACCTCAAAGAAGTCCGCCGCCAACCCGTTGAGAAACTTGGAAACTTCTTCTTGCAACTCCTCGTCCGTCTGGAATCGTACACCGCCTAGGTGCTCCTTCAATTTCGGAAACAGATGGAAATCGCTGGGTGCCAAATCGGGGCTGTAAGGGGGGTGGTCAATGACATCCCAGCCAAATTTGTTGATTAACTCCTTCGTTTGTTGCGACACACGTGGACGGGTATTGTCGTGGTGCAGCCTTACGCCTTTGCTGAGTTTTCCCCTACGACGATTTTGGATTGCCCGTCTGAGCTTTTTCAAGGTCTCGCAATAACCTGTGGAGTTTATGGTGGTCCCTCTAGGCATGAAATCAATGAGCAGTACACCACGCCGGTCCCAAAACACCGATGCCATGATTTTTCCTGCTGACAGTTGCTGCTTAAACTACTTTGGTGGTGGCGATCCGGTGTGTTTCCATTGGCTCGATTGTTGTTTTGTTTCAGGAGTGACGTAATGGCACCACGATTCATCCCCCGTAACAATGGAATCAAGGAAATCTTCGTTATTCTCGTCGCATTCACTGCAGAACTTCCGAGCACAGTCGACGCGTTGCTGTTTGTGGACTACTGAAAGCATATGCGGCACCCAGCGTGCGCACACCTTGTGGTAGCCTAGCGTTTCATTCAACATCCTGTCAATTGAAGCTTCAGAAGCCTCAGGAATTTGAGCAGCCAGTTGCCGGATGGTGATTCGCCGATCTTCGAGCAGGATTTGCTCAACTTTCGCCACAACGTCGTCGGAGATCGACGGCCTCCCGCTTCGTTGTTCGTCGTGGACGTCCGTACGGCCGTTGGCAAACTCCCTACGCCATTTGCGGACGTGTTGAATACTTATACACGTGTCCCCATACACTTCACACAATTGCGATGAATTTCTACAGGTGGTAACTTTCTTGCGTGCAAAAATCGGATGACCGCACGAATTTCACACCTGGCGATGACAGGCTCCATCGCTTATGGCTATCAGGCCGGTACTGACCGTTGCAGAGCCACGCTGGTTGTTGGAATCGGTGGTGGGGGATCCGGCGAACACGGTGGTGTTGCCAGATTTCGCATTGAATCATGCATGGTAAAGGTACAGAGTTGGGAACCTTACTTTTGAAACAACCCTCGTATTAGGACATAATCATTTTTTGTCGTTTCTAAATGGAATTTAATATGACCTTCTTAACAAAAGTTATTGCTTAATAATAGCCCTTTCAAATTAAATTAGCATGAACAGTTGGCGCCGATAAACCAAAGTGCTCATTTTCCTTTAAACAAATGGGTAAATTGAATAATTGTGCTGTTTTTACTATTTACTTTACATGCATTCGTAGAATATTAATTTTTTAAATGGATTTGTTTATTAGTTCATGGAAGAAACATTACTTATAAAAGGCGCTAATGATCGTGCCGTCGACGCGCCCTTAAACCCCAACAACAACACAACATTAATTGTAAAATATTATAAACGCGTTTATTTTGATGAATTAAAATACTCGTTTATAAGTAATCGGCTTTTTTATATAAATAAAGTTTTGGAAATCATGGACAAAATATAATTCTACTATTGGCTACAACTTAAGTACTATATGACAGAAATAGTATTACCTATATTATTAAGAAAAATAACATTAATACTTCCAATGTGATATCTAATAATTAGACATATAAAATTGTAGTTTAAAAAACTAAAATCACGCTTTAGTAGTAATGTGAACTAAAAGGTTAAAAATAATATTTAAATATAAACATTTTGTTTAACAGTGATAGGACGTCCCACAATTCTGGATAAATTAATTTTTTTGAATCAGCTTAAAGTATAAAGTCACTGATTACAAAATTAACTTTTATGTAAAAAAGCATGGGGTGCTATTTCAGTTGTCTTATATTTTTTGTCGTTGGCTGTTTGTAAAGACAGAGTCATTGTCAAAAGTTATGTAGAGCGTACCCCACGCTACTCAACAAGAGATCCAATAGCACGGTAAACGAGGAAGGCTACTTTTCTATAATAGTACGAAGTAATATTTCGAATACTTACTATTCAACATTACGTTAAGCGACTTCAGACAGAGAAACCTTTCTGGATAGGAGACAGCAGAAGACGATCGTCTACAGCAACCAAGGCTCGTAAATCACAACCGGGAAACTGGAGAACGATGATGATGATGATGGCTACATTGGGTGGGAAATCTCCGAAGGGTGTGGCCGCCAAATGACGAAGATTTCTCGAATCGCACCTGTGCACTAATGTCGCGGCTGCATTTGCCTAACTCAGTAATCCCATCAAGTATAGGATACACTGACAACGTGGTGAGAGTGAAATTATTGAATTTTATCGGTTCTTAATAAGTGTGCAAAATTTAAAACGATTCGGACGTCAGGAAGCGGGTAAACACTGAAATGAAAGATTCCATTACATGGCAACCATTTTTCTATTGTTACCGTCAGAGTAACGAGAATAGCAGGACGTTGCTAAGAGACTACTGTATTGTCAATGGTTCTTAAAACATGTGCAAAATTTTTATGTTTTTACTGTCAACATAATCAGAATATCAAGACATAGCTATGAAATTATTGTATTGTAATCAGTTATCAATACATGAGCAAAATTTCAAACAACTCGGACATCTGGAATTAGGTTAAAATTATCTTGCAGAATTCCACGACATTCAACCACTTTTCTGTTGTTACTGTCAAAGTAATGAGAATAGCAGGATATAGCTATGAAATTATTGTATTGTCACCGGTTCTTAATATGTGTGCCAAATTTCAAACAGCTCGGACATCGGGAAGTGGGTCAAAATGGAGTTGTAAAATTCCATTACATTCATTCATGAATACATACATACATACATACATACATACAAGTCAAGCTAATATAAAGCGTGTAAAAATAACAGTGACCCTTGAATGAGAAAGTGGTAGCAATAACGAAAGTGCGTAAATTTCCAGTGAATTGGAAGTCATTGAGCTATTATTTTATTAGTGAAGGGGAGAATAATCCAACACACATTCACAATTTTTTGGCGACGAATGAAACTGATGAAGACACAAAAGTTAAAATCTACTTGAATTTCGCAAGTCATTTCTTTCATCACTTTCACAAAGCTGTTAACTAACAGACTGAGATAAGTATTATATTATGTCAGCTTTAAAATCAGCACTAGAAAATGTAAAAGATACTGTTTCTTTGGTTAAGAAAACAAGAAAAAGCCTTTAGAAACCAAATTCTCCACAGAAACTGATAATATAAAAAAATTATGCTCTAGTATTCGTTGATAAATGTCTGGAGTATCTTAGTAAATAGTTAGATTTTAATGAAAGCAATTGACTATACAAAATCCAAAAATTAAATTCAAATCACAGGGTTTCATTTGATGACTGAGACTATATTAGAGGTTATAAATTTGCGAGAAAAAAGTGAACAAACTTTACTCTGGAACAAAAATATTATACGAAATCCAGGTAAAAGTAAGAGAAGTATTTCATGAATAAAAAATGAGCTTTTTCTCGAAATTAATTTGACAACTGAAAGCGATAAAGCATATGACAATTTAACTGTAGGCGCTCACTCGATAGAAGTTTGTTGAAAGGACACTGCGTGTCGTCCGACGCTAGGCCGACACCCGGCCGTCGTTGGATTGGTTTATGTTTTGACGGTGCGGACCAGCTGCATGTGGATAAGCGCATAGAGAGAGTTCGGAAATTTCCCTTCCCTTACGACCAAATGTTTTCATGTTGCTGTTCGCCTTTTAAAAAAGTATCATTTTTTTCATCAACCTCTTTTCCATGTTCATCAGATTTTTGTAAAATGTAGGAAGAGTTCTAGCATCTTCGCATTAAAAATTCAAAGCTTTGCCAGAGTTGATGATCAATTTTAAGACCCACAAAAATTGCAATGAGGTCCGCATTTGTAACGGAGATCTCCCATATCCGAATCGCACGCCATAACCATCGGAGTCATCAAACTAATACAGAAGAACTGAAAAACATGTATTCAAACACATAAAAGTAGATTCGTATTTTTGGATAGCAAAAATAGATGATATATAAAAACAGTATGTTCATTTTATCATGTTTGAAAATTTATTTTTCATTGCACCTACAGATGGTCTGGTGACAAATGGTTACTGCGTGCGATTTGGGTGCTGAAAGCCCCGGTTCAAATCCCGGTATCAATTGTAATTTTTGCGGGTCTTAAAATAGACATTTACCCTTGGATAAGCTTTTATTTGTTAATGTGAAGATTGTAGGACGCTCGATCGTTCTAATTTCAGGTTAATCTGTAGGTCTCCTTTTCAAGTAAGGTGACTACGATATAGGTGCACTGCGAGTTTCCTAATAATAAACTCTGACTATAACTTTGAGATAACATGAAATTATTATTTTTACTATACAAAATCTTTACGACCTATATTTAAATTAACATATGTCATAATCTTGTTCTTTACTAACAAAAAATATTTAGTGAATCGAAAAGATCCGCAAACAAAAAAAACACGTCAAGCGCGAAGTGACTGACATTTCATCGGGTTGGTTGAAACACGCGAGAACCTTTTATTCCGGCACAGTGTGGTGATGATTTGTTAATACTATTTTTGTACATAAAAGATCAACCAGTTAGGCGACAACGTGAGTCAGATAAAAAAGTATTTTAATGTATTTTCGTACCAAAACTGTGCAAAATAAAGTACAGTATAATAAAGTAGGGTGACAAACCTACCTGTCATCCCCAACACTGATTCCCTGAAACAACCACTTGAAAACGTTAAAGGAGTCAAAGACCGGGTAGTAACACGAGAGAGCTACAGACCAGTGTGGTCAGACAGTTTTGTGATAAATGAATGAAATTTGACCCCAATTATCCCCACAAGAAGAGCATTAAATGATTAAAAATGAAAAGTTTTGTATGTAACTGTTTGTGAACCCTCTACACCCAAATGTCTAACTAAGAGGGCGCAGAACTGGCTGTTTATAAAGGGTGCCTCAAATCTCCCGAAGAATTGGCTGTAGTGCGATGTCAGAAATGTTAGGGGGGGCCCATTAACTATTTGAGGTTAAATGGGGGGGGGCTGCGAAATCTCACCAAGGGAGAGGGGGGAGGGGGTCGACGGAAAAAAGGTCCACAAACGACGCAGATACGGACATTAGGAGGATATCTTAAGGGGGGGAGGGTAGGGTGTCTGACCAAATCTCACCAACTCTCACCACAAAGGGGGAGAGGAGTGGTCCCTTACGCCCCCTTACACAGTGATGAAAGAAAGCTCTAATACTGACAGATCAGGTATAGGTCCATTCAGATGGGCAACAGCAAGTGGAGACTGCCAAATTGTGTGGGTGGCTGTTGCTGCCTGGCGGGTGACTACAGACCAGATCCAAGCAGTGGTTACACAGAGAGAGTCACCCCCGGACGATTGTAAACCAATTGCTAAAAGCTTGGTTACACCCTCTGAACACTATGCCATGTGTTCCATTAACCTGATTTCATTGTCAGCACCGTCTAACCTGTTGTAATGGACAACGAAAATGGACATGTGAATGGAATATATTTCTGTTTAGAGTCGAGTAACCATTCTCTCTGTGATAAAATGATAATAGACGACATGTTTACAGGCGCAGTGGAGAAACATTTTTTTTTTTAATCTGCTTAACGTCTCTCTAACAGCGAGGTCTTTAGAGACTGGAAAGGATGGGGGGCAAGGAATGGGAAGGAATTCGGCCATGGCCTTTTGAAGGAAACATCCCGGCATTTGCCTGGAGTGATTTGGGAAACCATGGAAAACCCAAATCGTGGAGAAACAAACGGCTTACCTGCAGTGTTTTCAGACATACCCCAAGAAGATATCCGAACACTTATTGATTCGAATACCACGAATGTCTTGATGCTCAAGATGGGCGCACTTCTCACTGACAACTGTAGCTAAAGGTAATAAACTTAGTCTGATCCATTTCTATTTGTTATCATTTCTTGTGGGTATGGTCCTACATTTACCTTCAAAGTTTCCTAAAATTTTACCATTCCTGTATGCGTATAGAGATTTTAATTTCCGCCAGAGTAAGGGCGACCACAAGAATCCGCTATGAATTTAAAAAAGTCGAAAGCTACCCAATCTTTTGTTATTGAAACGTTAACATAGGCTGTTTTTAGAGACCCTGGGGAATACTGCATAGTCAGAGAAGCAACTCTACATTAAGTTCCTTCATAAAAATAGAAGAACGTATAAAATACAATAAAACGTAATTAAAAAATACAACGGGTCAGGTAATATAATAACATGCCTTCACGATATCTGACGTCTTCATATGAAGTACTTAACAAGCGAAGTATTTTACTACCTGCCTAAGATATACGTAGCTGCAGACTCCAAAAATATGATGTATGTAGCGAAGACCGTCTCTACATGTAAATTTTAGATTTATAGTGCCGCTCTGTAGCGTATAAATAAAAATGTTGAAAACGGCTCAGTTTATAATAAAAGCACAATTTTTGTTGAGGAACAGACGTTCGACATCCCTGTCGATTTTAGGAACCCGTCAGAATTTAGGTAGGCCTACCTGTATTCGACAAAGAGGTTACCCATTATAGAAATTTTCTTCTTTTCTAAATTTGTTACAGAAAATTCTTGGAGAATCATATGCTTATTAATTTCATCGCGATAATATTTGCATATTCTCGATCAGTAGAAAGAATAGCAAACCTACATGAGTTAAAGTTCTTACTAATGTCACGATTTCGCTAGCAAGATACACGGTTCGGGATGTTTTAAACACATGCTCTACAAACACTGATTACCAACGACAAACGATACCATCAACGAACACTTGGACCCGTTCGGATTGACTTGAAACCTGACAGTATTGCTAGTTTAATACACCGTTTTCTGAATCATCTTATTTGCATAAATTCGAACGTGTCAAGAATAGGTGCACTGCCGACAATAGGTAGGTGCGCTGAGTGTAGATTGGATGACGCGAATTGTACTCAATTTATCCAACACGTATCTGTCAGATGTTAAATTCAAAAATTACTAGAAAATACTTCAAGGCACTTGTGAATCTTAGGTTCAAAGCTAATTGAATTCTAAATAAGCAAAAAAAAAAAAAAATGGAAGCACAGATTACACGTATTCCGACATACGCTTGGTTGCTATTTTTTTCAATTTCGAAGGAAAATCTATCATTTTTCTTTAAATAATTTCGAGATTTTACAATTTGACTGCCTAATTGCCATGATTTTAGCATATATATATCCTTTAATTTTAAAAGTTCCTCGCTTTTTAAAAGGAAACTTACATTATATCCTCCGTCGTTTCTAACAAATCAAACAGTGACGGAAGGCAAGCACAACGACTTTTTGTGATTGTTGGAGCTACAGATCGATGCTCCCTTTGTTTAAGCAGGCGGTGTTGCCAGTAATTATATTCTATTGCAGTGTTTCTCAAATTGGGTTACGGGGACCCCTAGGGGGGTTCAAAACAAAAGTTGAAGTGTTTCAACGCCAAAGGATAAAAGAAGTCTGCCAAAATTTTTTTTTATCACACTAATTTCGATTACTATTTTCGAAATGCGGGTGTCACCCCAAACGGGTGACACCCGGGGCGGACCGCACCCACCGCCCCCCTCCCACCCAATCCCTAGCTACGCCACTGTGGTTATGGTCTTAGCCAGACTAGGGAATGTGTGTTAAGTAACAATAATAACTCTGGACCCACAGATACTAATTCGTAAACATCATATTTCTGGATAACCGATATTGTCAGAGAATCGACAGTCTCCACAGCAAATACGAAAACAACAAGCCACGCCAGTCTCTAGTAGATTCAGTAGGCGGCTAGTTCCCTGAAGACGACCTAAGCACTGGTCGAAACGTCGGTAAGAAGAAGAAGGAGGTGCATTTCCACGTAGCATTATTCTCGTAAGAAATTCATATTAGTATGACGGCTACGAAATCAGCAAAATCTTTTATAAGATGTTATAGCACATAAATTTCTTACAGTTTCGCTTACATTTCACTTTTCAGTGAGTTGCGCTTGGAATATTCAGTTCGGTAGCTTTTTGCAAATTGCGTTTAATTACAGCCAGAATGTGTCTCGTATTCCACGCTCTACGGTCTCGAAGCTTAATTATGTTTTGTTGTTGCTTAATTGTTTTTGTAGCAGCGAAAAGGTTTCGTTAACTGCAGTTTGTGCTAATTGCGGTTGTTGTAGATCCAATAATGCGTTTACGTTAAAGTATCAAGGGTAACGTATTAACTCGGTTCAGAACAGTTTTCATTATATTGACTGCGCAACTTACAAATTGAACATTGTTGTTGGCTTGATTCGTTTAGTGTTCTTTGCTTAGATTTTCTTTTTTCCCTTCGGCGAACTCTTCTGCATGGTTTCAATGGACGTCTGTCTCCTGGTTAATTGTATTTATAAGTTTCACATAAATGGCGTCTGCGGCTGATTTGCTGTCGTTAAGTTAGACACCAATACATGAGCGTTGATGTCAACAATTTGCATACAAATTCTTTAAAAATTCAGATTCGTTAGGATCAAATTCTTCTGGCTAGATTTAGACCATTATAACATCTGAAGCTCTATGATGGAGCAATAGGTCTGATACAGCGTGTCTAGCATAGTTCTTTCGAAAGACGTTCCTTGTCTCCAAGTGAGTCCAGACTCCAATGTCCGTGACGTCGATAAGCTGTAAAGCACTAAATAAATAAATGTCAATTAAAATGTCTTTGTTCTTTACGAATTAATAACCGAAATAAACAGAGATATTTCTCTCTTCATCTTCATTTAACTTATTCTTTATTCCCATTAAAAGAGAGAAGTTTTACTCCATATTAAATTTAATGAACCACATAAGATGGTTGAAATTCAATCTTATCTACCATATAATTTCCTCAATAATAAACTCACTCACTGACTCACTCACCTCGACAGCTATTGGCTGGAGAACGATGACGTCAGGAATTTGCCTTCACTCTATAATTAGCAGCAACCATAGATGTCATTGAAGAAATACGAGATTATGTCCACAACTTAATAGACAGTTAAGCAACTGCTGTCTATTTAATTGTCATAATACAATAATTAAGCTAGTTTTCGTAGCGTTTCATAGTTTAAAAAAATATGGATAACATTTACGGCTGAATAAAGGTCGAACTGCTTTTTAGTAATATGTCACTAATGAAAGCAATATAAAAAAACTTTGAAAGGCTTAAATTACTCATGATCTCTGCTGTAACTACGAATGCAGTTTTTTTAATCCGGCCTACGCTAAATTTCAATTTAATAAAAAAAAATTAATGTTGCTTCTTGAACAAAGATAATACATTACGGTTTATTGACTTTTTACGTATTTTACTGACCACTATAGTTAATAGCCTTTGTGCATGTTCGCTGTACGTGAATTACTAGCTTATTTAAAGTGGACATCAATATGTTACCGAATTGAGTATTTTGCAAATCATTTCTTTGGCTTCAACTATTTAATAATCTGTATTAAGTTCTTTGGTCGTTACAGACACATTATGAATGTTTACCGAGACTAAAAAAAAAAAAAAAAAACCGTGATGCTTCTTTCTGAAGTTTTATAAAGAATAACCCAACATAACAAACCAACAAAATTAATTTTTTTCTTGTACAAGTGATACTGAATATTCTACAAAATTTAGTTGTCGGTGGAATCGGAACACAACCATTATTTTGAATGAAAATAA
Organism: Vandiemenella viatica; assembly: GCA_031002005.1. Taxonomy (NCBI): domain Eukaryota; kingdom Metazoa; phylum Arthropoda; class Insecta; order Orthoptera; family Morabidae; genus Vandiemenella; species Vandiemenella viatica. The sequence goes on from CM061914.1 coordinate 866,316, forward strand.
TTTTCAAAACGAATCACTATCACTCATGACATAACATATATATGCTAATAAAAATAATAAAAATTATTACAATTTTTTACAAAAATAATGATTAATGACACATCTGGAGATAACTCTGAATTATTAAAGCGAGTTTATTTATGTTCAATTTCACGTCTAGACGTAAAGTAGTTTTTTTCAAAACGTTTACCAAAAAAATCTAAAAATTGTCAGCTAGTGTCGCTCGCCCAAATAAGATCAGTGAAAGATTCTGATTTACAAAGTTTGTGGACACATACGTGTAGATCCGAAAAATTTTGATGGGACATAATTGATGAATGATATTATACCAGTTTTCCAGCACAGGAATAGTAATAAAAGAACGAAAAGCATTGTACGCGCTTTCATTAGGTATGAATTCATTGTGACAAATATTTCTTCATTTTTACGTTCCGAAAAGAAAAGTTTTAATTAATAATCAGGTTATTATGTACAATCTGTATTTATTTTCATAGCAACATTTTCGTACGTTACTTCCATCTTAAAGGAAAACTCGATTGATGAAAATAATTAATTTTTCTTTTTTAAAAATTTATTTGCCGGTACTTAAAGCGATGCAAACCTGACAGTGAAATTATTGTTAACCGTTTTAAACTCCTTTTAACTGGAGGATTACCTATGTTCATTACAGTATCGAGAATGTTCGCCTTTTTAAAAAAATAAAATTAAAAAAATTAAAAAAATAACTAAATAATTGAATTCTGCACTGCGTATCCAACCCGCGTCCTATGTAAGTGGAGAATCATAGAACACTAACTTAATACACAACCCGAAGGTTGGTTGGATCCTCCCGAAGGAGGAATACTAAGCCATTGTGTCAGAGCTAGGACGGCCAGTTCCTTTCCTCTGGGACCTACAGTTTAACGTGGAATCCGAACCACGGAGCAATCTGGCATTGTTCACTTGATCAAACACACTTCTTAAAAATTCTTTCAACTGCTGGAACTCGAACCCGGGACCAAACCAACGAACTTTTTGAAAGCATCATAGAACGTGTGTAATACAAGGGAAAATGTACACGCTACCGAAAATTTATCACACCAATTCAACTACTTACAAAAATTTAACTTCAGTTCTGTTCAGAAATTTCTTAAAGTTTTCAGTTCCTTTAAACATTTGTATGCCAGATACGGAACGTGTAACCTTATTGCAATGCATATTTACAGTTAGCTAAAAGAAATTCCCTACCGAATAATCTATACGATTTCTTGTAGGAAAAATACAGATACCGTGCAGTCAACTGAACTAATTGTGGACGCCTATTATTTTTCTGTTTTCAGCAGACAAATTAAAGGATGATCCCTAAGACTTCCACGGCCGTCTTTGTAAATGATTTATAGCTTTACAGGCTATGCCGCGTCGTTTATTAGATTATCTAAGCTTTCGGCTGTTGTACTCCAGCCTTCTTCAGAGAAACTGTTTATATTTATGTTCACAGAGCAACAGTCGCCAAGCATCGCAGAGGAAATGGCCGCTGTCTTCGTTGCTGTTGTTGGAATTCCTTAAGATTTCTGTTGCCCCTTTCACACGTCGAGGTCACCACTGGTCTTCTCTCCACAGTAGCCTCGTGTATTGAAATTTTATTTAATGCCCGGTGTTAACAGCATGGCGAACGGCGGCAGATTTGTCGCCGTTGTTATATTTGTAGTGGCGGATATGTTCTTTAAGTCTCTCCGCCACTGTGCGACCTGTCTCGCCGATGAATACACTGCCACAGCTGCAGGGGATTTCGTAAACACCCGTGGCGGAGAGACTTAAAGATCATATCCGCCACTACAAATATAACAAGAGCGAAACATCTACCGTCGTTCGCCATGCTGTTAACAACACCGGGCATGAAATAAAATTTCAAGACACTAGGCTGCTGTGGAGAGATCAGTCGTGGCCTCGACGTGTGAAAGAGGCAGCAGAAATCTTAAGGAATTCCAACAATGTAACGAAGATAGCGGCCTTTTGCTCTGCGATGCTTCGCGACTGTTGCTATGTGAACATAAATATAAAGAGTATCTCTGAAGAAGGCTGGAGTATAACAGCCGAAAGCTTAGATAATGTAATAAACGACGCGGCATAGCCCGTAAAGCTATAAATCATAAATTAAAGGTTCTCTTTAAAGTTTCTGGATGGCGCACTGATTGAAGTGTGGTTAGGACAGTAAATATATATGTGCCTTGCTGCTCCTACGGTACAAATAATGTTCGTCAATTCCTCAAAAAGTTAGGAGCAGCAGTGGCAGATAAAGATGGAAGCCACTGTGCTTCTATTACAAAAAGTCAGTAGACTTGTCCGAAAACTGAATAGTTACCAATATATTGCACAAAAACTGCTCCTGTTAAAGAAAATAGCCAAATAAGAATAATATGCTGTTGTTACTTACCTCGATTCGAATCGATTCGTAAAACTCGAATATCTTGATCACAATCACAACTCGTTATTCCACAACATCAAAATCTATGACATACACTTATATAGCAATAACACAGAATAACGCCCCTACTTCCATATTGAAGCACGCAGTTGACTGGCTGTGATTGATTGCAGAACACTTTTGAATAGTGGGACTCCAGCAAGGATTGGGGGCAAGTAACGGGAAGGAATTCGGCCAAGGCCCTTTTTTAAGGAGTCGTCCCGGCATTTGCCTGTAGTGATTTGGTGATATCATGGAAAACCCAAATCTGGTTGCCCGGACGGGGATTTGAACCCGCGTCCTCCAGAAAGAGGGGCCAGAGCGTTAACTGACTAGGAATTCGTGGTGAGAGGGTAACAATACAGAAAATTATGGAATATTTTTATGAAGATATGGTGATGAGAACAGCTTTCGTTGAGTCACTTCACCGACAGAAACGGATCTATATCAGAGGCTCGGTGATCTTGAAGACAGCCATTATCTTTTAAATTCAGACAGTGATGTTGAAGCGTATTCCGGATGATTCCATTGCATAGTAAAACCTCTCGGTTTTTTTTTTTTTGGTTTCATTAAACTACTACCCTATATGCATTTTTTGTTTGTTTCATTTACGTGGAAACATACTTCTCCCTGTTGTTTCTTGGCTGTCCGGGTGGCGCCGCGTCATGTTTCTTGAAACCGACCTACGATTACATATTCCTCCCGATAAACAGTTCTCAAAATCTCCATGTAGCGTGAGCGTTAATTTTGATTGTCATTAAGCTTTGAATTGTTTATCATTAAAGTTATACGGTTATTTAAATAACCGATTAAGGGAGGCAGCGGGATTTCTGTGTATAATTACAAAACCGCTGCATCTACATTTACATAAGTCACAGATTTTTTTTAACAAAAATCATTCAGCAACCATAGATCATCATTAGTACAAAAAATAAATTAATGTCCCTCTTTCTGGAGCATAAGTTCATTTTCTATTAACTCTTCAGTTTGTGCCAACGTTATTTTCGATTTAAGTTTGCAGCGTACCGATTGTGTGAATCTTCCTTTTGTTCTTTAATTTCGATTTTGATTAAACTTTATACAGTCTGTCAATAAAATTATATAGTTATTTAAGTAACTGATTAAGTGATGGAGCGGGATTTTTTGTATAAGTACAAAACCGATGCATCTACATTTACACAAGTCACAGATTTATTTACAAAGAACATGCAACAACCACAGATAATCTTTAATACAAAAAATTAAGTTAATATTTCACTTTCTAGAGAATAAGTGACTGTGGAAAAAAATCCATCCTATAATGGTCTTGGTGTACACGTATTTTTTTTTCAAATATTTCTATGATATACATCATTCATCATTGGCGTATTTCTCAAAGGAAAATAAATAATTTGGAGACTATATTTCAAAACAAATTTGAAATGCTACAAAATCAATAGCAATTTAAAAATACAAATAAATAAAATTTCGATGGCGGTGGGATCGAACCGGGAACCCCCCGCTAATCACTCCACCGCCTCAACACGCACGGCTAAACCGATGTTATTAACAAGTAGTCTTCCGTAGCGGTATAACTCATTTAGGCGCAATTTTTATACTTTTTAATCTCCGAGTTCTCTTAAACGGAGGCCCACGAGACAGAACTGCTGTAGGACGAGAAACCACAGGTGACGCACTGTTTACCAGACTTGTTCGTTCTACGATAGCGATTTCCAAACTGAAGACCTCTTCTTGCCAGCATGGCACGAATAAAAATAATTATAATTTATTTGTTTTTAGCAAAAATAATGATTGATGATACATCTGGAATTGACTTTGAATTATTATGTTCAGTTTCACGTCTTTAGGTGCGGCAATGTTTTCAAAAAGTGTACCACTAGGTGTGCATAATCAGTCGCCTGTGTAAGGGCTCGCTTCACTTGCCCTAATAAACTTCATGTTTGCGCAAATATTACTATGCTCAAGTTTTATTAAATTTTACACCCAATTGATCCTATTATGTCCAAAAATATGACATGTCTCTAGCGTTCTGGCGGCCGAACAATCCTTCGGTATCTCCCGGCTAACAGTGCTGTTTGATTATTGAATTGACCATCAGTAATCAAGGTGTAGTACATATATATACTATGTCATACAGAAATACATATATATCAGTTATATATACTGGGGTTTCAGGTCATTTTGAGCGGCAAAGTATTTAAAAACCCAACTTTTAGGAATAGTGTGAAATTTGGCTGATTTTCGAAGAACTGTAGCTCGCTTAGTTTTGAGTTTAGAAAAACGTTGGTACTACTAAAGTTGTAGGAAATTTTGTCCTCTTTCATATTGGAAATAGAATATTTCTTGCTAGGACTCATCACGAAGGAGTTATAGACGAAAAACTGAAAAAAGTACCAAAATTTTGATGTTTTTTGGCCACAGAAAATTGTGCCGAGGGTGTTGGAGGTCGAAAACTTGGTTTCTGCATACTCTCAACAATATATACAAGATAAGGAAAAAAAATCTTCTACGTGATTTAATGTTTGTGAGACCCCCTTTTTACAACCCCGTTACTGGACTAAGTCACCAATACTTAAAGGCACCGCTGAAGAAGTCAATGAGGACCACTCTAGTTCATCTTTCCACACGTTCCCATGGATACGTAGCTCATGGTAATCGCCTACGCCCGAACACTGTCAAGGCGAGCGTAGCAAAGCAAGAGAATTTACGAGTTGCTGAAATGACCAAGATTTTGTAACAACTCTTAACCTGGCGAAGGCCACGAGTATGATTCATGTGAAACAGTTTTCCGCGAATTTTAAGGCACGTGATAGGTGAGTGGGGCTCCCTTCCCCAGTACCTTCTTCACTTTAAACCCTCAACCAGTCAGTGATGTTCCCGACCCCGGCCGGTGTTATGTTTTCTCTGGAGAAACTTGTTGGTATCAAATTGATACTTGTACCGGTTAGTGTGATTTTTCGCTAGTTAAAGATTACAACGTCTTTTCGAAACAGCCTTTTGCTATTTTATTGGCAAATAAAATATTCTAGAGTATATCAAATTTTCTTGATGTATCCATTTGTAAACACCATTGGTATCAAATTAATACCTGCGCCCTACCGTGTAAGTGACCATTGGTTTTCCATTTTTTCAGTCTGGGGAGAATAAAATTTACAATTTGACCAATCAGACGGCTTGCAAGCCGTGCATACTCTTATCTGACGACAGAAGGCATGAAGCCCCAGATTCTTCAGATGATGAGGATAGTGACACTGGTGAATGCGAACAAAAAGAAGAAAGGGAAGTGGAGAATGTAGTGAGGAAGAAGATGCTAACAACAATGAAAATTTTTACATTGCTCAAGAGAAAAAAAAGAGGGAAGGTGACTGGGAAGTGGAATAAAAAACCAAACGAACACTAGAAAACGACGAGGGAAATACAACATTTTGATGTATCTTCCCGGTACCCCTGCAAATTGCGAAAAAGATTTCTCGTATATTAGATACGTGGAGCTATCTTATTGATAATGTAATTGTGGTGTGTACTAACAAACACATATCTTCAATCCAGGCATATTTTTTTCGAGAGCAAGAGATGCGAAATTTACCGATCCTGCCGAAATTAAAGTTTTTATTTGGCTTTTATATCTGGGAGGATATGAAGATCATTAAAGTAGAAAAAAAAAGTGAGTTTCTAACGGCTGTATCAATTTGATACTTGCGCCCTGAAGTGTGACTTTTGGAAGCGCGCCTGTTTCGACGTTAGCTGCTAATTACTTGGGGTATAACACTTGCGGTTGCTGGTGCTTGTTTAAGTCTGTCGCAATCTTGACGTTTGGTGGGTTTTCATTTGTTTAAGCGGCTGATCTGAATCTGACTGCAGTGCTGACTGGAGGTGTCAGAGAGTCTGTTGTTTGGTTTGCGCGTGGCGAGGCGATGTGGCCCGGTATTGGCTGAAGGCGGAAATCAATAGCGGCCAGGAGGCAGCCGACACTTGTTGGCAGGTGGTCACAGACCTGTCACGTCACAGCGCGGCTCATCTCACGACTGCGGTCTCCAATAAAGGAAAAATGCCTCCGCAGTATTCAGTTACACCATCCAGCTGCGTCCAGATAAAGACTAGTTTGATGCAATCCTCCATCCCTTCCTATCCTGTGCTAACCTCTTCATTTCTACATACCCCTTACAGCTCACGTTCTCAGTTATCGGCTTCACATATCCTAATCTCTGTCTTCCTCTACAGTTCTTACCTTCGACTGTTCCCACCACTAACAAATTAACCAATCCGGCATGTCTCTTCTATTATAGATCGATATAAATTTGCGGCATCACGGTTATCATGCAGCTCTCCATTTTTTTAGCTAAGTTGAATTAATATAAATAAGTTAATACTTTTGATTACCACCAGAGATACATCATCATTTCAATCTGTCTACTTACTCTGAAAACAGCTTTCAAGCATAACCGACATCATTTCGACGGAGATCCTGACTTTCTACATTCGGAAGCCTGTACAGCCGAGAATTCTGCAGGCCATACAAAAGCTACCAAAAAGATGGATCCAGTATGCTAGAAAGACAGGAGATTATTTTGAATTTAAGTTTATACGTAAACAACAGTTTATGATAAAAATACCCCTCGTAAAAATAATCCTAGAGCTATCTTTCGTTTTTGAATCTATAAAAAAATTCCTCGAAATAATCCATATCAACCGCATAGTGAACGAATAAAAGTTTTCCGCTGCCACTCTGTGCACACCAAACCACGATGAGGGGTTCTAGTGAACTATGTGGAGCTGAAGTACCGATAGCATACTATCGACTTGAATGTATATATGGTATCAAAAGGACCAGTAGTGACGTCACAGCCATATACTGTGCTGTTTAATGCTAGTCGTCGCACACAGGTGGCTTGCATTTACAAGGAAGACAATAATAAAATACAAGTATATAAAAAATCATATAAATAATATAAAAAAATCGGTATGCTACGATTTTCTGATGACATTGTCTTGATAGCAGAACAGGCTGAGGATATTGAGAAGTAACTGAATGGCATGAAGAAAATACTGAAGGAAAGTTTTGGGTTGAATATAAATTAAAGCAAGACAATTGTGATGAATTGTAGCAGAAATGATACAAATCACAGTACATTAAATATAAAAAAAGGATCGGATGCAATAGGAGAAGTAATTGAATTTTGTTACTTGGGAAGCAAAATTACAACCGATGGCAGAAGCAGGAATGAAGTTAAAAGCAGAATAGCACTAGCAAAAAGAGCCTTCACGAAAAATTGAATTATTTTAGTCTCAAATATTGATCTACGACTTAGAACATTTTAAAATCATATGGGTGTTTTCACACACACCTACGGCGCCGGCGCCGGATGCAATGTAATGATATGAGAGCTTTCATACGTAGTTCGGTGCGGCAGAACCGTCGGTCCGGTGTCCGGTCGTTCGGCGCCGGCGAATGCAGCCGCCGCACAGTGGTCCGGAATTGGAATATAGTGGACATTCGAATCCAAAAAAGTTGCTTTAGATAGCATTTGCTATGCTGATCAAAAATTGTTATGTTCAATTTTTGATAGAAATGAATGCTTCACACTTAAAATAAAAAAATGTATGGGTTGAAATATATTTTTTTTTCACTGCCCTATATCAAAGTGTCAAAGTCAAACCTTATGCAATCATAAGTACCTATCCTACTTAATATTACAACATAAAAATTTCTTGCGTATCCTTGCCGCTTTGACAACAGGGCACAAGTGAATTTCGGGGATAAAATATAACAAACATTCGAATAATATCAATACAAAAAAATTGCTTTAGGTAGTATTTGTTGTGCTGATAAAAAATTATTATGTTCAATTTTTTTGGATCCATATTATGACTTTTGTTCGAATATCCACTATTTTTTAACCATGAAATTCACTTGCGCCCTGTAGTCAAAGCGGGAAGGATACCCAAGAAGTTTTTATGTTGTAATATTAAGTTGGATAGGTACTTATGATTGCATAAGGTTTGACTTTGACTCTTTGATATAGGGCCGCGTGAAAAAAACAAAATAATTTCCACCCATACATTTTTTTATTTTAAGTGAAGCACTCATTTCTATCAAAAACTGAACATTTTTGATCAGCATAACAAATGCTATCTAAAGCAATTTTTTTGAATTCGAATGTCCACTATATTCAAATTCCGGACCACTGTGCGGCGGTGACCTCGACAGTCGGACCGGCACGATCGCCGGTACACACTGATACCGCTGACGGAGAGGTGTTTATACGATCTAATCTAGTCACAACACGATACTGTGACATTAATTCAATTGGTGGAGATTAAACCGTATTTGTGGGATAAAACAGCCGACTATTTCAAAGACGGAGTAGAAAAACTGAAGACGTGGAAAGAGATATATATATATATATATTTGAAATAAGATTTCGTAGTGAAAAAAAAAGAACAACTTACTGTTGATAAGTCATGTTTTATTATTAGTAATAACAGAATGCAGAATTGTTTACACAATTTATTTTGTTAATTTGCCATGGCAACTCTCCTTCGATACTGACAAAGTATCTTAAAGTTGATATTACAATAAACAGCGTTGTCACATTTACAATTTTAAGTAAAGTAAAGCATAAGTAAAATATGGTTGTGTATTATTTTTGATATCAGCCCAAAGATACTTTGTCAGAACCGCGGGCGCGTTACCTTGGCAAATTAAAAAAATAAATTGTGTATTGTTATTAGTAATAATAAATATATAACTTATCAACTTTCAGTTATTCTTTTTTCCTTTCACTTTGAATTCTTATTTCAGAAATATTTACATCTCTTTCCTCACGTACAATTTACTTTACTTGTGCTTATTCCCAATCTATACGTTCATGTAAGTCATTAAAGGTTGATCCTGATACTTAAAAATATAATAAATTGAAAGTTTTTGTATAGATTCCAACCGCAGTCATCATACCTATAGCATAATATTCAAAAAAATCTGTTGCTTTGGGAATTGAGTAAAATTATTCAATCAAAAAAAAAAAAAAAAAAAAAAAAAAGCAATAGATTCCAACCGCAGTCATCATACCTATAGCATAATATTAACTAAAATCTGTTGATCTGGGAACTGAGTAAAATTATTCAATAAAAAAAAAATATATATTTTTGCGTACATAATTTATTTCACTATTTTTCTATTCCTCTTTTTATATTTAAGTCACTAGAACAAGTAACCAGCACTGTGTGTTAGTTACATATTTTCTGTATTTCCTTCTAAGGTATAATAATCTATTATAGTAACGTTTGTTGAATGACGTACTCGATTCGAAAAAGTCGGCGCCGGCTCCGGTTTTGATGGTGTGTGTGAAAACGCGCTATGTGTGGAGCACAGCACTATATGGTAGCGAAGCATGGACTTTAGGAATACCAGAAAGAAAGAAAATTGAAGAATTTGAAACGTGGTGCTACAGAAGAATTCTGAAAATTAAGTGGACAGACAAAGTACAAAATGAACGAGTTTTGGAAATGATGGGCGAAGAAAGAAGTTTGTGGAAGAGTCTTACTGAAAGAATACACAGGCTGGTAGGTCATATTTTGGAACATGCTGGATTGGTTTATTTGCTGGTGGAGGAAACAGTCGAAGGTAAGAATTGAATAGGAAGACAGAGATTAGAATATATGAAGCAGATAATCGAGGACGTGGGTTATAAGGGATATGTAGAGAAGATATGAAGGGATGGAGGATTGCATCAAACCAGTCGAAAGACTGATGACATCAGAATAAACAACTTCTAGGGTAATATTAGTAAGAAAGTCCAACCATACAATGAAAAGATGATGAAAGCAAATATAGATACTTATTCTTCCTACTTAATCCCGAATGATTCAAAGTGAGAGATATTTTCTTTCAAAAAGGGATCAAAATCCATGCTAGTAATAGCTGAGTGTATGATGTAAATTCCTTAAGAAACGTTGGGCTAGTATTTGTAAAATGGTGTAAAAACAAATTTTTATACTTGAAAATTTACTCAGAGTACACATTCAAAAAATGAATTTCATTTGCTCATTCAATTACTTTTTCAAACAACACCGGGGCAACTGTGGCCGAAAAAAACGGATATTTGTTAATGTGATGAATCGGCGCAAGCGGTTTAGTTGTGGTTGCTGCTTTTTGCTATGAATAGAAAGATGTGAAGTGTATATAAATGTAAGCAAACATATAGTGAAAACCAACGACCATGGTGAAAAGAAATTACGGACGCTGCCGTAGAAAGCGGTGTTTACTGATTCACAAATACTGAAAGCTTGGATATACATTTATATTCCGCTTACGCAAAGTTACAGGATCTTTTGGCAGAATTCTGATACTTTCCCCTATTATCATTAATTTTTAACTGCCTCTTTGATAAAAACACGTAGTGGAGCTTTGTCGCAAACACGAATAGAATTTGTAAGGATGGAAATTTCAGTATTTCGTAGAGGCAATAAATGAACGGGCGCATAGAAAAAGGAAGCCAAGTGGTGAGGGCAGTATTAAAAACCCGGTGTTGCCTCAGAGTTCTTACAGCGACAGTTTGAGAGATATATCGCTGTCACACAGAAAACGAAGAGACACAATGGATCCAGCCCAGCCTGAAACCTGGCGTCTCACAAGAAAACGCCTCATCAACTATATGCATCGACAGCCCTCAGAGGAACAAAATGTACATTCAAACTAAAAAAATCGAGAAAAAAGCACCAATTTTCAAGATATTACATCCAAGATACCATGTAACACATGAACTATGCACCAATAATAATATATCTATAATAATATATATCTATATCGTCTCATTTGGGAGAGATAATGCAATACGCAAGAAATAGGCAAAGTGTGTTAGCCCCGCTGAGTCCTGTTTCCACAGCAGACATTCGTAAATCCTTTCACACCAGAAACATTACTAGTCCAGTATAATTTGATGTTGTGATTGTGTAACTGTATGTTTCTGATTCGAAATAATAGTTGTTGATGACTTTGCAACTTTTAAACTATAAAATATCATTAAGGATTTGTGAGATACCAAGCTAGAGTGAGTGCTTTTATAACTTTTCGCAACGCTGCATCACAAACACAAAACGTGTATTCGCCTATCTTCGCATATATTTAGCTCCTTACAAAATCTATAGAGTTTTCGGTGACATTTCCGAAGTATGTGAGAGGCTGTTTTGTCTATATGAAAAGAACAGATTACCATTGCTTTAAACCAAGAATGAAGTTTTACTTGTAACAAGTCTCTTTCCCATCCTGCGGAAATGAAAGCGGTTACACTAATACGAACTAGCAAGAGTCTCATTACCTCATCAGTCAGAGTGAACGAAGAGGCCCGACACCCTCTGCATGGCTACATGGCTATACACTAGTGCCATCGAGACTAAAGTCCTGATAAAGTTTCCTGTGGACTTCATTTAGTGGAGCACCAAGCAATGAAAGGATATTGGCCTGGGAGAAGATAGGGCATCATGATATCCAGTGGATCAAGCCAAAAGACGGTCTACCACCTGGGTCTGAATAAGTATGGCCCATATGGAAGTCCTTAAATAGGCTTCGAGTTGGAGTTGGCAGTTCCAAAGATACTTTGTCCTCATGGGGGTTGTAAGGTGACAAAGTCCCTTAAACTTTAAATTTTGTGAATAACTTTTGTTAAAAGTTAATTACATATTAGTCTTGCTTGTATTGTGTATACAAATGTGTTAAATTGTTATGAAAAAATGATAAAGATAAACGAATATTAAAATGCCAGAATACCTATGGACAATGGTTATCTATGATAATGTATATCTTTGGACGAGAAGACAAAGAAAATATGGCGAGGGTATGGATGAGAATAAAATATATCTGGCAAGTCGTTGAATAAAAGAAGTGTGTTTTGACCCTTGTGAATATAAATAAAAAGTGTTTTCGAGTGTTACTTCAAAGAATTCGTTGTCTAGATATTTATTATTTATTTGTTTCTGAACTGTGAATGGAAATAATCTGCCGGCTTCTGCAGCTTAGATTACGGCTTGAAGACGGGCAGATTCACATACCTAAACCTAAATACAGGAAGAGGGGACCTTACAGGGTATCTGGGAGAACAGACAGATACCACATGTTCGTGCGGGGAGAGAGATACTATGGTACATCTGATGTCTTGTCCACAAATCGGAATGAATGTATCCTAATTTGACCTCCAATCAGCTACTGACGAAGCCATCGCATTGGCGGAATAACTATCTCATATTTGATGCTGTCATCGACACGAGAAGAAGGAGAAGACCAGTTTACAGGTTAGGGAAAGATGATGAAGAAGTATGATAGCTTCTGTTACATTCTCTCGAGCGGCTACAGTCCTTGTAGGCGCTCCTCCTCGCGTCAGACGTGAATGCCTACCCGGCAGGCGCTGGGTGGAGGGGAGTGTGGGAGGCTGTGCTGCGCGGGCGGTCTATCGATCCCCGGCGGCAGCACTGGGCCGCGCCCGACAGCCAAAGATCTTAATATAACCACTGCAACCAGAGACTAAACGCCGCCGGGCACACCGTACTGCTTATAATGCAAGCTGTCAACATAACTAACCGTTGTACTAATACTGCTCACATTATACATTTAATAACTTTCATTACTGTTATAAAAAGAAAAGAAACAAATATACACAAGCATCGGAAGAAATGTTAAATGGATTTTAAGATTATCTTATTTTTATAACGCAAAAGAATAGGTTACATCATTTATTTATCCTATTACATAATACATTTTTGCTTGTAAAACATTAAGAAAACAACAGTAGAATTTGGCTAACCTGTGAAAAATATCGCAGTAAATCACTAACATTAGTGTAAGAAGTGTTATAATCGTGGTTATGGAAATAATGTATTGATAAGTCGAGTCTGAGAGCTGATGATTTTTTTCTCAATAAATAAAAAGTGTCGTTGTAAAAGGTTTAGTGAAGTAAAGTTAATAAACGTTTCTTTAAATTGAAAAACGTTGATTAATATGATGCAGATAAATTATTAACAGCAAGGAATCTAAGGTAAGTCATTTTGGTGTTGTGTCAAATGCATTACGGGCTGCAGGAAAGCGAAGTACATCCTTGCAAAATTGGTTAAGCATCGACAGGACGAAAGTGCGGGAAATAAAATTTAATACCTTGCAAAATGGGCAAAGAACCGATTGTTATAATACTTTAGGATTCAGGATTTATTTTAGCATTTATGTCTTTGGGTTCTTAAGCCGGTTATGTTTATTTTCGGCGCTATGAGTGCATCAGGAGGAAACCAGTGCTTTAACTGAGTAGGCAAAATGGAAATGGAACTGTACTTTCAGCTTTCAGTGACTAGGTTTCTATAATTTTAATTCTCTTATGCTAAGAATTTTCCTCTTGTTAACATTTCAGTGAAATTTTACGCTGAATTTAAATGGAAATTTTGTTCATATATAACTTTTCGCAAGACCTGTGCAATGTAAGTAACACTTTGTTGTTATTTTTTAGTGGAGATTTTCAAGAAACTCTCCCTCAAGCTTCGCAACTGTTATTTTGAGTAGACGGTTTTCGCTGTTTGTTTAAATCTAAATCTTAAATCTTTTTTTTTTCTAATTTCTGTAACCTTCTTTCACGATGTAATAGTTGTTTTTTCGTATTGCGTCAGTAATAAAATCGTGTAAAATGGGTACTTGGAATCATTACTTAATGTTCCTTTACAGGACGCATTCTGCTCAGTCAAAGCTTGTTAAGGAAATAAAAATTATAATAATTTCTGTTAATGTTATTTCCTAATTAAGTAGAAAACGAGAATGTTTCCCAAAGAAATCTTTGTTTTATGTTGATAAGATCATAATTGTTTTTACTTCGTTTCAAGCATATCCATCCTCTCGCAAATAATAATTTGTCCAGGAAACTTACAAAACTATGCATCGATACTGGAATTTAGCGAGGTCGACTTTAGTATTGTAATTATAGATCCATGATAGTTCATATTGTGCGTGAAGTAATACAGCCAGGGATAGTCTGCACTTTACATCTCAGAAATTAAAAAAAAAAAGTAACAGGAAAGAATGCGTCTTTGAATGAAGAGCTCATGGCACACAAGAACAAACAAATACACACACACTGAGGCATGTCCTGTCGACGGGTGCCAATGAAAGCATCTGAATCCTATCGACGGGAGCCATCTGTGATATTTTCTGTCCTTCCTGACATAGTGCGCTCACTCGTCTTGTAGATGGTAGGTGCCGAATTGTAGCGTTAAGACTTAGTCTTACCATGTAAAGAAGCCTAATTCTAGCGTGCTGACTGCCTCTGTTAAGGGAGAACAATGATATAATCCCTTTACACCGCCTATTTTGCGGGGAAGATAGTCCAGCTTAATAACAACCCGCTTGTAGTCTTCCCCATTATTTAATCAAGTTCTATCCATTGATCATATCTAGAGGATTTATTATGCAAGGTATAAGTTACTAATGAAACAGATATTGATATGTAATCTTAGGATTTGCCGGCGACTCTGATGCTTGAAGATCTCTCGGGCGTGCGGCCGGATCAATTGACCGCAATTCAACGAATTTTCGACGGCGTAACGTGCCATCATCTTCAGGTTGCGTTTGCTGACCGGCGTGATGAGCGCAGTCCAGGACGCCACACCGTGCTATAGAAGCCGTCAAAATCAGCTATCGCAGAAGATTGTTTAGAGAGACGGCATACTATCATGTATGAGTACACCGAAGTTCTTAGAAGCACAACTCACTTTTGGGACTGTGTATATAAGGAAGCCATTGAGATCCGGCTACGGAATAACTTCATCAACAAAGACTGCGGGTTCCCATTAAGCCAAGCTTTGAACCCAGCATTTAAAGGGCTCCTCAAACACTAGACCCAAGCCACAGTGCGCTACGAGGTTGGCATGCAGACTAAAGACCACTGCTCGATGCATCTGTGCGTAGCACTCCCACCGCTATCGGATCACCACGGTGGGAATAGAGGGGATGGGTCGAAGGGTGTAAGTACCACTCCGGCGGGTCCAGCTCACTGACTCAATCACTTCGGTTAGTGTTGTTGTGGGTGTGACTTCAGCCGTCCAAGAGCGGTCCGTCCAGACCAAGACAGACACCGCTGCATCTACTGACGCCGCCAGGACGACCGTCGACATAGCAAGCGATACGGACTTCTCGGGAGTAGAAGATACTGCTTCCGAGAATGATTCTGTGTACCTAGAAGGTCGTCGAGAAAGCGATGAGTTTGTGTATGTCTTCCACTTCAAACACTCAAAGTACTGAATCAGCCAACTTAGGGAGATGGTGCGCAAACACAATCTCACGTATATGACACTGTGGGTGATCCATTCTGGATTTAAGTACTGCTGGTCGATACTATCTGTATACGGAGACTGCTTCGCGACTCTGATATTCGGCGATTTTCAGCACCACACTAAGCTGATTCAAGACGACACTGTGTCGAGAGGTCTCACGCGTCCTGACGCCCTTGCGACAGTTCCTCTGGCCTTCAAAGACGACTTCTGTGGGACGAAATTCTTCCGCAGGTTAATGAACGGTGCAGGAGGCTTCGCAGGAAGTACCAATCTGCAGCAACTGACGCCTGGTAAGTAGCGGCTACTTTGAACTCCGCCGTGCCAGTCAAGGAACCATCGACTGCTGGGAATACCGAAAAACCGAATTCGCCATTAAAAGCACCTGAATGCTTTAAAAACCCTGAGCTGCCAAAAGAGTCCATCCCAAGCCACAAGGATATGAAGTCGGTAACTGCTAACGAGGAGACAGCCGATGATCACGCAGATATAGAGCCGGAGGAGGCCACTCCCACCTCACGCGGAGGTGTAACCGGCCCTATGCATCGAAGAGGGACCTGTACTGCCAATAACGGTACCGTTCTCCGGCTACTGGGCGAGCCTGTACCTCAAGCTGCTGTTAGCAACAAAGCTTCCCATGTTCTGCTGGCAGGTGGTCGGAGGAATCTTGATACTCGCCTCATGCCCGTCGGACCAGCAAGGACTGCGAGACGCTGCATGACATGGACCTCTGCGTCACCGATCAGCTCCCCTGCAAACCAAGCCAGCCGCCGCTGAAGACACATAAAACGCTGCCGAAACAACAAACGCAGAGGGCTCCCAAGAAGAAGCCTCTCGTCGTCAAACATCTGCAGTGTTATAACTGTCAAGTCCATCGTCAAGAGGCGCGCGACTGCACCAACCAACGACGGTGCGTGAGATGTGGGTGAAATCATCGAGCTGCCGACTGCTCCATACCAAGAGAGGAAGCGGTCTGCTGTAACTGTGGTGGGAATCACGCAGCCTATTATTCAGGATGTCAGATCCGAAAGCAACTTCAGGAGAAGACTTGCCTCGTCCACTGCCAAACGAGCTGACCATGGTGAAAGTTCCCAACAGCATCACAGACCGGCAGCCAAGACTGCGAGTGGGTCGCAGCGCGGTCCGCTGCGCCTCGCCGATCTACAAACGTACCTGGGACAAGATGGCAACAAGATGGCGACCAACAACAACGCCGCGTGACACAACGCCGAACAGCTGACTGTAATGGTCCAGCTGTTCACACCACTCAATACTGCCATGATGCCATGTCAACGAGCGCCAACATACTAGACAACTGACACCTATTTACGACTTAGACGACGAGCCATGACGAAAAAAAGGTACACCGACAGTAGTCACAGGATCCTGTCCTGGTACTGTGGAAAAATATTATTGCGAAAGCTATGCCGAGGACGCTGCTGCTGGCTCTGCAGTCGCGTCCTGCACTGCGCTCCTCACGCCGGTCAGAAGTTACGCAGTCGAAAATTCGTTGAACTACGATCAATTGATTCGGCCGCATGCCCGTGAGATCTTCAAGTAAATAGATATTGTTTTCAGAAACATGTTAAATAGTTTATGGTACATTGGTATAAAATGGTGCTTCTTGGCGTAAGTAGAATAAGGTCAGAGATAAGGCTGAGCAGAGGAACGAGTCTAGCGGGGGCGGCTGAGTTCTTGTTTCGCATTCGCCATGGCCGGATTCTTTCCCGTCTCCCTGTCCTTTACCGCCTCTAGTGTCCTTGACGTCGACAAGACTTCAGCCCATAAAACAAAAAAGACAAACATAGCACAGGGTGCAGTGGAAAAGAAACATAAAAACAATAAACCACACACAAGCTCAAATACTGTATATAAAAGTTTTAACGAAGTACTTTTAGGAATTGTTAGAAGCCAACATCCCTGAAGTTAATGAGATCGGGTGCGCGGTACTGAATCGTTAGAAGAGGGCGTTGAGAGAATTTTAAGAGAATTTATGCAGTCTGCATAGTTTGCATTGCAGGTGCAAAAAGAGGTTCTTATTTAATAATCCAAAGTCTTCCTTTAGTACAATTTCACATGTATGCTCTATCATCTAATACTGCTTAATGTAAATTAGCTTATGTCCACAATTCATATTCCGCATCCAAACTATTCAGAACGAGAGAGAAACTGGGCGACTTACTGTTTGTTTCTCACAGGAGACACATCTGCCCTCTAATGCTCTGAACCGCACGAAAACAGGCTTGGAATAACAAGCGATCATAAACGAAACAGTGGTTTGTGTCATTTCCATGCAAAAAGTTGCATTCTACCTCAAGTAACATTTTAATACAGACTAACAAAGTAACAAGATATGAAAGAAATTATGCGCAATTCAAAAGCGTCAGTGTATCATTAAATTTTCAATTAACAGTGCCAAAAACTCTCTACTTAAAGTACTTAGTATAGCGCAAAACACGCATATATAGCATTACCATACACCTGATAGTGCTTATATTAGTCCTCAAAGTGCAGATGCAAGATTTCGATGAAGTGGTTAGAAAAAGAGGATGAGAACAATGTGCACCCTTCATTAAAGCAACTTTATCACATTCCAAAACACTTTCGCACTAACGCAGTCCAATATCAAAAGCCACACTAATTACTTTCGCAAGCATAATATAACTTAAGCTTATACGTAGATGTTACAAATTGATTTTAAATCACAGAGTGAAGTTTCATGATGAAATAACGATAATCTATGTTCACTTGTGATTTGGCACATTATAGTCAGTTTGTTATTTGAGGTAAAATGTATCGTTTTGCATGGAAATGACACACACCACTGTTTTTTTAAAAAAAAAAAAATGATCGCTTATAATTCGAAGCATGTTTTCATGCGGTTCCGAGCGTTCGAGGTCAAACGTGTCCATTGTTAGCCATGGAGAGAAGAGAATGGCTACCTCTTCTAGACATACAACACCTAGAGTAAGACACAGCGAAGAAAATAAAAATTTTGAGATAGTGAGAGATAAATAAGATTTTATCCTTAATGTGTTTATATAGGCGTTAGAGTAACGGGGCTTGTCCTAAATTAGCAAATGATAACTCTTCAACTGGACTAGCTTATTTTAGGAGGTGTTCTTGACTCCTTTGGACTTACGGGATTTAATACAACATGGTCGGGGATGGTGTCGTCTTGGCTCACTGTCACTTGTAAGCGGGGATAGGACGGCTTCTACTGTCCTTCATATACTCACCCCGCATTGCTCCCTTCTATTCTTTCTTTTTGCCTTATTTAAAATTGAAAGAATAATTCTAATTTCACCTATTAATCATCATATATACTATTAATATTCATGATTTACCCGTTAAATATTAACTTTATGAGCGTCCTCATCCGTGGGATTTTGACGTTACATTGTAATAGACCCACACACTTATATTTGTATCTATGCCATGCCTGGCCTGATAAATGAAAGTAAATAGACAACTTGAAAATTTTTAATCTAACCGGAATTCTTTTGAAGAATAACAACGTTTTAAGCATGGTAGAATTAAAAAACATCTGTACAATATGAACTTGGTCAACCCCCTATTTCTTGCGTGTGATTAGACTTGCACCACACCTGGAACGAATCATGAATACTAATCTCCAATCTGCGAAGAAACGGTGTGAAGTTTGTAAGAAGACACAGCATCTTAGTTTTTAAAGAGTTAGTAATTAATGTTTGTTTTATATTATTTCAATGGGAAGTGTTTATTGATAGTGGTATTTTCGAATCACTATTTGGTTTCTGATTAATGTAAACTGATTATATGTGTATGTTGTTAAAAGTGCTTTATATCGGGTTATTATTATTTCTTAAGTATTGTGTCAAAGAAATTCCAAGTATCGTTATTACCAGATGAACAAAGTACATGAAAATCTCTGGACAGTACAAAAAGAAGATCTTTGGGCAAGGAGAAGAGATGAAAGCAGTATGCAGAGGTACGCTTAGAAAAGAACTGCGAGTTGTATCTGTACACAGAAGGATGCAATTATTAATGTAAATTAAAATAAAAAAGCCAAGTGGATGTTTTGATGGTTATTTTTATTCATTTGGTGGAATAAAAGAGAAGTATTGGCACCTTTTACTAACAAGAAGGTTAGTAAAAAGTACAAAGATTATACGAGGCGTTTCGTGACAGACGAGATGGCATATAGTAAGTACACAGAAGAAGGAGAACAATTTATTATAAGTTACCTACATCTTCTAAATATATATAAAACTGAAATATATATAATCCTTAATAGATCTGCAAACAGAAATGATATAGAGAACTAAACCGGAGACATCAACCCGCTTTAGTTGGCTTGTACAAGAAATTGCAGGGCCGGAAAGACACGCTTCAACAAGAAGCAGACGACCAACTCAATGGGACCCTGCAAACGTAGCATCGTGCTATTATTCTCTGCTTATGTGACCACTGTCACTTTTCTTTATAACAGCAGTATGTAAGGCTTAATTGTGTTTTACTTGGCTGTGTGGGTATTGTTTTGTTTGCCAATAATAATAAGTTTAAAATAATAATATATACTAATGTCATTGGAGTGATGTAACAGAAGGCATCATTCAAGTATCCGTTTATGCACGTATGGATGCGATGAGATTTAATATTTATGCATGCTTTATATTCCAGTGATTCAGTAGACACAAAACACGTAGAAACTTTAAGAAAATGACGTGAAATGAATCATTGACGAAGGTAAGCGCAATCATATTCTATTGTATAGTAAATAAGTTTTGCTCTTTGACAGTTAACATTTCCAGACATGTCTTCCATCTTGCAAGTAGATTAGAAGGCACCGCCTGCTTTTATTCGGTTAGCCAATCCCTAGACCACTAATAGAAATCTGGACAAACCCCTGCCGTAACGATGCATTAAACTGCGGTCGTAAAATCTAGTGCGCTGATGCGAACCAAATTATAGCTTTCGGATTTTACATTATCGAGAAGCTTACGATAAGTCGTCACTTGCAATTTCATTGGTCAAGCGAAAGAAGAATTAGCGTAACTCTTTGAAATTACAAGAGCACTTATTCTAAAGTTTTTAAGTTAATTTAATACTTAAGATGATAGCAAACGCGATTCTTTAAAGAAAATAACCACGATGCTACACTGATAAACGTGAATTATGACTAAAATTACTTCGACTGAAATAATTGTAAATTTTCAAAAACCAATCAGCGGGCTGCTAAAATATATTCGGAAAACGACAACCGCAACTTTTGTAAGATACCTTTACCTCTCCGTCATCAGCATTATTCATACAATTTTCATAAATTTCTAGTTTTTTCAATGGTATTAAGTGATCAAATACAACGTATGAAAATATTTAGCTTAAACAGATAAATATGGATACCAAATTTTGTGAGTTAGGAAGTGAAAGTGAATATTATTTCAAAAAATGGTATCTAGTGGCGCAAGCTACAAAGTTATCAATTTTGGAAAGAACTCTGATACATATACACATACGCAAAGTACACAAACTCACAAAAAACCAATCGTTTCAAAAAAAAAAGATGCAGAGAAAGCTACAGTAAAAAGAAAGAACCTACGAATCGCTACGCAAGAGACATAAAAAGAGTCGGTGTCGAAGAAGCAACCCAGAAAGATTAAAACTAACCTCATATCTCACCAGAGATGTATACTGGCCTCGCATTCGGGAGGACGCCGGTTCGAATCCCCGTCCGAGCATCCAGATTTGAGTTTTCCGTGGTTTACCCAAATCACTCCAGGCGAATGCCGGGATGCTTCCTTCAAAAATTTCATGGTAGAATTCCTTCCCGTTCCTTGTCCCCAGTCCCATCCCACCTCTAATGACCTCGACGTCGATGAGGCGTAAATCAAAAGTAAAAAAAAGAGTCGAGATATATACTTTTCTTGCAATGATTGCTGTGTGATGATTACACGGATGGTGTAAACACTTTTTCAGGAATCTGTTTGCTCGCTGCGATATTCCTGATACGGAAGCGCCACAGAAGGATAGCCTACGACCACGGCGAGGCAAAAATATCGGTGCGCACACAGTCAGATGACTCCTTCACCGCGTATCATGACTCCTCTCATTCCACGCAAACTCACTCTTGGCATTAATAAATATTGCGACTACAGCCACTATCTACAACCGGTGATTAGGTCATACACAAAGAATGTCCACGCCTTCTAAGATTTCAACCAGGTCTCATTCGAAGAAACGAAAAACAGATTAGGAGGCTGTACAAACTGAATGTACTTATTTCATACGTAGACTGACATTTTGTTGTACACCTAATTGTATACACCCTTGCCTTTACCTCGCTACGCGTCGGGTTGTATTATCTAGCGGCCCACGCACTCCGAGCTGACAGTCGGGATTGTGTTGTCACAGGTCACTCCGACGGAGCTGTGACTAGTGTTGTAAAGAAACGGTTTTTTTCGGACTTGAAAAAAAAAACATAAAAAACTGTAAAAAAAACACTTTCTGGGACACGTTTTCTTTCATTACTACTAAATCTCAAACTTGTAAGGCATTTATCGTTTAATATAACTGTTTTAGAGCTTATACTAAGTACTTATCATAATTTTTAAATTTACTATGTTTTTCTGGTTCAGAAGGGGGAAAAAAACGAAAATATTGGCAACATGTCTGAAGTTTTCTTTTACGAACGGGGATTTCCCAAAGAGGCTAGGTTGCGCGAGAAGGAATCCCCGTTGTTTGGGTTGATACTCGCTATTCTATTTGAACAAGTGCTGCCAGCCCTATGAATTTATCTGCATACCTAAGGATCTTTTTTAAAAATTAGGAATTTTAAATTTATCTACAGGTTTTTGCCTCTTTTTATTACTTATTGTGCTTTCCTTATATTCGTATATTTGTCAGTGGCGTAGCTAGGTCAACAAGGGCCGCGGTGCAAAAAATTTATTTATTTTGGGCCCTCAGGCCAGATGGCCGACATTTTTTTGCTTTGTGTTGCTGGTTGGCACCCCCTGAGATGAGGCTGGGGGCCCTGAGTTGTGCTTGGGGGTCCTCTGAGCAGTGGTTGGGGGTCCCCCTGGAGCAGTGAGGGCCTCTTAGTGAGGGGTTTCCTTGTGTCTCAGGGGCCCCCTTAGACGACGCGACGGGGTGGAGCTTAAAGAAAGAAAAGGTCGCCAGTTTGCCATGAAGGCCAATATCCCCACTGAACTGCGCTTGGGGCCCCCTCAGGTATGCTTGGGGGCCCCCTGAGGTATGCGTAGGAGCCCCGGTGCAGTGCACCGCCTAGCCCCATAGCAGCTACGCCCCTGCTACTTGTTTAACTCTCAGCGTACAGTATACTGAGTCATTAAATTGTCAGTAATTATGAATTGTTTCCTTGCAGCCGTTGGCTTAAACCAACCATTGAAAAGAAATGAAACTCCTATTTTGTATGATAATTGATTTTAATTCAAACTTAAAAGACTGTAATACAGAATTATCGGCGCAGTCTTTATGCACAGTGTGTGCTTTGCTCATAATTTAAAATTGCAATCTCAAATTTTTTTGCGTACAATACAAAAACAACCAGTAAAAGAAAATGTAATTATTTCTGAATTTATGGATCTAGAGGAGACAGAAGAAGAAACAGAAAATTTCGACACCGACCGAACTAGTGTTGGTAGTGCTGATACTAGTGAATGTGGTACTGACATAGAGGATGAATAAAATTATGTTACCTACATAGATACATTTATGAATCATTATGTAAGACATTATAGGATTTAGTAAGCTATAAACTAAAACTATAATTTATCAAATATATTGTTTTCTAAAAAATTAGGAAAAAAATGGGGGCCAAGTTTTTTTCCATGTTTTTTTTTTTTTTTTTTTTTTTTTTTTTTTTTTTTTTTTTTTTTTTTTTTCAATTTACAACACTAGCTGTGACACAGTTGAAGTGTCTGGTCCACGGATAGGCTGGGTATGGCGTGTGTAGATAGCGGCAGCACCACAAGGGGCACGTTAAGGCGCATTCCCACGATCCCTTGTAACGAAGGCGAGACGGGACGGGACCTCATTAGCCGTAGTGTAGGGACGACCGCGGGCCGCAGGTTAGTCCTAGCTTACCTTGCCGCCACCTCCCCACCACGTTGCCTAGTGTCGTTTGGCACAGAGCACTTTACAGCAACAGAAGGGGTGCGCACAGCTGCTGCAAACCGATGGCAACAGCGCACCACTACACACGCCTGTGGTGTTTACCGACCCAGAGTGGGTAGCTGCGTCTCGTCTCCGCTAGCAGAGGCGGCCCTGTTCCCATGGCGTGTGGTCGAGTATTCGTCCTGTCCCGTCCCGTCTCGCCTTCGTTACAAGGGATCGTGGGAACGGGCCTTTAGTCATTCACAAGGTGAGGCCGTGTACTGACTTTGAACCTTCACCTCGTACGCTAGGAGGGCCAAGAGCGTTTTACCCGGCTAACAGACCGAGACGTTACTCATCACTTCCAAGCTGCATGCAAATGTAACACTAGTTGCGCACAAAACTGATATTGTAGATTTTTCATTTATACTTTTAAACAGACAAAACACAGCAAAAGAGTACAGCATGGAGATTTCCCTCAATAAAACATCGTTATGGCCTTTGTCGGAAAAAATAACCCAAATTTCAATATAAAACATATCCACAGAACAACTAGCAGAATATACAGGGTGTCCAGAAAAGGACTCCCTGATTTCAAAATTAAATATCTCGAAAACAAAGATCGATAGAGGAATGGAGTAAACGGTATGTTTATTGTGACAGCTGTAAGAAGTGTATACAGCAGTGTGAAATAATAGTTACAAAAAGCTGCTAACAGATGGCGCTGTACAGCTCATATCAGCATACATAAGTGAAATAATCGTATGAAAACAATCTTTGCAAACAATCACATCACAATGTTTTCAAAATGTTCACCACTGGCACTACAGAATGGTGGAACTGATCGCCCTGAGCTTCGGGTCACTATTTAGGCATTACGTATGGCGATTACAGCGCCATGTGTTAGCAGCTTTTGTAAGTATTATTTCAAACTGCTGTATACACTTCTTACAGCTGTCACGATAAACACACCGTTTACTGCATTCCTCTATCGATCTTTGTTTTCGAGATATTTAATTTTGAAATCAGGGAGTCCTTTTCTGGACACCCTGTAAGTACCTACAACCACCTCAACAACACCCTATAAACCGATATGCAACAAAACATCACCAATTTCTCGAAAGTTACAGGAATAATAAATAGCATCTTCAGACCGTCTCTTGTTCAGCATCACACAAGAATCAGGCTATATAACATCCTGGCTAAACCTACCCTACTGTGCGGCAGCGAGGCCTGGACACTCCGCAAAGGTGATGAGCGAAGGCTAACGGCGGCTGGGTTGCGATTCATGAGAACACGGTACGAGACAGGAAGAGATCTGATGCAATCCTTAAGAAACTCAAAGTCAAAGCAGTTCTCTACGCTGTGCGAACCTGCAAAAAGATTTAGCATGGTTAAAAACATAATATGTGCGATGCCTTTGATAATGGACATTTATTTTCATTCCACGCAATTATATTACACGTTGCATTGTTAGTTTTGGAAGACTCTTAGTTTCTTCGATCTGAATAATCATCAGTGGTGTGTCTTATTTAAGTATCAAGGCTTGAGGCTATGGCCTCAATTACAACTCGCTCCGAAAGATGTCTGTATCATCATGTTGTTAATCACTAATAAGAAAAATCCCTCATGTTCTGTTTTCCCTTCTCAAAAGTTTTATGACCTACGTGTGTTTGAACTGTGCATTGTAAAAATGTATTTTTTTTTGTATGATGTGAATGAGTGTCTACGTTTATATACTCCAACCTACCTATGTGGTAGATTCGTGAGCATAAAAAGTGGTTCATCCATGAACGTAAATATTACGAGAAATAGATTTTGTTTGATGTAGTGACTCAGATTTTTTTCTGGATTTAACTGTAAGGAAGTAACAAATGTTTGTTTATCTCACACGTAAGACTCGAGAACGAAACATTTCAGCATTGCGATGTGTCACTTGTCTCGTTTCTCTGTTGATAATGATCGTGATAGATAGATATTCGAATACATGTCAATCATTTCGTGTGAAAAGGAATAAATAAATTTTAAGTCATAAGACTGTGTTGAGACGGGCTTTGGCGGTATTAAGTCAATTTTTCCGCCTCCTACTCTTGCACTAGCATTAGAACTAGAAATCTTGTATCCTGCAATATAGTCGCCACCGGTTTGCAGCCGGAGAATTTCGTAATAGGACAAAGATCTCTGTCGTCTTCATCAGGTATAAACGGACACCAATATCGTAATCGAGGCATTGGCACCATCCACTGCACACCCCCGGAGACTAACTTGCACTGATACGCCGCGGAATCTCCGCTCACACTGTTTTCGATCCTATTTTCCTAAATTTTATAATCCTCACCACTATCTCTAAAAGCCAACTGAGGAAAAGTTTTTAATGTTAGCAATGATTACTATCAAAGTGAGTGCTTCACAGCTGATGTCTATCTCTGATAACGTCGTACCTGTATTGCAGTTATGTTGAAAGGAGAGATAAATTATAACCAACACTCACCAAAGTTGAAGGGAGAAGGGCAGCAGCAACATGAAATAATATACAAACACAAAAACTACAATATTTCTGGACCAACCTTTTGTCAAGTAGAAAGAAACATACCGAGCGTGGCGGTGTAACGGTTAGCGTTCTCGCCTCGCATTGGGGAGGACGGCGGTTCGAATCCCCGTCCGGGCATCCAGATTTGGGTTTTCCATGGTTTCCAAAATCACTCCAGGCAAATGCCGGGATGCTTCCTTCAAAAGGCCATGGCCGAATTCCTTCCATTCCTTGCCCCCATCCTTGCCCCCCCATCCTTTCCCGTCTCTAAAGACCTCGCTGTTGAGAGACGTAAAGCAGTTAAAAAAAAAAAAGCAACATGTGGCTGAGCCCGCGCTAGCCTCATGGTTAACACAGCATGTTTATTTCTACTTGACACAGGATCAGCCGCGAATTATTGAGTTTTTTGTTTTTGTATATCATTTCTTGTTGCTGCTGCTCTCCCCCCTTCGACTTTGGTGAGTTTTGTGTTTAATGTATCTCTCCTTTCCACTGCAGATGAAAATATCTAAAACCAGCAGAGTTTCCCGATATGATCTAGATTGATTCGTCCATACAGTAAATATTGAAGTTGAAAGGTTTCCCTGCCACTGTCTCCACCGGTCCGTAACTGGTACTAACCTTTTGAAATTTGGATTGACTGCTTCCATAAGATGTCCTCTTCACTTTTCTTAATCTCCTTTTCAGAAAAGTCGCCACTTGTGAATCAAGCATCTTTTCAGTAGCTGCATTTTCTATACGTATTGAAACGGTTAACCCCCGGTGTAGCATAAAAGAGATGGGGTACCAAGTTTCACCAAAATAACTACAGCGATTCATGCAGGAATAGAAACAATGATTTTTTTTTTTTGAAATGTGGTAAAGACTGAATCGTTCTACAATAAATTATAAAAATTCCGGAAATTCGTACAGTTCACTTTCATGTTCAAACCTATCAAATATGCTTTACTTACTATATAAAGCGAGTATATTTTCACTTCCAATATCAGGGATTATAGTTGAGCTGCCTGAGATAGTAGCTTCAAGAAGCAAAGAAGATATCGAAAGGTATTTTTTATTATATTATTAAAATTAATTTACACATTTTACGCTTTACGTAGCTTCCTCTTCGCACTCCATGTGGCCATCTATGGGATTTAAAGACTAAGAACCAAAATTTACGGAAGGAAACGTTACATGCTATAATATGGCTATTATTTTTGTAGAAAGTACGTTCAGATTTTCACTTGCTACTCCGGCGTTATTTTACGTTGAAGGATAAGACATACCGAACAATTCATTTTAGATTCTAATCTTCAAAACAGTGAAAATCCCAACGAAATCTGCGCAGTAGTTTTTTAATAAATTTTTCTGGAACCAATATACCCGGTTTTCGTTTTATAGATATAAAGAAATCCAGTTAGAAATTCGTAGAACAGACCTAGAGAAAGAATGTAAGGGATTTCCTGTATGTTAATAACGTCCTCCTCGCGTCTAACTGCCTCTGACCAAATGATCATAGCTTGACTTCTTATTGCGGCGTGGACCGTGAAGCATGCGGAAAGTGATAGTGGTTTTCTTATTAAATTTTAACTTTATCAATGTCAATAGAATCTGGAGCGGGAAGGAATTTGGCAGGGCCGCTTCAGGAAACCATCCCAACATTCGCTCGAAGTGATTTCGAAGAACAATTGAGAACCAAAATATTGATCGCCAGACCGTGTATTAGACCTGTTTCCTCTTGCTGGAAGCCATGACTGTTAGCCCCACATCCACAAGGCTGCGTCATTGATCATAAGGCACTTAAATTTCCATCATTTCTTGGCAAAATGGGTGAGAATCTTTTTATATAATACTTCATTAATTTTAAGACATGGAATGAAGGATCATCGAATTTACTTTCATTTTGGGTTTCGTTCTCCACAACTTTCGCAATTTGATTGAATAACGAATCAGTAGAATGGATGCAGGATCTACGGAGGGGGTACCCAAAAATAAACGGAATGGCATTACCGTGGGTGGAGCTTGTGTAGTTTCTGCCGCAAGGCGTTTATAGCGCAACTCATTTCAGTTCAGTGCCGCCTTGTTCCGTTAATAATGCTGTGGTTGTGTTTGCTAGTGCTGTTTTATTATTGTTTCGTTTTTGATGATGGCAAGTTTAAGTGAAATTTTCCTACTCAGTAAAATTTCTGCAGAAACTGTTTTGAAGTTGAAAACAGCTTACAAAGGTGAGGCTAGGGGAAAACTCAAGTGTACGAGTTTGATGACAAACCTAGTTCTAGACATACATAAAAAAGTCGTCAAATCACATCAAACATCCAACAAAGTTCATTTTCTTTTTTGATGCCAAGAGCGTAGATCTTTCAAAGTTTTTTTCCCCACATCAGACCTTCAATCAAATCTTTTATTTGGAAGTGTTAAGATGATTACGCAACAGTGTTCGTCATAAAAGACCCGATTTGTGGCAGACAGGAGACTGATTCTTCCACCACGACAGTGAACCTGCACACACAGCTGTCTCTGTTAGGCAGTTTTTGGCTGAAAATGACATGGTTCCGCTGCCCCACGCACCTTACTCGCCTGACCTGGCTCTGTACCACTTTTTCTTATTTCGACGAATGAAAAAGAGCATGAAAGGACACAGATTTCATAATATTGAAGAGATTAAGAAAAATCGAGGGAGGGGCTGTCAGCCATTTCTAAATATGATCTTTTGAACAGTGGAAGCACCGGTGGAACAAATGTATTAGTTGTAATTTGAAGAGGATAAGGTTGTCTTATAAAAAAACTGAAAATATAAAGCTTTTAAAAAATAATACCTTTTTTATTTGGTACCCCTCTCCTATATCCGTGTGACGATTGCTTCACTTTTCCTGATTCATGGATTTTTCTGGTGGGCAATTCTGCTAAACGAGTGTTGCACTGCGGCAATGGCGATACTAATGCCTGGCTGTTTGCCATTTCTATATCCCGCTACCAATCGCGGCTTCGAACCAACGTCCCTCAACCGGTAACGTTCTTGATTGAAGCTCTGGGTCGAAATAACCGAGTTGCCGGCGGGCTGATTGCTTTTGTGATGGTGCCGGGAATTCTGGCGATTAGCAGCCAAAATTCACGCCGGCCTGGCCCAACGAACCGTGGAAATGGCCGCTCCCTGTTTAATTTTATTACCGCGGCCCGGAGCATTAGGGGCGGTAATTGTCGGTGATGACGCGTTGGCGACACCATCTGTCGGCGGATAACGGAGCTGCTGAAGTTACGTCATGGCCGACGAAGGGCAAAATCTGAAACGAGAGTCCGGTAATGGCGTTTAGTTTAAATGTCTGTAGATTATTACACATACTGCGCGTCGCAGCAGAGCTGGCTGATGTTTGCGGCGTGCTGTCTCTGTTAACGTCTAGATTTTGACTCGGAACAGATATTCCGGAACGGCTCCAAGCACGCTCAGCCTATTGTCCAATGAGTACCAGAGAGATGATGACTTCGGGAACTGAAAACCTCTAGAACCTGCTCTCTAGCGCTTAAAGTCAAGAGTGGTAATACGTAGCTATACCCCCCCCCCCCCCCCCTCGAGAATGCCAAGGCAAAAAAGAGTAAAAGAATAGTATGAGATGGAAGTGTATTTCTGTCACTCGACTTAAAATGAATTCAGAGAACAAACAAAACGTTTCGGCGAACAGTTACTCAATCGCCACTGTCAAGGCATTTGTGTGCAGTAACCAATAAGGGACCATGTTACACTGACGGCAGCCAATCACAGAAGCAGGGCCGGCGGATAATGTGGGTATGGTGGGTAGCAGTACCCACCCGGGAAATTCCGGGTGGGTAAAATACCCACCCGGAATTTGAGAGCTACTGAGCGTGAATGGAGGAAAGAAATCAGAGAATTTAAAATGTGTGTAAAATAGACCGTGTACCCACAATAACGCCAAGAACGAAGCGCAAACTTTCTTTGATGTTTCATCAGAGGTCGCCACCCCAGCTGTCGCCTACTGAGTTCGACCGAGGGCAAACAATTGACGTATGTGAAAGCAAGGATACATACTACGGTAAAATATCTTACGCCCAAAAGCGTCATGCGTAAAACCGGCATTTCGAATGAGCTTCAGGTGAATCCGTGTGTAACTATGTGCTTTCGTCAAAAAAGTTCAAATGGATAAATTCACAGCCAAGCTGTAAAGTTGAAATAAATTTTGTGTAGAAACTGCTAGAAGATAGGAGAACGTGAAGGATAAATTTCCATCGTCCTTGGACATAGGCCCACTGGAGCTTTAAGAGAAGGTCTTGTTCAGTCAGCTGACAGTCAAAATCGTGAGAGTAAGTAAAAGTAAATTATTATTTTTGTTCTTAATTATATACACAAGAATATTAGCAATGAACATTCACGCTTGTATACTAGAGTTGAAACGGAAGTTACAATATGGAAGCGGAAATAAAAACAGAAGTTGTATGAAAGTGTCATTTGGTGTCACAGATCTTTATTGACATTCTAATTACTTATATTTAATAAAAATTTCAAGAGAAATAATGTTAATTTTAAAAATC
Organism: Vandiemenella viatica; assembly: GCA_031002005.1. Classification (NCBI taxonomy): domain Eukaryota; kingdom Metazoa; phylum Arthropoda; class Insecta; order Orthoptera; family Morabidae; genus Vandiemenella; species Vandiemenella viatica. Next base: position 897,203 of record CM061914.1, read on the forward strand.
AGATCAATCATTGAGTAAATAATAATAATATTAATAATTTTCTAATTACTGTAATTAACATTCGAATGTTAAATATGACAAATTAATTTTTCTTTAATTTTAAATTGATTCTTTTTTCATCATAAATGAAGGCTGCTTCACTTAATAACTTTAAGCTAGTAATACTGATAGACTGAGCTGACAAAAACCTGCGGACTAATATAACAACTTGGAATATTTATGAGTGTTCATTTATCACCACTTAGGAGGTTCTTATTTTGATGGAAGTCTTATTTGCTTCAACTATTGGAATAGATTGTCATTGATATTTTTTTCTTCCTGCAACTTAAGACACGCATTTAGTTTTTCACACTCTTCAAACTCTTCTGGTAGTTTGGCAGAAATTCTTTTTCACAAAACGTACACTTTGGCAAAGATTCATTTTTTTTCTGCAAAAATTCTCTAGATCGGACTTTGTTTTGGTTTCATTTTAAGACATACTGCTGATTAGACAACAAAATACATACTTAGCGGATAAACTCTCATGGCACTAATTCTCATCATACCAGTTGCACTGAAGCGCTAAAAAACGTTGATAACATCGACTAATACCAACGTGGTGCAATTGATATCGATGGCTCATTTAAAATAGATCTTCGATAACCATACACAGCAGTCAATATTTGGTACCTTAAAGGCTTTGGCGAAACTAGGTATTTCTGTGAGTGGAGCCAACAACGGTGGAAATTCAAATTTCATGGCATTTTTAAAGGCTCGAGATGATGATGTGACTGAACTAAAACCGTGGTTACAAAGAAAGGTTACAAATGGCTTCATCATGACTGTTAGAATGAAATTCTTTTTTTGATGACTACTACAATATGGTATTGTCTGGAATCATGGAAGAAAGAGGAGCATCTTGCCCGAGAATTGTTTCAGAAGATTTCGTTGCATGTGAATATTTTACTGGATTGTTTTTAACTGCGAACACCAAGGCAGGAACCTAATTTGATCTGATCAGTGACATTTTCGCTAAGCACAAATTTGCGCTCTAAAAAATCAGAGGCCATTGTTAAGATGGGACGTCTAAAGTTTCTAGAAAAATAACAGGATTTCAGTCACGAATACGCAAAGAAAAGTCTCGCATATTATTTGCACAAGGTAGTGCTCATAATCTCAATCTTGTAGTAAGAGATGGGATTGAAAGAGTTATAACCGCAAGAAAATTCATTGGAACTGTTAAAAATTTGGTAAATTTCTTGCAAGACTCGACGAAACGACTTGGACAATTCCATGAAGGACAAATCGGAATAGAGAAAAAACCTAATGATGATTTACCTTCTCTTACAGCCTATTCTCCGACAATGTATTTATAAAGATTACAATTTTAATCTATTTTTTAAATTTTTATTTATAAAAAATCTAGTGAGAATAAAATCTCTTAAAACAGTAAGAGAAAGTTATCAGTATCTAATACAATTTTTACACGATCATTCTGTAGCCAGAGAAGTAGACAGTGTAGTCGCTGCTAACGTTTCTGGATTTTACTCCGACATGGAACTGTTTGAGTATATTTTCTATTTAACAGTGATGACAGAAATTTTTGATCACGTTGAAAATTTGAAAGCAGATCTAGAGAAATCGAATCTTGAGTCAATCGAAATGTATAAGAAAATAGAAGCTTTTACCACGCTTTGCACTGTGCTCGAGATTCAAAATTTGAAGAAATTTAGTGGAAAAGTGTGCAGTCAGGTGTTAAATTTGAAATAAACAGACCCAAAATCCCACATTAGTGTAAAATTCCCAAGCGGCTCGACCAAGGCAAAAACAAAAATCTCTAATTTTTTCCATAAATCTTATATTGAATTTTACGATCAAGTAATCATGTCCTTAAAGAGTCGATTCTACAACGACTCCATACACTTCTTCAAATCTTTGAATGATTCGCTTTGGGTCAGCCCACATATATTGGAAGAATTATAAATTTCTATAGGCCTAAACATGATTTAGACCAAGAATGATTGCTAAGTGATAGGGGCATGGTTTTGCAATTTTTGAAAAGACAAGATGAGCAGGCAAAAAATTTGAGAGGGATTCTGGACTTTTTACAAAATAAAAAATGTACTATTCGTGGGTCGTCCTGTTCAAATTGACTAAGGTTTTTGGTCTTACGCCGACTCATCACTTACGCAATATCGACAATGTTTGCAAGATACACTCAATAACATCGCAATATTACATGCATATGGTAATCTCACTGACGAGGCAGGTTGGGAAAAAAATTGTTGAATTGATTCCTTACCACACAAGCAAAGCGCAGTACAGTTTTTGCATTTCGCAATTAAAACTAAATAGTGATTTTAAGAATTTTTTCAAACAATTAAAATTTGTTGGATAAACTATACGATAATTTTTAAATTCATTATCAATTTTTATCCATTTGAATTTCTTATATGAACTTGTATTATCTATATTATTATTATTATTGTAGGTAAGATAACCAAAAATCATTTTCACGAGATTTCTCCCCCCCCCCCCCCCCCAATTGGCTTGACTACCCACCCGGGCCTAACGTGAAACGCCGGCCCTGCACAGAAGAGATGACATAGTGCGTCCCTGATAGGGTATGTTAGGAGTTCCTTCCCCCAAAGGCAGCGTGTCATTCGACAATAGTAGCAAAGGTATTGACCATTTTTTATTTTCTTCAGAATTCAGACGGTTGGGATTCCGAAAACATTTCAATAATTTTGAAAGCTACTGCGTACAGAGTGTATGTTTTTAGCATGTAGAATTAGTTTCTTCTTAAGATGAAAATTTTGAATTAATATAAATTTCTAAAAATCTTTTAACTGCCTTCGCGAAATAGTAAATTAGAAATAACGGAAATATGTTAATGCGTTTTAAAACAGCTGAATAAGTTACAATAAAAATAACTCTAGTGTATTCAACAATATAATTGATAAGATAGAATGGTGAAAAATGATCAGGAAGACTGAGACGATATTACCGAGCGTGGTGGTGTAACGGTTAGCGTTCTCGCCTCGCATTCGGGAGGACGCTGGTTCCATTCCCCTTCCGGGCATCCCGATTTGGGTTTTCCATGGTTTCCCAAATCACTCCAGGCAAATGCCTGGATGCCTCCTTCAAAAGGCCATGGCCGAATTACTTCCCATTCCTTGCCCCCCATCCTTTCCCGTCTCTAAAGAATTTGCTGTTAAGAGACATTAAGCAGTTAAACCAAAAAAAAAAAAAAAAAAAAAAAAAAAAAAAAAAAAAAAAAAAAAACATTGTCTAGGAAGCTCCATGTTAAACTATAAGAGTCGAGAAGCAGTGAAACTGCAACAATTAGTCAAGCGAAACAGAATAAGGGGGCAAAAGTAACATATGAAAACGGAATGAATATTGACACACGTCTGCAAATCATGTAAACATTGGGTAAATGTGATTACTGTTATTCTCGTTTGTGTCGCATATCCACAAACAACGAAACAAGACGAGACGTGGGCGGAATTCTCATATCCCGCAACCTGCACAGCACAAGCTCAGTCCTCGGGAACGTTTAACACATGACTTCTAACCCAGCGTGGTGGGAGATGACTTGATTGGCAATTACAGCGTGCAGAGTTATAGGTATTCAACTAAAATCTGAAACGCACTTATGTGGTTCCAAGTCATATTCGCTTAAAAACTTACTACTGTTGATCCATTTAGCTAATCCCCTTTTTCTACAGGATGTTTTTCAAATTCGGTATTGGTTGTGACTTCATCCTTAAAAATATATTTCCTTAAACACAATACAACAGGAAAATATTCTAACGAAGTTTAGACTGTTGGCGAATCGTTTCTCTGTATTAGAATTACATTTTTTTTTACGATTAAAACATAGAGAATACTTAGTTTTCACGAATTGTATTGGAAAAAAATTAATGATACGGTTTATCCATATTCTAGGACGCTAGTTTCATATTGGTAGTGTGAACTGATTAGGTATAAAAGTATAGGTGTTAGGTATAAATGTATATAACAGATAAGGCGCTTCTCACAGGTTTAACATGTCTAGATTTCAGGTTTTAGGCGAAGTAGGTGATACGATCGGTCATCTTTGTGGTATTACTATTATTATTACTTCGTGAATCACTAAAAGTGTGTGGCGGAGGGTGCATTGTACCTATCCTAATGTTTAACCATTTGTGCATAGGAAGGGATATAGCGGATATGGCTGGTATTTTCAGGTACCATACCCGCATTCCCCTGGAGTCATCTGGGAAAACCGTGGAAAACGCAGATCATGATGGCCGGAGTGGTTTATGGAGACTTACTCCTATCGGATTCTAAGTTTCCTCGCTCAATAAATCCTTCCTATTCCATTTCCTAATCGCCCGAGGAAAAAATTACAGTAGAATAGAAATGAATCGGTTCTCTTATCTTACTTTCTCGGTCATTCCTAAATATGAAAGTTGCTGGTAGTAAGATGTGTTTGCTGGCATCCAGAAATAGGTTACAGGACATGTAAGGAAGCATCAGTTGAAGATGGGCAACAATAATGATTCGCACACTAGTTTACTAACACTACTCGGCGTGAATAAAATTGTAACCGGTTAAATACAGAATTAATAGTCAGAAAATTTACGATACGATACCCGCATGGTACATGTTACAAAGAAAGAGATCGTGGAACTAGTTTAACCGTATTAAATGACGATTAACCAACAGGTAAGGACGCATGCACTAATGCTGCTGCAGAGTAATAATCAGTTCCAATGTGTGCGCACCTGTTATAAAGTCTCCTGATCTTCTTCTGATGGTTGACTCCTAGGAGAATCTTAGTTGTGGGAGTGATTCGTCATTTGCCTCCACCACTCGATTGCTCGGTGAAAACTTACCTAGCCAGTCGTTATCGTGACCAATGCCGTTATCATCGCGATAGATTGTGGCGGTGGAACATCATGCCAAGTGCTGAATTTCTGATTCATACTACCTTCACCGTCATATACCCTGTGCAGAAGGGGTGATCGACCTTATTGTATTTTATTCTTGTCGGACATCGTATTTCTTTATAGCTTCATGTTTTCGGTCACCAGGAATTCAAGTCCCGTTTTAAATCGTTTAGAATTTGAACCTCCAAATTTGTAAAAATAATCTTTATATATAAAGATGAATGTATGTTTGTTTGTTTGTTGGTTTGTTTGTTTGTTAGTTTGTTTGTTCTTCATACAAATCCACAGTTTTCATCTGATCTCGATGAAACTTTGCACACTTATCCTTTGAAGCAAGGGGAAAAATACTGTCTACATTTGGTTGAAAAATTATCTGTATAAATAACACATTTTGTCTCATAACTTCGAAATACGGCGATATACAGACACGTTGAATATGGACGTCTCCGTACCGTGTTTCCGTGTAGTGGACTGCCAGCTCAGTGGCTAAAGCGCTTGCTTGGGAACGTCGTAGTTTCCGGTTCAAATCTCCGTGGAGGCTAAAATTTTTAAAAATTGTTTTTCATCGTAAGAGTCAGGCCTGGGCCGTAGGTTATTCGGATTGAATGTTAAACTGTAGATATTAGAGAGTTACGGGTGCAATGCGAGGCAAATTGTAGATAGTCTTGCAATGTTGTAGGTGTACACTTTTTTACGTTATAATGATCCCTCAGGTGTTGTTCGCAGTCAGTGTGTAAGTGTGAACCACAGTAATATTATTATAAATACGAAAGTAAGTCTCTGTCTTTTTGTTACGTTTTGACGACTAAATGGCTATATCGTTGTGATGGAATTTTATAAGTAAATCTGTATGAAGGGCACAGGATATTTTTTCCTGAATGATTAACAGTTGTAGTCACGAAATTTTGAGACCTTATCGAATGGTGACAGAAATATGTTGGAAATTGATTCTCTTCAAGAGACAGGTTCGACGGTAGAATGATATAGTGTTAGCTTTCCTGTCATATTATTCCGACTCGATATTGTTTAGGACCAATCCTTCGTTACCAACAACTTTCTGTATTTAATTCTGGCAAAAAAATTCTTAATCCACGCGTACGAAGTCGCGGGTACGGGCTAGTATTTTATATTTGAATAATATGAAACTTTCGTATAATTCCTTTTCATTTATTCAATCTGCATTTAAACGTCAGGATCCGAAGATATACGGGCCATGCTAGAGCATCGACTTATACCGGCAATAACATTGTACCTCGCTCGCTCAATTTTGTTACTCTGTTGTTCTCATGACAATAAACTCTTTTCAGAGTAACCTTCAGTATTTCATATTTTTTCTTTGCAAGTCGATATGCTACAACCTGTATGAAAAAGCACCTGTTCATGCTCGCCTCCGACTATAGGAACGGATTCAGACGTCAGTGTTGGGTGGCCCACCGCACGCTATCAGTGTTTGACGACGCATACCGGGGCTAGCGATGAACACATGCTAACGAGTGTGTGTGCTTGGTAGACGCAAAATTAGTGCCAGAGGAACCACCATATGGATCGCAAATATTTCCGCGACTTTTAGTAGCTCCCTCACGTAAACCTCTTCTCACTCTTTTGTCATTTGGCGTTTACAAAAGCAACTCTCGTTCATTGTTTCAACGATGAACATTCATAACTCATTTTTCGGTTTAATAGTAATTTTTCGTTTCTCCAAACGAGATAGAAATACTTCATCGATCTGTCAGTAGATTGTTAGCGAACTGAGTGATCGAGATTCAAATCTTGGTAACTAATATATTATGAATACTGAATGTCTCAGTTATTGTAGTTGACTTTTACGATCACCCCACAGCCGTCTCAGCACCCTAATATTCTGCGTGCAAGAATGAGGAAATTTACGCAGGCCTACGACAGTCATCCTTTTAAGAAATCAACGAGGACAACCTGCATTTGTTTTGTAAAATATTTAATGTTCTGTAACCTGATTCTTCTCAAAGTTTCTTTTATGATTTGAATGCTAGTTTAAAATAAAAAAAAATGAAGCTGGGTTCCATGATTGTTACCCCAGGTAACATCTGTTACTACGGATGTTGATATCCCTCTATATGAATTCCTCCCTTTCCCCGTCGTCTTCGCAAGCAACGTTAGTATACTGATATACTTCCGTATCGATAACTGAAAGTAATTAGTTCGTTAGTATTGAGAGCGTCAGAAAGAGATGCGCAAATTTGTAAAAGGGGTGCGTGCTCTTCGTTGCCCCGCAAGCACCCACTGGTGTTTCTGGCAAGGGTCCTTCTTTAATCCTAGCTTCTTCTTCTTCATTTAAGTCAAATTCTCCTCCCTGGCAGCATCAACTTACTCTTAAACTGTTATTTACTGCGACCGGTTCGCAAGTCAGGCAGGGAGATCCAGTTTACATTCATGTGTTCGTACAGATTCAGGTTTATCCGTGTATGACGGCGAGGAAACATTTGTCTTTAAACACATTACATCGCTCGAGACCATCGCAACTGTCCCCAAGCTTCACTAGTCCCAGCTGCTGGATCTAGCGTTTCCCTTAAATGAGACCTATTCTTTTTCTGCTTTGAAGCATCGTCCGCACCGAGCTCATTAGAAGCGAAAAGGGATGGGACAAGTAACGGGAAGGAATTCGGCCATGCCCTATTTGAAACAACCATTCCGGCATTCGCCCGGAGTCATTTTGGGAAAAACCATAGAAAACCAAAATCTGAATGGCCATTCTGGGATTCGAAGTCGCGTCCTGCCGAATGCGAGGCCAGAGAGCTACTTTATGTTGTGAGAGTGGTGTCGGAAAACCGAGGTTCTTTCATAATAATTAAATTCCATAAATAGTATTAATAATATCCGCAAGATCTAAAGACTTGCAAGCAACCAGACTTTATTAAATTCAAGTTTTTTTTGCCATCGTTTACCGACAATAACATCGTAATAATAAAATATCGCAGCCCGATTTAGGCCTACTGTTGATGTATGTTGTTGTCTTACTCTAACTATCTTCGTGTTGTATGTGATTAAATAAATGTTTGTGTTTTCAAAATACTAGAATCTGTATCTCAGGTATCATTGCATGATCTTCAAATTCATTTTCTGTTCTATTTGGTTTTTTTTCTTATTTAATTGTTTAAAACATGTTTTTAAATTTTCTGTAAAGATACCGTTAAATGTCTGATAAGGAAAGATACCAAAACATAACAAATGAGTGTTCCGAACTTAAAAGTAAATGGATTGAGTCTTTCGCGTTCATTGCGAACTCAGATGGTCTTCCTACACGTCTTATTTGCAAACAACGACTTGTTAATTTAAAAGAAGTCCAATGTAGGAAGACACTTCCAAATAAATTTACCACAACATAATCCAATGGTGATATGTGTAAGAAAACAGTGAGAGAAGCTTGAAATAAAATCTACCACTACATTTAACAGTTGGAGGCAATCTGCTAATACCGTTAATAATCAGCGCTAAGGGAGGTTCTTTGATTCGATATAACAAAACTTTTTCAGCAAAAGCTTTATTAAAAACAAGTTTAGATACTAAATAACCCATGAAAATTTGGATATATGTTTGAAATTAAAAACGAGAGGTAAATCACACCTCATATTTTGGACCTTTTTAAGGAAATTCAAACGCATTGTTGTCATTAATTAAAATGCTTACCACTTACATGTGAAATATTTATGAATATATTGTTTACGTAAATGTATGTATAATGGTGGATTTATATTCAATAAATCATATTAAAAATATTTATTAAAATATAATCAGCCCTATCGCCCTTATACAATTTCCCCGACAACTTGAATGGTGAAATTGACCCTTTAGTTGCTAAAGTCAGTCGTCCATTGTTCTAAGAGTTCTTCCTCTGCCACACAACAGCCCTACTCGTTAATTTCCAGAGTCCGAGGAAGTTTTCTTCGTCCCTCCGACTTCTAACTTTACTGGTTACGATCACCCCAGCGAAATGGAGTGTGTTCCCGGTGACTCCGAAATCTCTCCAAATATTGCCTCGCTTACAGAAGGCGTCCAGTGTCAACTCTGCAGTGACCAGACCGCCTGTAAGCCGCTTACAGCGACAAAGCAGCACTGAGCCTCACGCGCCCACTCTGCTCAGAAACAACCAAGTTTAACATTCGCTTCCGATGGGCGAATCACCAGCATAGGGATGAAACGATACAACTGAGGTATCGATACTTTTACTCGATACAGTATCGGTCGTAAAGCATCGATACTTATTCGGTATCCATTGAAAAGTGTCGATACTTACTCGTATCGATTGAATGTACGTACTAAAATTTGGAATAAATAAATAAAACAGTATGTAATAAGTACTGGTAGTCTTTATTGATATATATTTATTTGAGGAAAGATATTTATTAATTCTCACCTTAGTGATCGCTACAGGACTAATACTGACTAGAACAAAATAAAACTAATTTTAAGAAAAAAAGACGGTTTTTGTAGTGCTCCGCAAAAATATTTGTTTTTATAAGTGTTTGCCTGTTAAACGATTTCTGGATGTAGTCATTGTTGCGGCAGCTTTGGAAAAAAGCCTTTCACAGGGTACAGAGGTACCGACAGTGTTTAAATAAATTCGCGCTTGTTTGTATAAGCATGGAAATAGGGGTTTTAATTCCTCCTATCCCTCTAATGGGTTGACTTTTAAAGCGCAGACTGGATTAGCCAAATAAACTGAAACTTCTTCCGCTGTTGAGTTAGCATGGCGCCGCTTTTGCCCAAGTGCAAATTGTTTATGGTGTAACCAAAAATTAAAATCTTCGTGGGTTGCTTCTTCTTCAGATCCACTGGTTGACATTGTCGGAACTTCTGTAATAATATTATTTAATTTTTGTATCGCCCTCCCATATACACTTGCATCTTGAAAATGGAGGTTTTTGAAACGTGGATCTAAAGTTGTTCCCAAAGCTGCAAGGGTGTTAAATTAAATTAGACCAAATCTTTTTTTAAATTCAGCCAGTTGGTTTGTTTGCAACTGAGTGACACATTCTACTGATGAAAATTTTGTTACCTGCGACGTCAGACAATTAATCATGGGTATGATTTTGGGTAAGGTAACATAATTCTGGTCTGAAGATTCTGTTGTGACAAATTCGAATGGTTGTAACTAGGGGACTACCTGTTTCAATATTTCAATTTCTTGTCCAGTCACCAATTTAGGACTATCTGTAGCATCGAGTAAAAGCTGCGTAGCAATTTTCGACATATCTAAAAATCTATCAATCATATAACATAGTGAATTCAAACGTGTCTTAACGTCAAGAATAAATTTTTTTAGTACATCCCTCAGGAACTCCACTATCAATCTGTATCTTTCTTAATTTGTCCGTTTGTATAACACTGTTCTTGACCCATTTACGAACGCAGAACGAGTCGGGCATAGACAAACAAGTTTCCCAACAATGCAAACTTAGAAAAAGAATGTATTGAAAAAAAATGCAGTATTAACAATCAAAAATATTCTTTATAGTGTAGATGAGCGTTTAATGTATAAATTAAAGTGTAAAATGTAATCATGATATTGGTATACACACCGATACGAGTACTTATGACCGATACCTACTTGGTACTTATTTTTAGAGTATCGATACAAAAAGCATTTGTTATCGGAAGGAATGTATCGAGTAAGTACTTATATTTACTCGTATCGTTTTATCCCTACACCAGCAACAAGACTTCGAATCCATACACACCGTGGACGGAGTGGTTTGAGAATTACTCACTACATTGGTACACAATTAGCGTTTAGAAACTATGCAGCACAGCGAGTTCTAATCTGCTAACCAAAACGTCAAATGGTAAATGTTTCTCCCCCTTTACGATCGAACCAGATAACCCCGTGACGGGTGCCTTGTGCTGCATATATATAACGAATATCTAAAAGCGTATTGCCTCTGGTCTGACATTTCTCACCGTCAAAATTCTTTCTATGGAAAGGGACACATAATTCCATTACCATTTGCCTCTTAGATAACAGCTGTAATTAGTATTATTTGATTAAACGTAAACGGGAGTTTTTTATTTTTTACTTTTGGCGAAAGATATGTACGTTTTAGATAACACCTTTTTTTCTAAAGCATCTGGTAAAGTTAAAATTGCTTGATTTTCCAGAATCAGCGAAACTATACAGCGCTACTTATAACTGCTATTACAATTAAAAAATCGGCGGAATTCTCCGAATGATGATATAAAATTTAGTAGTTTTTATCGGGCCCTCTTTATGTAGAGCGTTTTTGATACCCACCAATTTTTCTTAACTCGTACATTCACATCAGTGTCATTAGATCCAGGAAACGAATGGGGCCAAGAAACTTAAACGAATGCGGCCTCACCTTTTAGAATCAATCATACTTGCATTTGCTTGGATTGATTTTGGAAAATCATGGTAAACATAGTTCTAGAAGGGTCTGCAAACTCATGTCCATCCGAGTACTTCGACAAAACGTTACCGCTCCCCTACTATCATCGGAAGTGGCGTACGTTTACGAATTATTATTAAAAACCTATTTTTCTTCCACATAGCGAATGAGAAAATTCATTTGAAAGCCAAGATTTGAAATGAAAAACAAAACATCATAATGATTTAGCAGGTAGCATATTATTAAACATTATGATAATAAATTAAGGTTTCCTTAAGAAATTAGCCTGGTAAGAGTTCTATCGCCAAACCTACACGATGCAAATAATACTGTATTTGATGGCTTAGTTAGCTAGTAGGAGTTCGTTAGAAAACACCTTAAAATTCGATCTAAAACGTCTGTATTGTTCCTTTTATCTTTAAGCCATTACTAATACGGCTCTAAATCTAAATGACTGCAAGCTTGGTAATAGACGAAAACTAATTAATTACTAGAGGAACACTGCAAGTGGATTACTCTGTGCGAGGCAGAACAACGCTCATGTCGTTAGACACTACTGGCTGTTAGTTGTGGAGATGCCCCCCTACTAATTGCAAAATTAACGTTTGAGAGGGATATGCATTGATTAATTGTAAATATATTTCCTTTGAACTTGGAGTGATTTGATGGATGAATATGATTTAAATAAAGTGTAACTTGATTATAAAGCAGTAAAATGTTTGAAATGTTGATTAGAAGAATGTAATTAAGAATGTCGTGATCGTGTTGAACGGTATTTGGAATGTTTAGGATTGTCTGGTTTTGTCCGTTTGATGCCTGTAAATATTTCATCCACGCCATTTAAAAAAATTCCTCGATTGTTCCTGAGAAATTTTGTGTAAGTTTTAAACGTTTTTGCGTGATTTCGACTGAAGGAGATATTGTCAACGCTCCAGAAATGTCGTGTGGCTCTATTAATGTTGTATGGTACTTTCTCCGAGATCGTGACGCTTATGTCATTGGTTTATTAACCTGCGTTAAATCTACGGGGAGAAGCCCGATGTCTTGTTCACGAAAGTCCTTTTTAGGGTTTCGGCAAAACAAAAGTAAAGGATGCTGCCGTTATTCGAGTAGTTACATGCCATTGAGAAATTAAAGGGATTCAGTCACATACTTTGGGAAAAGTTTAAATCATCTGGCAACCTGTCAAGTTATCAGAAAATCTTCGTAAACCAAAATTAAAACACCAAGTTCGAAGTGGTTTATGTCTCCAACCAATTATGAAACCCTTAAAAAATCAAACTTGTCACCGGGCACCTCCTATCGCATGTGAAAGGCGACCAGAATTCTTACCAAATTGAAGCCGGCTGCCGCCGCCATTTTAGGGGCAAGAGATTGCGGGAACTTTTAAACCTTCTTATAACAAACCACTGCAGAATGGAAAATTTTATACTGTTAAGGGTTTTCACTTGCTCAAAGAAGATGGAATGACGTTAATTATAGAATTTCCGCTTACTATAATTAACTTTCGGAATTATTTTCTTCACTCTGACCAATGTTTAATTTTTTCTCCCTCTTCAAGTAGGCTAATTTAACTGACCCGGAAAGATGTTAACATTTCAATAATAGTGACGTATTTATAAATGTAATGAAGGAAAACTGATGAAACACCGGTTCACAATTTTAAGAAGTCAGAGCTCAAACTAAGTTTTCTTCTGAAGTTGAGCAATCATTTTCTGATCAGTTCAAATACAGAATCTGGCATTCATCATATTGAAAGAATATGACCGAGTTGTTCTTTCAGTATGAAGGCAACCGAAGAAGGAATGGTTTAGCATTTCTATTGTGACCATTTTTATCTTTTTTGTTCATTATTATACCAAAATCTTTCACTTCTAAAGATTTAGCAATTCAGCATACGGGTCCAGGAAATCTAAGCATGATACTCCTTGCTAATCAAATTTTACCAAGGTCAACAAAATATATTAAAGTGCATTTTTCATATTACATACTACTTGAATTCAAGTGCACCCCGTGTTTTAAATTATAACCTTGTATATCAAAGTCACTTACCATTCTATTTTTTCCCCTATTTTTGTATACTCCAGAGACTACCTAAAGTTTAGCTGGCAAGGTGCCAATGTCTACGTTGATTTTATACCACCTTTAATGCGATATCTGGAGAATAAAATTACGAAATTAATAACAATCATATCATTCATATGAGAATATTAGGAAAGTAAATACAAGAAATTAACTTGTCTACCTCTTTTATTCATTATAAAACAACACAGTTTTGTTTAATTTCTGTCTGATTGACACTTTTTGCTTTTTATTGTGCATTTTTGCAGCATGATAAATCTCAACCTGACAAACATATCAATCATTTTCTTCGAAAGGAGGATAACATGATTTTCAGGATCCGGCGTGTGTTAGCTAACCTCTCCCTCAATTTATTCAAATATCGGAGCGGAAATCTGTATCGAAAGCCAGTCTGTTTGTGATTTCGAGAAGAAACATCTAAATATACCTGATGAAGACAACCGAGCAGGTTGTCGAAACGTTGTCGTTTTATGACACCATCCGGCTGGACACCCGTGAAACTTTCATTGAATGTGATCAGCAGGTTAGATCACATCCAGGCGTTAAGATAGTAGAGGATTCTGAACTTCTTTAAATGCTTTCTTACTTGTGAAACAACAAATTTGTGCCTCTTGTAGCACAGTTGGTGTAGTTACATGCAGCGCAAGACTTATCCATGGTAGAAAACACTTGTAAACCAAAAATATACTAGCACGCGATCATGTCAATACGTCTCAACTGTACAAAAGTAAACACTGAAAGCTGCCGGTTGCCCTCAATATGGCGGCGAGCGCATCGTTCAATTTGCGAAGGAACACTAGCGCCGTTGCTCCTTCTAGTGTATAATATTCAAACTTCTTTGCTTGTCACTTACTACATCCTTATAATTGCTGTAGAAGCTGACCAACCAATATGGTTTATTTCCCCCTGACGGAGCTGCAAAGGTTGAAAGAAATGAGGTTAACTAAAACGCTGCTCATTCATTATTCACGCATCAACTCCCCAGACAAAGTCTAGGAGCTAGGAAAAGCTTATTGCGGACGACAGCTGCGTTTGATGTACCGCCGAAAGTTGCTCGCTTCAGTCTGTGGCTATCAAGAGTGACTCGTGTGAATCAGTGACCGAGCATGGCGGTGTAACGGTTAGCGTTCTGGCCTCGCATTCGGTAGGCCGGCGGTTCGAATCGCCGTCCGGGCATCCAGATTTGGGTTTTCCATGGTTTCCCAAATCACTCCAGGCAAATGCCGGGATGCTTCCTTCAAAAGGCCATGGCCGAATTACTTCCCATACCTTGCCCCCCATCCTTTCCCGTCTATAAAGACCTCGCTGTTAGAGACGTAAAGCAGTTAAAAAAAAAATGAATCAGTGGTTACCCACTATAGCGGCACTACCACCACGAGGCAATCTCAACAGGAAGACATGAAGAGCGCCAAACAGACTGAGAGCGCTGCAGGCAGGACAAAGGACAAATTATCTCGAAGATCCTGACACTGCGTGTGAGCACGGGGAAGAACTGACCATCCAACAGTGCCCAACAACCTGCACTCTGCAAGACCTCCTTAACGAAAGTGACAACGATGTACAAGACGCTGACTGTAGGTCACCACTAACTTTCAAATCCAGGTAACTAATATATTAGGAATACTGAATGTCTCAGTTATTGCAGTTGACTTTTACGATCACCCCACAGTGGTCTGAGCACCCTAATATTCTGCGAGCAAGAATGAGGAAATCTACGTAGGCCTACGATAGTCATCCTTTTAAGAAATCAACGAGGACAACCTGAATTTGTTTTGCAAAATATTTAATGTTCTGTAACCTGATTATTCTCAAAGTTTCTTTTATGATTTTAATGCTAGTTTAAAAAAAAAATGAAGTTGGGTTCCATAATTGTTACCCCGGGTATCATCTGTTACTACGGATGTTGTTATCCCTCTATAGGAATTCCTCGCTTTCCCCGTCGTCTTCGCTAGCAACGTTCGTATACTGCTACACTTACATATCGATAACTGAAAGTAATTAGTTCGTTAGTATTGAGAGCGTCAGAAAGGGATGCGCAAATTTGTAAAAGGGGTGCGTGCTCTTCGTTCCCCCGCAAGCACCCACTGGTGTTTCTGGCAAGGGTCCTTCTTTAATCCTCGCTTCTTCTTCTTCATTTAAGCCAAATTCGCCTCCCTGGCAGCATCTGCTTACTCTTAAACTGTTATTTACTGCGACCGGTTCGCAAGTCAGGCAGGGAGATCCAGTTAACATTTATGTGTTCGTACAGATTCAGGCTTATCCATGTATGACGGCGAGGAAACATCAGTCTTTAATACGTACCTAGTGCACTACACATTACATCGGTCGAGGCCATCCAGCAGTGCCCAACAACCTGCACTCTGCGAGACCTCCTTAACGAAAGTGACAACGCCGTACAAGTCGCAGACTGTAGGTCATCTCTGATATGAATTCATTGGGGTAGATTGCCACACCTTTCTTTCCATCTACCTGTTTTGTTCTGTTTCCGTTAATACTGTTTTTGGTTTTAACAACGGTAACATCAACGCTTTTGACACGAAACAATATAATATGAAAACATACAGCATTACTTATTGTGTGCCCACCGACGGAAAGAGTTAGAAGAAATATGACATTCCTTCTCTACGATAAAGTGATAAGCATAGTCCTGGGTATTAGCGTAAATCAGTTGCACAAAGCACAGTGGCTATCCCCAGATCAGTTTATGTTAATTCAGGCCGTTACTTCATCAGAGAGCCTTCTGTTTTCATTTCGTACAAATAATTTAGAATATAAGAATTTTTTGTTGTACAACGTGCGTTGTTCCGTGTTCAGAATGCCTTTGACGCCTGCAAGGTGTTTTTTACGCTGGCCTGTGATAGTGTCGAGACATTTGGTTCTTTGGCCGCTTCGGCTTCCTCCACGGATTTAGACCAAGTCTCGTGTCTGAACACTGTAAGTAAGTCGCAGTCGTACGACATACGACGCGTATTTTTTTAAGTAAGTACCGTTTTGTCCCATCGTGGCTGCAGCGCTACGGGCGGCGTTACGCGCATGCGCACTGGGTACCTGCATCTCTTGCCTACGCACTGATGCCATTACAGTCTAATTCTTCCTTGTTTACGTTGTTCACTGAGTGTTTAAGATGCCTCCGATAATCGTGAGTCCCGCCGACTGTGAAGTACGGGCTGTTATAAGATTTCTTTGAGCTAAATGCCTAAAACCGATAGATATTCATCGTGAGATCTGTGAAGTTTAGGGGAAAAATATTATGAGTGATGGAATGGTGAGAAAGTGGGTGAGAGCATTTAAAGATGGCGACACAAATGTGCATGATGAACAACGGAGTGGGCGTCCTTCGGTCGTTAATGAAAGTTTGGTGCAGAAAGTGGACAATAAGGTGAGAGAAAACAGACGCTTTACGATTTCCTCCTTATGTGATGACTTTCCTAATGTTTCTCGTAGTGTTTTGTATGGCATTGTGATCGAGCACTTGAATTACCGAAAATTGTGCTCACGTTGGGTACCGAAAATGTTAACGGATGTGTACAAAACCAAACGTTTAGGCAGTGAATTGACTTTCCTTGAGCGGTACCACAACGATGGTGATGATTTCTTAAGCCAAATTGTTACGGGCGATGAGACATGGGTGGCATACGTCACATCTGAATCAAAGCAACAGTCCATGGAAGGCGGCATTCAGATTCACCCAAAAAAGTGAAGTTCAAGCAAACGATTTCTGCCCGGAAAATCATGTGCACAGTTTTTCGGGACAGAAAAGGAATATTGCTTGTGGAATTTCTGCCTCGCAATGAGACAATCAATGCAGTAGCTTATTGTGAGACATTGAACAATCTGCGCCGTTCAATCCAGAACAAAAGACGTGGCAAGTTGAGCAAGGGCATCGTTTTGCTGCATGACAACGCCCGTCCACATGTGGCTAATCAGACCAAAGATCTCATCACAACTTCTCGATGGGAAACTCTAGATCATCCTCCGTATAGCCCTGATCTGGCGCCCAGTGACTACCATCTGTTCCTGCACTTGAAGAAACACCTGGGCGGTCAGCGTCTTGAAGACGATAACGAAGTCAAAACAGTTGTGATGCTGAGGTTAACAAGTCAGGCGGCAGACTTCTATGAGGAGGGTTTTCAAAAACTGGTACTACGTTATTACAAGTGCCTCAATATTGAAGGGAATTATGTAGAAAAGTAGAGTAAGGTACAGGCTTTCATGTAAAAATAAAATTATTGATGTATATTTGCACGTCTTTTTTTTTAATTTCAAAACGGTACTTACTTATAAAACATGCCTAGTACATTACTTTAGGGTCCCAGCACGTATCTGCTCCATGAGTCTTCTCTATTACCACGGTTCCAGTGCATCGATAGTGCAGCGATTGTCTCTTTCTAGAGCCGCTGCCTGGAAGACTGCTGTCAGTCTAGCATCTAACTCCTTCAGCCCTACAGATAGCTGGACAGCGGAATGGGCATCGTCAAAGTCACAGAACATAATGCAAATTAGCAATCCCTGCTCAAAACTGCCAGGATTCAACTTACGGCGGTGGCCTAGTTGGAGCGCCTCGACGTCATCTCGTAGTGGCCGGCTGCGGGCGCTGTCCGCTGAACTATGTGTATACATGTGTGTTTATTTTGAAACAAGGTTGTTCAGTGATTACAGTATAATCGTTGTTGAATGATGTAAATGTCATATACCATCTTACGCAAAATAAAGATATAAAGTACCGCTCTTTTTCACAGCCGTACATGAATACGTGGATATAGCTGCTTAGAAAACCTGAATTTGCTGGGTAGGTTGGCATCATTGCACCTCCAAATTCTTTTGAAACTTCCTGTGTAGATTATTGATTCGGCTCTGCTGGTAAAACTTACTCTCTGACGCGTCAGTGTCATCTACGCAGGCTCTAACGATGTTCTTAGACCGACGTTTCTTTTCTTTGACACTTCTTCAACTCGGTAATACGTCACTTAGACTGAGGCTTGGTAAACGTCTTTAGCACTTGCAGAAAATACTGTCGTTTAGCGCAAGATATTGCGACGCACTCGCTCACGACAACTTTTGCCAAGCGCCTCTCTGCAGATAAAGGTCTTGCCACCATTGCTCCCCTTCACAGTTTTAGGGCCCATATAAAAAGCACGGTAAAAAAGTAAAGAGGAGGAGGAAACGAAATCAAACTCTATGTGTTAAAGGGGTATGTGATGTCATTCCTGTGATTACAAAATCATGTCAAATTTACAAAGAACTAGGCGGTGGAACGTCATCTCGATGCATGCACATATTTGGTTGGGAGCGGTGATGTAAAGCCATCGTGTTGTCTCTTGAGCCAAGCTGGCCCGCAACTGTTGTAACTGGTCCTTGATATCGTGGATAGCGTCACGTTTTTTATATGTGGGTGTGGTGAATCCCGAAACTGACAATAATCGTAACGTGCTAAGTGGCTTACGATTGTGTAGACCAAACATAACCTTATGGCCACATTCTGAATATTAATATCTACACTCTCATTAGTGCAACGCCAACTAAACCCCTACTATCAGAATGGATGGGTCAAAACATACACAACTTGGCGTTATCACTGATATTACAAGATAGTCCTTACCTTTGACGAGTAGAAATGTAGCTCCTTTCCTTGTGGCGGATGCCAAAAGATCTTAACATGTAATCTGACACAAGGGCAGACGTTATTTGACATAAGAGTCTCCGAGCTACGCTTTTGATAATATTCCGAAAGAGTTATGTTGGCAGAATAACCACAGAAAACTACTACAATCTACTTAGCTCATTCTTACACTGAATATTAAGGCAACGTGAGTTCTTTAACGATGAGTGGTTAGTGAAACGTGGCGCAGAAATACAATTTAACAGCATTTATTAAGAAAAACCGGACTATTACAAGATCTTCGGCTTACTATTTACGTTACGACGGATTGAGGAAATAACTTTTTTTTTAACTGCTTAACGTCTCTTAACAGCGAGGGCTTTAGAGACGGGAAAGGATGGTGGGCAAGGAATGGGAAGGAATTCGGCCATGGCCTTTTGAGGGAAGCATCCCGGCATTTGCCTGGAGTGATTTGGGAAACCATGGAAACCCCAAATCTGGATGCCCGGACGGGGATTCGAACCGCCGTCCTCCCGAATGCAAGGCCAGAACGCTAACCGTTACACCACCGCCCTCGGTGATGAAATAACATCTTACTGAGCTGACCAAAATCCTATTAAATACTTATAAAAGGTAATGAAACTGTTTGTTAATATTCATCATCAAATGACCTCCCATTTCGTCTTACCTGCTACTCAGGTATTCTCATAGCAACTACATCTTCTTCTTGTGATTGCATCCAACACAATGGAGAAGGAGCCGATATAGAGGCACAATCTTTATTGCCTAAGGAGCGAGATGCACTATGTGGTTCGACAGCGGCCATTGCTCAAACACCCAATTAGAAGCAAGAAGACTTGTGACGTTGACTTGACGACTTGGTAGTGGGGGGGGGGGGAGGGAGGGGGGTTATTTGTTCCTATTAGAATATGCCAGAATATTCTATGCATACTGCACAGAGACAGTATGATGTTCACGTGATCGACACATGTGATGCTACTCAGGGTGTAATTCACTCGCTATTTTCGTTGTAACACGGCTGCTCCAAGACAGAAACTCGTAATAGCAATGACTATATGAAACAAAATTTTATACCAAAATTTTTCTAACAACACTACTGCCCATTAAATGGCACTGAGGCAGAGATAGTACCTGCCATGTGCGGAGGAGCGTTGTTCTGTTTTAAAGTTACACCACGATATTGTCGCATGAGAAGTAATACGTGAGGATGTAAGATATCCACAACGTACCGTTGTGCCGCCAGAGAACCGCCAATCACTACCATCCGTGGTATGAAGGCATCCCCGAGGAATGAATATCGACTCACTGTGTTCAGTGATGAATCGCGATCCTGCTCTACCTTGGATGGCCATCGATGACCTAGGGCGAGGTCCCATTCTTCCGATGTTTTGGAAAAGTACAGTAACGATATTCTTGGTGTTAAGGGGGGAGGGGAGTTGTGGATTACCATCAGATCACGGCTGGTAGTGATTGAAGGAATTCTGACGGCTCGATGGTACGTGATGGACATTATTAAGGTTCTTCGGTGGTTTAATTACTGATTAATTAATTTAAAAAAAAATCCACCAAAAAAATGTTATGTTGATGTTCGTTTATTTTGATCCAAAGCAGTCAGCGATATTCACAAGCATATATACAATACAGATATGCACTTCTGAATAATCGCAAAGATAATCTCTGTGAACTCAACTGAATGATCTCTGTAACACTGAATACTGTCAACTAAACTGACTTACTAACTGAATGAATTTCTCTGTCCAGGCGATCTGTTTATATAGTCTCTATCGAAATTACGAGAATTCTTCAAAGGCATCCGCCCGATATTTCTCGATCATTAACAGTCACTCAAACAATCAAACATATTAAAAAACAATCGGAATTAATACAAAATTACTTAACAACATTACAAAATGATCAGAAATGGTAATTATAGATACTTAAATACAAAATTATTTACAGAAATCCTTTCAAACGGTAGAAAATTGTCCTGTAGACCCCGTAACTTACATTAATACATAGAATTACAAACATTTAAGAAATTCTCTTGCATCATTCGGTTCTTAAACATAGTAAATGGACTTTAAATAATTTTCTTACCTAAAACAAAGTCTATATACACTGATTTACAAGAAATTACAAAACAAACATATCAAATCACTTTCAAGCAAACTTTAGCTCACTACAAATACTTCATACAGTACAATGCTATTCAAAATTCAGGTATTAGGGCTACTACCTCATGTGTCCTACGATAGTATCGCGTTCACTGCTTTGTAAACTGAAGCCGCCTTGAGTTCGTAGTGTCGAGGATCATATTTTTTGTTTCTTATTAGTTTCCATTCAAGCCTGCCTTAAAAGTTGTCACTTTTTAATTATATTGGAGAGACACAGCGGCGTTAATCTCGGAGTCATGGTGTGGGTACCCGTGTATTATCATCAGGTCACGGCTGGTAGTCATTGAGGGAACTCTGGTATTAACGGCAAGAGACGATATTGGAGGATCTGACGGTAATGTGGAAAGAACATGAGGCAGACACCTTGCCTTGCTAGCAAAGAATTGATGAACTTCTTATTCCTGACGCCATGGCGACCTTGGTGAAGTGTAAATTTGAAAAACTTAATACCTTTGAGTGGTTGTTAGAACTAAAAATTGACTTCCCTCCAGAATGGCAGGAGTCGAAACTTAGGGACTGGCAGCAATTGAGGTATCGTAATTGTGGAAGGTAGCCATGATTGGTGGAAATAGTTGAGTTCTCGTTATGTTTGTAACTACTGCAGTGCAGTTGGGCAAACAGGATCAGTGCTTCATTGCTGCGTGATGCTACAACACTTGGCGGCAGTCACGGAGATTACTTCTAAAGCAGTTGCCTGGTGACTCAGTGGTTAAGGTGCCAGACTGGAGATAGGAATGTCCCCGGTTCGAATCCCTGTCTCGGCGGGGATTTTCATAGGCCCTTAACCCTACCTTCACCTCTGGCACAGGGTACTGTGTAATGTGAAGTACGCCAGAACGCTTCCGTGGTTCGGATTCCACGTTAAAGTGTAGGTCCTCTGTACCCGGTAGAACTACCGGTTTAGAAGGCGGCTACAATGGGAGTGGAAGGCGCAGCCAATAGAAACCCTGTCATCATGTCATTACGACTACACGGAATTATTATTATACTTCTAAAGAATTACTATGCAACTAAAGCAATCTCTCTGTTTCGTGTAGGCTGGATAATAATATTTGATGTGAACGTAATTGGTGGAACGGTCAGTCTATATGTGTATTATATGATTGAAGTATAGAACAGCAGAGTTGTTAATTAATACAGAATAAGCATTTGTGGGATACAGAATATGTAGAACCATTGAAACCATAGGAATGTGTACTCATAAATTATAATCGACGTAGAGGGTGAATATTCCGTGCGCCATAGAGTCAGGTAAACTGTAAATAAATCTTTTCGTATGGAGCCTAGATCATAACTTAATTATTCGATCGTGTAAATGTAATAGAACGATAACGTTATGCGGTAAAGAGACTGATAGTATGTTAAATGAAAGATTACTTGCAGAACGAATTATTACATGACTAGTATTAGGCAGTGACCATTTTTGGCGTATCGTCACGGATCTAGATTAGTTTCAGTTGTTAGGGTTAAACATTATAACAGGTTGATCTGATCTGACCAAATATGAACTTGACCTGTGTTTCACCATCAGGGCGTATAAAATCTCTTGAGCTTGAAGAACTCATAAAATAGACGTAGTTATTAAACACGTACATAGGCGATCGCGATATCGTATAATTGTTTCAAAGGTCGTAGAATCGAACTTGGTGAAAAACAAACTTGACTTGTATTTGACCCTTAAAGTTCACTCTGAAAATTTTTCAGAATTCCTGTTTGCTTCGAAACCATCACGTAGTCGTCGTCGTTGTTGTTGTTATTTTTTTTAATTTGTAATCTTTCTTAATTCTGTCTGTAACAGCCAGAGAACTTAGTACAGATTCCATATCATTAAACCGTTGAGCAATTCTGTAACATATTTGGTCTGATGTCCACTTTAAACAACCTAATAACTCACGTACAGCGAACTTGAATAAAGAACATTAACGAAAGTGGTCAGTATAATACGTTAAAAAGCAAATAGATTGTAATCCATAAACTTTTATCAAGCAACAACATTATCGAAAGTTTTAATTAAATTGAAATTTATTGGCATTCGTGATTACAGTGGAGATCATGAGTAATTTATGTTTTTAAAGTTTTTTTATATTCTTTTCATTACCAACACGTTACTGAAAAGCAGTTCCACGTTTTTTCAGCCGCAAAATTAATTAAAATTTTTTTAACTACTAAACACTACGAAAAACAAACTTAATGAATGTATTATAGCAATTAATTTGATAGCAGCTGCTTAGCTATTAAATTGTGGACATAACCTCGAATTTCTTCTAGTTATATCTCTGGTCGCTGTTAATTTGCGAGTGAAAGCTATCGAGCTTGATTGAGTGAGTGAGCTTAGGAAACTATATAGTAGATCACGAAGTGCTGCAGCTGGTGACCGTTTGATAAATAACACTAATTAATAGACCACGAGTTGGGGCAGTATTAAACACGAGTTGGAGCAAAGGTGTGTTACATTGGAATCCAAAAGCTGCCACATACTCTGCCGGTGTCGATTATAACAGGTTGCATCATGAGGTTAGGAGAAGCGGTGGTGCACGATTACAGCCACCGGCAAGTATAACAAAGTCCTGGCTTAAACTTTAAACATCTCCACAGTGCGTCTGAGTGACGACATAAGACGTTGCTGATGGTAATTCGTTCGTCGGATGGAGAGGTTGTCGGATTCTTTGTCTCTTTCTGAATAACCTGCAGTGGCTTTCCCTGTAACAATATGGTATATTTTAGGACATTAGAAGGTAAGCTAGGTGGTTGGAGTAACCTTTCCCGCTCTTATCAGGTCATGTTTAGCGAGCTAGGTTGCACAAGATTAATTTCCCCCCACCTGGAACTAGAAAACTGAGCCCCACTCCGCCACTGTATAAAAGTACTTAGTATGCTCTATTTAGCCAATTGCAGTATAACCATGCCAATCTAACATCAAAACAATGATCATTTGTTTTTTTGATGCCAAGGGCGTAGGTCACTGAGAGTTTGTTTCCCCACATTAGACCTTCAATCAAATCTTTTATTTGGAAGTTTTAAAAAGATTACGCAACAGTATTCACTCAAAAAGACCCGATGTGTGGCAGATAGGAGACTGGTTCTTCCATCACGACAATGCATCTGCAGACAGAGCAGTATGTGTGAGGAAATTTTTGGCTAAAAATGGCATGGTTCCGCTGCCCCACGCACCTTACTCACCTGACCTGGCTCCGTGCTACTTTTTCTTATTTCCACGCATGAAAATTGGCATGAAAGGACACCGATTTGACAACATTGAAGAGGTAAAGAAAAAAACGAGGGAGCAGCTGTCAGCCATTTCTGAATATGACTACAGAAAAGGTTTCGACAAATGTATTAGTTGTAATGGAGAGTATTTTGAAGGGAATAAGGTTGTTTTGTATAAAAATTTAGAATATATAGCTTTTTTTTTTTTTTTTTTTAAAAATCTCTTTTTTTTCTTTAGCCACTCGTACTTTTTGGGTACCCACTCGTAAACGTGGACAACAGCCAACCAGTACACAGGTTAGTCTTCCTGAGCTCTGTCACGGAACGCTTTTTAAGTTAGACGGAGTGTCAGTCTATCCTGGCCAGTACATGATGCAACGTCGACTTGCTGAAGAATCATTAGGTAGTGCTAGTTTTATTCCTCTAGGTTCCACGTAAGCTTAGGAAAGGGACTTCAAGTTAGTTAGATTTTATTAAATATTTTTTGAAAGGATTTTTAGCTCTTTCTCCAATAAATTACGTTCCTAAACATATGTGTTGTCGTATAGAATGTATGACAGTTTATTTTACTGCATAAAAACCTAACTTACCCTTCCTTCATGCTTTTATTTTCGATACTAATTTCTGTTTGTTTTACTGACTCGAAGCAATATTGGAAGTAAATATTCGACCATAAAACCCTTAGGTTATGTACTCCAACAGATGTCCCTGGCTGCAACATCACCGTGTCAATTTTTTAATTTCTCATTTACACAAAAAATTGTAACAATAGCCATTGCATAAATACGGTAATTGTACTTTAAGTGGTTGAATGTATTAGTTTTCGAAATGATTTATGAGGAAAGAAGTTTAGTTAGTTGTTTCATAAAGGATATTAACAACCATATTATTGCATACAGAAGTTTTTAATACATTAATAGATGGTACAGTCATCGGATAGAACTAAAAGGGAGAGAGTGTCTGAAGAATGTGAAGTAGATAACTGAGATCGAAGATTGTAATAGCCATGTTGACATGAAGAGATTGGATCAAGAGAGGGAGAGATGGATCGAACCAGTTGAGAGATGAAGAAGTGCTTTGTGTGTCCTCTGATTATTCAAAATTAGCACGTTCTCCACTTGCGGTGACTCCTTCCTTCTTTGATCGACGCTGTGGAAGACATCCCAGCAGGTTATAGTTACAATGTGGTTCCGGCGCCGCTGACAGGTAGACGGCTCGAGACGAGTGTCTGAGAGATCATTTTCCTGGAGTGCCTCTCCGGACTTCGTGTAGGCTAATGGCCTCTCCCAGGCTGCCTGTATCTGGAGTGGTCGCCACTCTTGAGCCTCCAACAAGGCCCGCTACTCGCTGTAACCACCTTACACTCTGTGTTTGAGAGGAAGAAACCTTTTGCGGTGTCTATATGACAACAGTCCAAATAAAAGAAAATATACGTAATTCTTGAAAGCTGCTCACCTGGGAGGTAATAAGCCAAATGTGATCTGCTCCCAGAAGTACAGCGTGTAGTGGGTGGTTGGCACTCTGACCACCTCTAACACTGCAAACCAAAGAGTTCTTGTTTTCTTTAACAATAGATAATTATCACCGGGAGTGTAAGGATTTGGGAGAGACTATACAAGTCTTTTCCAACCAAATGTCAACATATCCTTCACGTAGTACAGCCTGTTTGCAAGGACGAGGCTCTGGCGACTGAAAGATTCCCATTATTAGGAGTCGCCCACTGCTTGCCATAGTCCTCCGAAAGTAGGGCGAAAGAGCAGGGAGCAGTTCAGGCCACCCTCTTGCCCTTGGGGTTCGAAACGGCCCCTTAAGGAGGATGAATAAGAAATGATCAACGGCATGGGGATTCAGAAGGCAACGGGAAACCACTGCATTAAATACCCAACGGGTATCCCGAGGACATGTAATCCTCTCAAATTACATATATCATGATGGCTTCTTCCTGGGTAAAATATTCCGGAGGTAAAATAGTTCCCCAATCGGATCTCCGGGTGGGGACTGCTCAGGGAGGAGTCATCAGAATGGATAGAAACATTCTACGAGTCGGAGCGTGGAATGTTAGAAGTCTGAATAGGGCAGGTAGGTTAGAAAACTTAAAAAGAGAGGTGGAACAACTTAAGTTAGATGTTGCTGGGATTAGTGAGATTAAATGGAAGGACGCACAGGATATCTGGTCTGCGAAACACAGGGTAATTAGCACACAAGCTGTCAATGGAGTCACTGGTGTAGGATTTTTAATGAACAAGAAAGCAGGGAAGCCGGTGAGTTATTATGAACAGTTTAGTGACAGGATTGTTTTGATGAGGTTAGAAACTAAGCCCATCCCAACCACGTTAGTACAAGTGTACATGCCAACGTCACAGGAGGATGACTAGAAAATGTACACAGAAATTGAAGAAATAATCCAATATGTGAAGGTGGAGGAAAATCTAATTATGTAATTCTAATCATCTATGTACTGTCATATCCCTAACAAATGAAATAAATATCGTTGTTATTACATGTTTCCTGCCTGCTGTTGCAATTTTCACAAACAGTTGTGTACTTTGTTTTCTTGACGAAAAGCTCCCGTAAAATTGAATACTTATAGGCAACTTACCACCGTTACTTTTCAGCTGCCTATAGGATTTTCAACAGTTGCAAAGTGTTCACGTCTGATCGCTGTAGATGGATGGAAAAGGATTTAATTAAAACCAAAATATTTCACAGAATTCAGATGAAGAATTTTATTTATCCTTGGCAGTAACAATATTTTTCCAGGATATAGTTCTATTCTGTTAATGCATTAAACATAAAACTGTCCAGCATTACGTGTTTCATTTTATTTTTCTCTCTTTTGTTTCAGGTGAGACTTCCGAAAGTCAGGATATTTCTCCTGAAATGAGCAAAAGAAGCAGTTGAGAAGGTATTGTTACAGGTAATATTACTCAGCATCTTAACAGCGATAAATTGCTAAACCCAGGAAACACTAAACTTGCAAAGTAAATGGAATCTTAAAAAAGACGCCTGTTAAAAGCACAAAATATAAATACAGGGAGAGCTACGATAGTTAAAAATAGTACGTTTATATGAATTTCTATGTATCTTCTAAATTTTTAGTCGGCCATGGTCTTTATGATTGAATCATTATGTCATTCATCAGTAGATATTTCCTGAATACAAAGAAAATCGAAATTTGGATTCTATCGAACTCACGATCTCCCTGAAACGTGGCTCGAAAATTAATCGCTTAGACACCACATGTGGTATTTTGTGCTGTAAACCGAGCTATCTATTCGAAAAATATCTAATATTACGCGATCTAGATAAGTCATGTTGGGACAGCTTTGTTCAAGTCTTCATTTTAGAGACCAAATACAGAAAGGTTGTAAACTACAGCAGAGGTGTCGATGTTAGGATCATTAAACTGATAACAGTATTCGCGTGTATTCTACCTAATTTTCTTTCAAATCACGTTTGGATTATTTTGATTCTGAGGTTAACAAGCAAATGACTGAAACACACTTACCACCATTGCCTGACGATGACCACTGAGGAAGCCTTCGAAACATTATGTATAAAAAGCAGGTGAAGTATGAACCTTCCATTCGGGAGAATCTGGGATCGATTCTCGGGTAGTCATCTTGATTTCTGTTTTCCATAGTTTTCTTGATGCACTCTAGATGAATACCACCATGGTTTATTTGTAAAGCGTTTGAGCGATTTCACTCCAGTACTTCATCAGTATTGATTTCTCACTCTAATGAGCTCGTTGTTTGCAAGTAAAAAAGCCCCTCCTCTCAAAAACAGCAAAAAAAATCTTACAGCTTACTGGAAACACAATTGATGACTTGTATTCCTTACCTGTTTTGTAAATATATTTGACTCCGCAATAATTTTGCTCCTCTCCAGATTTTGTTCAGCACTGTTTTCGCAGTAGTTCTCTTTTTAAATGTGATGTGGTTTATGATCCCGCTGCCACATTTGGGCCGGCAGCGTGTGGTCGTGTTCACTTTAAAGCCTCAACACTCAAAATGCATACAGTCTGTTTACATTCATAAGTGGCCACAATTACACGCAGCCAGAAGGAATAATATTGTAGCGCATAATAGCCACATAATAGTCGGATAAAATGACACAGTACATTTAGAATAATTCCAAATGTGTAATGAGTGGATTACCAGACTTTTACTTCACCAGCTGTTTGGGAAAATTTACTGTCGACTGTGTCTAGCTCATCAGAGCCGGAAATCGGCTTTACTGGTTTATAGCACAACTTCCAACCTTTTTTACCCTACTACCCCTTTAAAAAAAATAACACTTCACCTCCATTTTTGAAAAAAAAATTACCCATCGGTCTCCTTCTCAAAAAAAAAAAATAAAAAAAAATTAAAATTTAAAAATTATATACACTGATTACCCTTCATGTAATAAGTAATGTAACCAATAGTGTTCAAGATTTTTTTCTCTCTTGAAACAGTGATTCGATGTCACTCGTCTTAGGTGAAGTGCACAGTATCATAAAAAAACAAGGATAGTTTTATAAAGTTACTTTATTAAAAGATGGTAGCAATCTTACTCCACAAGCACTTGGAGCATGTTTTGGATTGAACTCAGTGCTTTGGTAGACAATCCGGCTACTAGGAATCTTCTACCACCGACAATCAAGGTAGGTAACGTCGTTCGGACACCATCAACGGTGAGGACGTATTGGTATACAGTAATGACAAAGAAGTCGGCCATATCCCTATACATTTGGAAACTGAGCTTGTGATATCTGTTACTGAAATTAGTCTTCCGGAATCTGGATAGTCGTGGTTTTGCTGAAGGAAATGGCAATATGGGTGTTGCATAAATACTTACAACAACAGGAAATGGCCCATTACTTAGTTGAACTAATAAATTTTTGTCTCTGGCAGAAAGCTTGAAAAAAGTAATGTGGTATTACAGACTCAAAAATAATTCTGTCCGCACCAGTATTCATTTGGGATTACGTTAAATGAGAAGTAACAGAAGTCGGATTTTACTTGGATTGCGTTGAAGCTAATCTTCGCTCTAGTTTGCTATTTGTCCCAACCAGAGCAGAAATGGCCTAACGTATTCCAGCAACAACAGCAATACTCCAATGTCTACTCGTTTTTAAATCATATTCACATTTGCTTAGCTTTTGCATTCGTTTAGCTTAAACACAACTAAATAAGTACCAACATGTTTATTTGGAATAAATAACCTGTTTTTTTTTTTTTTTTTTTTTTTTTTTTACTACCAATTTCTTAAAAAAAAAAAAAAAAAAAAAAAAAAAAAATGCAGAAACTGTTTGTGATCAGTTGTAAATGTATTTAAGTTTCTATACCATTGTTTTTAGCGATCTGGTAGCTCATTGATTAACGCGCTTGCTTTGAATAAGATCGTTGCTCCGGTCGCGGGTTCAAGTCCCGGCAGGCGCAGGAATTTATAAGAATTGTGTTTGATCATATGAGCTATGCCAGTTCGCTCCGTGGTTCGGATTCCACGTTAAACTGTCTCAGAGGAAAGGAACTGGCCGTCCTACCGCTGACACAATGGCTTAGTATGATTCCTTCGGGAGGATCCAACCAACCTTCGCGTTGTGGACAAAGTTAGTTTCTCTTTTACCATTTTTTCCAGTCAGTCTCGGAGATTTGTGTTTGAAAGTATATATTTTTGTGTGGTATGTATATATATATAATCAGCAGTTTGTCATTGCATTGTTAGGATCATGTCACGCTTAAGCTTAACCTCTACACATAGTTTCACGATGCACATATTTTTCACTGTGAAATCTGTGGTATGAGTTGTATGGAATGATGGCGTTTCCATGTAATTCTTATCTTAATTATGAATAAATTTCTGTTGTAAATGATCAACTATACCAAGGATTTTGGAGTTAGTTTGCCGCAGGGTTATATGCATGATATGAATTAATGACCTCGACATCTATGAGGCGTAAAGGACTTTGAATTAAATTGCCAAATATAAAATTTAAAAAAATCTTAGTGCTCCCATCGGCTTGTACAGCTACGACTTGTCCCTGATCTCTCTCTCCATCCCCTTGGTCGTGTTGTGAATCTCACCTATATTATTTTGTCTCCTCAGGGGCTGCGCCGCTTTCTGCAGCTCACTTGTCCGTTTTGGTTGAGTGATCACATGCCCAGTTTATAATTTCTAATTTTCACTAAGGTAATTAATTTTAAATATCCCTTTATGTCTGCTTCCGCATCCTCTGTAATACTTTCAAACGGGATAGTGTATTTTTTTTCTCACCTATTATCTTTCTTTGTCTTCGGTTTTCTTCTTTTAGCTCCTTTATTTTTCGACACATTTCAGTTCGTGCAGATACGTCTTTTCTACTTATAGTGGTACGGTTTTTCTTTTAGCTCTGATAATTAAGTTTAAAAATAAATACTTTTTAATTTTGCATAGGCTTTTGAGCAGATTTGTGAAATTTCAATAGATTAGACAAAATAGCTCTGGCTAAAAAGAATTCTGTTGCTATATTCGAAATTAATTTACAAGTTATGTCTTAGTTACCAAAAAACTAGTGGGAAGGGAGTAAATTACCATCGCATGATTTAAACTGCCAAAGTGACCAAACCTTAACTTTTGGCAGTGAAGATTTCACAATGATGATGGCTCTATTTACAGAGCTGAGCAACTTTTTAAGAGCGCCAGCTGCTGACTAATATCCCATGCCGTCTTTGAAAAGTATAGACTGCACGAGGTAGGTCTGAATGGTTTCCTTTATAATTGTTTCAGAGTTTTCTTGTAATTATAATGATGACAGAGGGGAATGTACTAAGTTTATTGCCTTGTTTGAGTTAGATTTATGATGATGACGGTGAAATGTGTTGTGGTATGGACGGACCACCATCAAACGTGTCGTCTTCTCTCACACCACACCTGTTGTAGGGAGATTTAATCCTGGTATTTGTGAAACAACCTAGTATTACCCTTGGTACTAATCAAAAGTTACCGAGCGTGATGGGTGAACAGTAACGCTCTGGACTCGGATTCGGGAGAACGCCATTTCGAAGCCCCGTCCGACCGTCTATATTTAGCATTTCCGTGGTTTCTCGCAATCATTTCAGGCGAATGCCGGTATGGTTTCTTCAAAGGCCATGACTAAATTCTTTCCAGTTACATGGGCCCAGTCATTTCCCGCCTCTAATGACTTCGACGTCGACTACGGGTGAAGCCATAAGCATAAGAAAGTATCAGAGTTACATATCGGAATTATTAAAGAGTTTTTTTTTTTTTTTTTTTTCATTGCAACTGGTCGATGGACAGAACTCAATCAATGTCTCCTCCTGGTTGAAGAATTAGAATTCATTAGCAGCGTGTAAACACAAAAACATTTAAACACTAACATTTGCCACCAACTAGAGTAGTGCTGTTTCCATAACATTCAATTGTTAGAAAACTTTTAGGCCCTTCTTCCAGTTAATTTACCAGAGATCGCTGATGTCCAACAAACTTATGAGTTAACTATTCACACACTGGCGCAAAACATCGGCCTGCTGTGCTGTAGCTTTAATGTTTAGCCTTGTGTGCGATGCCTACGGGATTTGCAGCCTGGAGGCCATGCGGAGGAACTTCCGGCCTTACCGTGCCCTCGCGTGCAGTGAGCGCGTCTGCTTCCGGTCTGCTCGGACCACCGTGGACCACGCTTTATTGACACCGACTCAGCGTGAGCGCCCACGAGCGAGGGCCATGGCGTACCGGCCGTCCCTCAAGGCGAATGCTGCGCCTCATAAACTACACATTAACTGTATACATACAGAACAGGCTGAGGATATTGAGAAGTTACTGAGTAGAATTAACAAAATACTGAAGGAAGAGTTTGGATTGAATATAAATAAATGCGAGACAAAAGTGATAAAATGTAGCAGAAGTTATACCAATCACAGTAGATTAAATATAAATTTAGGATAGGATGCAATAGGACAAGTAAGTGAATTCTGCTACTTCGGAACCAAAATTACAACCGATGGCCAAAGCAGGAATGATTTTTTTTATCTGCTTAACGTCTCTCTAACAGCGAGGTCTTTAGAGACGGGAAAGGATGGGGGCAAGGAATGGGAAGGAATTCGGCCATGGTCTTTTGAAGGAAGCATCCAGGCATTTGCCTGGCGTGATTTGGGAAACCATGGAAAACCCAAATCTGGATGCCCGGACGGGGATTCGAACCACCGTCCTCCCGAATGCGAGGCCAGAACGTTAGCCGTTACACCACCACGCTCAGTAAGAATGATGTTAAATGCAGAATAGCACTAGCGAAAAGAGCCTACATGAAAAAGAGAAATCTTTTAGTGTCAAATATTGATCTAGGACTTAGAGAGAACTTTTAAAACTCTCTGTACGGAGCACAGCACTTTATGGTAGCGAAGCACGGACTTTAGGAATTTCAGAAAGAAAGAAAATTGAAGCATTTGAAATGTGGTGCTACAGAAGAATGCTGAAAATTAAGTGGACAGACAAAGTGCGAAATAAACGAGTTTTGGAAATGAGGGGTGAGGAAAGAAGTTTGTGGAAGAAGCTTCAGGAAGAAAACACAGGCTGGTAGGTCATATTTTGAGACATGCTGGATTGGTTAATTTGTTAGTGGAGGGAACAGTCGATGGTAAGAACTGCAGAGGAAGACGGAGATTAGAATATATGAAGCAGATAATTGTGGACGTGAGTTGTAAGGGGTATGTTGATATTAAAATGTTAGCAAGAGCTGGGAAGGGATGGAGGATTGCGTCAGACCAGTCGAAAGACTGATGACAGCAATATATATATATATACATGCGGCCGTAAAACGATAGCTCCTATCTGGATCATGCCAACGATGAGTAAAACTCATAAAAAGCAGCCTACTCCCAAATGTTGGTAAAAAGCGGTGAAGAAAAAGAGGAATTGTCGGCTACATCTGCTGTGAAACAAATAGTAGCGACCATATTACTTGCCAAAACTACTAATGAAATAAATATTAAGATATTAATTATATCACGAGTCGGAAGAAAAGACAAGTAGCTATTATATTTCAGAGTGACTATAGAAATCGGGGAACGTCTTACTGTGTTATGGCGTGTGGGTCACATACGAGTAAAGCGTGCGGTAACGAGATAGCTTAAAGTGAGTACATCGCGGCTAACTCGTGGGTGCAAATCCAACCGAGCATATTTTAAAGTGGAATGCGAACTATGGGAGCATTGACGTTAAGAACACACTAAGGGCGTGTAAAAACTGCCGGACCAGACTTTACCAATGAACCACAATACTTGAGACATGCACCATGTGAAATCATTGACGATGTCTCTTGTATCAGGCGATGTTCTTCGTTTCATTTTATTTGTGGTAAACACCAACCATAATATAACTCATGCCTCAGTGTACTAAGTTGGAGACGCCGAAACCACATTAAGTATTTATTACAAGGTACGGAAAAGTTTATTAGAGTCAAAATTACGTCCAGAGGGCCAGCACCACTTCCAGGTTCGTTGCAATCCGCTGGTAGAACCATTGTGGTGTAAGGGTATGGTGATGCAGTACATGCTCAACTAACGACAAAAATCTTTCCAGAGACATCGCAGTTTCTGCAAGAAATTTTCACAGCGTTCACTCATTCGAATCGCCTTAATGTGGTGAAGTCAGGTCAAGCGGTTCGAATCCAGCCTCGCATTATTAATTAAGTGTCTTTGCAAGTGTGTTGAAAACTCAAAGTAACAGACTGTTGTTGGTGCCTCGTTGCGAAAATAAAAAAAGCACTTGTACTTCCACATGGACGAACTGACACGTGACATGGAATTTGATTGATTACGTCTATAAAATGTGTATTTGATGAATTAAGTTAAATTACTCTGATTTATTTACAAAATATAAATTGTTAGCAAAAACTGTAATCCATATATAAAACAATTTCGTTCGGTGAAAGACTAGTAACGTATCTTTCAGCAGAATTTCTTAAAATTGTGATTTAGTATAAAAAAGAAGTGCTTCTTCCTTTCCATAGCAAGAATTGGAAAGAAGTAAAGGAATCGTATGCAGAAATATCTAATGTTTCTTCCCCTAACACATAACTGTGACTCAAAATTGAGTTTCAAGGAGCTATCTTGACAAAAAATGCATGAGCTTCAACTTAAACGAACTAGTCTTCCTTATTGGCCCAGAATGATTGGAAGTACCTTAGCCGAGTCGTAACTTTTAACACTCTTTTAACAATGTAGGTGCGGCAGCCATTTCATTATTCTGTTTTAAGCTGTTCATTTTGTTATTATTGTAGGAGACATTTCCTGTAAATTGGTACCACTGTTTCCTCCTCACCGTCGGTTAGGTGACTTTGACTGACGTTTTTCGTGCGTCAGTCACGCTCCCGAGTTTAAAGCTGATGACTGCAAATAGCTTTTACAATTCACATCATTAAACGCTGAGAATGCCTTATCTCGCACTAGTGAAGAATAAAGCCACATTTATTGCTGTATATGTTGTAAACGGAATATGTATTGTCAGTTTTTTGAGTGCTTATTTGAGAGCGATACAACTTTACCCTTCTTATATTTTATACATATCCACTACCATACTTACCCTCTAGTTGTCTTCTGGTAACTCTCTACTATTGCAATTATTCCAATTATGGGATGAGTTCAAAGGTAATTTTTCCTTCTTCGCACCTCCTCTAAATCCTGTATTTGGTACCTGCGATGTTGGTCCCTATATAACACCAACGCAAACAAGTAGCTGCTCGACATTTTGTTTATATGAACAATCACTTACTTTATATAAATCATAATCACCCAGTCCAATAGATCCAGGGCACTGAAATCTCTTCCAGCGCTCTGCATAAAGTCTCTCAACCATCTTACTTAATAATTAAGTAACATTCCAAGAAATTACACACTGTTCCTTCTAAAGCAATTCCTGCTCCACCGTATAGTCATGCAAAACATATTTCGATTTCTTCCTACCTAATAATCAGACTCATTTTCGCATTTATCTTTGTATCTGTCCTTCTTGTTCACAATCTTCTCTGCTTATAATTTTCTTCTCCAATGATATGTAATCTCCAAAGAACATTAATTCTGAATGGTATCAACATAACCCATTGACTTTATAGATCATAAAGAGACGAAGGAATATACCAGAACGGAAAGATTATGTTCAGAAGCTTAAATATTTTGTTCACCGTTTGTAACGTAAAAGCAAACACTTGAGCATTTGAAGAAAATACATATTTATTGAATAACAGTTATGTACAATATTGGTATACAATATTTGTCAGACGCTGTTTACCACCTGTATAATTCTCCAATGCTAGTCGCGTGATTAGTTGTCTCAGCTGAAATAAAACATAGATTACATTAGAAAGCCATTCTATATTATATACGTGTGTCTGGAAAAATTTGAGTATTAATAAGAATGATGTTAAAAACAGAATAGCACTAATAAAAATATCCTTCATGAAAAAGAGAAATCTTTTAGTTTCGAATATTGGTCTAGGACTTAGAAAAAACTTTTTACAATTCTATGTGTGGAGCGCAGCACTTCATTATAGCGAAGCATGGACTTTAGGAATACCAGAAAGAAAGAAAATTGAATCATTTCAAACGTGGTGCTACAGAAGAATGCTGAAAATTAAGTGGACAGACAAAGTACGAAATGAACGAGTTTTGGAAATGATGGTTGAGGAAAAAAGTTTGTGGAAGAAGCTTACAGAAAGAAGAGACAGGCTGGTAGGTAACATTTTGAGACATGCTGGATTAGTTAATTTGCTGGTGGAGGGAACAGTCGAATATAAGAACTGTAGAGGAAGACAGAGATGAGAATATATGAAGCAGATTATTGCGGACGTGGGTTGCAAGGGGTCTGTAGAGATGAAGAGGTTATCGCAAGATAGGAAGGGATGGAGGATTGCATCAAACCAGTAGAAAGACTGATGACATCAAAAAAAAAAAAAAGTTTTACAAAATTTCTCTCTGAAGCTCATGATTACTAGTTTCTTTTATAAATATTTACTTATAAAATTTCCATTGAATTGTATACATCAGATCTATTTTTAGGAAACAACTGTACGATACTTTTATAATAAGCAACTAAATCGTTTTAGAAACTATGAAATACGACAGTTTTAAGGTTCAGCAAATTAGTAACACTTGGATGAGCAAGAACAAACTGGTTTTCTAATTTTTGGGAGGGAGTAGAAACTATTTTAGCAAACAAAATAAACGAGAGGTTGCAGGAATAAAGTTTTAAAGTTACCTGGATAAAGTTTTATTCAATCAAATCCTTACTGTTATAGCGTTTATAAAAAGGGCTATATTTTCCCAGATTAAACAGGTTGTTCGTAATTTTCAGCTTAAGAACGAATAAGTCACAACAACTAAAACTAGTAGTTAAATAGCTGGAATCAATGGTGACCATTTATTAATTGTAAATGCTGTTAATTGTATCAGTTTTAATATTTATAAATTTTCGCAGCACTCTTATATGTTCCTCTGTCTATTACTTCATCCTTTAATCTTCCGATTTTATTGAATGATTTGTCCGCTGTTACAATGAGATGAATCACTTGTTGCACATTACAGAGACTGTGGTTGACATAAGATCAATGCGACGCCTGTGCTGGACCAATTAGTTAATTTATTACTTTGGATATTATATTTATTTAAAATTATTCCTCCCAAACAATCGGTTTTATTTTTAGGGATGTCATACTATGTGGTGAGTTATATACAGAATTTCAATTTTTTACCTTTTATAATATCTATAATTGCAGTTTTTTAGTTATAATCGACATCATCAAGGATAAAAATGTTAAAAGACAAATACTCAGTAGACCGAAAAACATCACATTTATTTTACACAAATTAATATAGAACAAAAAAATCATAGCACTTCTTAACTATGGACTGAGAACTTGTACCTTCCTAGAAAGAGACAAAAAGAAACTGTAGGAAGTTGACATTAAATTAATTGCAATCATGAAATAGATATTCAGGAAATTTGATGTTAGGTAAATAGTCCTTACCTACTAATGACTAATGAGATCATTATTGTGAACATATTTATGTAAAGATAGAACAATAAAGTGCAATATTAACCCTAAAAGCCTTAGTTGAAAGGGTAAAAAATAACATCTAAGGCGTGAAGTAGTATCTTTGGTGGACAGAAATAAAATGGAAACCATTAATATGAGATGATTATGATGAAAATAAGAGATTTCGTAAAAATGAAGTCTAAAAGAAATATGACTCTATCCTCGTAGGGTGGTAGGGTACACTAACATCTCGAATATGAAATGTAAATAGCCCGAGGGCAAAGAAGAATGTCTATATATTGTAGCAAGATGACTAGATGGGTCATCTCGTACAATTTAAATTAATTAATGTTTGGTTTAGTAAACATAAGAAATAAATGGATATTTTTTTCGGGCTGCAGACAGAAATCCCCGTCTAGCTAAGTGTTAGCGTGAGCGACAATCTGACTTTAGCCGGAAGTGTCCGGTAGGTCGAGACAAAGCGAGGGATTATCCTTAGCCCAGCAAGTGAAAATTCTGGAGAGAAAGGGTAGCCACGGAGAATTTTGCGGATGGAATCCTTGAATGGGCCGTTCGCTCGGTGTCGTGGGAAAAATTATTCCTACATATCCTCCCGAACAATCCCAACAAAACACAAATGAGAGGCAACGTATTAGCCAGCAAAGAGGGGATACTTTTGCGAAGCAAAACCGATGTGTTTATTTCCTCACGTGACTGGAAATTTTACAGATTTTGTGTTTCCATGATACACGCCAAGGAGGAGGAGAGGGACGAGCTCTGAGAGGTGAGAAGACTTCACTTCGTCCAGAACGATCGCGCTGGCCACTGCTTGCCAGAGGAGTGCGGATGATTTCGTTCTGGAGGCTTCGATGACTGAGCGCCAAGTTCTATCGATGTCGTCACATGTGCTGGTTGACGTGATAAGTGCCTTGCAGAACCTGGACAGGTGCGCTATTTGAGTGACGATAGCGCTCTTGTTGCGACGCTTCGTGCAGCCAGACAGACACGGTAATTATACCTCCAGAAACAGTGTGTACTCTGACGAATCATTGAGACAGCCCTTTAACGGTCTAATGAGTAAGAGTGCTTATTGCGCCGGACATTAATTCCTGAGCTAGTGGTGTCTAAAAGCCGGGTACTTTTTTGTTTACTTTTCCAGTTTGAATTGAAAGACTGACTTCCATGTTTGGAAACTTTCAGTGACAATTCTTTGTGGGAACAAATAAATTCCCTGGTGTGCTATGAAATCTAGTTAAATCTGAAGATTGCTTGTTATCATTGTAATACAAGACTCCCTCTCATTATGCATAAGAGAGTTTTTGTTTCAGTTGCATATGGAATTTTTAAATCTTTTTAATGTACATGAATTGCAATTTCCTAGCTTCAATTATCAATAATTGTTTGTTTGCTATATCACATCTGTAAGACGAGGTATTGCATTTAATTTTATTTTGCATAGACAGATGTTTAAGATTAATAATAAATATATCTGTAAGCATTCATGAGTACCAAATAAACCATAATTTTAGGATCTTTTCAAATACTAATAACAGAAGTAATGGTTTCACCTCTATTACCTGAAATTAATATATATGGTTTGCAGAAGGTAGTGGAAGGTGGCGATTTAAATTATGCAAGGTAAGCAATTAATCTCCCCCACCGATCAATCTGCTACAATATGATCTGTGAATGTTGGATGTCAATAGAATCATATATATTATTTCCATAAGGTGATTTTTGGTCACAAGCAATTATCTAACTTCATACTTAACCGAAACCAGTAAATGAGGCGTCATTATAATGCTTATGGCCTCCACTTTGGTAACATCATATTTTTAGAAAGGAATTTTTCGTAATTCGACCATTAAATAGCAAAAATGTCAATATCTCTAAAATGCTGTTTTTTGTGTTACTAGTCATTTATCTCACTCAATACCTATCTGAAATCGTTTAGTGAAGTATCATTTCAAAGACTGAGATCTCCGCTTTGGTTATATCATATTTTAAGGTAGGAATTTTTCTTAATTTGACCCTTAAAGGGCAAAAGTACCAATATTTCTGCAACGCATTTTTGTGTCACGATCCATTTATCTCACTTCATATCTAATCGATATTGGTAAATGAGGTATAAAATTAAAGATTAAAGTCTCCGCTGTGGTACATTATATTTTAAGAAACTAATTATTCTAATTCGACTCTTAAAGGGCAAAAATATTAATATTTCTAAAACGCGTTTTTTGTGTTTCGAGTCATTTATCTCCCTGGATATCTAACCGAAATCGATAAATGAGGTAGGATTTAATTTAATTTAATTTAATTGCAATGGAGCACAGGCTCCGGTGGCAATTTCCCTACACACCCATCTTCCCCCCCTCCTGCACCTACCTACATTTGCCCTCTACAAATTTTATCTTTAAATTCTTTCAAAGTTTTCGGTAAATTATTTATCATTTCTCTTGGTAACTTATTCCAATCCCTGACACCCTTACCTAAAAAAGAGAATCTTCCTATACCCTTGTGCCTGAAATCGAGTGCCAGCTTGTGGTTATGGTCATCTTTTCCCATCTATGCACTACTTTTCATACCTATTGCAATATCTTTCCATGCCTCATCGCCAGTATATGCCCTGTACACTCCCATGACCCTCTTCATTATCCTCCTGTCTTGCAATGAATCCCATTCCAGCTCCTTTATCATATCCGTCACGGATTTCATTCTGCGATAATTTCCAGAAACAAATCTAGCAGCCCTTTTTTGCACCCTCTCCAACTCCTGTATTTGATACGTAAAATGAGGGTCCCATTAAGAAGAGTTGTGTCTCAGCAATTCAGACAATGTTTCAGCAAATGAAAGGAAGGCGTAAGTACGGTAAAGTCAAGGTGGGATAGTGCAAGGAGATAATAAGAAAGGGGGAAGAATTTTTTTTTTCCAAAACAGTAAAGAACCTGTGTACTATAAGAGGTAGGTGAGTCGGTTTAAGAGATTGGTAAGAAGAGAAGATAACAGAGGTAAGAGACGGCAGGGTAGTCGGGAATATTTAAAACAATTAAACAAGGACCTAATAATAGCTAAGAAGTTGGCTAAAGATGGATTTATGAAGAGTACTAGCAGTTACCCGCGACTTCGTCCGCGTTGAAAAGTGTTGTAATATAAGATTTTCTTGAGAGGTTTGGTTGCTCAGTGCTTAGGGCGACCAACTGGAGATGGATACGTCCCCAGCTTGAATCCCAGGCTCGGTGAGGATTTTCAAAGGTCCTTAGCTCGACCTTCACATCGGGCATAGGTTGTGTGACGTGAATTAAGCCACAATGCTAACTTGGTTCTGATTCCGTGTTGAACTGTGGGTCCTCTATGTCCGGTAGGATTACTGGGTTCCGTTAAGAGGCTACGAAAGGGGCTGATTGCGTAGATGTAATGAAGCCTTGCCACCAGTTCAATACGACCATACAATTAATTTTAGAGCTATTTTTATTGGTGATAGTAGTAATAAATACTGCAATAAAATACAAAAATGTATTCATGTTCCACAACAACTTCTCTGAAATTTTAAAACAATAAAAATATTCTGTATGTTAGTAGTATTTTCAGTTTAATACATCGGTATTATATATTGTAGAACTTGTTATTTTCTGAAAAACGTAAATTTTTTGCACTCGATACCCGCGAGCAGGCAACATATAGTTGACCAAAGGAAAAGCAGTGAGTATCCAAATGTATTCCCACCAATTTCAACGTTTGACCTTGAGATTTATTAATTGTCATTGAAAATGAAATTTTTAATGGGAACTGTAATGTTTTAAATTCAAAGGGAATATTACTGGGAATAATTGGGATACGCGGAATTATAACGGCTTCCCCTTTAGATGCACCGGTAAGAATTGTCGCCTTCACAATGTTTCTTCCTAGTTCTGTGATGTGTAATCTGGTGCCATTACAATACCTTGAGGGGAGGGGCGGGTCGAGATTACGCATTAGGAGAACTCGAGTGCCAACCTTAAGCTCGAGTTTATGGGACGATAGCCCAGATAACTCGAAGGAATTTGAAAACTCGACGGGGTAGGTAGCAGCATCGTCAGTTAACATTACTGTATCGATGGAAGAGTGTGTTGCCACTTCCCCGACTATTTCCTCTAATATATATATATATTTTTTTGCTCCAGAATCATTTTTCGGGGCAAGTATTGTCCTCTCACATAACCAGTTTTCGTCATTGATAATATTTAGTTGAATCCTCGGGAAAACATTAGAAATGAGCTCGCGTTTGTTCAGGTGTTTCAGCAACTCGTTGCAATGCCAAATATGTGGCGTATTGTTATTGCCGTCTTTTTGTTTGCTTCGGTGTTTCAGAAGCTTTTGAGATCGATTGCAAATCCGCTTGCTCTTAGCACCGAGCTCGCGATTTTCCCGGTGTGATCTTCCAGACACCAAGTGTTCATTTTGCTGTTGTCGCCCAACTTGTGACTGCTGTGCAGCTCTGCTAGAGGATTTGTTCCTGGGTTTTGGCTTTTTTCACAGCCGTAGTTTTCTTACATTTCATTGAAAGATTTGAATTTCGTTTACCCAGCATCTCTTAAAATTACTAATTTCAAGACTTGCGAATAAAAATTAATATAGTTTTAAAAATTAATATAATTTTAATTAATGGAAACTCAAAACGTCAAAATATGATGGAAGCGACTAAACATCCAAAAAATTTACTAACATTCAAACAGCAAATAAGTACCTAAGTGGCCCAAGGACGTTGATCTCGTTAAAAAATTGTGAAACTAAAAATATATATTTTGATTTGCGCTGAGTATCTGAAAATTACATTTATAAATTTCAAAAATTTACTTCTAGCAATGCCGTGTGTTTTGCTAAATCATCCAAGCTTATTATATATCTTTTGATACATATCATTATAAAGCGATACATGACGTCACTAAAATGATGCTCGTGAAAGAGGCTTAAGCTATTAATAATGTTTCAGTTCTCATTTTGGTCCAGGCTGCATTTCAACAAAGTACCGCTAGAAAATCAAAGCTTCTATAACTCGGGCATTAATACATTAGTAACGTGAATTGTTATTAATTGTTATTAATACATTAGTAACGTGAATTGTTATTTCAGATCGCAGGAAAATAAATTCTGAATACATATGAAACTACATTCATTATTGCAGTTACGTAATTAAAAAAATTATACTAAAATGCTTGTAAATTACAGTGTACAACGGAAAGTTCATAATTCTCTACAACTCTAAGACAATTTTTGTTAATATTGCTGGTTAAGCGTACATCGCGATAAAGTGACTGTTACTGCTCGTGATGTAGTAAGGCGTATTATGAAATTAATTGTGATAGTAATTTATGCTACACTAATTAGGAATCTTGATATAGAAAATTCTGTTACTATTCGAAATCCAGTTCCAATGCATTTAATGTGTTTAGGTGTGTTCATAACGTTTGATTTTGTAGCGGCAATGTTAGCAGAGATAGTGGTTAGGTTGAAATGCTTCCTGGACCAGAATGTTTTTGTTACAGTATAATGCAGAAGTCATTTAGTTATTATTAGTAATAAATAAGCAGCTTTCATAAGCTCCGTGTAAATGAGGTGTATCGCGTTGTAAACGACTTGCAATATTGTTTCATGAAACATTAAGTCTCTACGTTAGGCCATTGAATACATTCGTTTTAAGTGAAGGATTTACTGGAGTAGTTTACGTGGCGATACATAACGTCACAACGTGACATAGTGCTTATGATATTTGCTTAAATAACTGATAACTAAATTTGTCATGCCATTGGCTGTGACAAAAAATTCAGTTTTCATTATGGTCCAGGCTGAATATCAATGTAACCAAAATCTCCGCTAATATT
Source organism: Vandiemenella viatica (assembly GCA_031002005.1). Classification (NCBI taxonomy): domain Eukaryota; kingdom Metazoa; phylum Arthropoda; class Insecta; order Orthoptera; family Morabidae; genus Vandiemenella; species Vandiemenella viatica. The sequence goes on from CM061914.1 coordinate 940,452, forward strand.
GGCGCTACAAATTCAAAACCTCAACCACACGCGCATTGAAACAATTATTTTATCCTAAGTTAGCATCGTCGTGTATCGCGACGTAAACTTGAAGCGGATTTATTAGGTATTTGTAGAAATTGAACAGTAACTAAAAAGCACTGTTTCCTAAATCATAGTCTACTATTTGTACTGATTTATAGAAAAATTTTGAACAAAAAAGGATTAGTTAATAATTTGTAATATTACAGAGAATGTATAGTGGAAAAAAGAAGACACACAGGAAATAAATTAAACCGAGATAGAATGGAATCCGTAACATTTTTATAAATACGACATTTGGAGCACCGGCATTTTGAACTTTTAGTAAATCGAATTTCGTGCTGGTATAATTATAGCATTTTACGTTGTTTTTTTTTTTCCAAGCTCTGATTTTTCACATTTAGTATATTACGATCGAAATTATGGTGCAATATTTGAGATGTCATACTATTTTATGTACGCAAATGAAAAAATCTCTTAACAACAGTACCTACCTTTTTTAATTTAAGGTTAAGTACATATTTATAATTCCTGCTTCCAAACTATTGTTTGTCAAGTGCATCGGTTTTATGGCTTTTAAACTAAACACAAACTTGCATATGTAAGGTTTTCACTATTATTTCTGAAAAGCAGTGTTTACGATTTATGTAAAAAGCAAAGAGTAAACGTTGCACGGCTGTCTACGAAGTAGGAAACTCTTTGTTGTTTGAGAATTGATATTAATGGCAATTTCTAAAAGAACTATGCGTTTTTGCGGGATAAAATCTATCCTATTGCACTTCGCACGCAATTAACTGACTTCATACCAAATTTCATTTAAATATGTTGAGTTATTAAGGCGTGATTGATTGCCAACGTACATCCAAACACACATCCGAACTTTCTCATTTTCTCATTTATAGATATATAGATAGATTGTCAGTACAGGGGGACCATTGACTGATTCATCTAGAAATTTCTATAACTATGTTAGAAAACTGAGAGGAAGGGAGGGTGTTGAGACACTTTTAGATAAGGATGGACAAGGAGTTACGGAGGATTTGAAAAAGGCAGAGGTTTTAAGTAACTGATTTATTGAGACCATTAGGGACAATGAATCAGATACAGATGATTCTGAATCGGATAATTAGCTTAACAAAACCATTAGAAATGAGCAGACCATAAAATTTGAAAGTCATCCTGAGGTTATTATGAAGGAACTAAGAAAGCTGAAAAAAACATAAAGGGGCTGGTGTAGATAATATTACTACAGATGTCTTAAAAATAACAGGATGTGACATCGTACCTTATCTTGAAATATTATTTAAATTGAGTCTTGATACTTGTTGCTTACCAGAGGATTTGAAAAGTGCGATAATAGTGCCGGTACATAAAGGAGGGGTGAGAAATAGATTCGAAAATTATAGGCCAATTAGCTTGACGTCAGTGGTAGGTACATTAATGGAGAAATTGATAAGCAACCATATCAGAGATATATTTGAGGAGCGTAAGTGGTTTCCAAGTAGGCAACATAGCCTTAGGCAAGGATATTCATGTGAATCTCAGTTGATGGGGTACATGCAAAGATATTTCAGATATCACATAGATGTTGATATGCTGTGTGCATTTTGTTCAGGTTGGTTGTACAGTGCGTTTTAAATTTTTCTAACTGTTTCGTAATATGTTTTGATGCGTATCAATTACACTAAACAAACAAATATTTTCTACAAAAGTGCGGTTATACTTTTCATTATATTACAAGCATTCAACCTCATTATTCATCGTATTTAATTAGCAAAATTTTCGCACGGGTCGTCTAGTATAACGTATTGTGAAACGAAACGGAAATAAGAACAGATGGTTTATGTTAAAAAATGTTGTAAGATTGTAAATAAATGTAATGCTAATGTGTCAAAGAAATCCTGTATGAGTCATCTGAGAACAGTGAACAAGACAGTTAGTTAACAGTATTGATACTGCAGTTTCAAGTGTTTATGCGTAGGTCATATACCGGATATTGGTAGAGAGAATTAAAGTAACTGGTAAGTAGAAATAGAAAACAAAATAAAGTTTACGTGAGCGTGTACGTGTCCCACGTACCGAAAATTTAGTGGCGGTGATATTTGACGTGCAGATAAAAACAAACGCTCACAATGAGATCTGAAAAATTATGTTAATGTTGGTAGAGTGGTAACGGGAAAACTGCAAGAATAATAGAGAACTGAAAGAGAGAAGACCAAGGATGAGTAAAGACAGTGCGATCAGTCATGGTATAGTGGTCCGTTCTGTGAGAAACGACGTGGGGAGGGGGAGGGGGCAACCACTACTTTTAGGTTTATCAAGATTGATATTAATTTTGTTTATCTGGTTAGCCAGAATCTCGAAATGCTGCAAATTACAGGTTAATAAAATATTGAGTTTATTGGGTCTTATGGCTTTTATATTTGTGGGTATATTTAAATTTAATATTAAACACAAGACAAAGCAAAGAAAGCAAGCAATACCCAGACCTTACAATTTGCCTGATAAATGCAAACATTAACTGGATTTAAATATCTCAAACATTATGAGAACTAATATGAAACATCGTGGCATCGCAGGCCAGCAAATAGATGTTAAACATAATACAAATATTTCGCAGGGCGCCAATTAAAATGAAAATAACATTGTATGAACCATATTCCAATTAACATAGAATTTAAAGTTCAAATTTTAGGTGAAAATGAGCTCAGGGACATTACAAAATTATAGCTGAGATCCTACTCCCAGGAGTCGCTTACGGGTCGGTAAAGCCTCGTTAGAAACCATGGAACTTCGACCTGGTGTCGGAGAACATTACTATGTTGTTGCAGCTACTTGAAGGTTGCGGCATGATATGCCACCGTCGGACAGCGATCTTATAGATAGCTCATCCGTGCGGATGCGTGTGTCTATCTCAGCGAGACAGTAGACTCAGCCTCAGCCCATGTCCGAACAGCAAGTCGACCAGGCAGCAAATGTCGTATCGGACCAAGTCCGATCGGCAAGACGTCCCAGCAGCAATTGTCCGTTAGGGCGTCCTTCTTGTCGCCAAGAAAAAGCAAGCTCCTCCTTCCCCAGTAAAGCGCTCGCGTGACCAGAAATAGAAGCTTTGCTTTAACATTTGTTGACACCGTAGCGATACACGATTGGTGAATCAGCGTACACCATAATCATGTGAGTGGCCAAGCGCCGGTTATTCGCCGCTTGATTTCCGCGCAGCTCGGCTGACCTTGCATCCCCTAGCGTCCTGGCCGAGGGTACAGTGCCCTCGCTCTTGCTAACTGGACGTTTCCTCTCTTCCCGGACTCCGCTATTGTGTCCAGCGCGACTGAGCGTCGCAAAGGCACGGCGTTGTCTGCTATTCGAATGTTCAAAACATTCCACTGATTGCTAGCGTTTTTCATCGTTTGCTCCTTTATATTATCTATTTTTCATTAACTAAAATACAATAACAATTTGGCCACCGGGGCTTATCATAAATAAATTATCTATGATTTTAATAGCCCTAATATAATTTACATTTAATAAATAATTATATTTAATCTGAATAATTTGAATATCAATCCGAATAATAAATATGAATATATGAAGTCGCAGCCTATATATTCATTGGAGGATGAAACTGTCATACTACAATGGTAAGGAGAGACTTGGGTTGTGAAGTTGTCCAGGAACAAAAGTTCTGAAGCCACAGTAACAAGTGGGAAGGGATTAGGTACCACAATTTAATTTAATTTAATTTAATTGCAATGGAGCACAGGCTCCGGTGGCAATTTCCCTACACACCCATCTTCCCCCTATCCTGCTCCCACCTACATTTGCCCTCTACAAATTTTATCTTTAAATTCCTTCAAAGTTTTCGGTAAATTATTCATCATTTCTCTTGGTAACTCATTCCAATCCCTGACACCCTTACCTAAAAAAGAGAATCTTCCCACACCCTTATGCCTGAAATCGAGTGCCAGCTTGTGGTCATGGTCATCTTTTCCCTTCCATGCACTACTTTTCATACCTATTGCAATATCTTTCCATGCCTCATCACCAGTATATGCCCTGTACACTCCCATGACCCTCCTCATCCTCCTCCTGTCTTGCAATGAATCCCATTCCAGCTCATTTATCATATCCGTCACTGATTGCATTCTGCAATAATTTCCAGAAACAAATCTAGCAGCCCTTCTTTGCACCCTCTCCAACTCCTGTATTTGATACGTAAAATGAGGGTCCCATACTACACTACCATATTCGAGCAATGGTCTGACCAAAGTTTTATAACCCAATTCCTTGACTTCTCTCGTACATCCCCTCATCACTCTCTCCAACAAGTGCAGAACTTTGAAACCTTTTCCTACCACCTGTCCTATGTGTCCTGCCCAGTTAAGTTTGTTATCAAAAGTAATTCCAAGATATTTGCATTTCAAGTCTTCAGCAAGCAATTCTTTCCCTACCTTATATTCATAATTAACCTTTTGTTTTTTATTTGTGTATCTAATAAGCTGACTCTTCTTAGCATTTATCTTCATTCCATGTTTACCAACCCAATTAGATATCCTGTCCAGATCACCCTGCAACTGTTTACAATCCTCTATCATTTTGATTCTTTTATACAGCATTATGTCATCTGCAAACAATCTAATTTCAGATAGTAAACAATCAACACAATTATTCATTAGCATAATGAATAATTGTGTTGATTGTTTACTATCTGAAAAATTGTTAAACTGAAGTTCGAAATAGATGATCAAATCCAAAATTGACTCAATGCGAATGTGAAATTGCTTTCCAATGATATTAATTACCTTAAAACAAATGGGAAACCAGTTTTAGACATCATTCTAACGTTTATAGTTATCGGGTCGTGAGGCTCTTTCACATGGTAACAAGAAAGTAGTCTTCTACTTACAATGCCGCTGAGAGCGGAGTGTATTCTGAGTAGCTGCCGACACAGTGTCTGGCCACCCGGTACAGCGTTTTGTCTGTGTCTGCAGCGACGTTAGTTGGCAGCAGCTGTCGAAAGTTTACTGCAGACGGCTCCAGCTGGGGGGCTTCGTTCAACCGGCACATTCGCTCTTTAGCTGACCTGCCGTCATGCTTGGAAGCCTTCCGTTTCCTTCTTGTCGGCACTCTCTGTTCTCTCCATGCATCCCTCGTAACGATGTAGCAAAACGCTTGAAGACGTGGGGCTAGACATGTTACCTGTCAGAGGGATCAGATATTAGAAACACTGTCAGGAAACATTGAGAAGCTATCACTAATCCACAGTCTAAACTAGCCGACAGTGCCGATAAAAGGAAACAACGCCATAACGCACTTTGAATTATCCGAACAGAAATACTGTAAATAACAGTGCCGCACTCATTGCAAGTTCCTGGAAATTACGTCTCAGCGAAATTTCCTGAAGGATGTCACTAAACATAATCACTGATCTACTAATAATGCTCAAAAACAGCTTGCAGCTTGCAGGATATGGAATATTCCATAAAACAATATCAAAACTACTTGATTACTACTGAAATGCATCAATTGAAAATATTTTTAGAAACAATATTAACGTAGTTAAACTATCATACAAAAATAAGAAAGCTCATAAATTGAAGTCACATCCCATGAAAAGACTTTAATACGTTTCAGGTAGGTTGTACTATCAACCATAGATACCAACATAACAAACTCATCACAGTAATAATAATCGTTAATTTTGTGTTTGATTTTCTCCATTACTCAGTCTCCGAATTTGACTAAAAATTTAAATTACCGATGTTTCTAAAATATCACTGAGAACATCCGTTAATATTTTGTACGGAAAAACTTGAACCAAGTTGTATTATGAAGACATCGGAAACTTAGAACACAAGAAGCCATAACCTTGTAACGGCACAACATGTTCGTATTACATTTATTAGTATTTACGGGAATTATGTAATATTTGGTATTCGCAAAGCAGAAAAATAGCAATAATTTCGGAGGCTGAGTGAATATGTTTCTGTGTTAATGCGTTCCAAGACCCGAGAGGGTCTAGCTAAGCCAATTTTTTGTGCTTCAGTGCATCTGGGAAGAAAGGATACAATGCAAATAAGCGCGCCAGAATCAATCTGACACAGCTCCTAATCGAAACCGCAGCATTTTTTTTTTTTCGGTAAATACCTTGTAAAGTATTAACGTATGCGCCAAATCATTAAGCTTTGTTTTATTATCTGGACCGGTGAAAGATGTGCCGGATGTGGCCAGCTACCATCGAGTTTTCTTGTGATCGGAAAGAGTACCAAATTCCGAGTTGAGAACGCGAGGAGAGTTGGAAAGACCTTTCATTCTATGTACTACTTCAGATAAAAAAAAGGACATATGGCATTGTTAGCCATGAGACGCCGAAGAGTAGTGCGGCCGCCGGTTGACAGACTTTCGATTTGCCGCGCATGCGCATTCCAGCCGAGACCGGGATTCGAACCGGGGACCTTCCGACCCCTTGTCACGCGTCTTAACCAACTGAGCCATCAGACCAATCGTATTATTTGTGATGATAACAAGTTATTACGCACGTGCCGGGCTCATCGAGAAAAAAGTGGAGATAATCTTGGTTTTGTGGTAAGGATACTCGTTAGAAGAGAAGTTGTTATCTAAATAGCTCTTAATAACTTAATCAAGTTCACCCACATGAAGTCAAAGGAAGATTTGCATTTGTTAAAGTGCTTTTCTTGAATTTAATAAAGAAGGAGCTAACTGAAACATTTTCTAATTATTTTCGGCCGAGCCCGCAAGGTGGCAGACGCTCCGTCCAGCTGATGCCAGTGTCAGTTCCGCCTTCCACCCTGACTGTTATTTCAGACAGCTGAGGATTTTGGCAAAACCAATATATAAACTTAAACAAAATATTCTTACTCACTGGAAAAGGAACATAAAATTTATCCCTCGCCTTACAAAACCCTCATGTCTGCGCGTCCTTGGTAGACCTGCCTACTCGTATCCGGCTGCACGAAGCGGTCCACCGCATTCATTAAGTCACTAGTCGGTGACGTCACTTCTCGCACTTGCAGGGCACTAGAAGGCTCAGTCTTTTTCGCTGCCAGTAAACAGTAATATCGGAAACAGTCCTATGGTGAAACGACATGCGCGTTTTCTCAGTAAGCGAGCGTCCATAAACCACGTAGCTCCATTTTGGCCTCCTGTGAAGCCACTACCCCCACGTAGCCCGAGGTGGCCTTTTTCTCTAACACCCACCCTCCCCGCGTAGCTCATAGCTTTTTTCCACATTGATTCTAGAAGACATATTGTACTGTTTTCTTTTATCATCCTATTGTAAATTACTTATGGAGATAATTATATCACGGAAATAAATATTTACATGCTTCTGTGTGTTCTGTATCTCTTTCTAACTGTGAGAAATATTAAGAAAAAAACGTTACGTGGCCTGGCTCGAAACCCCGCCCCCCCCCCCTTCTCCCCACGTAATATCTTTCGCCAATCAAAAGACTTTGGCGATAAAATGTCTAAGAACTTACGACTCACATAAAGTGACCATTTATCTAGCTTACTGATCTGCAATTGTAATTATGAATACTTTAATTTTTCTCAATTGTCTCCGATTTGCGTTTCAACCAATAAATAAAGTCACGAATTCTTACCATTCAAAGTCTTTTAAATAACTATGTTCGCAGCATAACTGATTTATTTAAGTTACTATGCACTCCGATATTATTTGTGGTGATGATTTATTAATTGGAACAAATGATATTACTACCATTTTTGATATGAGTCGTCTGATAATCATGAAATAGGAATTATCAGTGTATACCAGCAACAGAGTTTACAATATATATTACAAATCTCTTTTATAACTGTGTTGAAACATTTTTTCCAGAGTTATCGCAGTGTTTGGATGTTAACTTAATTGTTTTGTCTCTCTCTCTCTCTCTTTCTTTCTTTTTTTTTTTTTTTTTTTTTTTTTTTTTTTTTTTTTTTTACCCTCCATTAAATATGGAAAGAAGTGTGTCCAAAGAAGGAGAGACCAGAATATGGCCCCCTTTTTAAGACTCGCGGTGTTAATTGAGCAGACGGTGAAAGATAAAATTTTTGGAAGAAGGCAAAGATGAGAATAAATTATATATGTAATTGAAAAAAAACATTGTAATGGGTAGTTTGAGGTATGGATATTAGGTTAAATAGGAAGAAACAGAGTATTTTAACAAATCAGCCACGGGACTGATGGCAGAGGAAATCAAATCCGCGATTCATCACATATTTGTTAACCCACAGTCTAGCTGTTGCGCTCATAGCGATCACTTCCGTGTTCCGGAGCTTAGTCAGTCTCGTAAACAGTCAAGTGAACTTACAGTCCGTCAATGCAGTGAAGTGTGAATAAAATTTGAATTGCCTGAAGATATAGGCTTAAATTCTTAGCATCTTCTGAAAGCCTGGGCCGTGGCCTAACATGGAAGAGCCCCCAGACACGGGGCAAATAATCAACGCGGCACTGCAGCCGTGTTATTTTCCAGAAACAGCCTTTTCAGCCCCGACGATGATGCACTTCCAACAAGGTATCCAGCCACAGCCATCTCATCTTCATCCGCTCAACTACCCAGGTAACGACGCTGCTTCTGCAAGCTGCCCCTCGATCGCAGTGTTGAACAATGTAAATTCGGAAGAAAGAACTGTTAAACGGTCTCGCATAGAGGGAAACCCTACTGAGCTACCGAACGAAGAAATGTCCACTGTAACGTTAAACAATCCGGTGAGTGTGCCCCAGGAGTTAGCTTCCATGTCATCAATGGTGTTTTACCCAACTACTTCAGTCGCAGAAATAGATCATCAATATGATAGCCGTGATCCAACCCAAAAAACATTAAACGAGGGTACGGGCAAGGATATCACAACCATTCCCGTGGATCGTGAAGGAGTTCAAAGTATATTATCGATCAATCGGAACCCTACTAACCAAAATAGTATACCCCAGGTCACAAGCCCCATCTTAAATTCCAATAAAGACAGAAGTAAGAATAACCGATACAGCCGCACAGACACGGGTCCATACTTCGTCTTTGTAGAAAGTGTGGATAAAAATATTCGTAGACTTCACCCCATGTCAATAGGGAAACTTCTTTATACACATAGCCCAGCACATAAGCATAACATCATCAATATCATAGTGGCCGGGAGAAACAGGTTAAAAATCGAAACCAATTCAGCAGACTCTGCTAACTTGTTGGTTCAGTCTACAGTTTTCAAGGACAGAAACCTAGAAGCATTCATTCCAAATTTTTTAATAAACAAACAAGGTATTATCAGGGACGTAGACACCTCCTGTCAGAAGAAGAAATCCTACAGGCGATAGAAAGCCCCTATCCAGTTATCGCAGTTAAACGGTTTACCAAGAAGAACTCATACCAAAATAATGATAGGAGAATACCGATACCAATATGCATGATCACCTTTAGATCACAATCCCTTCCGGACCACATAGCAATCTTTGGAGCACGTTGCCCAGTCGAACCTCATGTCCCACAAATTCTCGTTTGTGATAATTGTTTACGTTTTGGCCATAGTACAGGGCGTTCGCCGGAAAACGCTACCCTCCCAGTCTGTTGCCGTCGGCAACTTCCTCGGTCATTGGAGCCAGCAGTTTCCGCCACGCGGCACCGTGAATCACCGCACTGTTTAACACCTCCGCTGCCCCAACAGTGCAGTGCAGTGACCCTTACATTGTTAAGAACGGTTTCTTTGCATTGTAGATAGTTTGTGACTTCAGTCTCTTATTAATCAGTGTTGTGAATAAACGTTTCTTTGCGGTTTGGCTGGTTTGGGGCTTCATACTCTTATTAATCTGTACCGTGTTTGAGTGTGAGTAAAATTATGGTACGTTACAGTTTGCAACAAAGAATATTTCTCTACGATACATATGTGAAGAAGAAGTCGTTTAAAAAGTGTCGCAGTAAATTTCGTCGCGAATTTCCTGGCGCTTTACTGCCAGCTAAATCAACAATTCTGCGTCTGGTTAAAAAAGTAAGAGAAACGGGTTCATTTTTTAACAAAAAGAGACTGTCGGTCAACCGTATTCTCACAGAGGAGAAAATTGACGATATCGCTTTTCGACTAGAACAGTCACCCAAAAAATCATTAAGTCAGTTAGGGCAGCGTGTGTCTCGAAATATGTTCAGAAGATGTGAAATGTGCATTACACAAGAGGGTCAACACTTCCAGCATCTTTTATAAGGTAAGCTAATGAATTACGTCACATTTAAATGCTTAGCACACAAGTTTATGAAGTTTATGAAGCGTAATTATTATGAAATAGTCCGCGGCCGACGGTCGAACAATGCCGGAAACTGAGCGCTCGCTCGCCGGGAGCAGTTTCTTCCTTGTAGCGCTAACAGTGGGTTGCGTTTCCCGGCGAACGCCCTGTATAACTCAATGCCGTAGCTCTCCCCGTTTCAATAAGTGCGGAGGCCCACATACTATGGAGACGTGTACCCAGCACAGCTGATCCACAATGTGTGCATTTTCACGGTCCTCATTTATCCAATGACAGAATATGTCCCGTAATAGTTCAACAACAAAAAGCCACGTGAGGCAGCGGCCCCATAATATAGCCTCTCCCACGCCCGAACTGGTATCCCACCCATCGTCATACATATTCGCAGGCAGCCAGCGCCGCTCCGCTGTATTACGACGAAAAGCAATTCCCCCCGCTCTCTCCAATGGCAGTGCAGCCACTCAGTTTAACCTCAACAAATGCATTCCAAAACTGTCCTATGATCCCTATCCAACAAAATCAAGAGTTACGTGCACCAAAGTAAAACACTCTCTCCAAACCAACCGAAATATACTACTACTACCGTAGGCCGCAACAAGCAAAGGCCAGCAACTCCAAAAGAACAAAAGTCCCAATACCCTCCTGTTTATCAAAGAATGTTATGTACCCCATCAAATACCAATAACACCCTATCACACAGAATTCCTACCATCCTCAGCCCAAGGATAAGGAAAAGTCCCTCTCACCCGAAAAAGTAGCACTCATTGTGGTGGATACCTTGGTGGGCAAAACCACATTACAATTATCTTTCATACCTTTATGATTAATAATTGTGGATTTTTAATTTTAAATTTTTATGAAGGAGTGAAAATTTATTAATTTTGCAAGAATTTCGACGTTAGTTGGAATTCAGGTAAATTGTCACAATATGACATTTATTTTCTCATCACTGGCGATTACAAGTCTGAGCGAATTTACCGTAACATTAACACAAATTTGGCAAAATCATAAAAGCAACGCTCAGAGTTACAATTAGCCGTCATGGGCAAGCAAACAATTGTATATTTACTTTTAAAATATCTCAGAATCAAAATGCAAGAAATAATGACAACTGGAAACAATGAAAAATACAAGTTATGACTACCTCAGACAAAGGCATCATAATACTGTGACTTTACAGTTAAAAAGAAAATCATGGGCGCCAGAATGAACAATATATCATTCGAAAATAACTAGTTCTGGCAAATTATGCCGGTAGCTCAGGGTTGTTTTTTACAATTACAAAGTGAGAACATGGACCTATCCTCTCAAAGTCGCTTACGGGTTCTGTTTCACGGAATGCACAATCACATGGCTTGGTCGTAATAAATTACCATTGTAGTTCTGCGTCTGATGTCTGTGATGAGTGTAGCGGACCCACGATATGTGAGATTATCTCACAAGTCGGCTATAGGCATCTCTGGTCTGGCAATGCGCATCATCGCATTACCGGCTGTGTTTACGGTGATAACCTTGCTCCAGCAAGGCAAGCTGCGGTTAGCGAAAGAAGTCAACTTTCCAAGTCAACCTCAGACTGGTTGCGATCCGAAGTTAGAATCTAGAATCTCCAGCTCCTCGCTCTTCGGTCCACGAGGAAACTTCTTGCTCCGCCCATTTGTAGTCTCGAAGCTCACATACAACAAAAAATTCCCAGGATTTTGAGTTATACGCTCATTTTGATTGGACCTTCAGGTCGGCACCTAATGTCACGTGATATCCTCGATATGTGATTTGGCCAAAGAATCCAACAGAGGTCGGACATATTCGGCTAAGTTCGCCGGAGCGAGAGAACATTCGGGTTTCGGACGGCAGGCTTTCCCGCCAGGAGAGTGACGTCGTTGACCGCCCATCCCCAGGGAGCAGGGTGTGTGGTCTGGCAAATCCAAATCCGCGACTTTTTGTCGCCAAGGCTCGGGAACACCAAGATTAGCTTCAAGCTACATAGCTCAATAATTCTTGAATATTCGCTTTGCTACGATACACTGTATAAGTTCACATTTCATTACAGTCCTCACTTGGAATCTTGCGTACTTTATAAAATTACAACAAAAATCTATTCACGTGGTCGCCCAAGTATTTATGTAAATTACTCTTATATTATTACATATATAATAAAAATGCACCTTGTAACGTGGCGACAGCGCGGCTCGTTACAATATGGGCCG
>CM061914.1:953919-1156895 GCA_031002005.1 Vandiemenella viatica
ATAGTTGATAATCTTCTCCGCGAGTGGCTTCGTTCGTGCGGCGAATTGCAAATCCACCGGACGGTATGCCGTAGAACAATTGGCAGTTGTATTAAAGTATTCCGCGATTTGAGGGAGAAGTTTCACCCATGAGGAGTGCTTCTTTCCAATTAAGGTACGAAAATATACGCTTAACACCCTCATAAATCTTTCAGCATTATTTGTCTCGGGAGACCTTATCGATGAGTAAGTGACTTTTATTCCCTTTTCCTCAAGAGTTCGCTTCCACTTCGGTGTGGAGAACACGGTTCCATGGTCTGTCAACAGAGCTTTCAGTAATCCACACAACGGTATATATTTATTTAGTAATATCCTCAATGACCCGCTAGTATTCAGCCTCGCTACTGGGTATACCTTTACATATTTAGTGAAGGCGTCTACAATCAGAAGAATGTGTTTATAACCATACTGCCCTGCCGGGAGTGGGCCTTAGTGGTCAAGGCAGATTAATTCATTTGGCACCGCCGGAATGATAGGCATATATGGACCTGCTGTCCTCTTATTAGAATGTTTGATCCTTTGGCACATGTCACGCGCTCTCGTATGCTGGCGACCATTTTTCGTAATGCCTTGGAATGATAGTCAAGTTGCAGTGTCCGATACAACCTCTCTGTTCCCGGGTGTCCACATTGCAAGTAATATAAATTTATCACCTATTTGTACAGTTCCGTTGGCAACCACATTTTCCAACGCGAACTCGCATTTTCTTGGCGAAAACATACTTCTCCCTCAAGAGTGCATAACATTGAGGTATTCCTTATATGTGGCTCTTATGCGTACGCGCCATGGATTAGGAATTCACGTTCTTTATGTATATCTTCTTGGTTTTCCTGTGTCTCTATTAACCTTTCCTGGAATTCCCGCGATGTGGTGCCATCGGCTAATGTCAGCGCTGCGATGAGCACTTCGTCAGACTTAATTCTCTCCTTGCTTCCTGATTCGACGTTCGCCGCGTTTCTGCTCAGTCAGCCTATAAATTCTCAGAACCTTTACAATATTGAGTGTAGATTGTATACTGCTGAATATGCATAGCCCGCCGCGCTATTCTGCTACTCGTAAATTTGGCGTTTCTGAGAAAAGTGAGCGTCTGGTGGTCCGTACGTAAGGAATCTACCTTTCCCCACAGGTACGCTTTAAATTTTTGGACAGAATAATAAATCCCAAGCATCTCGAGTTCACTTGCATTATACTTGGTTTCAGCAGACATTAGAGTACGGCTTGCAGTTGCCACTATTCTAAGATTGCCTTCGTCATCCTCCTGATTCAAATATGCGCCTAGGCCAAAAATCGACGCGTCCGTATAAAGATAGAAAGGCCGATCAAAGTTTGGATGAGCCAAGCACATATTCATTTCAAAAACTTTTTTCACATCATCAAATACAGCCTAGTGCTCAGCCTGCCAATTCCACTTGCTCCCACGCTTTAGCAGTGCGTAAAGGGGATGCAAAATTTTCGCGAAATTTGGAACACTGCCTTTATAGTATGCGTATATCCCTTGGAAACTTCTCAGTTCTCTCAGTTTCAAGGGGGCAGGCATCTTTGTGATTTCACCCATTTTCTCCGGGGAAGGTGATATACCTTCCGGAGTGATTAAGAAACCGAGATATTCGACTCTGTGCGTACACAAGGTCGCTTTATCAGGTCTGACCGTCAGCCCGCACTCAACGATTACTTGGAGCAGCCTATTCAAATGACTCAAATGTTGCGAGAACGTTTTGGACGCAATCAAGAGATCGTCTATGTAGACAGTGCAAATTTCTCTGACATCAGGCGGCAACACATGATTCATCGCCCTGATGAAGCCACGGACGCGTCTTTTAATCTGAATGGAAGGCACTTGAAACATCACTGCCTCCCTTCAAAAACAAATGCTGTGTATTGTTGGCAGTCCTTGTCTAACATTACCTGATTGAAGCCGGATGTGACGTCGAGGGTGGATAAATATAGTTTCACATGAAAACGGCTCATTAGCTCAGGTATCCGTTCTGTTCTTTCGCAATCCGCTTCAATTCTTAAATTCAGCATTCTCGCGTCGAGACATACCCGAATTGACTTATCCCGCTTCTCGACGAAAGTTACGGAGTTGAGGTGTTTAGATGCAAGTGGAACGATAATCCCGTGCTGCTCCAATTGTGCAATTTCCTCCCTCGCTGCCAACCTTAACGTTTGCGGGACGCCGTAACTATGACCTTTCAGTGGCGCGGTATCAGTCACGCGAAATTTATGAACAAATCCTTTAATCAATCCGGGGCGGTAAGAAAAAGCTTCCAAGTTGTTGCGCAGAACTTCACATAGTTCCACCTTCTGGTAATCGTCGAGGCTGTCATTCTCCCTGACTTTTGAAAATAGACTATCCAAGATTATCTCCCTCTCATCAGTCAAGGCATTAATACTCATTACTTCACCCTCGCGAGGTTCGTCAACATCCACTGTTTGTTCCCTTGTTCGTGCAGTCAGATAAATACTGTCTGCCGCTGAATGCTTTTCTAGCTCCCACCACAGAGTAACAGGGACTAAGTGTTTCACGGTTTTTCTCGCCAATCAATGATTGCTCGCTGTCTTTCCAATAGGTCGCAACCTAGAATGACATCGCAAAACAATCCAGGGATAATCAACACCGTTAGCGTTAAGGTACCGGTATGGTTCGCGATCTTAATGGGTAAGAATGCCTCCAATTTAACCGTTTTTTCGCGTTTTCCGAACGCCGGTACCACTGTGGGTCCTTGAGCAGGAATAACGTTCACCTGAGGGTAATGGTGCTTCAGTTTAAGCAGGAAATCCTGCGAGATTGCCGAAATTTCTGAGCCAGAATCGAGAAGTATATCTGTCTCGACTCCGTGTATTTTTGCTGTGATTTGGGGACACCGCGCTCTTTGGGTGGGTCCGCAGGGATATGCTATATCCGCATCATTCTCCTCATCCTCCACACCACCACTTCGCCAGTATGTTAAATTACTATGGCAAAATTGTGGAGAGCCCTCAGCATCCCCAGCGCAATGCCATTGTTTTAATTGGTCACCCCGCCACGTTTCATGTGCGGAACCAACTCTCAATTCGTTTTTAGTTTCGTTTTGAATGTTCTTGCTGGCCTCGACGGTTAGAATCGCATTCACTTCCGGCAAACTGCGGCGTGTTTGCCCGTGACCATCCCGCTGACCTTCAATTTTCCATGGCTTCTTACCGCCAGATTGGGCTTGTTTCCAATTTTTACCTCTCTTAGGTTTGCTATTGTTATTGAAACTTTTCCCGTTATTCTGATTATTTGGCCCAAAGTTTCTCTGAGAATTAGAGCAATTATACTGCACATTTTACGCGTTCTGTTCACGGCTTGCCCGTTGTCCTATAGCATCCAGATTCCGCACTGTTTCTAATAAATCAGTGATGGTCTTTACACATACAGGCGAGATTTGTTCTTGAACCCTCGGGCTGAAATGTGACCTTATTACATCAATGAACTCCGCGACCGGCATCACTGTGTCAAAATAACGACTTCTTACGACTAACCGTTCCACATACCTTCCCACTGAATCACCAGGCTTAGGCTCGTACTTTCCTTGGTAAAATTGCTTCCTAGCTTGGTTTTGTGTTTTTGCTGACCAGAAAATACTCATAAATAACTCCTTAAACTGTGCGTACGACATGTCTGTTGTACATGCTACTTGTAACCATGAACGATCTTGTTAAAAAAATGACTGGCTAATGATTAAAAGTTTTGCCGACTCCGGAAAAGCTTTAAATTGAAAGTATCTTTCAAGGTCTTCGAGGTAAGCTTTCGGGTTTATCCCCCCCTTGGAATCAAATCTAGGCGGCTTAACTCGACATTTCCCGAAAACAGCTGAGCACAATTAGCTTGACGTTCTCCATTGTTGCTAACAGAGTTATTCCTTTCAGTTAGTTTACTTTCCAAATTACGTAATTTAACCTCCGTTTTGGCAGCAAGGTTACGCTGTGATGTTTCTAGATTCTTTTGACTTTCCTCCATTTCTGCCACGGAATTCTTAAGGTCTCCAATTTCGGATCTTATTTTACCTAAATTTTCTTCATCACCATCTTTTATTGAATGATCAAACTCAGAAATCTGACCTAAATTTTCACTGTTTTCTGTGCAAATTTGTTCAATTGAACTTTTATTCGCTTCTACTTTACGGCAAATTTCACTGTTGGTGATCTCAAGGACATTGCAAGAAGACTTTAACTCCGTCAGGACTTTGCTTAAAAGAGTGATCTCAGAGCTAATTTCCTTTTTAAAATCATTTATTTGCCGGCCATTTTCCCCGCGAAAAATAGTAAATTGCTCTTCAAATCTTTTATGAACCATTGCTTGCTTTCTTTAAAGATTCTCGATTTTACTCGACATTTGCACTGAGAGTTCAGTCAATTTATCCTTTGATTCTTGAAATTGTGTCGATAATTGATTAGATAATTGTGAAAATTTCTGACCTGGTCTGGTGTTGCTGTGTCTGCAATGCAGGAAGCACCGAGACTTTTTTTCGCACTCATGTGGAGGTAATCTGAAAATTTTCCAAATTTTCTTGCCTTCTTTCAACGGTAACCCCACCAAGTTGACTGTATGGTCTATTCAAGACCTAAAGTCAAATAAATAAATAGATAAAATCTTTCTCGAATTTGGGACCAACAATAAAGCATTAATTTTTTTTCAGACCATATTAGAAGTTATATAGGCTTCACAGCACTCCGTCAGTTGTAATGTGCAACACTCTATATACAAAATTTAACAACGTCAGTGTTTATACTGGAGTAAAAGTTTCTGTTTTTTAGTAAATAGTATAATCTTTTAAGCAATTTCATGGGGTAGATTCAAAAGCAAAAAGTTCATAGGTTGGAACTGCGCGGAATGAATAGTCGAAATTTGTGTTCGTATTAGGAACTCATTTAGATGCATGGAATTCGGGCATGCGGAGTTTTTTTTAACCAATGATTTATCAAATTTCATCTTCACATTCAGTAAGACAATAAATGATGGAGTTAGGGACAGCTAACATTTGATTTTTAGAGATACCAAAAATCAGTTCCAGCAACAGATTATTTGGAATGGGGGTAGCTTGTAACAGTTGTCTAACTTGGTTATTATATTCTTGTAATAAATATCTTTTGTGTGATTAAATGATTTAACCTTATTTTTACTAACGAATTGGAAGATATTTTAATATCAAAAATTCCAAACAGAACTTGATCATTAAACTTCATTTCATCTCATATTGAAAGTATTCAAAACAAAATAAATCAGAACAATTATTACTGATTTTAGCAAAGGGTGAAAATATAATTTACAACCATTAAAAATAAATACATTCCGAAATTTATTCATTCATTGTAAATACACGTATTCTCACAAATTCTTCAAACAATATTACTTCGATTGGTGGCTATGATTATGAAACACGACGGATGTCATTACTTTGGGTATCATTGAGCATTAATACTCTTAACGAGTGTGTTATGGTTCCAAATGTCTGATGCAGTAATTACAAGGTGGACTTGTAACTAATCTGTTTGCTGAGGCTTTACCGTTTGTTGGAACGTAGTGGCTGGAGCCTTGCGTTGGTACCAGCTCTAGATCTTATCTTCCATTCGCGTCTCATTCCAATCGATGTGCATATGCAAACACCAACGAGGTGCATACACATATGATTTATCGGGCCATGTAACAACGGCCGACAAATTATTCACCAAGTATCACACTGATTTCCTATCTGCATGGGAACTCAATTCAGAATGCCTGCTCCTGGCCGTCTCTCCTATATCCCAGCATTATTTGGGATTTTCCCATTGGCTGGCAGAGCGGGGTCTGCAGACTCAAGTCTCCTTGAGCAGCTTAGCAAACTTACCTGGCCGTAGAAAACACAGTTAGGACTGGCTCCAACGTTTCGGCCATCAACTACGCTCGCCAAAACCGCCCCACACTCACCAAAGGGGAAATTGCCTATCATCTCTGTATTCTCATCCTTCATCACCCGCGCCATGAATCATGCACCAACACACCATTATTTTACTACACATAAATGGTCCACTTACAAAATTAAGAAATTATTATTATCCTATTATTTATAACTTAATTGTGGGGATCTCATATGCACCATTACAAGCTGTACTTTATGTAGAAAAACAAGTATGTCATAAAGCCGTTGTATCCTCTTCTAAGGAAAGGAGGCACACTACCGTTGTAACTGGTCCTTGATACCCTGGATATTGGCACTGGCACGGATATGACGCCTGAGTTTGTGGCACACGTCCTATCGGGGGATGATCTTGTTGGCTGTGGGAGTACATCAACATTACGCAATCAGTTCATAGAAACAGGTGCCGTGTGAGAACTAGCATTGTGCTGCTAAGAAATGGGACCACGAAATTTTTGCTTCACAGGTAAGAGTTTGAGGATGCAAGATGTCCATAATGTACCGTAGAACCGTCAGAGTTCTCTCAGTCAGAACCTGCCGTGACTTGAAGTCATAGCACTGAGCGTGGTGGGTGAGTGGTTAACGCTCTGGCCTCGCATTCTGGAGGACGGTGGTTCGAATCCCCGTCCGGGCATCCAGATTTGGGTTTCCCATGTTTTCCCCAAATCACTCTAGGCGAATGCCAGGATGCTTCTTTCGAAAGGCCACGGCCGAATTCCTTCCCTTCATTGACCCTGTCGCATCACACCTCTAATGACCTCTACGTCGACGAAACGTAACGTCAAAATAAAAAAAATATGAAGTCATACCCAGTGTTTCTCCAAATCATGACACCAGGAGTAACACCACTGTGGTGCTTCAAAAAGTCGGAATAGTGGGACATCTCCTCAATTCTCCAACGAAATACCCGACGATGGTCATCCCAGGTAGTGCAAAACCACGATTCATCGGTGAACATAGTACGATGCCATTTGTCAGCAGTCCACGTTTCCCGGTCGCGGCACCACTCCAAACGCAGCCGACAGTGTTGAGGGTGTTGATAATCTCCGACCAGTCATGCTGGATGACACAGAGTAATGCAGAGAGTCCGTTATTTGTTCTCGGATGGCCGGCGCATATGTGAAGAGGATGCGATATGCTTGCTGCACAATACGGTGATCCTCCCTTGTGGTTTTCGGTACGTTTACGACGAGCATTCCTGTCCTCACGTTCCCATCCAGTCCAGCGTCCGTCCACTGTCACAGCTGAATGTACAATAAGTGTGTATATTGCTCCATTCATCCACTCGGCGAAATGGAGACACACAATGAGGCCCCTATCAAACTCTTTCTGATGCTGTTTTTTGTTGATGTTGTTTTTTGTTTTGTTTTGCTTATGGCTTTACAGCCTCGTCGGCTTCGAGGTCATTAGGCGCTTATACCAGCATACGTCTGGAGTGATTTGAGGAAACCATGGAAAACCCAAATCAGAATGCGCTGGCGGGGATTCGAACACACGTCCTCCAGAAATTTTGGTTGCTGATTACGCTGTCTCCGTTTCCTACAGGAATCACTCGACATCTGTCACTGTTAACTACCTTCTTATACCTGACAGGCATCGAAACAACAAAAAACATAAACAGAGATTTTAGAACAGGAAAATCAGAAATTTTAAGTTTATTGAGTCGTGACTGAGAAAGTAGTTTGTAAATTTTTTAAAGTGAATCTTTTATTCTATCGCCTCAAATTATTCCGTTCATCTATCGCATGTCGCATTACAGACGGTCAGGCGCATGCGCGCAGGTATCACTTGACCTATTTCGGAGGCCTCATGTCCGTCAACACTCACAAGGGAGAGGTTTTTCGGTGTGGAAATCGCAATCGTAGAGCGAACAAGTCTGGTAAATAGCACGTCACCTCTGGTGTCTCTCCCTAAAGCAGTTCTGATTGGTGGGCCTCTGTTTAAGAGAAATCGGGGATTGAAAAGTTCTTAAATTGTATGTAAATGAGCTATACTTGTACGGAAGACCGTTAGTTTATAGTGTCTTTTTAGCCGTGCACGTTGAGGCGGTGTGATCAGATGCGATAGGTCCGAGGTTCGATTCCCCCCAACTGCGAAATTTTTTTTAGTTGTATTTTTTTATTGCTATTCTATGTTGTAGCATTAAAAATTGTTTTGAAACAAATTCTACTAGTTTTTTATTTTCTTTTGGCAAATACGCAAATATTAGGATGATACCACCGAAATGTACGCATTTATGTCAGCCATGTGATGTGTATTTCTATCATCAGGTAGAAATACTAATAAAAAAGCTTCAAAATGCGCCGGAAGTGTTACAAGATAACCGTGCAATATCTTCTCGTGAAGATGCTGTTAAGATATATTCTCTTATTCACCAAATTTTGCGAGCGCCTGTATTTTATGACTGGTATGTTTAAAAATTAAGGAATAAAAGGCCGAAATTTACAAATGTTAACGAAACCTGCTATCCTAAATCAATAATAAATACTGTATGTGACTGTCGAAACATATCCTTCCTAAAATGTTCCTGGTGTGCACGTAATTTTTGTTTCAAATGTTTTTATGATTTATACCATCCTAATATTTACATACACAAGTGGCCAACGAATGAAGGGACCGAATATCTCCCGGGATAAGGAATTCGCACCAAATCACTAGCCGCGAGAGACGCGTTCGGAAAATGCTGCAACATAGTCGCGCGACTCAGTTGGCTATAATAGACGGCCTCAGTCGCTCCCTGTCACCCCACTCAAAGTCGGCTTTAATCGCTCGAGTTGTTGGTCGCTCAAACACGCTTGCAGTGGACGACCAGCCTAAGAAACGCGTTAAATTTTACTTTGTTACTACATATAATTTGAAAGGTATAGGTACACCGCCTATTAATATGATGGTAACAATGCAGGTACGGATATTCTCACACAGAACGAATTGGACGCGAGCCCATTGTTTTAAATGAGCGTGCCTATTGTATAAGGAATTATTTCGACATAAAGATCTGGTGTAAGCACGAATATTGATAAAGTCAGATAACAATTGTTTGCTTAGGTGTAAAAATTAGATATAAAAAGTAAGGAAGAATAAGCTATCAATCTACAGAAAGAAATTCCACATAAAACAATTTTTGTAAAAAAGAAAAGCGACTTGGCCATTATACTTACTACGATACTAAAACTTCTACCTAACTAAATGCGAAATGCCTCTACTGTTGCGTTATCAGTCTTACAAACTCACAAAAGCTAAGATATCCCTCTAGTACCTCTTTCGGGTGTTAGAAGTCTTAGATTAAATAATATACATTATGCCTTTCATTTTAGTAAAAATGTGTAATTCTAAAGTCACGATTTTCTTTAAAAAATATGTAACGCCATAGAAAACCATCCTGTTGAGAAACTCAAGACTTGATTGAGAAGAAAAGCTCAAAACTTTTTATGAATAATATCCTCAAAACTAGGAAATGTTTTTACACTATTTGTTTTTGTAACATGTCGATATATAGATATTTTTTCTTCGATATATTGAATCCGATATTGTTACTTTTAAAAACATCGATATATCTAAAAGTCAATATTTCTAAAAATATCAACAGCCCTAGCATCAGGTATCGCGTATTAAAACATAATAGCTTGGTAGTCATCAAAGCTGCTTAGTGCGGTTGGGACACATAAGGACAGTACGAGGGAAAAAGTTATCCTGGAAACGTCTCAGTATAAGTAAAATAACTCCCAGCGATAGTGTCGAATTCTATACGTTAGTCATTCAAAAGCTTGTCATTCAACAGCGCAATACACAATTATCATATATATTATTTCTATAAGGTATTTTTTTGTCACAAGCCTATATCTTCCTTCATACTTAACCGAAATCAATGAATGAGGTGTCATTTTAAAGCTTATGGTCTCCACTTTGGTTAAATCGTATTTTAAGCAAGAAAGATTTCGAAATTCGACTCTTAAAGGGCAAAAATGTATTTTTTTAAAAAATGCTGTTTTCTGTGTTACGAGTCAGTTATCTCCCTGGATACATATCTGAAACCGTTTTATGAAGTATCGTTTTAAAGATTAAGATCTCCGCTTTAGTGACGTCATATATTAAGCCAGAAAGTTTTCGGAATTCGACCCTTAAAGGGCAGAAGTATCAATATTTTTGCATTGCGTTTTTGTGTCACGAGAGATTTATCTCCCTTAATATCTAACCGATATAGATAAATGAGGTATTATATTAAAGAATAAGGTCTCCACCATGGTAACATTATATTTTAAGAAAGGAATTTTTCGTAATTCGACCTTTGTAGGGCAAAAATGTCACTTTTTCTAAAATGCGTTTTTTGTATCTCGAGCCATTTATCTCCCTGAATATATAACCAAAATCGATAAATGAGGTAGGATTATGAGGAGTAATGTCTCAGCTTTGTGACATCGTATTTTAAGAAAGAATGTGTTTGGAATTCAACCCTTAAAGGGAAAAAGTATAAATTTGTCTATAATGCATTTTTGTGTCACGAGTGATTTATCTCCCTTAATATCTAACCGATATAGATAAATGAGGTATCATATTAAAGAATAAGGTCTCCGCCATGGTAACATTATATTTTAAGAAAGGAATTTTTCGTAATTCGACCCTTATAGGGCAAAAATGTCGCTTTTTCTAAAATGCGTTTTTTGTATCTCGAGCCATTTATCTCTCTGGATATATAACCAAAATCGATAAATGAGGTAGGATTATGAGGAGTAATGTCTCAGCTTTGTGACATCAGATTTTAAGAAAGAATGTTTTTGGAATTCAACCCTTAAAGGAAAAAAGTATAAATTTTTCTATTACCGATTTTTGTGTCACGGGCGATTTATCTCCTTTGATATCTAACCGATACAGATAAATGAGGTATAATATTAATGAATAAGGTCTCCGCCGTGGTAACATTATATTTTAACCAAGGAATTTTTCGTAATTCGACCCTTAAAAGGCAAAAATGTCAATTTTTCTAAAATGCGTTTTTTGTATCTCGAGCCATTTATCTCCCTGGATATCTAACCAAATTCGATAAATGTAGTAGGAATATAAGGAGTAATGTATCAGCTTTGTGAAATCATATTTTAAGAAAGAATGTTTTTGGAATTCAACCGTTAAAGGAAAAAAGTATACATGTTTCTAGAACCGATTTTTGTGTCACGAGCGATTTATCTCCCTTGATATCTAACTGATATAGATAAATGAGGTATCATATTAAAGAATAAGGTCTCCGCCGTGGTAACATTATATTTTAAGAAAGGAATTTTTCGTAATTCGACCCATAAAGCGCAAAAATGTCAATATTTCTAAAATACGTTTTTTGTGTTTGGAGCCATTTATCTCCCTGGATTTCTAACCAAAATCGGTAAATGAAGTAGGAGTATGAAGAGTAATGACTGAACTTGGTGACATTATATTCAACCTCACTATTCATCACATTTTATTCGCGAAATTTTCGCACGGGTCGTCTAGTCTATAATGTTTCTGTAAATAATAGACTAATTCGCTTAAAGTTTTTAGGGATGCTGATAGTCGTAAACCTGAAAACCAGCATCCATCGAAGACGATAGCCGAGAGAGTTTTTTTTTTTTTTTTTTTGTTAAGTATCACTTAAATACAATTTTAAAGACATCTTCTCTAGCGTTAAAGCTGGTCGGTTGGAGGTTGTTGTCCTGGGACATTTCCTCCCTCAGTCTTCTCTTCGCTTCTGGTTTGTCGTCTTGATGGCGTATTATTAGTTGTTCCTTAGCGCTCCGTCAGCACAAATGGCCTGCTATGTTTGCCAGCAGCAGTTTCATATTCGCCGCGACAGCTGACCAGTGGATTGGTAGAGTGGTGTGCTGCACTGTAGAATTTACAGCTATGTTGTCGGAATCTGTCGATGAGCTTCGCTGTTTCCGACTCCTCGTGGACTGTGACAGTGGGGAAACGGTCGGGCAGATGTAGTGCCCGCTTCAGTGTTCTGTTTTATAGCACCTGCAACTTTCTCAGGTGACAATTAGCAGCGTACCCCCAGACGGGGCAAGCATACTCAATTACCGGCCTAATCAAGGAGCAATAAATGGCAACTCCTAGATGTGGTGCCAACGAGCTTTCCCGGTTAAATATAGGGTAAAGAGAATGGAGCCGAGCACTTACCCTTTGTCAGATGTCTTTGATGTGAGCTCACCATGTCAGTTTACAATCAAGTGTTACACCCAGGTAACGAACCATTGGTGTCTATGGGATGATTTTACCTCTGAGCTGAAGTTGCGGGTGAGGTAGTTGCTGACCACAGCGTCCTAGGCGTCGCGTCAACATAATCACTTATGTTTTGACGGGGTTTATACTTATCCGCCACCTTCTGGCCCATGCTGTCGTCTGCTGAATAGCTTCCTGCAATCGTCTCGTGACGATGGCTCTGCTGGATGTAAAGAATGCCGTATCGTCGGCGCACGTGGCCGTTTTCACATTCGAAGGTGCTGGAATGTCTGCTGTGTAGAGGGTTAAACAACAGGGCCCAGCACTGAACCCTGTGGTACACAATTCACGAATGCGCCGTCGTGTTGACATGGCACCGCCAACCCTAACGCATGATGTGCTTCTCGACAGGTAGCTGCGGATCAGTTTCACGTAGAGGCCAGGCAAGCACCATTCGTACATCTTGCAGAGCAGACCTGTTTGCCACACTGCATCGAATGCACAGGCGACATCGAGCAACACCAAACCACAATAAGTTCTGTCGTTGAAGGACATTATTGCTGTCTCCACAGCATGCATCAGCTGTTGCGTAGTGGAGTGCCCTCTATGGAAGCCAGGTTGATGATCGGGTATAACGCCTGCAGCCTGGATGTAGGTGTCAATACACTTCAGCAGAATTCGCTCGAACTC
This sequence comes from Vandiemenella viatica, assembly GCA_031002005.1. Taxonomy (NCBI): domain Eukaryota; kingdom Metazoa; phylum Arthropoda; class Insecta; order Orthoptera; family Morabidae; genus Vandiemenella; species Vandiemenella viatica. The sequence continues at coordinate 966,753 of CM061914.1, forward strand.
TTTGCTGAGCGCGGGGAGCAGGCTGATAGGCCGGTAATGCTGGGGAAATACTGGATCTTTCCCAGCCTTATGGATACCGAGCACAACGGCATTCTTCCATGCTCTCGGGAAAGTCTGATTTCGCAGGATGGTATTGAAGAGTCGCGCCAAATGGTTGATGGTTTCTGGTGTTAGTTTTCTGAGTGTTCGATTGTCCACTTCGTCGTGCCCAGGTACCTTTCACGGATTCAACCCGGCGATGTAACTAGCTACCTCCTGTGGTCCAATCTCGGTGATGTCATGGTCGTCGTTGGCTGACATGTACCGTCGCAGTCGGTGACGTACTGCGGCAAGGTGACGGTCGTCAACGTCATCATCGACAGGCTGGAAATTTTTCTCAATGCTATCAGCCAGCGCATTAGTCTTGCCATCCAGTAGAAACACAAGACCGCGTTCGCCGTGGAGTGGTGGTATCAGCTTCCTCCGGCGAGTGAGTCGCCTAGTTTCATTCCGATGCTGCCATCGTTTGGTTGCAGCATCGCAACACATGCGGACCACTCACGATTTCTGTGCTCTACCAATGCTGCCTTCAGCTCTCGCTGCAGTTGATTGAGGAGGTGGCGAGTAGCACTGTTCCTCGTTAGTTTCCACTCCTAGGCGATCCGATATCTGAATCTAATCTGTGCAAGGAGGTGAGAACAATTTTAAAGTAGTATTGGACTTCATTATTTATTTGAATGTAGATATTTCCACTGCGACAGAAAAGTTCTTAAAGTAAACTGCAACAAAGATTCCAGTAATGGATAACTTCAGACACACGATTCAGGTAGCGATAATAAAAATAACCAAAATATTCTTGCCGCTTTTTGTCGACTTTGAATATGAAGCGACAAAACTTAAGAAGTTCATTGGTAACCGTAGTCTCAGACGTACTGTACACATTATAAATATCAACTCCAATTTGAAAAAAATACTTTTTAATGATCTTTTCGCTCTTATTGAGTTAGGTCCTCATGATTAGGAGCTAAACATGTAACACTGACAGAGGCAGGTAAATTGATGGAGAGAATGATATGCAACTACATCAGAAATGTCAGTGAGGAAATAATCTGATAAGGATTTTGATGTGAATCTCAGTTTTTCAGCTAGATGAGAAAAAATCAGAAAAAGTTAACACGAGAGACCAAGCTGACAGTTTAGCACCAGACCTTCCCTAGTCATTAAAAAAAAGTGTGTTGAACGTAAAGTAATTCTTGAAACGTAAAAAGCAAACAGTTTAGAGTAGAAAATGCATCATGGAAATAAATACAGGTAATTGTAGGAACGCCGTAAGATATTGTTTTGGGACCATTACTATAATCATTCCAATGAATGATTGCGTTGATGGTTTGTATTCAGAAGTTAAGTTGTTTGAAAATTAAATAATGTTATACAATAGGATCAAAACGGAAGAGGATTGTGAACGGCTGTAGTGTGACTTGGACAGAATGTCTAGGTGGGTAGTTCAACATGGAATGAAGGCGAATGCCAAGTAGCGTCAGCTTATAAGTCACGCATATATAAAAAAAATAGAGGCATCCATCATTATATGCCTTGTTCAAATATTTTGGCATAACTTTTCAAGATAAACTCATCTTGGAAGGAAAAATTAGAAAGGTAAATGTCTCAAAATCCTTAATTTAGTGGAGAATGAGGAGTGCGCAAACGACGACCTACCACATCACTAGCTTGCCCTTGGAGAACGGGGAGGGGGTGGTATCGAATGTGGGAGCTGGAGGGCTAAACTAATGCGAAATGAACTTTCGACAAAAGTAGTAACGTGTGTATGTGTGTGTGTGAGTGTGTGTGTGTGTGTGTGTGTGTGTGAGTATGACAGATGGTGGTGCAACGCCAAAGAAGAAATGCATACATGTAAATAAGTAAAGTTTTGATTATGAATAAATGTTGGAGCAATAGCATAAAACAGGAATAAAAACCTAATAGAAATAATCTTTTTTTAAGGAATTCGGCCATGGCCTTTTGAAGTAACAATCCCGACATTCGCCTGTAGTGATTTGGGAAGACCATGGAAAACCAAAATCTGAATGACGGGACAGGGATTCGTACCCACGTCCTCCCGAATACAAGGCTAGAATGTTCACCAATCACGCTCGGTCCTTTGGTATTTTACATTATTTAAAAGCCCTTTTCTCTTCCGTAGTATAATTTTCATTTCATTGTATTTGTTTTAACACATCGCGTGGAGAAGATAATATTAACAAAGAAGTTAAGACTTGTACGATGTCTGATCATACGTACTGCTATTTCCTCTTCTTTCCATTATGCCCTCTTCAAAAACAGTTCCCGTTTTTCTCATTTACAGTTTACTTCTTTTTACTATTTTCCACAATTCTATTATACACCATCTTATTCAAATTACTGTCTTTTTTGTATTTCTCAAATCTTCCCCATACCCGCGTTACCTTCTGTGATATTTTTCAGATACAAGGCAGACGGTCTATACAAATCATCTATCAAATATCTTTCGTAAATTATCTGGAATTTATATTTCTCTCAATACTCCTTTCACCTTCGTAAAACAATATACCGGAGACTGCAAACCAAATACTAAAAAACTATATTAACTTATTTCTTTTGTTAGTCCATCTCAACACGCTGTGAGTTTATTATCGGTTACAGTTATAATAATTATAAATTAAAGCGACGTGTATTCAAGATTTGTGTGGATACTAGTGCTCAAGCCGATTCCTATATGGCAGCCCGGAAGTAATAATAATAATAATGATAATAAAAACATTATGACAAATCAATTTCCAGTGTGGTACTGAAAAAACTGAAAAGAAACTTCCCGGTTATCACCTGACACATCTCGCAAGTGCTAATTCCTTGTGGTGAAATTAACATTTTACAATATTTTGAGCCATCTACATTATTCGGACGTAGATCAGGTCTTTCACTGATATCACTGGTGTTGTTTGGAGATTCTATTATTACTGCACTGTGTTCTTAAACATCTAAATCAATTCCAATACATTCAGTTTAGAAGTGATTCATTTGATAAGTGGGGCGTTATCATGAAGGAGAGATTTAGAAACTCTTATTTGACGGGACGTCATTTATTATAATATTTTAGTATCGAATTCATGTAAGTTTTCTAAGTTTCACTGCAGCCAGACGTCGAGTAAGCACGTCCTGTTGTTCGACTTTCTGCCGATCGACAGTTCGGGTTGCAAGCTACACGCAAGCCAATACTTTACTAACAAGCCAGAATACATTGATCACTCTCACTTCTTCACGGACGAGCAGCAAGTTAACATCTAGGCCTCGGAGATAGATATTCGCTGCACCAACCTTACCATACTCTGTTAGTTGTTAACTGTAGGGCTAAGTTTCATCCCTAGGGTCAGTATTACGGGTTACGGGATACCTCAAATCTTGTGCAACATGGACTGTTGATGATTTACGGTTCGGTGCAGATTAAATGGGGTTTCCAGAAACATTGTTTCATTTCATGTAGCTCGTAGTTGCCCGCTCCCTCTCCTAATTACCAGTTACCCTCGATGCTCATGTTTATTTGCTAACGCAAGAGAAGACGAGGATTGGTTCAAGAGAGAAGAATTGAAGAGCAGAAGAAACGAATAAAGTCGGCGTAAGTCATAGGGCATCGTAGGTAACCATTTAGAACCCACGTGTCAGTCATCCTGGCACACCCAATCAATAGTCATAGCACGATCCAATACACAGAGGGTCGGCCATATTGAGCCAATTTGTAGCTCTTTGTTTGGATAATTTCTAGTTCGAATAATATATTGATTTCTCAGTGCTTCCAGAGTGCTTATTCCAGAATGATCTGCAACCGATATCTCTTAGTAAACTTTTTTCTAGACGCTAGACAATTCTAATGATTGTTTGAACATGTTTCGCGCCATAATTAATTTTGCTTATATCAAACCAAACAATCTTTGAAAATTTATTCCTGGTTAATGTGTAGTGAATATCATTAAAATAATAATAAAAATATTTGAACTAAATGTTGATTTGATTGTTTCTGAATTCAGAATTACTATAATTAAGGCAAACACCCACTATCCATCTGCAAAGAAGGTGGATGAAATTAACAGTATCCTTATTATGAACTTACAGACATTTCCGTCGCCGTTTGAATTCCTCGCCTGTATTTTGATAAGTCTCCGAGTCTGCTCTAACTCGTTCCAGTTTTCACGACTGTTTCGTTTTATCTCCTGACACAATACGTCCGCTGGGGCGCCGTATTCGTCTCTGGTGTCTGGAGAGTGCCGTGACGTCACTAACGCATAACGACGATTCCGATTCTCTATCTCACGCAATGCGCGCACAATGTCTTCCTGGTCGCCATAGCACATGCTGCGTATTTTGCAGTTTGTCCTTTACAGTTTTCAAAAAGTCGCCTCCCCAGTCGCTCTGGCTTCGCATTCAAAAGGACGGCGGTTCTAATCCCCGTCCGGTCATCCAGATTTTGGTTTTTCATGGTTTCCTCAAATCACTCTAGGTCAATACCGGGATGCTTCCTGCAAAACATATTTGAATAGATAAATAATAGTTGCCTGTATCGAGATTCAACCTGGCGACGAGGCGCTTGTAAGCCAGAGAGTTTGCTCGCTGCACGACGTAACGTAGAAAGTATTTGAACGCAACGGAAAATTTCGATGCCGATTTTTCGCGACAACGACGAAGTGGATGTTACTGCTTTGCCACATTACACCTCCTGCCTTAAACTTTTATAACATACAGTATGAACAGAATCTGAATTTTACAATTGCCAGCCTTCCTTTGTAAGCTATTACTTCTATTCTCAATGCAATTATTACGTATTGTGATGTCACACATTACAGTCGTGTGCAGATACAGTAAGTCGCTCCACGTAAGTTTGCTAACGGATTTGTGAGGCTGCAGCTAGATGCAGACAGGTAGCTGTCGCCCAAGGAATGTGGCTACCCCTCGTATTTCCCCTAATCCGCTGGACCGCTAGGCGGAAGGGTGTCGGGAGGATTCGCTGAGAGGACACTGAGGTGTGTACCTCGTGGCTGTACGCACGGACGGTGCGGATATAATACGCGAGTGTGAGTGTGAGTTCGCGCTTCTGCTTGAAGAGCTTTCCAGTCCGTATCTCCAGGGAGCAGGTTCGACGCCAGACTGCGTCCTAGCTGCTTGAGGGGCGACTTTACGTCTGTGCAGCGTCGATCGTGCGGCCAACAAGAAGCGCCACCACGGACCTGACCGCAGCTGCCATCGCAAGGAGCTCGCAGCTGCCGTCGCAGGAGCAATAATACGGTATTGTGTGTGTTGAGTGCGTTCACCTACCGCGCCCACAAGCCCAGTAAACGACCCTGATGAACAAGTCAATTCATGCTATCAAATCACATCTCTTAATCACGTCAAATTAATCAATCCATATACGTGATCTAATAAATAGTAATTTTAAATGGTGCCTTGATGATTAATTCACATCCCTCATGCAAAACATTAATCGATGAATCTATAATAAATAAAATTAACCATCTATTTCTGATGTCGCAATTAGTGTGACACTTCAGTATGATAGTTCATAACGTCGAAATACGATTTGTAAGAGGGCTAATTATTTAGTGGAACTGCAACACGTTTAGTCAGTGAAACAGAAACCAATATAAATTGTGCCATCGGGAGGCTGTGAATTCGGTCTCCCTTCTGGCACTAACTGACGAGTTCTGTGGATAAAATAATAAAGTCAATCGCATTCGGGAGGACGGCGGTTCGAATCCCCGTCCGGGCATCCAGATGGTTTCCCAAATCACTCCAGACAAATGCCGGGATGCTTCCTTAAAAAAGGCCATGGACGAATTCCTTCCCATTCCTTGCCCCCATCCTGTCCCGTCTCTAAAGACCTCGCTGTTAAGAGACGTAAAGCAGTTAAAAAATAATAAAGTCAAATTAGAAGCGTTACGTTTCCTTGACACCTTTCATCGTGGTGCTGCTCTTTGATGCATATTCTATTAAAAAAATGGTTGTTTGCTCACAATGAAAATACGTAATGTAGGTTACCGAGCGGTACGACGCGGCTTCGAATCCCCGCCAGGCCAGAAAGTTTTGGGATTTCCGTCATTTTCCGAAATCACCCCAGGCGAATGCGGGGTTGGTTCCTTCAGAAGACAATCGTAGAATTTCTTCCCGGTCCTTCCCCCCAGTTCTTTCCTGTCTCTAATAAGTTTTACATCAACGAATCAAAAAGCCATAAGCGAAAAAAATAACTGTATGTAGGTTGCTTAGTGAGACAACATAAATTTCGTCCTGAGAGGCTACCTGGTTAAATGGTATGTTTGGAAGCTTTTTCCGAAAAGGGTACTAAACGAAAAATTGTTAACCCAAGTGAATTGATCCAGGAACGGTATGTTTTGTCAAATTGAGCCAGTAATTTCGAGATGATATTCTCTATATTTCACATTGTGAGTCTTCTACTGAGTGGAATATTCCAGTAGGCGATCCAGTGTAACTAATTCCGTAACTCTAGCTAGACCAGTGGGAGCAGTTGAGAATTTGTTCCAAATAGGGAAATTAATAAAAAATAATATTTGTGTGCAAATGCAAATGAACGGATACAGATGTGAGGAGGTGATCATGCGAGAAGCACCGCTGCCTCAGTGTGAGTAGTTAGGCCCACCCGGTGCAAGCTCCAACTTGGAATCACAGTAATGACATGACGTCATAATACCTTGTGGCCTGCTTCTCGTTTATGAACACTATCGATGTCACCTACTTCCTCAGTGCACATTCAGGTTTGATGTATTCGTACCTAAACGTTGAGATATCTGCACAGGTGAGATCCTCTCATTTAGTACCATTGTCTTGTGTGCACAACGCTGTTCTTAATTCAATACCGGCTCTAGGCTCTAGGTTTACTCTTCGTCGACGTCGCTGTCATTAGAGGCGGGAAAGGATTTGGAGCAGGAAATGGGAAAGAATTCGGCCATGGTCTTTTGAAGGAAGCATCCCGGCATTTGCCATGTAAAACCCAAAACTGGATGACCGGACGGGCATTAGAACGCACGTCCTCCTGAATGGGAGGGTTGGACGTTACTGCTGACCCACCACGCTCGAAGTACAGTCTTCAACTGACGCAGGAGCTATAATCGGAAGAAGATTCTGTACCCGCTGAAGGAATTGGCAGTATTACACCGAGGAAATATTATGTATGTATTTCTCAGAAGTAGATAACTTCGCTTAATCTCAGTGATTTTTGAGTGGAATTTTCCATCTCACATGCCTGCTAGAAAAATTTCCATCAGACGATCTTGTAGGAGTAATTACCTTACTTTACTTGCTGCAGGTAGATTTGTTTCAGCTAATGGTTATATATGAAAATTTATCCCTGTGATGAGTAGCCCCGATGAGGCTTGGGAACCGCCACGGGGGCAGTGTCTTTGGAAATTTAACTTGACTTCACGCGTGATTGGAAGTGTTAGTGTTCTGTGGATGAGTGTGACGTATTTGTGTTCAGTGTACTGCTTATTTTGCGTTGCGAATGAATCAAATTTGGAGGAGCATAAAGACTGACACCTGGTGCCGACTTGTTCAGGCTTGCTCTTCCGAACGACACCTTACGGGCTGTCCGATGGTCCAGTCACCATCAACAGTTACGTATACCGCCACTCACTCCATCACTCAATACACGCTACCTGCAGATATGGAATTTAACCCAAAACTATGGGGCACGATCTGGAGACTAGGAGTTGTGCGCCTCTCCTACCCCGCGGGTTATTGGTAAAAATTCCATCCACCACCATGACTCAAATCTGCTATAACCATGGTTTTTTTTTTTTACAAATTTTATTTCTTCCAGGTTAAAGCCTGGGAGGCGGGCTGCTGGAGGGTCTCGGGGACCATTTTTTGCCGACTAGCCTAAAGGGAACCATCCCGGAATTCGTCTCCAATAACTGAGGAAAACCACGAAAAACCGCAGTCATGATGGCCGGGTGGGATTTGACCCCTGTCCTCCCGAATGTTAGGTAGGAGGGCGAATTTGCCCCCCTCCTAACTCGGTTTTTGCTATCACCATCGAGAGGCTGCAAGCTTCTAAACCAACGGCCATAATGATCAGGCTGAGAGTAGTGTTGGATTTGACAATTCAATACCGTGCGCAGCCAATATATTGTTTGGCGATCTGAGAAGGATTCCCTTCCGATGTTTCTTCACATTTCTGGAATAGATAATTTTCATTTTAATGTGTTAAGCTAAAATTTCCTAAGAAAGGGAAAAATGTTTGCCTTGAATGGACAAATCATAGACTAGTTTTATTGAAGGATTCGAGAGACGATTGAAGACTGGTGCTGTATTTGTTGACCTTACCGCAGCCTACGATACAGTGTGGCGAGAGGGCCTGGTATATAAACTGCTGAACATTTTGAAGTGCAAAAAAATCACTTGTCTGATCAATACCATGCTAGCTAACCGAACATTCCAGGTTTTCTCAGACAATAAGATAAGCAAATGAAGAAGAGTGAATAATGGTCTGCCTCAAGGCTCAGTTCTTGCCCCACTTCTTTTTAATGCTTATATTTCTGACATTCCTCAAACAGAATCCAGACTGTTCTCTTATGCTGATGATCTGGCAGTAGCACAACAATCTGATAACGTTCAGCAAATTGAAAATAGTTTAACAGGAGACCTCAAAACCCTGAGCAACTATTTTCGGAAATGGCGTCTCGTACCCAGTTCCAGCAAGACGGAAACTAGTGTCTTCCATCTTAACAATCGGGCGGCGAATCTCTCACTTGACGTTCTTCTTGATGGCACTCACATCCGACACAACCCCTTTCCCAAGTATTTGGGAGTCGTAATGGATCGCACCTTGTCGTACAATAAACATCTAAACAACCTTGCAGCAAAACTAAGAACCAGGAATAATATTCTGCAGGAGTTAACTGATAATTGGCACCTCCTGGGGAGCATCCGCCTCTACACTCCGCACATCAGCACTGAGCCTAGTGTATTCTGCAGCTGAGTACTGTTCATCTGTCTGGATAAACAAACCATCCGTCACGTGACATTTGACTGCCCACTTCGAGCCTCCAGGGGATCACCGATAGATTTTATTAACATATCAAATGAAGCTTTAGATTGGCTACACCATGTTAATTATGAATTTTAATTGTAATTAATGTTGAATTGTATTATTTTTGTGCATTGCCCATAAGCTGAATAAATAAATAAATAAATTGCTACTGTAGCATCTTGTAAAGTGATTATTTAATAAAATAATTGTTTAAAAAAACATAAAAACCGCCTTCAAAAAAAAAAAAGCACTAAAAATTTTAAAATAACTTTATACCTTGCTTAGGATAAAGTAAATCTAAATGGACAATATTTTACATTACTGTCATTGATATTTTTACATTAATTAGTTATTTTTGGAGTCGGTGCCAGCTGTCAAATCGCAAAGATCGAATTACTGAACTTCTTTTGGTGTTAGACGCGAAACGGGGAGTACCAACAAAAATTCCCAATATTTTACAGCATATCGTGAGGCAGATAGTGTTATTGCGGGAAACAGATTATGGAAACAGAAAGTATTTTAATCTGTGGCTCGGCCTTATTGGTCATCCAGACATATCTCTCCTGCTACAATGTCAGTTGGTAGGCTGCATCATGCAGTAAACGAATTACAGTTAGTATAATATCGCCGTATCATCTGTATGTTTCAGTTTTGTTGAAACATTTTTCTAGCATTAATTGTAGGTAAGAAGTAACATGATTTTTTATGTATTATTGTTATTTCTCATTGTTTTTATCTATTTGTTTTTCTTGGTTTCGCTGGCACCGACTCCAAAAATAACTAATTAATGTAAAAATATCAATGACAGTAATGTAAAATATTTTCCATTTAGATTTACTTTATCCTAAGCAAGGTATAAAGTTATTTTAAAATTTTTAGTGCTTTTTTTTTGAAGGCGGTTTTTATGTTTTTTTAAACAATTATTTTATTTTTAAATTTTTAGTGATATTATAGTTTATTTTGTATTTTAAGTATGCCCATTTTGCGAACTTCCTGGTAGCTCAGAGATTAAAGTGCTTGCTTTCAAAGAAGAATTCTGTCTTTATATAACACACCAACTTCCAGAACGGGGTGAATTGGGTGTTGTGATAAGGAATGTCAGTTTACATTTTTGTCCATGCTATGTTTCGATCGTATCATAACATCTGTTAAAGCTGCTGGTCGATAACCGAAACATGTAACATCTGGGCATTAATACATCCCACATCTGTCTCTGGAATATATCTGTCTGCTCCGGCATCACACAGAAAATATAGATTTTTAATTGGTTTTTACAACGTGAAAGCTTGGGATCAAAGTTGAAATCTGAAGTAAATGTTGAAACATTATGACACATTTATTTTATAAATACTATTCCATGACTTAAAAATAGCTTAATTGATTTTGACGGGATTTAAAGCTGTTGATTTTTGTAAAGAACATTGGAAATTAAAAGGGGTGAGGGTAAAGGGAAGTGTGATTGGGCTTATGTATGCCAAATGTAGACTGCCTTTTCTGATTGATTTAAAGTATACGTGTGTAAATTTCTATTGATATCAGATAAAACTGTAGGTATGTATAAAAAACAGTTAAGGGGTGTGTAGACGAAGAGTAGTTTGGTTTTTGTAAAGCTAGTGTGGGCAGTATTTTTCTCTTTGTTTTAAAGTATACATGTGCCGTGTTCAATGAAAATCTGATAAAACTGTGGGAATCTATAAAGAATATTGGAAATTAGGAGGGGTGGGGGTAGAAGAGAAGAGGGGTTGAGCGTCTGCAACCTAATTTAAACACAATTGTTCTGTATGTTTGAAAGTATACGTGTGCAAATTTCCTTCAGAATCGGATAGAAATTGTAGAATAAAGGATGGAAAGGAAGGAGTGTAGTTTGGACTCTCGAAACCAAATGTAGACAGTATTTTTCTGTTTGTTTTGCAGTATACATGTGCACATTTCCTTCAAAATCAGAAAGAAATGGTAGCTTTGTATAAAGAACATTGGCAGTAATTAAAGGGGTAGAAAGGGGGATAGGGTTTGACTATATATGTCCAAAGTTTCATCGAGATCGAATAAAAAATGTGGATTTATATAAAAATTAAGGGGTGGTTTCTCAATGAAATTCATATGGGACCACTTTGGAGGTATACACTAGCCACTAAAAAAATTTCATTGAAATCGGTTCAAAATTGGCGAAGATATCGCTGAACATACATACAAAAAAATACAGACGAATTGAGAACCTTCTTTTTTTGAAGTCGGTTAAAAAACGCGATCACTGTCGTTGATCAATTTTCCCGGTTAATATTTATTCTTATATCGTTGACTACAGTCAAAACAGTTTGGTATTTAGGTAACAGATGCACATTAATCAATGAAATAATAATATTTATGCATGTGAAAATTACTATAACTAGTTTATTGTACAGTCATTTTAATCTTGTTCTATTACAATTTTCGGTGTGCAACACATGCTGGAAGAAGTGAAAACGGTTGCTCTATGTGCTTTGGGGGTCCTTAGGTCTGCAGATGTATGATCTACGGCGAGGGAGAAAGTGAGGCAGCATCACATCTGAAACATAAGAATTTGTATCTGAATCTTTATTACACATGTCCTGTGGTCTATCAAATCATAAATGTTCTTACGGGCTGAAACATTTGTGTTACGTCATCTATAAGAGAATGATATAAAGCTATAGTATTAGCTAACACAAAATTACATATGAGAGCACACGACATTATTATTATTTTGTATAACTGTAAGAGTGAAGCTTCATTATGTCGTGACAGTCACAGTTGTCAGGTGTGCACTCACCAAGTTATGTATTCGGTAATTCGAATGTTATGCTGTGCGTTTTCATGAAAGCTTGAGCAGGAAATCACCATAATTTTAATATGAAACCTACGGAGCCTTATGATATGTCTGCTCTGCTCAAAAGACATTATCCTTTTTTGTGTTGTTCCTTGCGTAATGTTTGCCTACTGTTACCACAAAATTCTTGCGAATGTTAGTTAGTGAAATGTCTTTCTTACTAACAACATTTAGTCCCTGCGCAATTGTATCTTCTCAATATCTGCAATTAACAATTAATAGTTGAAGATTGTTGTAATAGGGTATAATGCATGAATTATTTTTATATTTTAAATCAAATTTTTACTCTGTTATATAACCAGAATAAAATATAATTTTGATGAAATATTAAAATTTAACATTAAAAAAATATTTCAAAACTGTAATCCAGTTCCGACGATGTAAACGCTGCCAGTTTGGCGCACTGCACTGTGACGTCATTGTAAACATTGGAGTATTGTATATTGTGGAGTGTTATATTTCAAAAGTTTTATGTTTTATAACTAATTTCGATGTGAAAGGAGGTCCAAAATCATTTTATGAATACTATAGTATACCCACGTGCAAAAATACGATAAGAAATCCAACTGATAAAGTGTATTTTAATGCCTCGCGCGATGCGAATGTAATAGAAAATGTTGTGTGTAGTTATGAGAAGACGTAAAAAATCTTCGACTAGTTGTTTATACTGTCGTGAAGATAATTTCAATGTTAGTATATAATATTTAATGCCGTTATGTTAATTTTTTTTATAATACAAACTCTAATAATAGCCTAGTTTTCTAAAGTTTCATGGGTATATTTTTCAAATCTTTTTTATTCAAGCTTAATTCAAAGCAACCACGAACCTTTTAAAGCCATCAAAGGAGATCATTTGAAATTTTAAAAATGAATTTCATTCTCCTGAATGTATTTTGATGGGTACATGTCTATCTGAACTCTTGACTTCAAGAATCCACATTATTTAACGTCTGAACTGGCTGATAATGATATGTCCGTGGTACCAACGTTTCTTCAAATGCACCTACCCAAAAATATCCAAATACCTTTTAATTATAAAATTTGGCTCATATTACCCAGAGTCAGCTTGATGTAGGCGGTAAGATATTTCTATTTATTTTCATCTGCAGATATTGTTGATCATTAATTTTTTACTTTATTTCAAGTTTAAAACAAACCTCATTACTTCTAACAGATACAGCAAATGCTACGAGTATTTCGACTAATGACTTCCTAATATGTCTCGCCGATAGCCACTGAAATTTGGTTATGAGGCGAATCTGTTTTCATCAGGTACAGTATTTTATTTTCAACCATTTACACCCAACCACTTACAGGAATTAAACATATCGAACGTAGAAACGATCTTCTCGATGATCTGTATTGTGTTTAAAACACTTCTTGACGACATACAAGTATAGAAAAGACGAAAATGAAATACAGTAAAAAACAATACCTGTATCAATTGAAAAACACCAAAACAATAAACTTCCTGGCGTGTGTTTGCAGTGAATTCCTCACGTGTGTACCTCCGGATTGTGTTGTGAAAATTGAATCCGGCGGTATACCAGCTATTTTCTGGAAAAAATGCTTTTCTGTTACTTTATTAGGTTACTAGCTTCAATGCTCGTCAAAAGTAACGGGCCGAATGGTATGTTCTGGCAAGTAATTTCTTTGGAATTGATTAGTTAATAAAATTGTTATAAAACAACGAGCAATATAATTCCTTGTGTCTTACCTGTAGCAAAAACTATCAGTTGTCAATCTGGTCCGGGGTGCATTTAAACTTTATCACAAACTTCACTAATATACCAGACCTATATTTCATTGTCGGTTATCCCGGTGTGTCACTTGATTCACATTACATGTATCTAAGACATAGCTGTTGGAAAGGGAAAGAAATTTATTAATTCAAATGTCTAACAATTACCATACAGCTATTACTTCTCCGACGTCAGTTACTGTAGAATCTAGATTAATGCCAAATACGTTTTCGTCATGAAAACATCGTTTTTTGGAAGATTATTTAACAAAACCACTTCCATTCAGTCTTTACTGTATGAGCACTCTCGCAATAATGCAATATTTCACCAATCATGCTGATAAATTATCATAAAACCGCCCAGCTACTACGCCTTCGTTTACAAGACGAACGTGTACTTTGACGTCACGACTCGATTCGACAAAAAACGTTGCGTTTCCGCGAAGTTAAATTTCCCTTGATTTTGATGAATTAAAATCAATAAATAAAAAGCGACTAAATAGGAAAAAAAGTTGTAGTGGTAATTCTACATTAATAAAGCTTCCAAATAAAAATACTAGAGGTATATTTTAGTTTAATGCATATTCCCTATTTTGGTCAAAGTTATACAAAGTTGCAAAAGTTTGAACCATTGGTCAGGTTGAGAACTTATGGGACGACGTTGAGGTAGCCGTTTCAGTAAACGGATTTCTGCACGATGTGATTGGTTGGTTTGGTGTTTATTTTCGTTCCCTTACGTATTCTATACGTTGGGAGACAAATCAATTAAATAATTCGTCCACAAATGATTACAGAACATAAATTTCAACATTTCCTTGTGATAGCTCCAGCCTGTATCTGACTTAAAGCATATGGTGCTCATGGTAATTCTCATTGATTAGACCATGTACACATTTATTAAAAACAAATGCATGGGGTGGCAATAAACTGTTGCAACAATTATTCAGTATGGTACAGTCTAAACAGTCTATCTCCACCATATCACGCGAGTGCTGCAAAGTCTCAGTGACGACTCGTAAGCGAGCATTCTCACCGACACAGCTGGTCACGCATCTACGTCGTACTCCGTTGCCTGTCAACATATATGAACCGCTTACTGTGAAAGGCAACAAGTTCATTTTTTTGAGATAATAGCTTTTTTCACGAAGAGTGTTCTCAGATACAGGCTGCCTCGTTTTCTGAAGAAAGTAAAGCCCAATAGAATAGGCATGGCAACGACTTTAATTTTCCGTTTACTGCAGATAGGGAACTAACCCTGGACAAGTTCCCTGTCTACAGTAAATGGTCTTACTAGAGAAGTCTAGACAATGCTAAATAAGTGCACAGAAAATAACGTTGACACATATTTTTGGAGATAACTGTTCGTGCCAAATAAAAACAATATTATAGTGAGAATGATGATTCAACTGCGCGAGATAAAGAGGTTTGATAACATTAAATCTATTTTCCTCGTTAGACGGCACTCTTTTATGCTCAACGATAAGGATTTTGGTATTGCTATTATTAGAAAAATGAGGAAAGGAAAGCTATTACACAGTGGATGAAGTTTTTACACTTTTCAGAATTCCTCAAACAACCCTAATAAGTTTTCAATAGTTGAAATGAAAACTGAGATTTCATTGACTGTAGCTCATGGTAAACTAAGTTCTACAAAAAAATTACCTAAGTTACAATTAATATGGCAAAAATGTACCAGAAAATCAAAAGATATCTTTCAGGATATCCAACTACCGGGAGATGAGCTTTTCGGCACACGATCTGCACAGTTTTCAACGCGACAAGAACATTTCTGGCTGTGTGCGGACACTTTTAAGCTTCAAGATACAGTTATAAGATTGGAATTACCTACCAAGGAAGCCTATACTACTATTGTGCCCTTAAATAGTAAAAATAAATAAATAAATAAATTGATGCCGTAAGGAAACCTTTGGTTTACATACCTGAAGATAAGAAGGAGTTTGGAAGAAGGAGTCATTTCAGGCCTATAACAATGGCATCTTGGATGAAACTGGCATTGAATGAAAACTTTAACTGTTAAATGACGTTCTTACTGAACCTCTGTTGTAATAAAATGAATTTTTATTGAAATTTGCATTTTTTTTTTTTTTTACTTTTCTTACAATAAAGATGTTTATCAAATCCTGTTTACTGCAGAAAGGGAACATTTCCACAACACAAAAGAACATGTAAAGTACAAAACCCGGGATATTCAGAAACATATGGAAGGATTAAAACGTAGTGGCGTAGGTCACTTTTCCTTATTTTCTAGTGATCAATATAATGCAAAAGATATTACAATAAATTCTGGAACATAAATGTCTTTCCAGCCGCCTGCGCCTGTTCTCACCTGTGTCTACTTGACACTTGAGGCTGCCTCGCCCTGGCTCCGCGCCTCGTTAGCCATTCTGTCCCGCCAACTGCGCCTTTTCTCACCTGGGGCTACTTGCCGCCTGAGGCTGCCTCGCTGCCTCACCCTGGCTCGGCGCCTCATCCGCTCCAGTCTTTCCAGCCGCCTACGCCTGTTCTCACCTGTGTCCTACTTGCCGCCGGAGGCTGCCTCGCCCTGGCTCTGCGCCTCGTTCGCACCGGTCTCTCCCGCCGCCTGCGCCTGTTCTCCTCCCGACTGGGCAGCGGTCGCTCCCTCCTGTGCGCCGCCTTCTGCCTGGCCTGCGCCTTCCTGGCCGGCGCTCGTGGCCTCCTCCGCCTGAGGACTGCGCCGCCTGCGGCTGCCCGCGCGCTGCTGTGCCTGAGATGCCCAGTCTTCGGACACGCGGCCACTCGGTGCTAGGGAATCATCCTGACGGCAGACAGACAAAGCAGACCGCTCACTCTATGTAAGTAAACGCCAACTAACAGATCGTGTGGAACCAAGGTGAACCAGTCTCTCATGACATATGCTTTGGAACATGCACACTAACATCAAAGAATCTTAACCAGATCCAAGCCTGTGAATTGAAGTTTCTTTGACGTGCCCTCCGAAAACGAGACTTAATCATATAAATAATTATGAGTTTAGATCAAACGTAGAGCTAAGGTAATCCATGGAATAGTGACTTTGGTCTTCTAGACGTAAATTGTTCGAGCATGTCATGAGAATGAATAGCATAAGACTATCAAAAACTAATTTGAAAAACAGGATAGCAGCCAAAAGACCAGTGGGAAGTCCAAGAAGAAGATGGATAGACCAGCTGAAGGAGGACATAGAGAGAAGAGGCTCTGACTGGCAATTTGTTACGGACAGGGAAACTTTTCTAGATAGGAGCAGTTGACTTTATATCGCCACTCTGAACGAGCATATTCTCCTGACTTAGCGAATCAAAATATCGTCTAAAATCTCTAACTTCAGACTGAAGTAAACATTGAGTATAACAGTAAACGTTTATCATCAGTTTATACCGTTTAGCGCAGCACGTTGGCTCGGTCGTTTGCGGTTAGGTGGTTCGCAGGACTTGTGGGGCGAATTGTGTAACTGATGTTATGTAGGATATGAGTAATTTCGCCTAGATGAGAGCGGGAAAGCGGTTGTTAAGAGGTCGGCATGCGGGCTGAAGGACTCGAAGCAGGACCCTTCGCTCCTCCCCGACTGAACGAGACAAGGCATTCCAGTGCGGAACTTCTACACGATCGGTCAAACGTCGTGCAGCTGTTTGGGGAAGGTATTACTTCTGTCTTGGGGGTTGTGCCTGAAGGTACCAATCGTGGTGGTGATTCATTACACCTAAGTAGATACAAAGCATTCTTTCCTATTTGCTAGCAAAAGCTGTAAGGGAACCCATTTTCAAATATGATGGTGTCAGGACTGTGCCTTTTTAAGTTACCAATGGGATGCTGATTCCAAGTGAACCATGCCAAAAATCACTATTGCTAAAGAAATAAACGTAGCTGATGAAACAATAATATACAGGGTGGTCAGAAATTCACTCATCGGCGGGTAAGGGCAGTGTTCGGGACGTTGCACTAACGAAATAAATACAAAAAAAGTCTAGTAAAAGTCGTACCGTTTTTGAGTTATACGCAGCTGAAGTTGGCCAATAAGAGCGTTGCGCGGGCGAATTCAAACAGCCTTCCACACGCGGTGTTGCCAAGTGTATTCGAGGCATGGCACCGCCAAAGAAAACGAAAAGAAAAACTCTCTTCGGAAGTGGGGATCGAACACGCAACCTTCAGATTGAGAGTTTGCCGTCTTACCGACTACGCTGCCGAGGCACTAGAGTTTCCTTGTTTTTAGAAGCTACTAGGGCGGACTGTTTGTTCGTAATCG
The DNA here is from genome assembly GCA_031002005.1 of Vandiemenella viatica. Classification (NCBI taxonomy): domain Eukaryota; kingdom Metazoa; phylum Arthropoda; class Insecta; order Orthoptera; family Morabidae; genus Vandiemenella; species Vandiemenella viatica. The sequence goes on from CM061914.1 coordinate 984,646, forward strand.
GAATTGATCGGTAATCCGAGCCGTCATGTTGAAACCACATGTCATTACGAATTGCCAAAGGAACGTCCTCTAAGTACAACAGAAGTACGTTTTCATGTGAAATGCTAAATAAGAAGCGCCATTTAAACGTTGCGGAAGCAGAACAGGGCCTAGTATAAACTCGCCCAAAATACCCTCCCAAATGTTAACACTAAATTTGTGTTGGTATGACTTGCCAAAAATTGCATGCGGATTTTCGACATCCCAGATGTGGCTGTTTCGTCTATTGAAACACTCCTTCCTGGTAAAGCACGCCTCATCCGTCCACAGCACCTTCCTTTCAAAGTTTGGATAATCGTTACATTGCTGCAGGTACCACTGTGAAAACTGAATTCGAAGTGGAAAATCGTCTTCCTCCAAATCTTGGACCTTTTGAAAGTGAAAGGGATGTAACCCTTCGTCGTGAAGGACGTCCAAAACAGTGGCATTTGAAGCCTGGTAATTAAAAAACAACAAAAATGACCCTATTGAAAGGCTGCATTTAAACGGAGAATTTGAGGGATCACTTAGACTGGACGTACCTGCAATGTGTTGGCAATGACCCTATAGCTTGTCCTCGGATTATCAGCAATCATTTCCAGGACGTTGTCTTCAAATCCTACACTCCGCCTGAACCGATTTCGTCCGGCGTTGGCCCTGTGAACAACAATACTTCCCGTCTCCCTCAACCTTCTGTCAACCAACACCAAAGTGTTGGCCGATGGAATCACACGTTAGGAAATCGAGTCGTGTAAATCTTAACTGCTTCAGCCCTGTTTTTTTCCAGCAACACCATACGCCAAATGCATATCGGCGTACTCTTCAAACGAAAATTGATGACGTTGCATGATGACAGTGTTCGACTGCGAGACTTCTTCTGGCATGGCCCTTTAGCCCCATCACCGACTTCTCGAAAAATGTCGCGGATTACCGATCAATTCAGATTACGAACAAACAGTCCGCCCTAGTGGCTTCTAAAAACAAGGAAACTCTAGTGCCTCGGCAGCGTAGTCGGTAAGACGGCCAACTCTCAATCTGAAGGTTGCGTGTTCGATCCCCACTTCCGAAGAGAGTTTCTCTTTTCGTTTTCTTTGGCGGTCCCATGCCTCGAGTACGCTTGGCAACACCGTCTGTGGAAGGCTGTTTGAATTCGCCCGCGCAGCGCTCTTATTGGCCAACTGTAGCTGCATATAACTAAAAAACTGTACTTCTTTTACTAGATTTTTTTTGTATTTATTTCGTTAGTGCAACGTCCCGAACACTGCCCTTACCCGTCGATGAGTGAATTTCTGACCACCCAGTATATACGGAATCGCAACTAGAAACGGGAAGGCGAAGGTGAATAATGAAAATATCATAAATCCAGTTATAAGACCGGTACTATGGAACTATAAGAGCAGAATGAATGAAGTAATAGAATGTGGTAACTTAAAGGACATAGCTATAGGTGTAGAATCTTGGATACAAGAATGAGAGTTGGACAATGAGGTTTTCTTCAATGATCCGCGGACGTAGAGGAGCCTTTGGTTGACGGGTATTCATACTGATTACTATTAATGTTATTTTACTTTTGGTTTTCCGCCTCGTCGATGTCGAGGTCATTAGAGGCGGGATGGAATTCAGGACAAGGAACGGGGAGGAATTCTGCCATGGTATTTTTGAACGAAGCATCTCGGCATTCACCTGGAGTTATTTGAGGAAACCATGGACATCCCAAATCTGTATACACGGACGGGGATTCGAACCGGCGTCCTTCCGAATGCGAGGCCAGAGGTTACCGCTCACCCAGCACGCTCGGTCATATTGATTAGCAATGGCTACTACAGTTCGCTGATGTTCATAGATCATGACTTTGAGTTACCTGGGCCAAGAAAATGAGGAAAAATCAATGCGTTGATTTTTTTTACAACAGAGCAAGAATAAATAATGAAGGGGAGGCTCTTGGAAAGAAACTAAATTCGTTTTTTTATTTTTTTTTATTTTTTAACTGCTTAACGTCTCTTAACAGTGAAGTCTTTAGAGACGGGACTAAATTCGTATTAAAAATTACAAAGGTGAGCATAGAATGGTCATTTAAAGGGCTGTGGTGACCTTTTGTTTTTCTTTATAGCCCTAACAATGTGTTTGGCAGAGAGTTAAGACCGCGACAACAGTGGGTTTGGCCAACAATCAACGAGGTTGGGCTGGCAACAATGTTCGAAGAGGCAGCAGTCTCAGTTTATGCCCTGGCTTGGAAAAATTCTAAAAAGTCAACATCAGGTATTATGAATCAAAAGGAAAAATACTAAATTTAAAACAAAAATCGAATACCTCTTTCCAATTTTTTTTTTTTACTTCGGTAAAAAATCACCATCGGGTTTTATCAATCAAAACCTCGAAAATATTAAACAAACATTGAGCACTTCTGTTAGGCTTACTAATTAAATTTATGCAGAAAATCAACATCAGGTATTATCAATAAATAAGCAAAACTTGAACATCTACCTTTTGTTAAATCAAAATCAATCAAAATAATTATTTATCACTAGATTATGCCATTTTCACACATTTTTCTTGGTCACTGCTTTGGAAAACTGATAAAATTTCTCAGCTAGAGTCTTCAGAATTGATTGAATTTGCAGTTCAGCCTTGATCAAATCCAGGAACATTGTGTTTCGCGCTTTAGTCCATAAATTACTCAACGGGCTACAACTTGTCTCACAAAAGGCATTGCTTGTTGGAATTGACAAAACATAACGAATTATTTTCTTTAAATTTACAAGATCATTAGAAACGCTTGTTCCAAAGAAATTGGCCCAGATTTTATCGTTTGGAAAATATTTTGGAAGGACCTCAAAAACACGTTTCAGACAACTCTGTAAAAAGGGAATTAATGTTAACTGCATCTAGAATTTTCAGAATCGCAGGAAATTAAAGTTTTCCTGTCATTTTCAATGTTCGTACATTCCATCCTCCCGATGCGAGCATGGGATACTAGACTTGGCCTCTTGGCCACTGTGATGAACTGAGTTTGAGAAAAAAACTAGAATACGGGAATTCCGGGATAGCAACGCGTAATTTCTGGACACGAGACCAGACACAAAATTCCAGGACATTCCCTGATTTCCCACCGATCTGGCAACCCTACCCATATCTGGTATATTACGATTAGATCTTAATGCTTATACTTTTGCATTGATTGAAGACCTTAGCATCGATTCAAGCCGCAACGAGATTTGACCCCTGCTACGACTGGTTCTACAGCCGACCAATCAGAGGTTAGCAGCGGTAATCTGGTCTAGCTCAGCAACTTCGCACGTTCCTGACCTCACTTCACCAGAAGATGGCGTCGATGATTCAGTGCGCCGAAATATCGTGTAACTATGACATTCATATAACTCGGCTAGTCACCCGAGAAAATTATTTATATTTGCAACGCCGAGAAAAACTACGTAATTATGTAATTTACCTCTACGGGGAGGATATTTATTGTAAAGTCAAGCAGCTGGAGAAGTTACGCAAGAAGAAATCAAGACTTCTCAGCGCGCTCGCCTTTCTTCAGCGCTGCAGGGACCAGGACACCGTCCCACGTTTTGCCGAGATTCGGCACCCGATTGATTCTTTCGCAGCGAAGAAAATTCTGCGGCGGGCCAGCTTGGCTCTAGTGCGGGAAAGGATACGGTATACCAGGCGTGAACTAGATTCCGTGTCTCAAGAACTTTTTGCCGTCCACCTGTTTCTATCAAACCACATCCACCGTGACGCCTGGGACTGGATAGACAGTTGTACTGTGGCTGGAAGTTGCAAGGTTCAATGCAGCGCAACGGCACGTCAATGTGGCAAGTTCTCTCGGCTCACCCGAAAATCAAAGCCCTCCTCAGAGCCAGACAGGAATACTGTCATCAATCTGAGCGGTGAGGTAATGGACTCTGACACCATATCGGTGCTATCTAAGGGACTAAATTTTGCTCCAGTACCGAAGTCCATACCGTATAGGGATATTCTTACCGGCGTTGAACAGGCCGTCCGTGGTTTGCCTAAAGAGACTGCGGAAGAAATGAGGCGTGAAACCTGCCGTATTTTATGCAAATCAAAGTCACCACGGCCCAACATCACAGCTGCCGAGAGGAGATCACTTCGGGCATTGCGGGACAACACAGGCATTATTGTCTTACCGGCAGACAAAGGTAACGCTTCGGTAGTGCTTACTACGGCAGATTATCGTCGAAAGGTGGAAGAACTCCTGAAGGACGCATCCTATCGCAAGATTGCACGGGATCCTACCAACGCTGTGGTGAGAAAAACGACAGCTCTTCTTAAGAACTCAGGTCTGCCAGAAGACACAGTGAAACAACTACTACCCCGTGCTGCTGTTCCTCCAAGACTCTATGGACTTCCCAAGATCCATAAAGAGGGTACCCCATTGCGGCCAATCGTAAGTACCATCGGATCAGCTACATATTTTCTTGCCCGATATCTAACTGGGCTGCTGACACCATTAGTGGGTAAAGGTCCTCATCACGTGACCAACTCCGCAAGATTTATTGACGTAATTAAAGAACTCCACCTGCAGCAACATGATTTATTGGTGAGTTTCGATGTGGTGTCACTGTTCACTAGGGTCCCTCTCAATGACACGTTGGCTCTACTGGAACAGCATTTTGAGCCTGCCATAGTTGATTTATTCCGGCACACACTCGAATCGTCGTATTTCTTGTATGATGGGGAGTATTACGAACAGGTTGATGGAGTGGCCATGGGCAGCCCTTTATCGCCAGCTATTGCTGACTTCTTCATGGAGAACTTTGAAGACAAGGCACTTGCAAGCGCTCCTATGAAACCCAGAGCTTTCTTCCGGTACGTAGATGACACCTTTGTGGTCTGGCCACACGGCAGAGACAACCTGCAAGTTTTTCTCCATCATCTTAACAGTAGAAACGAAAACATCAAGTTTACGATGGAGGTGGAAGAAGAAGGCCGGTTGCCTTTCTTAGACATACTAATAGAAAGGAAACCTGACGGGTCTCTAGGACATTCTGTGTACAGAAAACCGACGCACACAGACCTATACCTGAACGCGCGAAGACGGTACTCAGCACGCTTGTACATAGGGCGCGAGCGATATGCGATGCTGACAGTCTACCCGGTGAATTGAGTCATCTGCGTCAGACCTTTCAACGCAATGGGTACACTGATTATCAGATAAGACTGGCATTCCGAGAGCCGACACGTAGGCTCAACAACACCAACAAGGAGCCACCTGATCGTCTAGCCTTTTTGCCGTACTCTGGCGCCACAACGTCCAAGATAGGACGGATTCTAGCAAAAACTGGAATCAAGACCATTTTCCTGCCACCACCAAAGGTGAAGAACATCTTACGCTCCCCCAAGGATGACCTTGCTTTGCGGACACCTGGGGTATATAGCATTAATTGTGAATGTGGTAAAAGCTACATTGGCCAAACGGTGCGGTGTGTTCACCAACGTTGTCTAGAACATGCACGACACGTTCGTCTGGGGCAGAAAGACAAGTCTGCGGTGGCGGAACACAGTCTAGAACATGGCCATGGTTTTGATTTCGAAAATACCAGAGTACTGGCGCATACTGGGAGCTTCTGGAAAAGCATCCTTACAGAAGCAGTAGAAATTCGTCTCGCGTCTAACCTCGTCAACCGCGACAGCGGGTACCAGCTGAGTGAAGCCTGGACGCCAGTCATCAATACTATTCGCCGACAGCGCGACCGGGACGCATTACACGGCGCGTCCAGATCAACGGGAAGTTCGGTAGTAACATAAGTGAGCAATCTGTTACTCAGGCATTAATGATCAGCTTACGGGAAAGTTTTTGCCTTCTGATTTTTCCTTCTATGGAACGATGTGTTGATACGAGGCAGGACCCCGGCTACGATTGGTTACAAATCTGACCAATCACGTGGCAGCATGGCTCAATATGAGGCCCGCAACGGATCCGTGTTGACCCATCAGTTTGATAAACAATTTATGCTGAATGCTTTGTTTTATGATATCATCTTCGAAGGAGCGATGACTTTAAGCCCGTCCGCTACATGCCATGTAAAAACTGACATCAAATCTAGTCGTAACTCCACCTTAGCATCGATTCAAGCCGCAACGAGATTTGACCCCTGCTACGACTGGTTCTACAGCCGACCAATCAGAGGTTAGCAGCGGTAATCTGGTCTAGCTCAGCAACTTCGCACGTTCCTGACCTCACTTCACCAGAAGATGGCGTCGATGATTCAGTGCGCCGAAATATCGTGTAACTATGACATTCATATAACTCGGCTAGTCACCCGAGAAAATTATTTATATAAATTTTAAATCCTTTCAAAATTTCCAGACAGGAATTCGAATGAATATTGAATGAGTTATTTTGCTTTCTTTTTTACTTCTCCTTGTGCTAGGATCGTAATAAAGCAGAAGCACTAACTAAATATTTAAAAGAGGGTGCAATTTGACTGATAAGTTTTAAAAATATTCATTGTTTCTTAACATTCTATTTATGATTAAATTTATTGCATGTGCAACACAAGTAATCATTTTCTCCCAGTAATAACTTGGAATATTCTACGAGAAAAACGGAAAATAATAACTTATTTTTAAAAAATATCGACTCCGATATCCCGATTTCAATATCGAAACATCGTCCTAAAAAATATCACTCATAAATATCGATATTTTTAAAAAATAATAAATATCGATATTTTATCAACAGCCCAATTTTTTACCGGCGAATGACTTGGCGAGCCCATATTCAAGACATCAGGAGAAGGATGAACAGGAATAGCCTTTTGAAGCCCGCCACGGGAGTAAACATCTATTTCACCCTGGTGGGACTCGTAATTGAATACGCTTGTCCCGTATGTGGCTATGCGGCTGCTTCGCACCTGCGTCGCCTTCAGGTGATACAGAACATGGCACTAAAACGGGCCCTCCACTTACCGAGCAGATTCCCGACTGCAGTTCTGCACGAGACTACTAACATCCCGCTGCTGACGGATCGCTTCAGACAGCTGTCTGCGACGTTCTACGAGCGCGCCCAGAAGACCAGGAACCGGGAAGTCAACCCGCTCGGGCAATACGTTACAGGTATTGACCGTCATGAAAGACCACTCGCTATTCTAAACTAAGAACGCCAACGATAAGCCATACCGAAAGCAAAGTGTTGCTCCTTCTAGATTATGTTGAAGTAAATGTCGAAAGACAACACACTTCAAAATACTCTGCCTGTGATTAACTGGCAGTAAATGGCGTGGCTACAAATAAACTAATAGATTTTATGTACATAAGCTTTTTCTAATCTACAGTGCTTAAATAACCATCCCGTATTTATCCAGGTGATTTCGGTAAGATTTTGTGTTAAAGTATTGAAAACATGTAGTAAGGTTTGATGCGAAGTTTACAAAACTCGCGATGAATAATTCAGCTTGACATTTTGTACAGTTATTCATTGCAGGCACTTGAGCGTTGCATGAGATATTTGGAGTTTGGTCCTGCATAGAGATGGATGTTCTTCACACTCATTCCGTGGCCAGTGCGAATTCTACAGGAGTGGCAACTTACGCTAAATTGTAAAAAGTGCAAGACAATGATCATAACTAACAAAAAGAATCCAACTGTTCAGAAATACGAGTTAAACAATTCAGTTATTGATATGGTCGATTCTATTAAATATTTGGGAGTAACAGTACAAAGGAATATGAAATGGGACTTACACATTAATTCGTTGGTAGGTAGAGCTAATTCTAGGCTGCGATTCATAGGTCGAATATTGAAAAATTGTAATGAACAAACAAAGGAGATAGCGTACAAATCTCTTGTGCGTCCACATTTGGACTATAGTTGTGCCATTTGGGATCCGTTTCGTAAGGGGTTGATCGAAAGTATAGAGAAAGTACAGAGAAGAGCCGCTCGATTCGTGACCTCTTGCTACAGTCCTTATGAAAGCGTCACAGAACTGATTAGTAGTTTAGGCTGGGAGTCTGTGGTAGATAGACGACGCACGTTTCGTTTAAACTTGTTGGTAAACATGCGTACTCCCACTTTCACTCACGAGTGTAGTGAAATACTTCGTCCACCAACCTATTTGAGCCGGAATGACAGGATAGATAAGATTAGAGAAATAAGGTGCCGCAATGATTCTTATATGAATTCTTTTTTCCCTCGTACCATTAGGGATTGGAATGTACAACAAAGAGATTAGCTTTGGTACTGAGCACCCTCTGCCACCCACAATTTTGTGAATTGCAGAGTATATATGTAGATGTAGATGTAGATGTTATTTGCTGATTTTACGACCAAAAGGCCAAGAAACTTTTGTATTGTCACGATTAAAACTTTAACTTCAGACGGAGCTTTCTCGGACCAATGTTCATACCACAGGGCTAATGTAGAAATTGTAATCGTGAGTTTTAGATTCATGCACAGAGATGATCCTGTCCAGTTTGAACTATTTCCTGTTGGAAGAAAAATATCAAAGTAACTATCTAGGTAGGAGTTTTTTTGTATTTTTTTTAGGTTCTCTATGACGAGAACTTTCAGTCCTCTCGTAGCTGGTGGTACTATGTGACTAAGGGTGAAAACATGCCGAGCAGCTCGCGCTGAAGGTCGCGGCCGCGGTGGCGGTAGATGTTTCATCCACGTGAATCAAAAGCATTGTTAGTAATGAGTCAGCGCACGCCGAGGCGGTCGCGGTCGCCGTCGCTGCTCGCGATTCAGCTGCAGGTCGATGCCAGAACAAACTATTTTGTTTTCTCCTCGCGGCCTAGCGCGCCGCTGGAGGTCTGCTTGGCGCTGATTGGCTGAGCTATGTCAAGGCCACGCGATCCAGCTGCTACACTTGATTACGCAGCTCGGCTTTCGTATTATACAGAGTGGTGTTTAATTTTGTCTTGTTCTAAATATTGATTTATTTAATGGATGTCATTTCGTTTTATACAACTGCAGATATAAATTAACAATGTACTGACATTTAAAATGATACATTCTGTATTAAATAAATTATTGATGAAATATTAAGTACAGATTTTTATAAATTGGACAACTACCGAAAAGTTAATGTTTCAAGCAATTAGATAGTCAGCGGTAAATAAATTACAACAAATTTTATAATAATAATAATAATAATATTTAATTAAATTCCAATTCAGCGCACGCTCCGGTTTTCAATTTTCCTACGCACCCAGCTTTCCTCCTTTCCTGCTCCCACCAACATTTGTCCTAATTGAAATAATTATCTATTGTTGATGACTTGATTGACTATTCAGAAATTATTACACATCATATACCGACGAATATGGAACATCAGACAATTCTGTCCAACAATCAATATAAATTTAAAGAAAGTAAAAAAAATAAAAATATTTCGTGTTAATTATTGTTTAAAATAAACTGTTGACTGATTTTGAAATGGAAAATTCTGATTTTTAAATAGAAATTCTGATTTTGGATTGATAAATTTTAGATTTGACTCGAAAATGTTTTTGTTAAATGGTATATTACTTTATTTACAATAATTACCATTAATTTATAGTCACGACGAGTTTTCACTCAGCATATATTGGATTGTTGTGGTAACTGTTATAAACATTTGACTTCAGTTTGTCCAGGATTTTACCGTTAAGTTTGTGGTGTGTTTCGCAGGTGGGTATGGAATTAGTCTGGATGGACAAAAGTGAAGAAATTGTTTTAAATAAATTTTTAAAATCTTACTTTTATTGAATTTGTAATGCAATTATTAATAATTTGGCAAAACAGTAAAACTTCATATAAACGGTCCTTAGCAATTTACAGTTTATGCTGGTGTAAAACTTCAGTAACACACAAAATGTTTATATTGAATGGGTGATAATACACAACACACAAATAAACTCAGTGGGCAAGTGGCACACCCCGCGAAACAAAAGTCTGTTTAAACAAAAAGTAAGTTGGCAGCCGAATTTGACCTTCTAACCCCAAGACAGCTGATGTCATCGTTCACTGCACTCGACCCATTCAATCGAATGCGCCAGAGTAACAAACAAATCCCAATGTTTCGTTCTAACACTATTTTTATAGGTAAAAAGACAACCAGTAATGTGAGAATGTGTATTGACTAAAAAAAATATTTTAACCTACTGTATTTCAGGTGGCCGTAATAACTTACGAAAGTAAAATAGAGAATGGGTTGCAATCCTATCTAAACGGTACGTTACTTTCAATAACTATTTACGATAATTATCATTACCTTATGGTCACGACGAGTTTTTCCTCAGCGTGTATTGGGTTGGTGTGGTAATTGTTATAGATAATTGACTTTTCTAGTTCGTCCACGATTTTGGAGTAAATGTACTGAAAAGTTTCAGGTGTCATTCGCAGGTATGCGTGGAATCTATTTGGGTGATTTTTCAGTTCTTGATACAAATGGTGATATTCACCTAGCGTTTGTCTCTGTTCATTTATTGGGTGTGAACTGAACTGTCTGTTGCTAGCGTAGAAAGTAGCCACCACTTTGTTGCTACTGACAGGCCATCATCATCACTATCATTTTCACTTGCACGAATCATTGTAGCCTACACAGACTTAACTAATACTCGGGATAAACACAAAATCCAAACAATGTGCGATGTGTGGCACCTACGAAGGTTTGTAAAGCACTGTTGAACGCTAGCAGCTGTACCTCGAAATCGACAGCGAGCTGCGGGGCAAGCATCTACCGCGACCTTCAGCGCGAGCTGCGCGGCAAGCATCTACCGCGACCTACAGCGCGAGCTGCTCGGCATGTTTTCACCCTAAGTGTTGGGTCCAGCATAGTGGAATGTACTAGATGTAACCTGCGATAGTTCTCATTTCGCACTGCAGTGGGTGTGTATATTTTCTGAAAGCAAATGCTACTCAGCCAAACTAGTGCACAGTGCTCGGAACTGAAGACGGATTTTCACTGACGATTCCGACTCAATTCTACAAGACTTCCCGTTATGTCGTTATGTTGTTCTGCGTTCTTCGGCGAGTTCATTTTCAGATTTTTTTTCCTTATATCTAAGGTGATTGCTTGACACGCCGTGAACCACTGATGTTTTATCATAGTGCTATTCTATAGTTTGGTGCTAACCTATAGTTTATTTTTGATGTTGTTCAGATGAAAACAAGTTGTTAGGAACAGAAGGTTTTAATGTGAAACGTGGATAATGAGCTTGACAGAATGCCGGCAACCAATTTTTTCTCTTCCCGATATCTCATGGCTACAGTACACTTGAGGGGAAAAAAATGAACATAACGTTTCTGCTCAGAACTAGCCTACGACAATGGCCAATGATGTAGTACGAAACTCTCAGATAAAGTGCGGAATGCTCGTAACACTTCAAAGTATTGATTCAACCATAAAAAATGGTTTCAGTTAAAAAATTGTGCAAAAAATAATAGAAGTCAGAGTACGAAAAATATTAGAGACCGTCTTAGAAGAGGAACGACATGGGTTTAGGACTGGAAGAAACACAACAGATCTGATATTTGCCTTGAGGAGGGTGGGAGAAACACATTGGGAAAGAGGGAAAAACCTAATTATTGTGTTTATGGACCTAGAAAAGGCGTACGATAATGTTCTTCGGTCAGCTATCTGGAAAAGCCTAAGAAAATTTAAAATACCAGAGTACCTCATTAGAAAGATCCAGATACTGTGCAATAACTGCATGAGCTGTGTCAATGTTGCGGGTGGTTACTCTGAAAGGTTTAGTACAACCAAAGGAGTACAACAGGGAAATGCCCTTTTACCTATTCTGTTCACAGCAGTGATGGATAACAACTTAAAAGAACTAAAGAGAGCAACCAATAGAGATCTACAGGCATTGGTGTTTGCAGATGATGTGCAAATATGGGATGAAACCGAAGAAGGAATACAAAACAAACTGATCATGTGGAATAAAAGATTTGAAGAATATAGAATGAAATTAAAACCAAACAAAAACTGTAGCAATGAAAATAAGCCGAAAGAATACAGACTGCCATATAATATTACAAGACCACCAGGTTGAAGTTGTTGACCAGTTCATATGCCTTGGGAGCATAACTGCTAGTAACGGTAGAGGTGAGTTAGAAATAATGAACAGATTAGCCAACATCTACAGTACCGTGCGGGGCTTACTATGGGACATGAAGATCCCCGGAAGAACAAAAATTGCTTTGTACAAATCATATATCATTCCTGTTCTCACATATGCTCTGGGAACATGCGCACTAACATCAACAGACCTTAGCAAGGATCAAGCCGGTGAAATGTAGTTCCTTCGAACTGCCCTCCAGGAAACGAGACTTGATCATATAAAAAATGATGAGATTAGATCAAACCTAAAATTAAGGGAGACTTAGGTAATCTAGACTTAAATGGTTTGGGCATGTTAAAAGAATGAATTAATTTAATTTAATTTAATTGCAATGGAGCACAGGCTCCGGTGGCAATTTCCCTACACACCCATCTTCCCCCTATCCTGCACCTACCTACATTTGCCCTCTACAAATTTTATCTTTAAATTCTTTAAAAGTTTTCGGTAAATTATTCATCATTTCTCTTGGTAACTCATTCCAATCCCTGACACCCTTACCTAAAAAAGAGAATCTTCCTACACCCTTGTGCCTGAAATCGAGTGCCAGCTTGTGGTCATGGTCATCTTTTCCCTTCCATGCACTACTTTTCATACCTATTGCAATATCGTTCCATGACTTATCACCAGTATATGCCCTATACACTCCCATGACCCTCCTCATTCTCCTCCTGTCTTGCAATGAATCCTATTCCAGCTCCTTTATCATATCCGTCACTGATTGCATTTTGCGATAATTTCCAGAAACAAATCTAGCAGCCCTTTTTTGCACACTCTCCAACTCCTGTATTTGATACGTAAAATGTGGGTCCCATACTACACTACCATATTCGAGCAATGGTCTGACCAAAGTTTTGTAACCCAATTCCTTGACTTCTCTCGTACATCCCCTCTTCACTCTCTCCAACAAGTGCAGAACTTTGAAACCTTTTCCTACCACCTGTTCTATGTGTCCTGCCCAGTTACGATTGTTATCAAAAGTAATTCCAAGATATTTACATTTCAAGTCTTCAGCAAGCAAATCTTTCCCCACCTTATATTCATAATTAACCTTTTGTTTTTTATTTGTGTATCTAATAAGCTGACTCTTCTTTGCATTTATCTTCATTCCATGTTTACCAACCCAACTAGATATCCTGTCCATATCACCCTGCAACTGTTTACAATCCTCTATCGTTTTGATTCTTTTATACAGCATTATGTCATCTGCAAACAATCTAATTTCAGATAGTAAACAATCAACACAATTATTCATTAGAATAATGAATAGCAATGGTCCCAATACGCTACCCTGTGGAATTGTTCAAGACTACGAAAAGTCTATTTGGAATAAAGGATAGTGGGCAAAAGACCAATGGGTAGGCCAAGAAGAAGATGGACAGACCAACTGAAGGAGGACATCGAGAGAAGAGGCTGAAACTGGGAAGCCATTACGGACAGGGAAACATTTCTGGACAGGAGACAATAATCACCAAGACAGAGACACAGGAAGGCTCGTAAACCATACGCGTGATCCTCAGCGATAATGAAAGTGAATAGTGTGAAAGCGCGAGGTATGTAGACGATCCTGCAGCGTTGTGTGTGCTCACCTTGTCACTGAGCGGCGACGACCAGGCGTCGGCGAACAGGACGACGCCGATGGCGACAAGTAGCGCTACCTTGCAGCTCATATCTGTGGACTCTGCTTCTTCGCCTGCTCCAGCGGGCGCCCGCCTTTATACGGACAGCGCGCCGCGGACCGTGGAGCGATCACAGGCGGCTTCCGGCGCGCCGCTTATCACACGCCACTGTCTCGCGTGTCGCCACAATAACTCTCTAGTTCCGGCCAGCCCCGATACTGTCACTCACATCCTCTCAACCTACAGTAAAATTCCATCAAGCAATGCGGATCGTCGAAAAACTTGCACCAATTTGCGAAAACAAAAATTTATCCCTAACACTATTTGATTCTACAATTGGTCAACAGTATGACTTTTTATTCAATAGTAAAGAGCAATTTATGAGTTTTATGCCAAGTGTGGCAGGTGAGCGGTAACGCTATGGCCTGGCTTTCGGCAGGACACTGGTTCAAATCCCCGCCCAGTCTTCTAGATTTCCATGTTCTGTGGTTTCCCGCAATCATTACAGTTGAATGCAGATATGGTTCCTTCAAAAGGCCATGATCGAACTCCTTCAGCCTCTAACGACCTCGACGTTGACGGGACGTAAAGCCAGAAGCAAAAGAAGCATTTTACATATTGAATGATTACGAACATTAACGCGCATGACATTAAAACTGACATAACCGTAACTGAGAAGATATGACAGTAGGGGAGACTGGATACGGTTGTGACAATTTTCATTTGATCGCTCATAATTTTCTTAGTATGCCAGTACCTCGAAAAAAAGTGATTTTTATAGTAAAATGTACATTTTCCTACATATAAAAAATAAAGATTTATCCCTAAGTACAATGGTTAAGTTACAGCAACAATTTAGAAAAAAAATGTCACAACCGACCACACCCCAGGGGCGGTTGTGACAGTGCTTGGGGTCGGCAGTGACAGGTTAAAAAATACACCAAAACGGTCTGAAATCACTTTTATTTCAAACAATAACAAACATAATGTAACGTAATCTTCTTGTGGAAAAAATTAATTTTTACATGACAATAGAAATTAATCTGGGGACACCTTAATCGCTTATAACTAATAAGGCAATGTAGCATCAATAGTTATTATAAAATTCTTGATATAGATCATTTTTATAATACCTGGTATATCGTAGATTGTCATTGTGACTCCACATCTATTCGTCACAAGTAGTTTTTTAAGAGTCCGAAGACAGGTCGGTCCAAGGGCTGCAGGTTGTACGAGCAGTGTGGAGGAAACGAAAGCAAAGTTATTGCATTTTCTTTACAAAAATCCAATGTATTAATGTGGATATGCGAAGAATGGTTATCCAGCACTAGCAAGACTCTATGCGTCGTTAATATATTGGACTTTTCCAATATATTAACGACTCTGCAGAAAATAATTATTCCCACGTCAACGAAGATGAAACCAACCCAGCCCTGCACTGCGACAGATACGCAGTGTACGCAGAACACGAGGCACCTTATGGCTTTACGCCTCGTCGACGTCAAGGTCATTAGTCGCGGGAAAGGACTGGGGGCAGGGAACGGGAGGGAATTCGACCATGGCCTTTTTGATGGAAACATCCCGGAAATTGCCTAGAGTGATTTGAAGAATGCATGATAAAACCCAAATTTGTATGCCTGAACGCGGATTCGATCCGCGTTCTCCTCAATGCGAGGCCAGAACGTTACCGCTCAACCACCACGCTCTTTTACTTAAGGGTGGGCAGATTTTACAGAAATTCTTCGGCGTGTACTGATTTAGAGGAAATTTGCCTAATTAATGAATCCATTAATTATTGGATCGCCATGAATTACTGGATCAATGGCCCTCTCATTGTTCTGTTAATTATCTTTCAACTGAAACAACAATTGCCACTGTTGGCGATGCTAGTGCTGTCACCTAACCATTGTTCGGCGATTCGAAACCTAGGGCCATTACCGCAGATTAAATGTTTCGAAACCTACGTTCTTAAAAGTCAATATCTGTGTTTCGCAACCTGTGAAGCGGATAAAATAAAACAACATTGAAAAAATGTATTAAAATAATAATTCTATGTGGTCGTAGTGATCTGGTGGAAGGGTTTCTATTGACTGCGGATTCCGCTCGTGTCATAGCCGCTTTAACGTAAACCGACAGTCCTGTGGATACAGGGGACCTACTGTTTAACGTGGAATCCGAACCACTGAAGCGTTCTGGCGTACATCACATTACACAGCAAGCTGTGCCAGAGGTGAAGGACTGGTTAAGTGCCTACGAAAATCCCTGCGAGACAGGGTTTCGAACCGGGGACCTTTCGATCTCCAGTCAGACACCTTAACCACTGAGCCACCAGACCACTCGAAAATTGTATTCAGTTGTAGAGAACCACGCGAACAGTCAGTAAAACATCGTCATATACAGGGCGTTCGCCGGGAAACGTAACCCACTGTTAGCGCTACAAGGAAGAAACTGCTCCCGGCGAGCGAGCTCTCAGTTTCCGGCATTGTTCGACCGTCGGCCGCGGACTATTTCATAATAATTACGCTTCATAAACTTGTATGTGCTAAGCATTTAAATGTGACGTAATTTATTAGCTTACCTTATAAAAGATGCTGGAAGTGTTGACTCTCTTGTGTAATGCACATTTCACATCTTCTGAACATATTTCGAGACACACGCTGCCCTAACTGATTAATGATTTTTTGGGTGATTGTTCTAGTTGAAAATCGATATCGTCAATTTTCTCCTCTGTGACAATACGGTTGACCGACAGTCTCTTTTTGTTAAAAAATGAACCCGTTTCTCTTACTTTTTTAACCAGACGCAGAATTGTTGATTTAGCTGGCAGTAAAGCGCCAGGAAATTCGCAACGAAATTTACTGCGACACTTTTTAAACGACTTCTTCTTCACATATGTATCGTAGAGAAATATTCTTTGTTGCAAACTGTAACGTACCATAATTTTACTCACACTCAAACACGGTACAGATTAATAAGAGTATGAAGCCCCAAACCAGCCAAACCGCAAAGAAACGTTTATTCACAACACTGATTAATAAGAGACTGAAGTCACAAACTATCTACAATGCAAAGAAACCGTTCTTAACAATGTAAGGGTCACTGCACTGCACTGTTGGGGCAGCGGAGGTGTTAAACAGTGCGGTGATTCACGGTGCCGTGTGGCGGAAACTGCTGGGGCGACTGACCGAGCAAGTTGCCGACGGCAACAGACTGGGAGGGTAGCGTTTTCCGGCGAACGCCCTGTAAAATACAGATTTGATATTAACTCAGGTCGACCTTAACTCTGGTCGATATTCTCATTTCTTTTACAAACGTGAGGTTGTTAGTCATACGATATTTGAATTTTTTAAGTAATTCGGAGTTTTCGTTGGTTAGGGAGCATGCACAAACTACGTGGCTCGGTCCAGGGGAAGGGGGGGGGGAGGGGTTGGCTGGAAGGCTACGTTGAGCTACTTGGAGAGAGGGGGGGGGGTTCCGAAGCCAGGCCACGTAGCTTTCCTTTCATAACATTTTTCACAGTTAACATGATGAATAGAACTCACAACAGCATGTGAATATTTATTTTCCTCAGTTAATTATCTCTGTATGTAATTTGCAATAGTCTGATAAGAGAAAACAGTACAAAATGTCTTCTGGAATCAAAAGAGAAAAAAGCTACGTGCAACGTTGGAGGGGGGGAGGGTAGAGGCAAAAGCCACTTAGGGCTACGTGGGGGGGAGGGGGGGTAGAGGCAAAAGCCACGTAGGGCTACGTGGGGTGGAGGGGGGATTCACAGAAGGCCAAAATGGAGCTACGTGGTTTATGGACGTTCCCTTACTGAAATGCTGAGGCAATAATGTTACTTCGTTGTGCGATTAATTTTTAACCTTATTTCCTCCTGAATGTCTCGCATTACATCTTGCACTAGCCAAATATTCGGGTAGACACGATAAAATTGCGATTGACAATGTTCAGGACCATTGGTTGTGTGGGGAGATTTCAGTTCACACGAAGCGCACATTTCAGGAGGAAAGGGGCGCCACAGAATATAATATCGTAGTAAGTAGTTGGTGAATTCCACACTCTAATGGACGTTGGGAGGTGTCTCATTTACCAGCACAGAAAATTATTCAGCAACATCGCGCGGTGCAAGATACTGTAAACTAAAAAAATCTTTTCAACCATTTTCCCACCTTAGAAACCTTGCTCAAATATTCATGTCCGACTCTTCCCAATTTTTTTTTTATTATTTTTCGGTACCACGATTGTCCTAAATGAAATGAACAGAAGTATGATCCCGTGTTTTCTTTCTCCGGGTTGCGAATCACTGTGCGACTCCTTGTTCACTTGGGTTGCGAGACACCGGATCAATCTGACCGCCGAGAACAATAGAAGGTTGTGAATCCCCGCACGCCCCACCTAACTCGCCAAGTAACGGTTTAGTGAAAGTGTTCTTAATTAGTCCTACACGATTGGTTAAATAATGTTTGGTTATTTTGCCCTGGATTGGGATACGTGGACGCGGTGGGTTACGGATTGGTTTCAGATCTCAAATTGTAACTCTGCGTCTAGAGGTTATTCACAGCACTGTTCACAGTTATTTTATTCAAGAAACCAGTTTTACACCGCATCAGAAGTTGCCACAAGACAAGACCGAATATACGAAATCCATACGTGAGAATGAGTCAATGGTTAACTGCCTGTACACACTGCTCGCCGTAACAAAGTCCTCGTACATCAGTCAATCGCTAACCCCATCAAACAGTCGATCATTATTACTATCATTATGAGCCAGTTCAAACATTTTCTGATGTGGCCTCTTAAAGTCACGATTTCAGACGTAACTTGAGCAGTCTTCTCCAAGTCGCACTATATTGGGTGATCATCTGCCAGTTTAAACTCCGACAACCCTGCGTGTGTCCTTGTCCCCTGGTCTGGTGGTCTTCCTCTGGTCTGTGGTGATCTCTTGGGCTCCACTCTAACACTGTTTTTGTCCACCTCTGGTCTTTTCACCGCTCTACATGGCCGGCCCATTGCCACTTCAGGGAAGCTGTCTTCTCTAAAATGTCTGTGACCTAATGTCAGTTGTTCTTTTCTTGTCGTTTCTCGTCAACCTAGCATTGACCTCTCCATTAGGGTGTCCCGAAAATATTTTTTTAATGTTTTCCGTTACGCAAGACCTCTTAAAATCTGCGCAATTGGTCGTAGATTACCAAAGTGATTTTGAAAATAAAATAAAACTATGTCTTTAGCGTTCTACCGATTTTCAAAATTTTGAAAAATTGATGTTATTATGGTGGTATTTCGCTATCCTTAATTTCTGCTCCTGGACTAAATATAAAAAATATTTACTTTATTGTTCTTGTTAGGTTTAATACATACACGACGTTTAGATTTGCATGCAATGACTCGTTACCGGCGACTTTGAATTTGTTAGGTTTCAACCTGCAAATACCGTCAAGTTTCAATTTGTATCGAGGACACTGTTGAGTTGACCCGCAAGTGTTTTCTTCGTAGCCAAAGTAATTTTAATGCATTATAGCATTAAAAGTAATGGATTTTTATAGTTTTACGTATAGTTGCGATCTTTAGAGTGTTACAAGTGGATTTTGTGATTTTTAAAGAATGAGATCGAGGCATAGTGAGACTACTTGTGCTATTTTGGGACCATACAATGAACTTGACGATCGGCAGCTACCAACTATAAGGGAAGTCATTAACTTTATTTTATTTGTCAAGAACGACCTAAAATTAAAGCATAATGGAAAAAGTTCCTTCCAATTCAGGTATATATGCGATTTTTTCTGAAAATATCACCATATTTGGACCAAAGCTTCGATTCCAAACTTAACTAAGGAACGAGTTATTCAATTACTGAAATCTTATTTCGAACAGTACTTAAATTTGAAAAGATACCCCAAAAACAAACGAAATTATAATTTTGAAAACAAACTGAAGTGTTTTTTTGTCATCTGACAAAACTTGTCGACATTGCTGCTTGTAAATGCACTTAATTTGAATCTTGTTCGTGTTTGAAAACTAAGAAAGTCCCCATCAATGAGAGAAGTTTTTTGTTATATCAAAGAAATGATAGGAAAATGGTTATAAGCGGTATTGATAAGAAAGAAACTGCTAGATTAATGAAATAGCAGCAGAGACGAATTGAAGAATCAATAAGGGCAGGAAAAAAAGTCATTTGAAATTTGAAAATGTTACTCAACTACGTGATTAAAGTATACGCTCCGATATGGTTCTTAGTCAAGCAAAAGATATCTTCTAAAGACGGAGCCAAACATCTTTTTCAATTGATTATGTACTCTCGATTTTTACCCGAAAATCTTGGACCTGTTGTGGATTCTGTGATCAAAAGAAATGCTTTTTTTGCGCACCTAGAAAACCTACTTGTCAATATGTTGCTTGATGATAGAAACCACGTTCGGGAGCTGGCATTGCGAAGAATAATAAAAGCGAAAGAAGCTGAATGTAGCATTGAACGCAGGGTATTTAAAACACCAAAATTTAACTCCTCTGCTAAAGATTACACCGAAATTATTGTGGGGCACAAGTGTCAGGTTACAGCACCACCAGTTCTTAGAAATATTTCTAATGAGGACCTTCAAATAATGGCAAAAGATAAGAGTTTGGAAACTGCTGAGTTTCCTTGTCACACGCAATCGGTGGAAAGATATGTGAAACTGGTGGCAGAGACCTCACAAAGTGTAACTGACGCTACTTCAAGAGATGGTTTTATTAGAACCAGGTTGCAATCTCCAGCAGAAATGCCAAATTTTGGACATAAAAATAAGTTTAAATTGCAAGTTTTGTCATTAATTATGAGCTTTATTTTATTTATTTTGTTTTCTTGTGGTTTGTTTCATTAATTTCAATAATAAAATACCATTTAAACTTGATTTTTGTTTTATTTTATGCATAGGGTTTAAGTCTGTAAAAACATAAAATTTACAAAACTTCGTCGAGTGATAGAACCCTCAAGAGGACATGCATTTCTAGTTTTCTTTTTACCTTTTTCGCAATCTGTGTTAAATTGCGCAAATTTTGATACCTCTTGCGATAATGTAGCTTGCATTTTTTTTAATGATACATCGACGGGAAACCCTACTCTCCATAGCTCTTTGGGCAGTCATTAGTTCACCTATAGTAAATTCATTAAGAGTCCAGGTCTCCCGTTTGTTAGGCATAATTTTTGTTTTTGAAAGATTAATTCTTAGGCCAACTGCTTTACACTCTGAGACGAGGTCGGTAACCAAGGTTTCGAGTTCATCAAGGTCATTAGCAACAAGCGCAATGTCATCAGGTTGTTAAGTCTTCGGCCATTGATTATAATTTCATTTTCCGTCGATTCTAGCTTTGATATTGCCATCTCCAAGACACCCGAAAATAATTTTGGAGAGATGGGATCACGTTGCTTAACACCTCTTTCCATACGGAACTCAGTGGTTGGTTCTCTAACGTTGACAAAGGCTGAGGAGATGACATAGATGTTATGAAGCACTCTAATATAAGCTGTATCCACACCGTGTTACATCACAACGAGCTAATTGACACGGAAATGTGACTCGATTGTGATCTCTCACGAGGCTATTTCACCTTCTTACACCCACACTTATACGTTCGGTCACTCTCAAGTTTCCGACCGTCCTTGATTCCACCGTCTTCAAACCAAAAACGAGATGTCCCCCACTAGCCAGGCCATCTATATTAATACTTCGTCACCCTGAAAATTTTCACAGATAAGAAAAATCCCGTTTACTTGACAACTTATTTCAGAAAAAAATATGGAAATTCTGGTGTAATGTTACAAGTGGTTTGCTATTCAGATCACTATTCTTTCTACCTAAAATTCTCGTATTCGTTACCAACAAGTGATAAAATGTCTACTGCTTCTCATATATAATCTGTACGATGAAACTGACTGACAAGGGACACATTTGTCCTCTAAGACTCGGAACCGCTCGAGAATGTGTTTATGATAACGAGCGATCATAAACAAAACAGTAGTGTGTGTCATTTCCATGCAGAACTCCGCACTTGTCTGCTGGCGCCATTAAAGAGCCATGAAAAGAGCCTATTGTTGTGTGATTCCTGGTCAGGTCATACAGATCGTACCCTTCTGGATGCAACTTTTCCAAACAAAGATCTTATGCTGAAAACAACAAAATATTGCCAACCCCATCATGTTTACGCCTTTCGGTAATATATGCTCTATATCAGAAGGATAGCTAATTTCGTAAGACTATAATATGCCAAATCACAAGTGAAGATAGATGATCGTTATTTTATCATGAAACTTCTCTCTGTGATTAACAGTCAGTTTGCTGCACCTATGTATAAGCCTATGTTGCAATATGCTTGGTGAAAAACAGGTTATGACACTGAAATACCAATATCATCAATTGAAAATGTAATTAGTGTGACTTTTGATATTGGACTGTGTAAATTCTGCTTAACGTCTCTCTTAACAGCGAGGTGTTTAGAGACGGGAAAGGATGGGGGCAAGGAATGGGAAGGAATTCGGCCATGGCCTTTTGAAGGAAGCATCCCGGCATTTGCCTGGAGTGATTTGGGAAACCATGGAAAACCCAAATCTGGATGCCCAGACGGGGATTCGAACCGCCGTCCTCCCGAATGCGAGGCCAGAACGCTAGCCGTTACACCACCACGCTTGGTGAAAGTGGTTTAGAATGTGATAATGTGGCTTTAGTGAGGCGTGCAAATTGTCGTATTCCACTTTGTTTTAACCACTTCATCGAATTCCCGCAACTACACTTTGAGCACTATGAGGTTTGTGGTACTGTTATATATCCGTGTTTTGCGCTATATTAATGACTTTAAGAAGAGAGTTTTTGGCACTGTTGACTGAAAATGTAATGATACACTGACGTCATTGAATTACACAGACGGAAAAAAAAATCCCAACACCAAGAAAAAATTATTGTAGAGTAATGAAATTTGGACAATGCATTTGTCAAGTTAACATGTTTAATTGATTAAATTTTCAAGATCACAGGTTAATTTAAGCTCAAGAAAATGCATTTCAAATGTGAAATACTGTTAAATTAATAGCCGGTGTAACCTCCAGAATTTTGAATGCAAGCCTGCAAACGTGAATGCATTGTGTCATACAGGTTTCGAATGTCACTTTGTGGTATGGAGTTCCATGCTTGTTGTACTTGTGCTGTCAATACTGGGACGGTCAGTGCTGGCTGTGGATGATGCTGGAGTTGTCGTCCAATGATATCCCATACGTGTTCAATTGGAGACAGATCTGGTGATCTCGCAGGCCAAGGTAACATGTCGACACTCTGTAGAGCACGTTGCGAGACAACAGCGGTATGAGGGCGAGCGTTATCCTGTTGAAAAACTCCCCCTTGAATGCTGTTCATGAATGGCAGCACTACAGGTTGAATTACCAGACTGACGTACAAATTTGCAGTCAGTGTGTTTGGTATAACCACAAGAGTGCTCCTGCTGTCATAGGAAATTGCTCCCCAGACCATGACTCCAGGTGTAGGTCCAGTGTGTCTAGGCCGCAGACAGTTTGGTTGCAGGCGTTCCCCTGGCCTCCTTCTGACCAACACTCGGCCATCACTGGCACCAAGGCAGAACCTGCTTTCATCAGAAAACACAACAGATCTCCACTCCGTCCTCCAATGAGCTCTGGCTTGACACCACTGGAGTCGCAAACGGCGATGGCTTGTAGTCAGTGGAATGCACGCTACAGGGCGCCTGGCTCGGAGCTGTCCTTGAAGTAACCGATTTCTAACAGTTCGTTGTGTCACTGTGGTACCAACTGCAGCTCGAATTTCTGCCGCAGACGCAGTACGATGCGCCACAGCTGTACGCCGAATACGGCGGTCTTCCCTCTCAGTAGTGCCACGTGGCCTCCCGGAACCCGGTCTTCTTGAGGCAGTACCATCCCTTGACCACTGCACCCAACAATCATGCACAGTGGATACATTCCGGCCAAGTCTTTCTGCAATATCGCGAAAAGAAAATCCACCTTCTCGTAGCCCTATTACACGACCTCGTTCAAACTCGGTGAGCTGTTGATAATGGCTTCTTCGTCTTCTTAAAGGCATTCTTGGCTAACATCAACTCACTATGTCAAATCTCAGCGGTAAATAACGTTCACAAACTTTACAGCGCGTATTTAAAGCAAACCTGATTTGCAAGCTCTGAGTAGCGCTACTAGCGCCACACTTATGCGCGAAGCGCGAAATTTGAATCGATGTCATCTTTCAGATGTATAAACACGCCTACCAAATTTCATTTATCTAACACAAGTCTTTCTTGGTGTTGGGATTTTTTTTTTCCGTCTGTGTACATATAATTTCCTTCATATGGTACTGATATCTTGTTACTATGTGTCTCTCTATTAAAATGTTACTTGAGGTAGAATGCAAAGTTTTACATGGAAATGACACACACCACTGGTTTGTTTATGATCGCGTGTTATTCTAAGCACGTTTTCGTGCGGTTCCGAGCGTTCGAGATCGGGGGTGTCTCTTTTGGGGGTAATTATCCGACAACATAACGGGGAAACCTGTGTGGTAATGTGACACCACTCCGCATATTTGAATGTTTCTTGGATGCCACTTCTCGCGTTAGGCTGCGTCTTGTTGCTTGAAATGGGCAACGCAGCTGCCGTTTTTTTTTTTTTTCTCTCTATGTTTCGCGTTGCCGTAGGCGGCCTGAATTTGTCTGGCGCGACATGAGCCGTTATTCACTACGCGTGTCAGTGCAATCGAATTCGGCCGCGCTCATCATTCTCTCCGTCGACATCCGCCCGCTTTCAGAGCTGCGAACTATCGCCAGAGGACATAAATCACCGACGCCAATCGCACTTGACGAAGCCGGCGTTCCATCAACCTGGCACCCGCCTGCACAGTGGCCCTACGCCATGCCGACGGTGCCAACTACGGACCCAAACAGTTAATATTCTTATATGCGGCAGCTAACTCGCCTCGCGGCGTAGCCACGACGAACGGCTCTGGATACTCTGGCGACACGTGGAAACAGCACCTCACTCACCCAGTGGACAGGCAGCTGCCAAATTTGACGCTCGCCCAATTTTAGAACAATAGTATTTATAAAAACTGTGATTTGTGTCGGAAAAAAAATGAGTTCTCATACACAAAGATTTATAGTGGAAATTTAAAACCGTCCGTGTTTATGGGATAGTACATCAAAGATTATTCAGACCCTAATTAAAAATTAAATATTGGGACGAAATAGTTAATTTGTTCAAAGAAAA
Source organism: Vandiemenella viatica (assembly GCA_031002005.1). Classification (NCBI taxonomy): domain Eukaryota; kingdom Metazoa; phylum Arthropoda; class Insecta; order Orthoptera; family Morabidae; genus Vandiemenella; species Vandiemenella viatica. The sequence goes on from CM061914.1 coordinate 1,009,608, forward strand.
AGGCGAATGTTGAACGAAAAATAATAATAATAGGAAAGTGTAAATTTATTAACTTTTATTTATTTAAACACACTTGTGTTCCCATGTCAATGGCACAAAATATTCTGCTAGTTTGTCTAGTGCCGTTATTCCTCTATCAGATCCCTGTCTGTAGCAGGTTCAAATTCCGTTACCGTCAGAGTATCTTCGTAATGAAAGCCATGTATGTAAAGTACGAAATTCTGCAAAATGCAACATGTCTGTACAGTCTTTTTTTCATAAACCTATGTTTACAATCATTGGCCTGTGAAATACCCTCCAGTTGTTGTGTAATATAGCAAATGTGCATTTGATAAAACGGCGTGCTCTTGATAGTAGTAATTGAATATCCTCATAACTGAGATTATGTCCTTCGTACGGTCTCATAAGGCTTTCATGTAAGTAAAAAGCTTCATCCCCTACTATCGTATATGGAATATTGTCGCCATTTTCTATCAGTGGTTTGCCTCAGGAATACAGGGTGTTTAAAAAATACTTTACAACTTTGAAAATTCCTATAAATTTTATGAAACAAGGTACAAAGCTGGTTTTGGTGTTGTTTTAAAGGAAAACACTTGAAGTTTCTTTACCTTAAACTAAAGATGTTCTATGTGGTGTCCGTTGGTTACTCTCCAGACATCCCATCGGTAGTCGATTTCTTCCCTCTGTACCTTATTTCATAAAATTTATATGAATTTTCAAAGTTGTAAAGTCCTTTTTGAAACACCCTGTATTTATAGATTTGTTATTGAGATTAGTGTAAGAATCACTGTCTTTAAAAATGGATGAATCACTGCTTTTCCCGTACGCTCCAATGTCTATATAAGTGAAACTGTAATTATCATCACATAGTACCCCAGTAAAAAATTGAAGAATAATTTTTATAATTAATGCATAGGTTGAATAACTCTCATGTGCATGCCATCAATGGCACCAATGTAATGGGAGAAGTTGGCGCTGACTGACTAGGCACTCGACATTCGTGGCTTGGCTACTTTGTTTGGCGACCATCGGTTGCCAGAGTTAACCAAAACTACACTGCTGACCTCGTTGCCGTGGCGTCCCAGTTAGGTACGGCCCCGCACCGTGTGCGCGATGAGCACGTCCGGAAGTTTTCGAGTTCGCGAGAATGTTTATATTATTTTATAATACATTCAGTCTGAGCCTTCCGAGTGATATAATTAGTTACCAACACAAACATCCCAATTCCAGTCTCACAATCAGTGATCTATACCACGAGTGATATACCACGTATTCAAGCAGCAAGATCAGCAAACGAGCAGCTAGTTACCTCTCACACCTCAGAAGAAGAGCAGCAACGCTATCAACAACTCCAACATCTACAGCAACAACAGCAACAACATCAGCAGCAGCAACTACAACAACAGCAGCAACAGCATCAACAGCAGTAGTGGGGGACAGCCGATTCTGGAACACCGCCAGGTGGCAGCACCGTTGGTGTGGTGGGGGGGACCTCCGTGACGTCACAAGATGGCGGACCGTTAGTTCTTTGACCGGCCGCCCAGATGGCAGCATCTCCCAAGGGCTTCATTTCTTTGGGCGCAGACGTTCCACTCCCTTACGAGAGAAAGCTAGCGGGGAAATTCCACCGCTCAGAGCGTGTTTACACATGATACGCGATCTGTTTGCTATCCATTAGAAGCTGCGACAGGTGTGAACTTGCTCATCCGAGACATCGCGCGTTCGCCTTGCATCACTGTCACCAGATGGCTGCACCTAGAGGCTATAGTCACCGCTAGATGGCCTGGCATGCTTCATATGCGTGAAATATTTTGGAACCCCTGTTTTCGGGCCTGCGTGAACTCGCTCTGTTTGCTCTCCATTAGGCATTGCAAAATGTGTGCTGTGCTGGCTGGGGTTTCGTTAAGCAAGCACTTGTTTGCACTGAAAAACATCTTGGCTACTATCGACACACAGTAAAATATTTTCTTCGGTTCTGTGTAGTGATTTCGTGAAATATACTTAATCGTAAATCATTGCGATTTTTTACTAAAAAATAAAAAGTCCACATCAACGGATATTACGTAAACAGACATCGGTAGTGTTGGAGCTAGAGTGCCGAAGGTCGCCGGTTCGAGTCCGGCCACGGTGTTTAAGTGTTTTGTGATATTATTGAAAAAAACCGTTCCAACTCCTCAAAGTTATGTAATTTCCACGCCTAGAGAGTATGGCGCCAGCTTCACTTGTTATAATTGAATAAAAAATGAGTTGAAAAGCATACATTTTTCCTTTTAACAATCGATATAGAAAAAAAAGTCCTAAACTCAGCAAATTGGAAAGATATAAAATCTATGTGTACCTGTTATCATGAAATTATTTAGCGTTCTGGCCTTGCATTCGAGAGGACGGCGGTTCCGGGCATCCAGGTTTGGGTTTCCCCCAAATCACTCCAGGTGAATGGCGGGATGCTTCTTTCAAAAGGCCATGGCCGAATTCCTCCCCATTCCTTGCCCCCCCCCCCTCGCCCCCAAATCCTTTCCCCGTCTCTCAAGACCACGTTGTTAGAGAGACGTTAAAACGTTTAAAAAAATGAAATTATTGTGATAAAGTATATCAATACCACACATACGTTATTCCTTTCAAAATTCGTACCCTCAAAAACCCATCAATGGGTGAAATCCTTTTATTGAAACCGACAGATATTCACCGACGAAGGTAGGGAAAACCACAAATTCCATTCATGGAAGCAGGCAGACATTAAAGAGACGGGAAACGAACTCACTTTTTCAAATCATGTTGGATTCGTTATGAACAATATAATATAGCTCACGAGTGTCACCTACATTCTAAAGGATGTATTAAATTATGTGTAATGAAACAGACCAAGAACACAGACACTTTTAAAACTCAAAGAGGCATTGAAGGGGTTTAGTGATGTATGTAAGTATAACCTAGATGATTTGAGAGCCGCTAAAATAAAGCAAAGTTGTCGATTTAAAAACCAGTTTCTTTCCCTACAGATATTTCTGAAATGATTACATGATGTCAAACCAATCAGGTTGTAATTTTTTTCAAGCCTATTTTTCAAACCTGGCTTTAGACAAGAGTCCACTTGAAAACATTAATGACATGATTAACAAAGCCTTTCCCACACCAAGGCTTGAAAAATCAGAGTTTCCAGTTTGACCATGGCAAAACTCAAGGAATGGAAGCTTCAGTACGACACCTTATTTCTCTAACTTATCTCTGCTGCCATTGGTATAAAATATCTCATCGCACTCGTAATTGTTGCCATCCAGGTCAAACCTTTGTCGTCTGTCTATCCATACCAATCTATGTATCAATTCTGTTATGCTTTCGTAAGCAATAACAAATTGAGTGTCCTTAGCTGCACTTTGTCTAAAATTTCAATCAATCCCTTGTGACACATCAGTGGTGATTGACACCTTTAACTGTATTTTACAGCACAGCACTTATGTTCCAGGAACGAAATACCGTCTGTTAATCTTACTAATTTCACCCCTGTCGAATCGAAGTACGCCAGTCCCATGTGATAAAAATCGAGTCACGCTAAGCACAGAACATGCCTGAGACCATCGCCTGTGACCAAGGTGGAGATTCAGAAAATTTACCCACTCCCTTATAGAAGAAATCCAGTGCCAGCTTCTACTGATATTCTATTCCTAATCCTTTCACCAAGATCCACCCCTAGCCTCATCGCCAACATACCCACAGCACTTCCTCAAACCACCTTCTGTTTCCCAATGATTCCCAATCCAACCCCTGATCAGTTACAGACAGGGTTACCTTCTGTACGTGCGTTAAAGTAAACCAAAACTCATACAGTCTTCTCCTAATCAGTAGCAGGGATTCCAAGTTCACTTAAGGTGGTTCTACTGCAGTAATCCAGGAAATTATTTTTCAATAAATCAGGACACAGGAGTGTTCTCCATTCGGTTTAAATGTCCCCATCTGACGCCAACCTTCGGATTCAGGACGAAGTATAACATTTGTTTGTAATTGTGCGCTTCATCCAACTAACCACGATAAAAGTGCCATAGTGCCAAAGCCATAGTGGTCATCAAATAAATACCATAACTCACATTTTCATAGAAGATCCCCACACATCGACAAGTATCCAAAGGTGCAGACACTAGATCTATTACGCCGAAGATAGCACCCACACTTGAACTGTCATAAATTGTTAGGTCATTCATATATGATAGTGGGTTTTTGGGTATCCTATCCACTCAGGGCTCATCATGTAAAGTCTAGTGCCAGATTGTGGTCATGGTTAACTTAGGCTCCATACACCACTCAGAATTATTCCACCAATATCTATTCTAACAGCATTATACGCCACATACAGCCCCCGACACTCTTCCTATCTTTCATTGACATCCCAGCCCCAGCTCCTTTATTATGTCACTTACTGAATATTTTCCACTAATAAATCTAGCTGCCATCCTTTGCACCTTGCATTTGATGTACAAAAAATGTGGACTCCATACTACACATCTATATACAGGCAATAGTCTGACTGTGGGTTTGTACCCAAGTCCTTCGCTTCTCTGGTACATCCCCTCATCACCCTCTCTGTTAAATGATTTTTATCCCGAAGTGCATCTAATGAAAAACGTGAGGAACACAATTCATATGCTAACACAAACGGCAGTAAACTGTAAAGAGCACAATGAAATGGGAGCCTGCCTAAGCTCTGAATCAATGGTTAGAAGCACACGTTGATGGTGAGCATAAATCTAGACTCAAATCCACAGAGGGCAACAATTACGAGTGCGATGAGATATTTTATACCAATGGCAGCAGAGATAAGTTACAGAAATAAGGTGTCGTACTGAAGCTTCCATTCCAAACCAAACCGACGAAGGTAGGGAAAACCACAAATTCCGTTCATCGATGCAGGCAGACATTAAAGAGACGGGAAACAAATTCACTTTTTCACATCATGTTGGATTCGTTATGAACAATATAATATAGCTCACGAGTGTCACCTACATAGTAGGAAGGGAGTGGGTATACTGCCCCCCCTAATTAGGTCACGCGCACCGCCCCCTTCGGCCGCTTCCCCTATAATTAGGTGCCGCCGCCCTGTCATTATCTACCTGGCTGCCGAAGCTCTTTTTAGATCACGCGCCCCGCCCCCTGCAGCCACGCCGGCGCCGATCTCACCGTCATTATCTTGGAGATCGCCTCTACCTGCCGGAGCTCTTTGTAGGTCACCCGCCCCGCCCCCTGCAGCCACGATTGCGCCGTGTTATTTACCCATCACACTTCCTGCGGCTGATCTCCGTCCACCGTTCCTGTTATTACTCACCCCACATCCTGCACCAAGTGTCCGCAATTATGTACCTGTAGCCAAAACTCCGAAAATTTCCGTCATTATCTCGATTGCGGACTGGAGATCGCCTCTACCTGCCGGAGCTCCAGTTACGTGGCCATTTTTCTGTTCAGCGGTATTAAAACAGTAATTATTCACAAATTCATCGTAACTATTGAAATAATTAGCATATTTTTTCGTATAATGTGGTCAACGGTTCAAAACCCCTTATGAGTATTGTACAAACGCCCTTTCCAATTTTAGTGCTTTCTTTCATGAAATTAAACAACTTTGACACTAATTTACAATATTTACAGAACCTTTTTCAAGTATCAAGCTGGTCAACTGAAGTGTTTACCATCAGTAAAGCCTTACACAGTTCTTTTAAAGTATTTTACCCGTGGCACATACTAATTTATGCGGGAAGGAATAACAATCTATGCATGTGGATAAAAGACCGTTTATTATTTTATAAGTGATATACATGGAGAAACTTAAATGCAGTGCACTACAATTTCCATCATTATCTCGCCAAACTCTGCGACTCGCATTGACAACCCCCGTCGGTTTAATAAAGCGGTAAGGAATTCTGCATGTTGAAGAATGGAAATGGCGAAACCTGGTGTCGGCTCATTCAGGCCTAATCTTCCGAAGGATACCAAAAGGTTTTACGTCCCCCTCCAAAGGTAATTTACTAGAATTTGATGAGTTTAGTTTTGCGCGATGCGTGGACACATTGAACGAGAAGGAATATGGCCATTGCCTTTTGAGCATCATGGCATTCACCTGGAGTGATTTCAGGAAACCATGGAAAACCCAAATCTGGATGCACAGACGGGGATTCGAACCCGCGTCCCCCGAATGTGCGGCCAGAACGTTAACCGTTCACCCACTACGTTCGGTCCTTAGGATTTGATAACAGCGAAGATATTATAAGTACTTTTTGTTTCTTTGAACAGCTACGAGTTGCTATTTGTTGCAAGTGAGTGCTAAATTTGTTTCATTTGTATATTTATACATCTGGCTTACACAGTTCTTTCCAAAAAGTTATCGCATATCAGGTTTTAGTTTAGCGTGGTACGTGAATAATAATTATTATTTATAAACGTGTTGTTCTCGAGTACTAGATGAAATGTGAAGTGATAGGATGATTTCTGAGATCTTGTCAAACTAAGTAGCTCATTTCGGCTTATGGATTGGGGTGAGCAGTTGTAAGTGTAGAATATAGATTTCTAATGTCAAGGTAGTGGCACTGATCAAACTCGACCGAACTATTTTTAGTGTTACGATTTCCTGTTTGTATGAAAGCACAGAACTGTCGAGGTCATAAAGGGCGGGATGGGACTGGAGACTTTTAAATGGAGGGAATTCGGCCATGGCCTTTTGAAGGAAACATCCCGACATTCACCTGGAGCGATTTCGGGAGACCATGGAAAATCCAAATCTGGATGATCTGGTTGAGATTCAAACCCCCGTCCTCCCGAATGCGAGGGCAGTACGTTAACCGTTCACCTATTACGCTTGGTGTAGTATGAAAAGTATGCATCATAGAATGCTCGATTACTCATACATATAGGGTCCCATATCTGATCTTCACTCTTACATAGCTGGCAGTCAAACACGTGAAACATTCCCTCACTTTACACTGATTTCAAAATATCACAAACAGAAAATCACCGAAGATAGTACCCACTAAGTTATAGATCATGTTAGATCATTCATAAAATTTTTCGTCAGTGCCTGTATACGAGTCTGTTCCGAAGACTAAATGTATCTCGTGTACAACTTATAAATGTGTTGTTCTGGAATACTAGATGAAATGTGAAGTGATAGGATGATTTTTGAGATCTTGTCAAACTAAGTAGTTAATTTCGACTTACGGATTGCGGTGAGCAGTTGTAAGTGTAAGATGTATATTTCTAATGGCTAGGCAGGGGCAGTGTTCAAACTCGACTGCATAATTTTCTGTGTTACATTTCCTGATTGTTTGAAAGCACAGAACTGTCGAGGTCATTTTATCTAATATTCTCTCCACGAAAGAAGTCATCGATTGACATGGGGAAAAAATGGAAGAATGCATACTTTCTGCAGAAACAGCGGTTACAGATGCATAGCATATTGTCGTATCTAAAGTTGTCACGAACTGCACCACTCAAGAACAAGCTAGGAAAGGTACCAAGGCACAAACTTCGAAAGTATATACCTTTTAGGACTTACAGAACACTGACAACTTATACATGCACACGCCAGTGTCAAGGGTCATGAAAATATGCTCGGCCCCACAAATATAAACAGATCTTTCAGAATTTCTTGAGTTAACAGCCAGATCCTCATGCTGTTTCTATTTACCGCATATTTTGACAAGGCGTGTAGTGGGCATTCGCCTGGAGTGATTTCAGGAAACTATGGAAAAAAAAGTTAAATCTGGATGGTCACTTCCCGAATGCGATGCCAGACTGTTATCGCTCTCCCACCAGTCATCGTCAATCCTATTACGCACCCCACCTCATAAAATCCCGAAATGTTATGAAAACCGCAAAAGATAGCGAACACAGGTAAAAAATTGTGAAAATTATGTAATATTCGTTCCACGAAAGAAGTCATCGATTGAAATGGTTAGAAGGTGACTGAGGATATATCAGTTTCATCAAGAATTCACCATTCCTCAGTTTAGATGCCCTAAATTACTTTATATGGACACAGTTAGCATGGCAGGTAGAGTCCCTTAATGTAAAGGTTGTCAGTGTTATCAAGGACGAGGCGAATTGCACCCTGATTGTGGAGTTTGCTGGGTTACGGGCAAAAATGTGTATACATTCTGGCTCGAGACCGACCGAACCTGTAATATATATTTTTTTTATTTGTTGAATACCAGATAACCCGTGGAGATGCTATATTTTGTGCTTAGGAACATTTCTTGCGGTATAAACTCGTAACCTTTTTTTCCGGAGCAGAGACTTCGTGGGTGGATCCTCAAAAATTAGACCATACTTTAAGTATGTTTTCAAGCGGTGTGACAAACATCCACTTTATTCATAAATGGTTACAACAGCTATCCACATGCATAGAAAACCCTAATCCGTATGCCCCAGATCAGGATTCACACCGGTATCCTCCTGAATGAGAGGCCAACACTCTCGGTGAAATTAAAGGTGACAAAATTATAATTTTTTTGATTTAGAAGTGACATGTTCACAGCATCAGCTAATCGTTTCCACAGTTTGAATAGCTGTATGGTGCAAATTGAAATCGACGTTTCACGAAATACGTCTTATACCCGTTGCGTTTGACAAAATAGTCTTCAATTATAATGACAACCTATCTACCTCGTGTTCCTAAGTTTCGCTTCACGCACGTTTAAACTAGCATCACAGTCCAGATTGGTGAACTATGGGACAAGCGGTCTTCCACAAACAGGATTTCACAGTGGCGCCATACTCTCTAGGCGTGGAAATTACATAACTTTGAGGAGTTGGAACGGTTTTTTCAATAATATCACAAAACACTTAAACACCGTGGCCGGACTCGAACCGGTGACCTTCGGCACTCTAGCCCCAACACTACCGATGTCTGTTTACGTAATATCCGTTGATGTGGACTTTTTATTTATTAGTAAAAAATCGCAATGATTTACGATTAAGTATATTTCACGAAATCACTATACAGAACCGAAGAAAATATTTTACTGTGTGTCGATAGTAGCCAAGATGTTTCGCAGCGCAAACAAGTGCTTGCTTAACGGAACCCCAGCCAGCACGGCACACATTTCGCAATGCCTAATGGAGAGCAAACAGAGCGAGTTCACGCAGGCCCGCAAACGGGGGTTCCAAATTATTTCACGCATATGAAGCATACCAGGCCATCTAGCGGTGACTATAGCCTCTAGGTGCTGCCATCTGGTGACAGTGATGCAAGGCGAACGCGCGATGTCTCGGATGAGCATGTTCACACCTGTCGCAACGTCTAATGGACAGCAAACAGAGCGCGTATCATGTGTAAACACGCCCTGAGCGGTGGAATTTCCCCGCTTGCTTTCTCTCGTAAGGGAGTGGAATGTCTGCGCCCAAAGAAATTAAGCCCTTGGGAGATGCTGCCATCTGGGCGGCCGGTCAAAGAACTAACGGTCCGCCATCTTGTGACGTCACGGAGGTCCCCCATCACACCGACGGTGCTGGCGGTGTTCCAGAATCGGCCGTCCCCCACTACTAACAGCAGCAACTACAACAGTAGCAGCAGCGTCAGCAGCAGCAGCAGCAGCATAAGCAGCAGCAACAGCAGCAGCAGCAACATCATAAATAGCAGTATCAACATCAGAGGCAGTTTCTGGAGAGGGAAACTGGGCCGGGAATCGTTCCACCACAGGACCTGCACTTACCTCCAGGCGCAGCCATTCATCACATGGCTCGGAGAGTGCGACAATCCTACAATTACAGGTGAGTCAAACCAACCAGTGAAACGTAGGTGTGTACAGAGACCAAAAATTTGGCAGACCAACGTAGAACCACAACTAACATTACAGATGGAAGAAGTAGATATGCTCGATACAACAAGGTACATCGAGGTTAATCTATCCCCAGCTACGGCACTAGACGAACTCAGTCCTAACCACACGCAGTCTGATTCGATAACTCCAACTTACAGAAGCAAAGACAATAGATACAACCCTACAGACAGTGGTCCGTACTATATTTTTGTAGAGAGCCTGGATAGGAATGCTGGAAACTTACACCCAGTGGCTATAGGTAAATTAATATTCCAGCTTAATATCACCATAAATAGGGACATTATCAACATCACCTCCATGGGGAAAACCGTCTTAGAATTGAAGCTAGCACTGCAGGTGTCGCCAATTCAATAGTACAACTAGAAATCTTCAAAACAAAAAACTTAGAACTATACATTCCTAACTTCTTGATCCACAAACAGGGAATTATAAGGAATGTGGACACCTCCCTGAGTGAGGACGAACTTGTACAAGAAATAGTCTCCCCTGTCCCAGTGGTGCGTATTAAACGCTTCACCAAAAGGAGCCAGTCGAACCAAGATCTTGTAATACCCATACCAGTCTGTTTGGTATCCTTCCGATCCCAGAGCCTACCGACCCATGTAACGATACTCGGAACCCGATGTGCTGTGGAACCATACGTTCTCCCTGTTACCCAGTGTGCTGTTTGTTTACGGCTGGGCCACCGTCAAGGCCAATGTAAATCTCGTGAGCCACGATGCGCTAGATGTGCTGGCCCCCACTTGCGGTCAACTGTAATAATCTCTCAACTATATGCTGCGCCCTCTGTCAAGGCCAACATCATGCTACAGACAGGAATTGCCCAGTATATCTCAAACACCGGGAAGCAAAACAAGCCATCGCGTTCAGAACAAACGCTACTTTTCCTGGCAGAGAACAACAATGTCGTGGCTATGCTCAGGTGGCCTCTTCTACACCACAATTAAGTAGTCACACGGAATTTACGCCTCTATCAGCACGACTACAGCACTGTCTGCCTACTCCATACTCAACACAACAGTCAATGTCACCTCTACTGCAGGCACAACCACAACAGCCAGTACTACAGACGCAGCATCTAACCATAACACCACAACAACTACCGACCGCAGACGCGGGTCGCCAAGTCGCACAGGCACCATCAGCTCCCAGTGGGGGACCCATACAAACATTAGCAAATACATCCAGTGTGCTTGAGATTCCGTTGCCACACAGTTATGAAAATATCGCTGCAGATCCTCCTCGATCTCTACATCCACCAACAGAAAATATGCTCTCTATGCAGCCAGAATCTTCAAGCTCTGCTCAGCAAAACATTGAACAGAACCTCATCAATAGATATGCCTGGTCAAAAGGACCAAAGTCCTATAAAAACTCTCGTTTTTCTAAAGAAAACTCATCTACAATTTTAAGACATCATTTGTTTACATACAATGGTCCCATGGCCCCATTTATCACGAGTAACCAGCATCCCGCGACCCCAGCCAGTCCGATCGAAACCCCTCAAACTTGCACCCTGCCCTGGGAGGGCGCTCAAATCACCCGCAACATACAGCCTGTCACAGTGCAACAACCAAATGCCTTCAACCAGCCTACTGAGATACATTATACCAAAAACGGAACCTTGTTAGAAAAAATATTTAATATAATTATGCTTCTGATCCAAGAAGCCAAAACTCCAATAGCGGATACATTTGACCCAACAATAATTTGAGAAATTCTGTCAAATATTCTACAACAAGATGGGGGAAATTAAGTTATTACAATGGAACGCTCGTTCAATCAGAGAAAATAGGGAACAATTTCAACGAGAACTATGTGTTAATATCTCCTTTTAAAGAAAGCACTTATAATAATAATAATAAAAAGGCCTCCATAAATCATATAATTTACTTACAATTATACTAAATGTAACGATCTTTATTGTACATTAGCTGTTAAGAAATTAACATAAAACGTCAAGTGTTATTATATTAAATGTTATTGTCCACACCAAGATCAACTCGTATTCACACGTTATTCTAGAGGCTTTACAAGTTGTATTTGGTAAGGAAACGTTATGGAACTTTGTCATCCTATTATACCAACATTTCATTACTGATTTATTTTATAATCCATTATGAAATAAGACTTTATTACTTTACTTGTTAAAACTAATGTAAATATTGAAGCTGGCCGTATGGTTGATAGACCAAAGGTCATCAAATAATAATAATAATAAAAAAAGGTACGGCCCCTACTTCTAGCGTAGACGGTAAGCAACCCGTGGTTACTAATTATCGTTACCTGCGGGATACGGTTTGTTGACGAGAAGCAGGAAAAAAAAGTCATCCATGGTACTTATGAAACAATCGTCAGAAAATTCATCTGGTGTGGATTGAGGAAACCATGAGAAATGTAAATCTACGAGGCAGCACTGGGATTCGAACCTGCGTCCTTCCGAACACCAGGCCCAAAAATTAACAGCTCAGGCGACCAAGCCCGGTATGAAAGTTTCGTTAGCGAATCTCAGAGAAGTGAAACTCGCTAGTCCTGTAAGGGTGAAGGGTTTGAGTTTCAGCTTCGTCAAATCGTCGGCTGTGCCTAGTCTAAAGATCATAGGCTCATAACATTCTACCAACACGAATTACTCGTCAAGTATTCAATTCTTTCACCTCGTTTCGATGACGAAGGGAACAGTGAATACGTCTGCTATAATCGTTGACGAAACACCGACGATGGTTGGGATTCCTGCATAACAGAATATCGTTTTGTGACTTAACCTAGCTCTGTAGATCTACAAAAACAGAGTATATAACGAGGAACTTCTTGGTGTTCTTCGTAGGAAGCAAGGCAGTTTGAGATACTGAAAGGTTAAAGAAAGTGATTGATCACTGTTAAGTCCACCAAGAATATCCTCTTTTACAGGACATGAAGCACGAAATTTGTGTCTACCTTTTTCACAGTATTTCTATCAAAAGTTTCATTGTAAATTGGAAATAAATTTTCCTAAACATACAGTTTCGGCTGTTAGAAAGTCAGGTGGAGCGGGTTAGTTCTTTCGACTTAGAAAAAAACACAAAACTCCGGAACAGTTGCACAACTAGAGAACTAAATAAAACAGACGTGGCATGTTTATATCGCCACCGTGCAGCTACAAGATGTGAGGTATTTTATTTCCCCGTTACTTATGAATGAACGTTACTTATCAGTTCAGGGTAAATATTTTTTCAGTTCCATTTTTTGTAAAGAATTTTTCGAGAAAGTATGTTTCTCTTGCAGGGTAGCAAAATTATCATAATGGATAAGAAGAATTAAAATAACATTTCATTAGTTGCTAAATTTCCATATCTTCCCTTCTTTACAAAACATAAAGAGCACTCAAACGACTCAAGACATTAATTTTCACATATTCCCTAGCTGAACTCAGCGAAACACTTGAGATTTTTTCTAATTGTTACGTCTTATTGAAGTCATTAATAGCGGGAAACGACCAGGAGTAACGAACTGGAAGGAATTTGACCTCGGCATGTCGAAGGAACAATCGTAGCATAGGGATTTGGAGAAACCATGGAAAGCCCAAGTCTGAATGGCCGGACGGGGATTCGAACCCGCGTCCTCCGAAATACGAGGCCGGAGCGTTGCCGCTCACCCACCACGCTGTCAACCACCTGAGAACCAATCAGAATGGCCTGCGCTCCAGCAAGTGGCACTTCTCGTGTCTACGTTTCTTGTTGAGTCTTATAGAGCTGAAAAAAAAAAAGCATACGAACCGATAATTCACTAAACCGAAATATGTTAAACAGAGGAGCGTCACATCATGTAAAGCTGTTCTATTTTCAGAACTGAGCTTCTGACTATGAAAATTGATCTTCGTTGTTCAGTTGATAGTAATGATTATTTTGTGATGATTTTTATAACTACGTACAAATAATACGTGTTTCATGAAAGAGAAAAAAAATAACGTTTAAAAGTTAACGTATTGTAAATTACTTACCTCTTGTGGTAATTTAGTTAAATGTAGAATTAAATTGTTCTGCAACACTCCGCGTCACGGAATTCCGGTTATTAATAACGTCCTCGCAGAATTTAATTGCACCTGTCTGTACTTGTGTTTCCTGTTTAAATATCGAAAGCATCATAGCGGCAAAAGCTATTAATTCATATCCCTGCCAATCAGAGCCATTAATTAACTCAATAAATCGAATCAGAGTAACCAAACGAAGGTCACTCCGGGCGGTCCACATTTTAGGTAACCGTGCCTAACCGGCAGAGTTACAATGTATTTCCGTTTGAGATATTGCTTTAAAACATTGATGCATGAATCCGATAAAGCTGGTGCCGGCAATTAACAAGCCGCACCATCTCTGCAAGCGCAGATTTAGGCGCCCCGCTTCCTATTTATACACTGCCGTACTCGTTCATCCCGCCCTTCTAATTGCAGCCACAATTTTTAGGTTCAGAATTCATCGCCCCGCCAATAAAGTAACGGAAGCAGGCAGCAATCGTTTCTCTGGTTTACGGCACAAGTTAAGCGTCGCACTATGTTTCAGTGGAGCCCACAGAACAAACAGGTTGTGATGCACAAAAATATATACAGGTGCGTTTCATGTCAGATCGGAGAATAAGAGAGCTTGCCCCATAGGAAGAATGCACCTGACAAGGCACCCGCTACTGTTTACGGGAAGTGAACCCACGTCTTGGAATCAGGTCTGTGGCGAAACAAACATTTATATTTCTTTTACTTTTTTCGCTGTGTTTTATCGGAAGAGTGCAACTCGTTCGTAAGGTAGTCTCATTGTGACATAATATCAAATTGCAACAGAGCGTACGCTTCGGTGGCAATTTCGCTACACACCCATCTTCCCCAATTTCTGCACACACCTACATTTGCCCGCTACAAATTTTATCTTTAAATTCTTTCAATATTTTTTATAAATTATTCAGCATTTTTTTTTTTTTTTTTTTTTTTTTTTTTTTTTTTGTAGCTTATTCGAATCCCTGACAGCCTTACCGAAAAAGAGAGTTTTCCTACACCCTTGTACCTGAAATAGAGGTTTAATTCTAGATGGGGATACCGCTACAATCTCTTACTGCCTCGCATGGTAAACATACAGGTCACGTGGTATATATGGTGTCATTGTTACGTATGGTCCATGTCGCATTGCAACATAAACTCAAATATTTTATAAATATACGTTTCGGTCGTAATGCAGCCTGGACCATAACCCACGATATTGCAGATACTCAATTTTCAAATCTTATCTATAGCTACGAGTTACTGTGTTGCTACGCGCAGATTGAATGAGTCAGAATTACGCCATATATGCCACGTTATCTGTGTGTTTACTACGCGACCCGGTAAGAGATTATAGCGGTATCCACATCTGGAATTAAACCAAATTCAGTGCCAACTTGTGGTCATGGTCATCTTTTCACTTCCATGCATTACTTTTAATTCTTAGGCCAATATCATTCCATGACTCATCATCAATATACGCTTTGTATGCTACATGACCCTCTTCACCCTCCTCCTGTCTTGCAATGAATCCCATTCCAGCTCTTTTATCATATCTGTTAACGATTGCGTTCTGCGATAATTTCCAGAAATAAATCTAGCAGCCCTTTTTTTCACCCTCTTCAACTGCTGTATTTGATACTCAAAATGTGGGTCCCATACTTACACTACCGTATTCAACCAATGGTGTGACAAAAATTTTGTAACCTAATTCCTTTACTTCTCTCGTACATTCTTTCATCAGAATCTCCAACAAGTGCAGAGTTTTGAAATCTTTTCCCACTACGTGTCCAATGTGACCTGCCCAGTTAAGTTTTTTGTTTTTGTTTTGTTTTGTTTATTGGTCTTGGGTTTTAATTACCATACAGCCAGCTTCGTATACATTGTTACATTATTAATAATAATCTTTCTTACTTTTATAAACAAATGTTGTTACATTTCTGTTGTGCGTTGTTACATTCATGTAAATGCATTGTTATGATTTAGTAAGTTATATATATACATTTATAAGGATATGTGGTTACATATTGTCAATGTCTCATTATATTTATGTGACTATGTTGTTTCGTCTATGATAATATGGTTAAACGTTACTTTATATTTATATATATATACATCTGAATTTTTAACAAAATCTCTAATGATAGTGTAGACTCTTCTGTTGCTGGTTGCAAGTAGGTCTGCGATGCTTGTTGGCAGCGGGTGCTGCACCCGCACCAGAGCATTGATGAATGTACGCTGCTGCCGTTGATACATGGAGCACTGGAAGAATATGTGATTCAAGTCTTGAGGGGTTTGCCCATCACATTGGCAATACGGCGAGTCTGCTGCTTGTATACGGTAAAGGTGTTCGCGGAAGGCCCCGTGATTGAGTCTCATTCGTGTGATGGTTGCGATGTACCTTCGTTGAGTTTTCCAGTCCGTGAACCAAGGTCGTCGTGGTGGATGGGTTTGAATCATCGCGTACCTCCGTCCTTTGTGCCTTTTAGTTTCTTCCCATAGAGTGGACCATTGCTGATAGGCGTTGCTGACCACCGCTGTTTTGTAATCTTTGTGGTTGTAAGGTGGCGTGTAGCTTTGTCCCTTACTGCATGCCTCCCTGGCTAGCTTGTCAACATGCTCATTATATCTTATCCCTGTATGGGCCGGGGTCGAGATGTAGTTAACCGAGGAGCCATATTGAGTAAGCTCGGCGGTTTGCTGGACTATGCTGGTATGGTATGAGTTAGCATGCTGAAGGATGGCTGGAGTAGTTAGAGACTGTAATACGCTGAGTGAATCAGAGAGAATTAAAATACTGCGCCTAGGAAATCTCCTTGCATAGATGAGGGCCTGGACGATAGCAATTGCCTCGGCCGAGTATATTGGTAGATGGTTTGGCAATCGATATCTTTGGTCATGCTGTGTTTCAGGGCAATAAAAAGCACATCCCACACCCTCCGTGGGTATCTTTGATCCATCCGTATAAATTTGAACTGAGGTTGGCCATTTCTCAGATAGATATTCCTGGAGGACCTGGATAATTGGTTGGCCGGTTCTAGAGTTTGCACGACTTACTGCCAGTGGTGTCACGCAATGTTGGTAAGGAATTTCATATATAGTGACTGCTTTTTGCTGTTGGTGTTCGGGGAGTAGACTTTTGACGTACACTAGGCCTTGCAGTAGCGGATATCTTTGATTGTATAAGCGTTGTCCTCGTTCTTCTATCAGTCGATGGAGATTAGTGACTTGCCGGAGGATAGTTGAATTTTTGTCGTACATGCGTGCCAGTAAAAATTTGTTAGCAAGGAGTTGAGTGCGGATTTCCAGGGGCATTTCCGCGGCTTCCAGGTGGAGAGCATTTGTAGGTGTTGATTTCATTGCTCCTAAGCTGGTGCGGATGCACAGGTGCTGGATGCGCTCCAATTTTTCTATATTCCGCTTGTTACCACTAAGGTAGAATATGCTACCGTATTCTATTTTTGCTCGAATTATGGTTCGGTACAGAACTAGTAATATGGATGGGTGAGCTCCCCACCATACCCGAGTTAGAGTTCGTAAGATATTGTGGCCCTGTTCCAATTTTGGTATAAGTTCTTGTATATGTGCCGCCCATGTTAGGCGGGAATCATAGACCAATCCGAGGAATTTGACGTGAGTCTTGACCAGCACATTGTGTGTTCCCAAAATAAGATTATATATCGGTGGTTGAATTCTTCGTCTTGTAAATATAATAGCTGTAGATTTGCTTGCCGAGAATTCCAGCCCATGTTGAGAAAGCCATTGATTTACTTGCAATATTGCTTGTTTTAGTAAGAGCTTAGTTGTCAGTATCGAAGTTGCCGTGGTGTAGATGCAAACATCATCAACATACTGTATGATATTCACTTCGGGGGGCAGAATGTTCTCCAGGTCCCGAACATATATTGCATAGAGAAGGGGGCTCAACACTGCTCCTTGTGGAAGACCTTGATGGGTGCATCTTGGGCCTAGGAGTACATGTTTGTACCGGATGTATATCTGTTTTGATTGTAAGAGTTGGTAAATTCCGGCTACAAAGTTTTGGGGTAAGCCCAATGCAATGAGCTTATCTATCAATATTGGCTCTTGTACGTTGTCATACGCCGAAGATATATCCATAAACAGCGTGGTAAGATACTGGTTTTTCATAAATGTTTCGTGTATCGCCGTAACTAACATGGTATGATTGTCGTAAGTACTTCGCCCTTTGCGACATCCATACTGTGTAGTAGGTAGCAGAGATTGTGCTTCTAACCACCATTCCAATCGATGTTTTATCATTCGCTCAACAGTTTTACCGATGCAAGAGGATAAGGCTATTGGGAGGTAGGATATAGAGGCTCCTGGTTCTTTTCCAGGTTTCAGTACAGGAACTATTATTTGGGTCGTCCAGGTTTCTGGTATTTGCTTCTTTGACCATAGTTCATTAATGGTATTTAGTAAGAGGATTAGAGCTTTTTCTGGTAAATGTTGTAACATGGCGTAACGAATGTCGTCTATGCCTGGTGATGTGTTGCTAGAATTCTTAAGAGCTGTTCGTAGTTCATTGAGCGTGAATGGAGAGCATAGGAAATGGTTATTATCTTCTTCCGTGAAATTGTATGGGGCAGGTCTAGGCATAGAGGTCGAAATTCTGTCAGCAAAGTCCTCTAGCCACATGGTATCGACAGGAGCTTCACGTGGACAGTAGTTTCTGTTGAGTAGAGTTTTAATGCGCTGCCATACGACTTTCGTCTCTCTATTCAGAGAGGAACAAAATTCCTTCCAGCTCTGTCTCTTTACAGTCTTGAGGAACCGTTTGGTGCGTGCTGATTCTTGCAGGTACTTGAAATACGTGTCTTGATTTGGATGTTTACGATATTCTCTGAGTGCCGCCCGTCGCAGGGCGATGTGTCTCGAGCATTCAGCGTTCCACCATATCGGTGGAGTAACTTTCTTCCGAGCAGCATTCTTTCTAAGAGGGATAGATGAATAAGCTGCGCGTTCTATCGCCTCTATAAGGAGGTTGTAATCCTCTAGGGCTGATCTGCCATGTTGAAATCCGCATGCCTCCTCATACATTATGTCCTCAAATGCTGTCCAATTGACAGCTTTTATATTCCACTTACTGGATGGTATGGGGTATGGGCCATTCGATGGAGGTTGGTTTATATTTATGAGTACTGGGAAGTGGTTTGAACCCAGCGGATCTTGTAGTGTTCTCCATTGGGCTACTGTAGCTAAGGTAGTGGAACCTAGCGTGATATCCACCGCTGATGGGCGCTGATACGGTGAAGGTACAAGTGTTGGCGAACCATCGTTCAAGATTGTTAGGCTATACGTATCGCAGATCTCTAGTAGGTGCTGACCCTGCTTGTCAGTGAAGGGGCATCCCCATGCGGTACTGTGCGCGTTAAGATCACCGCAGATTAGTAGTGGAGTGTTTAGTGGGGTTAACAGAGAATTCCACATCTCGTGACTTATAACCTTATTAGGTTTGCAATAGATCGAGAGGCACGTAAACTCGAGTGTAGGGGCTTGTATTCTTGCTGCAACAGCCTGAATGTCAGGGTCTCCACTCATTGTGACTCCTAAGACCTTATAGGCGATTGAATGGTGTATTAGGAGAGCCGCTCCGCCTTTTCCATCCGGTCGATCATCTCGGATGGTTGTATAGTTCCTAAACATTACATTTGTTGCTTGTTTGAACCAGGTCTCCGAAATTGCAGCTATTTTAATCTCTTTTTGGCGTAGCTCTTGTTCCAAACTTTCTTTATTGGAGATGGCCGATCTTGCGTTCCATCGGAGAATTTGGAGAGCCATTGTAATGAAGTTTGGTTGTTGTGTTTGGAACTCTAATTGTACCCTACTAGAGTAGTGAGCAGGTTACGGAGCGGGTCAAGCTGAAGGGTACCTGATGGGGATGCTTGAAACTCGTATATCATCTGTGCAATCATTTGTAATATTTGCTCTATAAGCACTGCGTTTGTTGTTGAAGGGGACATCTCTTTGTCCAAGGGATTAGGAGAATAAGGGTTCTGCGTAATAGGAGTGATTGGTGAATGGTGTGGGATATACATCCTCTGATGAAGAGGAGGATAACTGGGCGTTTGCTTTTTAGGAGGAGCAGGCCTTGGTCTGCTACGGCCGCCAGTGGTAGGAGTGTGGAACGGTTGAACCGTGACGACTGCTTCAGTTTGTTGACTTAGCTCTTGTTCTTGCTGGATAGGGTTGTTTTGGGATGCATTGGTCGGGGCTGCACTAGAGAGAGATGATGTAATGGATGGAAGCGGAGGAAATTGCTTGTCATCACTGTAACATGGCGCAGCGCTGACGGCTTATGTAAACGTCTGTCTGTAACCAAAGTTCATAATCGTCGCTGGTGGAGTTTTATTGTGGACCATCACCTCGAAAGCTCTTTGCTGCTGTACATACACAGGACATAGTCTGTCATTAGAAAGATGTGGGCCCTGGCAATGTAAACATCGAGGGTTCGCAGTGCTGGTGCATGTTTCCATCCTATGAGGACCTCCGCACTTACTGCAACGCGTGGCGCTGCGACACTGTGTCATACGGTGTCCGAATCGTTGGCAGTTAGCACAAACGAGTGTTTGTGGTACGTGCGGCTCTACTGGGCACCGTGTTCCAAAGATTGCTACATAGGCTGGTAAGGACTGTGATCTGAAAGTGACCATACATACAGGTATCGGGATCCGTCCTTCACTGCTCTGATTAGTGGTTCTCTTTGTAAACCGTTTCACAGAAATAACAGGATAAAGGCTTTCAATGGACTGTTGAATTTCTTCCTCTGTTAGGGTGACATCTACATCCCTAATGATACCTTGCCTGTGGATTAAAAAGCTCGGAATATATGCTTCTAGGTTCTTATCCTTAAACACTGCTGACTGCACTACCATGTTTGCTGACGCTGCGGTCTTAGTTTCAATCTTAAGCCTATTTCTGCCGGCGGATATGATGTTTATAATATCGTGCTTATATGCGGGGTTGATTGCATACAGAATTTTGCCCATTGACATAGGATGTAGTCTGCCGAAGCTTCTGTCCATGCTTTCCACAAAAACATAGAATGGTCCGGCATCTGAGCGGCTATAACGATTGTTCCTGCTACGCTCGCGGTTGGTGTTTATGTTTGCGCTAGTGGTTAAGTTGAGTGTCTTGTATTTCCGCGCGTTCCTCAGAATTACTTCCTCATCTGTTGTCATATGGAAATTATCACTTTTAGATAAACGCTCATTTGATTCTACTACTATTGGAGCCGGAGGGCGCTGATCTACCGGCAAATATACTGGGTCTTGCTGAATATTCATTGGTACATTTACAGTTTCTGCTCTCGTCTCCACATTTAGTAATATATTGGAATTTCCCGCTGCACGAAACCGTTTGGCAAGCTGCTCGTTTGACTCTACGTTATTCCGAAGGTCTGCATACATTGGTTGGTGCGGTAGCAAGTCACAGTTACCTGGATGCTGTTGTGATGGCTGCAGTTGAATTTCTTGTTGGCTGTGACTCATCAGTGCAGTTGCTGCAGGAGGTTGCAGGTAACATCCCGGCTGCAGCGTCGTATAGGTTAGCTGCCCCGTGTCCAGGGGATCAGCCATTTTATGGCAGGATCTGATTCACTAGCGATTAGTGTGTATTCACTCCCGATCTAATACGCACTAAACTCAAACAGTAGACTTCCACCACTCGTAGACAGTTTATTATGTACCTTATTAACTTATCGACACCACTTGAACTGTACACGGATAAACACGGAAACGATCCGTACTGCTCGACGGCTCGCCGCGAACTTGGGCAGTTAAGTTTATTGTAAAATCTAATGCCAAGATATTTACATTTAAAATTTTAAACAAGCAATTCTTTCCCCACCTTATAATCATAATCAACCTCTAGCTTTTTATTTGTGTATCTAATAAGCTGGTTCTTCTTAGCAGCACGCTGCAGTTCCCAGTATAGCTGCATGTGGACGAAGCAAGGGGATTTATTTGCAACGTTGAATTCCAGAGTTTAAGCCGACGGTCGACAAAATAGCGCCAGGAAGATTACCTCGGAGCGATCTACCAACATTATCCCTCACTATTAGCACAGAATGGAAACATTTGACTTCAACACAGCCCCGATTTATCCCCGCGCTCGTCACGCCAATACTTGCCAATAATTTTACGGTTATCTAGTTAGCTAATTTGGTCCTAAATACAACCGTTACTGAGTAAAGAGCTTAGTGAGTAGCGTTGGTACAGTGGTAATAATTATCGCAGAATGCAATCAGTAACAGATATGATAAAGGAGCTGGAATGGGATTCATTGTAAGACAGGAGGAGGATGAGGAGGGTCATGGGAGGGTACAGGGCATATACTGGTGATGAGGCATGGAAAGATATTGCAATAGGTATGAAAAGTAGTGCATGGAAGGGAAAAGTTGACCATGACCATAAGCTG
Source organism: Vandiemenella viatica (assembly GCA_031002005.1). NCBI lineage: Eukaryota > Metazoa > Arthropoda > Insecta > Orthoptera > Morabidae > Vandiemenella > Vandiemenella viatica. Next base: position 1,031,865 of record CM061914.1, read on the forward strand.
GCACTCGATTTCAGGCACAAGGGTGTGGGAAGATTCTCTTTTTTGTGTAAGGGTGTCAGGGATTGGAATGAGTTACCAAGAGAAATGATGAATAATTTACCGAAAACTTTGAAAGAATTTAAGTATAAAATTTGTAGAGGGCAAATGTAGGTGGGTGCATGATAGGGGGAAGATGTGTGTGTAGGGAAATTGCCACCGGAGCCTGTGCTCCATTGCAATTAAATTAAATTAAATTAAATTAAATTAGCTAGTAAATAAAGTTTTGTCTTGGTCAAAAGCTCTTTTCGACTAACGCCGCAGCAATGCTAACATACGTTAAATTCCCACTGCTCACCAAAAGCCAGAATGAAGAAGGAGAGAGAGATCGTTTCGGAGTAATGAAGAACATCTTGAGAGAAGGAGAGGTGATAACCGAACAGGTCAGTCGGGTTCTGTCCCAACGTGTATAATATTCAAACTTCTTTGGTCCCAACCACTGATTTCCGCAGTGTTAGCAAAGCAGGAACCTGATGTTCCGTTATTTAACTGGTAACAGTAACAGAGCTCGAACTAGAGCTATTAACAGTATAACACAAAAACAGAGCATCACTCGAACACACAGTATTTAGTGCTGTAGTTAGTCCTACCTCCAAATTTGGTAAGTGGTGGGTTACTTTCAATATCACTGTTTGCTTTAATATTATCCTACTAAATATATATACGAGGGCCAGTCGAAAACTAATGCCTTCGATTTGTTTTCTCCTTAAATACGTTAGTTAAGTGGAAAAAAAATGAATTTGGTACAAATCATGAAACAGTGTTCGTAGATTTACTGTAAGTCAACAGGTGACAGCACTACAGCCATTTGCAAAATCGTTGACATCGACATTATTATTAGACAGCGTTCTGTGAATGAATTCTTGAATGAAGAGGGTGAAACGCCCTTTCGCATTCATGAAAGGCCGTTGGCTGACAAACAGCGAGCGGAGCGACAGGCCAGCGCCTGAACTGGCTCCACGCAATAATCAGACAAGACAATACAATAAATAGCTGGGGAGACATTGGTCCCCAGAGTGTGGGGAAGTTTTTGCATAATAACGCATCACCTTCCATTTTAATTTTGGGCTGGCATTGCTTATTTGTCATTGGTGGAATTGTAGGTTATGGTATTGCTCCATTATTGGTAATCAGGGAGTTTCCTTGGCCACCTAAGTCCCTAATCATAAATGGGCTCGGCACCTAGTGCGTTAATCAAAGGATTGGCCGAGTGCTGGCTTTTTTCGTAAAACTGCGCTGCCAGCTTCTGAAAGCGGTTTCTAAAGTTGGGAAGTCCGCTTATTCGGTGGAGGTCCTCAGTATGCGTCTCCCTGGGTAGGTGGTAGGCGAATCTGATTGCCCGGTTGTGAATGGTCTGCAGTCGTTGAAGGTGGCATTCCGCAGTGTTGCCCCAAACTGCGGAGGCATACTCCAATATAGGTCTGATGAGGGCAGTATAGAGTTGTATGCCTACATCTGGTCTCAGCTCACTTTTGGGATTCAGAACAGAGTAGAGAGATGTCAGTCTACCTGTAGCCTTGCTGCGTACGTTTGCCACATGGTGTTTCCATGTCAACCGCCTGTCTAGCTTTACGCCGAGACATTTTGCCGTGTGGGTCCAATCGATGTTCTCTCTCCCCAAAAAGGGTCAAAGATTGGAGCCGTAGTGGAACCTTCCCTCTGGAGATAATAATGGCTTAACTTTTAGGAGCGTTGAAGGCAAGGCGCCCTTTGGTAGCCCATTCCTGTATACTGTTGCAGCCTGCTGCAGTCGAGATCTTAGTATTGTAACGTTTAAACTCTTGGCGAAGAGTGTGGTGTCATCCGCGTAGAGAGCCTTTTGAACTCTTGCAGTTGATGGTGTGACTGCCGTGTACAGGTTATATAGGACGGGGCCACTTACAGATCCCTGCGGTACACCTGCGCAGATGTTTTTAACCGCCGAGTGGCTACCCTCCATTACTACTCGGAACGTTCGCCCCTCAATGTAACTCCTTAGTAGTTTTACAAGTGAGAGGGGGAGTCCTTGCACAAGCAACTTATATAAGAGTCATTGATCACAGACCGAGTCGAAGGCGCGGCTGACATCAAGGAGGACGGCGCCGATGTACTCTCGCAGCTCAAAAGCCGAAAAGGCATCTTCGGCCGGCAGAGTGGAGTGGTGTCTACTGAAGCCAAATTGCTTATCTGGAAGCAATCCCTCTCAATCGATAATTGTACGAAGCCTATTCAGATAGACTCTCTCAAACACCTTGGATAGCGTTGGCAGCAGACTGATGGGTCGGTAGGATTTTGGCGACCTCTTGTCCTTTCCCGACTTCGGAATTGGTATAGTTTCAGCATGTTTCCAAGTCTGCGGAAATTCATCCGAACGTAATACCCCATTAAACGTGTCCGTGATATATTGGACTGCCAGGGGTGGCTATTGGCGTAGAATTCCTCCACCAATGCCGTCATGGCGGTCTGGATACAGTGGATGCAGTGGATGCGGCCACTAGACCGCGCCGCACTCTCCCACCGCGTTCGAAACGATTGCCTCCCCACGCAGAAATTAAAAATTCACTTGGAAGGAAAGCAAATAATTGTGCTGCAACACAGTTACTTTTGCGCACTTATGTACGACGAGCGTGACGCGTTTCGAGAAATAATTCCCATTTTCAAATGCACTTTGACTTCATTTCCGGTGCGTGGAGTGCTCGTGTCAGCTTCTGGTGGACGTTAATATAGCTTTCTGTGTGTTTCCTGTAAAACTATTATGTGGAGTGTTATACTGTACAGATTTTGCAACTAAAAAGAAGTGATAATTTGCAAATCAAAATTATATTTTGTGAGAGCTTCGTCAACACGAAAACACAGAATCTTACATATAAACTTTCTCACTACATTAAATACATTGTGTATTTCGCCTAGTAACTGTATTTAATGTAGTGAGGAAGTACACATGGGTTTTCGTGTTGAAGAAGCCTTCATAAAATGAAACACACTGAAAGCTACGTTAACGTCCAGCATAAGGTGACGCGAGCGAACACTCCACCTCTCGAAATGTAGTCAAACTGGGCTTCAAAGTGGGAATTATTTCTCGAAACTGTGTTGCAGAACAATTATTTGCTTATCTTTCATGTGAAACAGTTGCAGACTTTCAAAACATGAATTTACTATGGATAAAGTGAAGAAAAAAATCACAACTGTGCGATCGGTATGGAAAGGTATGACGACAATGTTCTGGGTTGCAGAGTGTAAGGTTATGATTGAGAACAGGGATGCAGAATAATTCTGTTCAATACGTTAAAACCCTTAAGAAGCTTCAGCGACTTTGTCCAACAAAAGGAATGCCCGATGTTCCCTCTACGTGACATTGAAGACCACACACTAGTCGTCACACCAGTGAAATGACTGTGATAATTGGTTGGGAAGTCTTTCCTCATACCCTTACAGTCCTGACCTAATACCATCCGACTTCCATCTGTATGGGCCGCTGAAAGGAACTCATCGTGGGACTCATTCTGAAGATGAGGAGGCACTGAAAACGTCCGTGCATTAATGGCTTAGCAAGCAAGACTATGCTTTTTACCACACTGGAATACATGCCCTTGTTATTTAATTTAATTTAATTGCAATGGAGCACAGGCTCCGGTGGCAATTTCCCTACACACCCATCTTCCCCCTATCCTGCACCTACCTACATTTGCCCTATACAAATTTTATCTTTAAATTCTTTCAAAGTTTTCGGTAAATTATTCATCATTTCTCTTGGTAACTCATGCCAATCCCTGACACCCTTACATAAAAAAGAGAATCTTCCCACACCCTTGTGCCTGACATCAAGTGCCAGCTTGTGGTCATGGTCATCTTTTCCCTTCCATGCACTACATTTCATACCTATTGCAATATCTTTCCATGCCTCATAGCCAGTGTATGCCCTGTACACTCCCATGACCCTCCTCATTCTCCTCCTGTCTTGCAATGAATCCCATTCCAGCTCCTTTATCATATCCGTCACTGATTGCATTCTGCGATAATTTCCAGAAACAAATCTAGCAGCCCTTTTTGCACCCTCTCCAACTGCTGTATTTGATACGTAAAATGAGGGTCCCATACTACACAACCATATTCGAGCAATGGTCTGACCAAAGTTTTGTAACCCAATTCCTTGACTTCTTTCGTACATCCCCTTATCACTCTCTCCAACAAGTGCAGAACTTTGAAACCTTTTCCTACCACCTGTCCTATGTGTCCTGCCCAGTTAAGTTTGTTATCAAAAGTAATTCCAAGATATTTACATTTCAAGTCTTCAGCAAGCAATTCTTTCCCCACCTTATATTCATAATTAACCTTTTGTTTTTTATTTGTGTATCTAATAAGCTGACTCTTCTTTGCATTTATCTTCATTCCATGTTTACAAACCCAATTTGATATCCTGTTGTAACAGCCCTGAATTTTGAATAGCATTGTACTGTATGAAGTATTTGTAATTAGCTAAAGTTTGCTTGAAAGTGATTTGATATGTTTGTTTTGTAATTTCTTGTAAATCAGTGTATATAGACTTTGTTTTAGGTAAGAAAATTATTCACAGGCCATTTAATATGTTTGAGAACCGAATGATGCAAGATAATTTCTTAAATGTTTGTAATTCCATGTATTAATGTAAATTACGATGTCTACAGGACAATTTTCTACCGTTTGAAAGGATTTCTGTAAATAATTTTGTATTTAAGTATCTATAATTACCATTTCTGATCATTTTGTAATGTTGTTAATTAATTTTGTATTAATTCCGATTGTTTTTAATATGTTAGATTGTTTGAGTGATTGTTAATGATCGAGAAATATCGGGCGGATGCCTTTGAAGAATTCTCGTAATTTCGATAAAGACTAAATAAACAGATCGCCTGGACAGAGAAATTCATTCATGCATTCAGTTAATAAGTCAGTTTAGTTGACAGTATTCAGTGTTACAGAGAGTTTCAATCATTCAGTTGAGTTTGCGACTGTGCATCTCTGTATTGTACCTATACTAGTGAATATCGCTGACTTGTTGTTTGGATCACAATAAAACAGCATCTTCAACATAAATTTTCTTTGGTGGATTTTTTAATTAATTAATCAGCAACTAAAACCACCCAGAAGAACCCTAACACTGTCCAGATCACCCTGCAACTGTTTACAATCCTCTATCGTTTTGATTCTTTTATACAGCATTATGTCATCTGCAAACAATCTAATTTCAGGTGGCAAACAATCAACACAATTATTCATTAGAATAATGAATAGCAATGGTCCCAATACGCTACCCTGTGGCACACCCATTTTTACTTCAACTTCTTTTGATACTACATTTCCTACCCTAACTTTCTGTTTTCTACCTTTTAAAAATTCTTCTACCCAGCAAATGACTTTCTTATCCACTCCAATGGTTTTTACCTTATTTACTACCATTTTATGGCTTACTCTGTCAAACGCCTTAGACAGATCTACACTATCAATTTGGCCTTCCTTGTCCATTTCATCTGATATATCTTGCATATATCCCACCAACTGAGATTCGCATGAATATCCTTGCCTGAAACCATGTTGCCTGCTTGAAAACCACTTACGTTCCTCACATATATTTCTGATGTGGTTGCATATCAATCTTTCCATTAATTTACCTACCACTGATGTCAAACTGATTGGCCTGTAATTCTCAACTCTATGTCTCACCCCTCCCTTATATACCGGTACTACTAGTGCACTTTTCCAGTCCTGTGGTAAGCAGCAAGTGTCTAGACTCAATTTAAATAATATTTCAAGATAAGGTACAATGTCACATCCGGCTATCTTTAAGATATCTGTAGTAATATTATCTTCACCAGCCCCTTTATTTTTTTTCAGCTTTCTTATTTCCTTCATGATTTCCTCAGGATGGATATCAAATTTTTTACTATTTCATTTCTAATTGTGTTGTGAAGCTCGTTCTCCGAATTAAGGCCTCCTGTTTCTGATTCATTGTCCCTAATGCTTTCACTGAACCAGTTACTTAAAATCTCTGCCTTTTTCAAATCGTCAGTAACTTCTTCTTCATCCTTATCTATAAGTGTCTCTGCACCCTCCCTTCCCCTCAGTTTCCTGATATAGCCATAGAAATTTCTAGATGCATCAGTCAATGATCCTCCTGCACTGACAATACTCTTCATAAACTCATCTTTAGCCATTTTCTTTGCTGTTATTAAGTCCTTGTTGAGTTGTTTTAAATATTCCCTACTTCCCTGCTGTCTCTTAACTCTGTTATGATCTTTCTTACCAACCTCTTTAACCTTCTCACTTCCCTATTATAGTACATAGGTTCTCTACTTCTCTTTATTTTCTGCTTTGAAATAAATTTGTCTTCCCCCTTTCTTATTATCTCCTTGAACTCTTCCCACCTTGAATCTTCTGTACATGAGCCTTCCTTCCATTTGCTGAATTGTTCTCTGAAATATCTCTTCAAATTTGAAACCTGTGCCTTTTTATAATTGTTTCTATTTCCCCCTTCAATTTTGGTTTCTGGTTTACTGAATCCTCTAATATCCATCAGAACTGCTTCATGATCACTTATTCCTTCAGTTACTTGATACCATCGGGCTTAATTAGAAATATATCCAAAATATTTTGTCCCCTAGTGTTTTGCTCAACCACTTGTGTAAATCCTCCTTCCCTTTAAGTTATTTGCAAATCTTTGTTCCCTTGTGTCATTTATCTTATTCCCTTCCCAGTTTACACCTGGTAAATTTAAATCCCCACCGATGATGATCATTCTATTCTCACCTCTGAAATCTGAGTATGAATTTAATTTCTCCCCAAGAGCCTCATCCTCTTCTGTCATTCTTCCGCTGCGGTAAACAGCCAACATTCTGATTTTTTCTTTTTTATTGCCCCAGAAATCTACCCCAAGTAACTCATGGTCTTGATCTATGAACGCCAGTGAACTGTGGTAGTTTTTGCTTACTAGTATGAAGACTCCTCCACCAATTGCTCCTCTATCTCTGCGGTACACTCTTTAACCATCAGGAAAAACATCACTGTCTAGTACTTCTTCTCTTAACCAACTCTCTACCCCAATTATTACTTGTGGTTCGTGCATCTCTATTAAGTTTGCAAATTCGATTACTTTGTTCATTATACTTCTACAATACAGAAGAAATTTTGGAGCTGATGGATCAGAGGAAAAAGTACAAAAATGCACAGGATGAAGCAGGAAGAGAGCAGTACAGGCAATTTAGAAATCAATTAAATAGGAAATGCAAAATAGCAAAAGAAAAATGGCTACAAGAAAAGTGTGAAGAAGTAGAAAAGGAAATGGTCGTAGGTAAAGTAGATGTTGCCTACAGAAAGATCAAACAGAATTTTGGAGAAATGAAGAAAAGAGGTATGAACATTAAAGCTGCCGATGGGAAACCTCTTTTAAGCTCAGAAGACAGAGCTAACCGATGGAAGGAATACATTGAGAAATTGTATGTTGGGGACGACTTGAACAATAGTATAATGGAAAAGGAAGGCGATGTCGACACTAATGTCTTAGGAGATCCTGTTTTGAGGACAGAATTTAATAAAGCTCTGAATGACTTGGAAGCAAATAAGGCAGTTGGAATTGATGAGATCCCTGCAGAACTTCTTAAATCCCTAGGAGAGGAAGGAATCGAAAGATTATTCAAGCTGATATCAAAAAGTTATGAAACAGGAGAAATTCCAACTGATTTTTATAAAAATATCATGTTCACACTTCAAAAGAAAGCACAAGCCGACAAATGTGAGAATTATCGCACCATTAGTCTAACATCACATGCTTCAAAATTACAGACCAGAATAATATACAGAAGGATGGAAAGGGTAGTACAATCGCGGTACAAGGGAAGCAATTCTGTCTTTAAGACTAATACTTGAAGGGCGGATCAAGAAAAACAAAGATACTTTCATGGCATTTGTTGATTTAGAAGAAGCTTTTGATAATGTTAGGTGGTGCAAAATGTTCAAAATTTTGAAGAAGTCAGGTCTAAATTATCGAGATAGAAGAATACTCTATAAACTATATAAGAATCAAGTGGCTATAATAAAAGTAGAGAATCACGAGAGACATGCATCAGTTAAAAAGGGTGTGAGACGAGGTTGTAGTCTATCCCCATTAATATTCAACTTGTATGTAGAAGAAGCAATGAAGAAAGTCAAAGAAAAATTTCCATGTGGCATAAGTTTTCAGGGAGAAAAAATCAGTATGCTACGATTTGCTGATGATATTGTCTTGTTAGCAGAGAGGGCTGAGGATATTGAGAAGTTATTGAATGGCATGAACAAAATACTAAAGGAAGATTTTGGACTGAATATAAATCAAAGCAAGACAAAAGTGATGAAATGTAGCAGAAATGATACCCATACTAGTAGGTTAAATATAAAAATAGGATCGGATGCAATAGGAGAAGTAAGCGAATTCTGTTATTTGGGAAGTAAAATTACAACCGATGGCCGAAGCAGGAATGATGTCAAAAGCAGAATTGCACTATCAAAAAGAGCTTTCATGAAAAAGAGAAACCTTTTAGTTTCAAATATTGATCTAGGAATTAGAAATAACTTTTTAAAACTCTTTGTATGGAGCACAGCTCTTTATGGTAGCGAAACGTGGACTTTAGGAATACCGGAAAGAAAGATAATTGAAGCATTTGAAATATGGTGCTACAGAAGAATGCTGAAAATTAAGTGGACAGACAAAGTAAGAAATGAACGAGTTTTGGAAATGATGGGTGAGTAAAGAAGTTTGTGGAAGAAGCTTACGGAAAGAAGAGACAGGCTGGTAGGTCATATTTTGAGACATGGTGGATTGGTTAATTTGTTAGTGGAGGGAACAGTCGAAGGTAAGAACTGTAGAGGAAAACAGAGATTAGAATATATGAAACAGATAATTGAGGACGTGGGCTGTAAGGGGTATGTAGAAATGAAGAGGTTAGCACAGGATAGGAAAGGATGGAGGATTGCATCAAACCAGTCGAAAGACTGACGACAACAACAACAACAAAAAACTTCTACAATTTACCATTAACACCCTTACTACTGGCTTTAAATTTTCAGAATTTATCTCCTCTTTCCCACTTTTACCGCAGTCAATTATTGTTTCAGTCATTTCATCTATTTCTTTAACATCTGTGACTTTCCCCATCGCGAATCTGCAATTAGTATCACTTTGATAATCTATTTCTGTCCGTTCACCAGCAGCCCCTAACCTAAAAAAGGCACAGTCCTGTCTCCATCATCACTGGAAACGGGCTCCCTCACTGCTCTAGCTAACAACTCAGAAAGTACACCCTTCCCCCTTCTATTTAGGTGTAGGCGATGCCTAGTGAAACCCCAGCTACCAAAGGTGTTCACAGGCACAACCCCCAACACAGAACTAATGCCTTTCCCAAGTAACACTTCTGTTTCCACATTAACACGCCTCACAGCATAGTTCAATTGTGGCCGGTCATGGCGACTTAGGACCTGCATGAGCTCCACCCTGGTATGCTGTGCTTCCTTCACCACCTTCCTCATGTCACTCTCTATACTATAACTCGCGTTTCTATCAACACTATTTCCCGCACCTCCCACTATCACTACTCTATCATCCTTAGCGAAACCCCTACAAAGGGAACCTATATCCTCTATTACCTGTCCTAATGTTGCACTAGGTTTGAAGAAACTTGTGACCTGATATCCTGTACCTAACTGATCCTGCAGAAGAGGGCCTACACCTCTCCCATGGCTACTACCTAGCAGCAGAACCCTTTTTTTTTCCTATTCTTGCCCTGCACGCCCTAATTCCTAAAGGTCTGCTGCATCTTACCTACGCCTTCATTTACATGAGGCTCTTCTCCTCCTGACTCTGGCAACAGGTCAAACCTATTTTTTCCCACAATTACTGAAGTGTCTGGCTTGTTCATCCTGTTAACCATGATTCTCTTACGACCTGTTACCAGCTCCCACCCAGGGGCGCCGACTCTGTGGGTGCTCGGGGGCTCTGGCACCCATGACAGGTAATCAGTGGGTGCCCAGCACCCATGAACATGGACATCGAAACTGATTAGTTATCACGTCAGGTGACACCTGTCTTACCTACGTCACGCGCCGCGTGGCTAGTCGAGACGTCTCTAAGAGATCGCACTTGTTTATGATGTGAGTGTGCGCGAATGCGCGTCATGCCCAAGGTGAATATAAACACTAAGTTAGTCATAGATAACACTATCCATTGTGAGTGGTAAGTAAGATTTGTAAAGAGCGCGCACACAAGCGAATCAAGCAATTCGATCCGCCATCCGTCACGCATCACCCGTCCGTCGCGCCGCCACGGCTCGTAGGCTGTATCAGGTGTATCACTCATTCCTAGTCGAGCTGGTAAATAAAGCACGTGCTTTGAGGGCACGCTGCGCTTTATTTTATCTTGTTTAATTCGGAAAATTATTAGTTTAGATACATAAATTCGTCCTTCGAAATCGTAATTTGCCCAAACCTGAAGAACCATCCACTAGTAGCTGTTTTCAGCTTAGTACAGCTCAACAAATCGAACCAGAAGATGTTATATCTGCAAATTCAGTTGAGCATAAGAAAAGGTGCAATTTTCAAACTAAGAGCCAGACGATTATTCCATGGCTGTTATAATTACGAAGATGTAGATAGTGAGTTTTACCAAATCTGCTAATAAACCATGTCTAGTGGCTTTTCTGCGCCGGAAACATCATCTAAAGGAGATGAGTTCATTAAAAAATTCAGTCAAGATGGTTTTCATCATGAAATAAAGCTTTGAAAAGCCTGATGTTGCATAAAGCCAACTTAGATCGTGGCATCAAAGTACACTGCATGCTATCAGAAAGTAAACTACACGATATGAAAACAAATCGCTTTTTAGTGACCTGACGCTTTCTCATAAGGGACCACGAAGACAAATATCTAAATTACATTACACTGTTGAAACTATGATCACAAGAGTTAAACACGTGGCTCCATCGCAAAAAAATATGAGTGGTCGTCACACGATATTACTGACGAAGCCTGCACATTGTATACTTAAAATTGTACGCTTTGCAATTTTGAGTGACGAAGTACTGCATAAAAAATCAAATTCCTACAAAACGCGACGCACGCCGTCACAAGCTAGTATATATATATATATATATATATATATATATATAAAATTTCGTATTGAAAATCTACCGAATATATTAACAAATTCTTTAAAATCGTTTTAAGTATTCAAGTATTGGCATGCACCGCAAAACAGTCATTTTCAGCAGAACGGAGAACTATGACTCAGCAAAGATTGAATGACCACATAGTAGCGCACGTAAACCGAGAAATAGAGGGTGAAGTATATCTCCAAGATATTGCTGATAGAGCTGTAGTTCCACAATATATGTTTGTATTGAAAAAAATTGATATTGTTATATGAATTATAAAGATAGCTTCTTGTAAAGGTTTATTAGTGTTCATCATACAATTCTTCTTAAAGCTATATGCATTAAGTAGGTACTAATACTATCTCCAGCTAATAAATATTATGTTACACACTGTTAATATAATGATTTGATGAAAGAATGTAGGCTTTCTCGGTGAGTCAGTTGCGTAAAATCCTATCGAGATTTCTACCGGGATTGCGCATCAGTAAAAGTACAAGGTGACTTTTCGGAGCCTGCCTCTGGCTCCATCTTACGGTGAACTTTACGTATAATGATTTCATGTTTATTATTATGATAGGTACCGTTCTTTATTGTTTAATCTTGTATTTTTTTTACCAGTGTTTTTGTTTCTCTCCTCTATATATTAATTACTAGCTGTACCCACGACTTCTTTCCTTGCGGACACAAATCAAATGCAATAATAAATCCTGATTTCTAATAGGATTTCACAAATCATTGGTTACTTATTGAAAATCTGTAAGTTTTGTTACTCAGTCATGTTAAAAATGCCGAACTCATATTGATGAAGTTTAGTGTGTTTTTTTGGTCTGGCATAGAATACAGAAAACGCAAAAACTTTCTTTCTTACTCTGTCTGCCTGTTCGCATATAACTTGAAATCTACTTGATGGATATAGATGCGATTTTGACTATTACGTAAAAATAGTTGGTACTGGCGACTTCCTTCATGTTTTTCAAACATTTTGAATGTTTTTATTTAATTTGCTTGGAACCCTAAATATTTTCGGGATAAAAAGCGGGTTACTCCCTTCAAAATAGGCAACCCGCCAATGAAAGTCTTGTCTTTTTTTTTAAGTGCTTTACGTCTCTCAACAGCAAGGTCTTTAGAGACGGGAAAGGATGGGGTGCAAGGATGGGGTGCAAGGAATGGGAAGGAATTGTGCCATGGCCTTTTGAAGGAAGCATCCCGGCATTTTCCTGGAGTGATTTGGGAAACCATGGAAAACCCAAATCTGGATGCCCGGACGGGGATTCGAACCGCCGCGCCGTCCTCCCGAATGCGAGGCGAGAACGCTAACCGTTACACCGCCACGCTCGGTGAAAGTCTTGTCAAAGCTAGTTCACACTATTTGCCTTTTTTTTAATGTATCATCAAATGAGCATGAGCACCCACGAGGTTTGCTAAAAGTCGGCGCCCCTGCTCCCACCCATCCTTATCAACTTCCTCCAACCCACTATCTCTACTCTCTGCCTCTACAGCTTGAGCCTCGACAAGCTCAGCCCCCACAGGCTGTGCCTGTGCAGTCTGAGCCTCCACAGGCTGAACCTCCACAGGCGAGGCCACCACAGACCACGCCTGCAGAGGCTGAGCCTCCACAGGACGAGCCTCAAGAACCCTGATCCTTTCACGCAACTCCCTAATCGTTTCGCCCATCTCCCACATCCTATCATCCCTAAGACACAGTGAACAAAAAAATGGGAGAGCCTCATTTATTTCCCCCGTTTCCTCTGCCCCACATGCCCAGTGAAACCACTTCTTACACCAACTACAACCCATCCCCTTCGCAACGTACCTACGACAGGCGCCACAGTTTCCAGTCATGATTTTCACAAATACTTCAACCATCTTCTAAACAAACCTTAAATCTATTTGATAAAGTAGTCTTATAAAGTTTAAACTATATTTTTAACGTTTTTTACTAAATATGATAGGCGCTACACTCATATATTGTTATATATATATTTAATTTGATAGAAGTTTTATGAAAAACGACTAGGTAATTAAACTACTTAAGAACCAATGAATTAAATGGATTTCGAAACAAACTTAAGATGGTAGGTCGATACTATTTAGTGCTAATGTGGATAACAACTATTTTGTTACCTATGAAAGTTTAAAAAAAAAAGGTAGGAAATTTTTTATAATATATATATATATATATATATATATATATATATTAGATGACAATTAAACACTATTAAATTTCAGACAGAACAGGTGAATTATTAGAACGTACGTTTTTGTTATCGTAAACTTGATTTCGATATCGATAGTCGAACTTAACGATGATGTAACCTATGGTAACCTATGTGAGTAACTAAATGCTATATATGAATACTTATGTTTATTATTTATTATTTCCAGTTGATTTTATTACTATTCCGGAACTAACTAATTAAGAAACTGTGTTATTTTAAACCTAATAAAGCCTTAATATAGGACAATACAGAAAGCTTTAACAATCGAAATTGGAACTAGTGATTTGAACTATTTTTTACGGTATATAAGAAATTTAACACTACAAAATAACTTAACTACTATTTTTACCTATGCTATAGAACGTAGTCCTACTGTGAAATGGACGGAGATTATATTGAAAAGTGACAACCTATTCGTCATTGTTGAGGCTTTGAAGCTACGTAATTGCATTTAAATTTATTTACGGTTAAAAGAAGAGAAAAAATAGGAGGCATTAGTTTTTGACCAACCCCCTTACGTCAACCTAAGTAACTTTTTACTCTCGTTAAAAACATACGTTTTACTTCAACACGTTCATACGATTCATCGTTCAGAAATGTTAAATAAATGCAATAAATGCTGTACGTTTACCAGTGTTTAAAGGATTTTTTGAGAATAAATTACGGGAGTGTTATTTAGTTAAATATTTCCATTTTTGGACTCTGTTCGCAATTTTGTTGATTTGAATTGTGTGAGGTTCTGTTTTGATACTTGGTTGTTAATTCGATATGATCTTAGCTTTTAATGAAAATTATGTTTCTGAAAATATGAAAGAAAACGGATTTGAAACTACTACCGTAACATTGAGTTACACAGTCCCACTGGCAGTAAAACCCTCCACTACCTTATCTGATTCAATGATTGTGTAATACCACAAAGCATAAAGAACAATGATAATGTAAACACAATATTTCATAAAAAAATATGTCATTTTAAAATTCACTAAATGACTTACGAACGTACTTGACTTAGAAATAATCTGTTCTGATTACTAATTGTATTTTTTCTTAAATGTAATTTCTTTTTCCAGAATATGAATAACATTTGGAAAAAAATCATTATATCTTTCACCTCTAACACACCACTATCCAAAGAAAGTGAATGCGCCAGTACTTTGATGCTCATAAGTATTTCATTTTTTCTGTGCTCTTTGCGTTTTGAATCTAAGGAAAGATGTAGTTAATTTCTTATTAACATACAGAAACCGCGTAACCAGGCGAAGTTACTATAATGATACAAAATGTTAGTGCAGACATTTTTCTTGTTATATAGAGTAAACGTGTGTAGTCGGTTCAGGTGTTCTGAGCTATGTCGACTGCTTGGAAAGGCAGTGAGAGATGTGGCTTATTTCTAAATTAATTATCCTATTTCAAAGCTATAACTGACAACAAAAATAAGAACGCTGTACTAAGTGAGATAAAACAGTTAACGATAGTAAATTTGTAAGGAAACGTGCTGAGGGATTAAATATAGGACGACGTACACATTGTGATAAGATAAATTTCGGAATATACTGAAGAAAATACACGAATATATGCATTGCCCCTGCATCATCGGAACGTAGCAATCAGTTTGGAAATATGGCTATACCTCTGAATTAGGCATAAATGGAGACAACAAAAATGTTCAAGTGTTTGGTCAACTAAAATTCTATTTTATTATAATTATTATTTTTTTTTTTCACACGTTGACTGCCACTCTGTGTGATTTCTACTCCCGTTGAAGATAGACTCTCTGCACCTAGAGTTTTGATCCGTGGTTGTATGGAAGGGACTGACAAGTTGTTCGGTCTGTTCTCAGAACACTGGCCGAAATACATACCTAATATAGAATCCTACAGGGTCAACTTTGCTTCAATAAACTGTGCTAATGCTACACATTATTTTCGCTTAACCCTTAGTTTTATTACACTATTACTTACTTACTGAGCTGACGATATTCTGACGCATGCGTTCCTAGAGTCATCTAATGGAATGTGTTTTGATCTGACACCCAGGATTCAAACACAGGCGGTCGATCTTCTCATCTGCTTCCTTTCGTCTATAGACTTGGTTGCTACCTACTTACTTTATCAAACAGCACGGTAATATTATTGGCTTTCTGTATACAACACCATCCGTTGTTCTTCTGCTAGCAATGCACATAATTACAGCGGCTTTATGAAAATCAAAAAGTACTCCCACTGAAGGCTCAAGCCATGTCACGGCTGTTTAATGAAACACGTTTGGAAAAGACTTCATGGACAATTGTTTAGCGATATAGTAAGTAATTATTCATTATTGCATACGACTAATAGTTATGAAACCACATCACAGCAACCAGAAATAATTACGTAAAATTTAATAAATGGTGCTTTGAGGTTTTGCTTTATTTAATTATTATTGTAATGTCTGTAAACTGGAGCCAAATGAATTCCATTACCGTCTGTAAAAAAAACAAATCTCGCCCAAAATTATTTGCATGCTGTAATTTCAATTTCACGAACACTCATTCAGAATGGAAACGATTCATTTTCGTGTCCGCCAACCATCTACTCGATTTTACCAGCCTATGATTAACCACTTGTCACTTATGAAAAGTCGTTGACTGTTAATTGAAATCGGTTTATTACATTGTTGTAGCCAAATTGATGTCAGATTTTTGTAAGTCCAGTAAAATAAACCATAGGCAAAAAATTCTTAAGTACTTTAAAATTACAATTTATGTATTTATTACGTGAAAAACCTCGCTACAGTTCCACAGTTTTAATCAAAATTTCTTGAATTATTGATTAAATTCGTTTCTGACATCCTAGCGAATTACTCTTATATATTTATTTTGCAGTACCTCTGTCCACAATTTACCAGTTGCTCCATCCATACATGGATTATCCACATGAAATTCACGATTCTTCTCCACGATGAATAGCATTTCAACGAACTATAAGATCACAAACTATGTCTAGAATATTTATAGAAGATGATATTTTACTATATAAGCAGATGGTTTTTTCTGTTATTTCAAAGTTCATTACTTACATACACTTTTGAAACTCTATTCACGATCCATTTGTACTTAAGTGTCAGGAAATCAAAACTAAAATTGACTGTGTCAGTGCGATAACAAAAATTCCTTGTAAATAGGGTCGTACAATAAACCGAGTATGCGTACTTCTAGCGAGTTCAGTGACTGTATAACAAACGCGGCTTTAACACGATCGCTAAGAGGACAGGACCACTGTCTCACTTGTAGCTTTTCAGCTTCTTTTTTTTACATAAGGTATATCGTCACTAATTAATGATTCCCTAAAATACTCAGAGCCTGAAATTAATATCTGTGTCTACGGTGTATAACAAAATTGTAGAAAACTGGTGTATATACTCTAAAATTTCCTCAAACGGGTAATTGTAATGTACACCACTAAAGATACTGATGGAAATATCATAAAATTTTGAATTTTTGTCTGACTGCATCACTGCATCAGTGATTTGAAGAAACCAAGGTAAAACTCACTGCCATACTGGTACGCTATGACCACGCATTCAGGAGGGCGCTGGTTCGAATCCCCGGCCCCGTCTGGGCATTCATATTCTGGTTTCCCGAAATCACTCCAGGTGGTCGTTCCCTGCACCAATCCTTTCCCCGCCTCTAATGACGACGAGGTGTAAAGCAATACTGGTATGCTATGACCACGCATTCAGGAGGGCGCTGGTTCGAATCCCCGTCTGGGCATCCATATTCTGGTTTCCCGAAATCACTCCAGATGGTCGTTCCCTGCAGCAATCCTTTCACCGCCTCTAATGACGACGAGGTGTAAAGCAATACTGGTATGCTATGACCACGCATTCAGGAGGACGCTGGTTCGAATCCCCGTCTGGGCATCCATATTCTGGTTTCCCGAAATCACTCCAGGTGGTCGTTCCCTGCAGCAATCCTTTCACCGCCTCTAATGACGACGAGGTGTAAAGCAATACTGGTATGCTATGACCACGCATTCAGGAGGACGCTGGTTCGAATCCCCGTCTGGGCATCCATATTCTGGTTTACCGAAATCACTCCAGATGGTCGTTCCCTGCAGCAATCCTTTCACCGCCTCTACTGACGACGAGGTGTAAAGCCATACTGGTACGCTACGGAATTTGGTTTTAAATCGTATTTTAATAAAGTCGAATGCCGTCAAACAGCGATTTTTTTTCCTTTCACTATATACCTTGTGGGTTGGTGAATGATAGGTTTTTGACCCTTGAGTGCACCCAAAGAGGGAGATGAAATTGAAGTTATTAAAGGGGAGGGGTGAAGGAAAAAAAGCAGGTGTTCAATCAAGTGGCCTGGTAAAAGAGCAATCGAATCGGCAGCTGGTGCTAGGGTGGTGAAGCTGAGGTTAGTGAAGGAGAGGCGACTGGGGGGAGGGGAGGGGAAGGGGAGGGAGGGAAGGGGGAGGAGGGGGGGAAGGGGGCGTGGCCATGTACAATACGTGTGAATATGAGGTGTGTAACTGAGGTTAGTCAAGTGGCCTCTAGTCAAGTGGCCTAATTAGCATAACAATAGAACAATAGGGGTGAAACTAGGTTAGTCAAGTGGCCTAATTAGCATAACAATAGAACAATAGAGGGGAAACTGAGGTTAGTCAAGTGGCCTCAAGTCAAGTGACCTCAAGTCAAGTGGCCTAATTAGCATAACAATTGAATAGGTGTGAAAATGATTGACAGGTGGGAGGGGAGAGAACAATAGAACAATACTGTAGAATTATACAATGTATCAAATTAGAACAATAGGGCGGCAACCTTTGTGGGCTCGCACCCGCAAAATCACACTACTCCCGTTACGGTTTACGATGGTTTGCCGTAATACCTAAATTATAAAGCCTGTGTTGATTTACTTGCTGTTCCTTGTGGCTGCCTCCTTGCCTCCTTGTGAACAAGCCTTAAAGCCTGGTTCACTTTAATGTTTTCATTTACAGTAGAAAAGTAGTCCGCACGTTGTGTTGGTGCGTTATCGAATAGAATGTTAAACAGAAAAATGAACAATCCAAAGTCAGATCAATAATAACGCTGTAATAATTTTGAGCGAACAACATTCAGCTTACCATGACTTTTCTAAAAGATATCCAAAGCACTAGGTTGAAAATTCGATCAAAGTGTCCGTAATGTAAGATGGATCAATGATCACGTTAACCGCTTACAGCAGAAGTAACTTAACGTCAAAGAAGCTCTTTCACACAGCCATCAATCAAATGGGCTGCATTGCTCTCAGGTTTTCTTCTTCTTCTGTAGGTCATTTACACCATTAGCCTACCCGTATCTGAGGTAAAGTAATAATATTCAGCAAACAACGTAACTAAATTCATTTTTCATTCGATAATCGATTGTTCCCCGCAGTTACTACCAACTAGAACATCTGTTCTTTTTTGTTTTAAATATTTTACAGTAAACTTGATACCACATATGGCAAGAAGTCCATCCAAAGGCCGAGTGTGGTGCGTGAGCGATTAATGCTCTGGCCTCGCATTCGGGAGGACGCCGGTTCGAATACCAGTCCGGGCATCCAGATTTGGGTTTCCATGGTTTCCTCATATCACTTAAGGTGAATTCCGGGATGATTCCTTCAAAAGGCCATTGCCGATTTCCTTCCCGTTCCTTGTCCCCAGTCCCATCTCGCCTCTAATGACCTCGACGTCAACAAGGAGTAAAGCCAAAAGTTAAAAAAATCCTTCCAAAGGTGATAACTTTATCATTAAGAATACAGATGTGTTTTAGTTATTCAGGTCTGTTACAATCATTATTCTAACTAAAAATTGAGGTTGTATCCCAGAAAATGTGTTTCAGAATCCTATGCCAGTTTTAGGGGAGTTTATGGGTGAAACAGTCAAGACAAATCATAAAACTGCTTGAAATTATTGTCTCTTCCCAAACAGACAGATGAATTAATATACTTGAAGTGAATTCCACGATAACCGTGGCGCAGTAATTTGATGATGGATTGTTATGTAACTTGACGAGAGAATTTGAAAGTAAAGAATGTTTTTTTGTTTGTTTGATTTAGCGCTTAGTTCTCCAGATATTGTATTTCAAATGTGAGGAGGTTTGGGTGAGATCCGGCATGGACCAGAAAAAAAAATCACCAGACCCATTACATCTACACGGTGGAAACTCACTATAGTTGTTTTATTTTCTTCCTAGTGGTTGTTGTTAGGTTGAAATATGGCCTGGGCTATAAGAAACGTCACCAAAAGCACAAGATACTGTACCCATAAGTTATTCTTAACATGCTATATCTCGAAAACAAAGCGAGGTATCAAAACCTCTTATTCTTTATTTTCGATTTGTTTCACCGTGTGATGTGCCATTAGGATACATTACATATTTACTGTATATGATATCTGTGGGTGTATGAAACTTTTAACGTTCTCTGAGAATAACGAACAGAAGAGCATCACGTGCTACAGAGAAAAGAGTGAAGAAACGGTCGGCAAGATCGAATGATTAAGGAATCTGCGTTTTGAGTATTATCGGTCTAAGCAGGACAATATTTTAACCATGGAATTTGGACTGGCGCATGAAACGCTGTGAGTTAAATGTAATTTTATTTGTGTTTTGGTTTGAATATTTGTAATCCCGAGACGCCCTGAGATTATATATGTTTTGTAGAGTAAATTGTTTATCTCAAAGATTGTCCTAAAAAAAAAAATGCTCAGAACAATATCTGTGATTAATCAATCTGAATATCTTTTACTTCGTTTATTCATGTATATTGTCTCTGTTATGTAATACACAAAGTTATCTCGTTATGCAGGTTAAATATAATTGAGTAATATTAAAAGAAGGTACAATTTACCACTACACTTCAACCGAGTTCTAGAAGAATTCTTCATCAGATTGTGGCGCCACGGTAATGATAGAACTGCCTACCTGAAGTCCTGTGACATAACCAAAAATTGTATTTCTACACTGACGCGCATCACATTTATCATAATGCCTGTGTGCACACCCAGTCAGACAGTTTGCTTCGTAGGACTGTCGGTGACGGTATAAGTCCTCAGCAGTATCATGGTGAAGCTGCAGTCTGGCAGAACAGCTGTCCGCCGCTAGATGAGAGCTCTTTCCTAGTCGCCGAGTGAAGAATACTCCTTGCTCTCGCTGTGACAGCTGTGACTTCTCACGAAGCGGCTCTTCTATCCAGAACTCCATAGAGAGGGAGCGACCTGCATTACTCAGATGGCAAAGACCGCCACATTGTCACCTTGTAACGGGGCGGGTGGTTTCACTTTGCTATTAGTAAGGGAGCGTGCATAAACCACGTAGCTCCATTTTAGCCTATATACGGAGATAATTAACTGAGGGAAATAAATACTCACATGCTGTTGTGTGTTCTGTTCCTCATTTTAACTGTGAAAAATGTTATGAAAGGAAAGCTACGTGGCTTGGCACGGAACCCCCCCCCCCACCCCCCACGTAGCCCAGCGTAGCCTTCCAGCCAACCCCTCCCCCCCTGGACCGAGCCACGTGGTTTGTGCACGTTCCCTAAGTGAAAAAAAATGGAGGCTGCACGACTTTATTCCTCTCCCCACAAATGGCAGTATCATGTTGAAGTTTGGTTTAACTGATTTGATATAATATACTCCTCACGTTCCCCACTTTGATTTTACACAAAAGTTGCCACAAATTAAAAATGCCGATATATGAGAGTGTCGCGCAGCTGTCACATGCCGCCAGCGCTGCAAAATCAGTGAAATAGATAGATTGATAGATAGATATGTTCACTTTGATACCATGTGAGAATAATCTCGGGGATGTAGAACAGTAAATACACTTATTTTTAATGTCAATATTACTGTATAATTGATAATATTATTATATATTGACAAGTTAGCTACAACTCATTAGTATAACCAATATCTCCTGTAATCTACACATACAATCCCGAGTTAATTAATACTTATTATATGGAACAGTGTATACACTTGTAACCAGCATCTAATAACCAGTTATTTTCTTACCAACCAGTTACCATGATAAGTTTCACCGCAATTTGCGACTACATATTATATCATGTTAGTTGCTATTTATGTGAAACAGTACACACACCTATTAACAATATGAATTATATTACCAACACTCATAAGCTGTCAATTACTTAAAAACCTGTTAGTATGATAATTTTTGACAGCAGTTTTTGAGCGCATGCTATCCCATGTTAGTTACTACATATGAGTGAAATTTTGTAAACAGTGTAATTACTTCATTTGTCAAAAGTTTCATCAGAAAGAAAGAAAAAAAATAACATATATCATTTTAGTAATTGTGGAAAAGTTTGTCACCTTCCATACACCGTATATACTATTTTATCAGTCATTCTTAATTACCAAATTCCAAGAAGAAAATTCTTTCACAGAGTAAAATGGGTTCTGAAGCAGAAACTCTTTCAGTTTGGACTTAAAGTAGTTGGGTTTTTGCAGATAACATTTAATTTCTGTTGGTAAGGCATTGAATAAGGAAGCTCCAGTAAATGTTAACCCTTTCTGTACAATTGACAGTGATTTGTAATCCTTGTGAATATTATATTTATTCCTAGCATTATGGCTATGTATGTCAGCATTAAGATTGCGGTGTTCAGGATTTTCCATTACACATGAAGGTCTCTTCAAATCTTGGCTATTTCCTTCGTTGTAATGTTTTCTCACCAGTTCAGCTTCTATCCGTTTTAAAACGTCATACGAAGTTTACAAATAGAAAATGTATGCCCATGGTGTGTTCCAGCGAAGCCCGCCGTGTTATATAGATACCGTACATACAATCAGAGACAATCAATTGCTCCGGGAGTAAACCAATACGGTAATACCTACTTGGATAGTGCAGAGGGAAATTTTCCTAAATCTTTTCTACATCTACATATATACTCTGCAATTCACAAAACTATGGGTGGCAGAAGGTGCTCAGCACCAAAGCTAATCTCTTTGCTGTGATCATTCCAATCCCTAATGGTACGAGGGAAAAAAGAATTCATATAAGAATCAGTCCGGCGCCATATTTCTCTAATTTTATCTTTTCTGCACTTCCGACTTAAATAAGTTGGTGGAAGAAGTATTTCACTACACTCAAAAGTGAAAGTGGGATTACGCATGGTTACCAATAAGTTTAAACGAAACGTGTGTCGTCTATCTACCAGAGACTCCCAGCCCAGTCTACTAATCAGTTCTGTGACGCTTTCATAAGGACTGTAGCAAGCGGTCACGAATCGAGCGGCTCTTCTCTGTACTCTCTCTATACTTTCGATCAACCCCTTACGATACGGGTCCCAAATGGCACAACAATAATCCAAATGTGGACGCACAAGAGATTTGTACGCTATCTCCTTTGTTTGTTCATTACAATTTTTCAAGATTCGACCTATGAATCGCAGCCTAGAATTTGCTCTACCTACTAACGAATTAATGTGTATGTCCCATTTCATGTTCCTTTGTACTGTTACTCCCAAATATTTAATAGAATCGACCATATCAATAACTTTATTGTTTAACTCGTATTTCTGAACAATTGGATTCTTTTTGTTAGTTATGCTCATTGTCTTGCACTTTTTACAATTTAGAGTAAGTCGCCACTCAGCGCACCAAGCCAAAATAACATCCAGATCGCGCTGAATTTCTAAGCAATCGGCCAAATTTCTTACTTCCCTATAAATAACCGCATCATCAGCAAACAATCTAAAAAGGCTTTTCACTTTGTCTCCGAGATCGTTTCCTCTTGGTCCAGTCCGCATTTCAACCTGTGTCATTATGCCGCGTTGTTTATTTCATTAACTGAGTTTTCGTCTGGTACCCTACAGGCATCGTCATAGATACTGTTTATGTTGACATAGCAACGAACTCCAAGCATCGCAGAGTAAAAGGCCGCTATCTTCGTTGATGTTGGTATTCATTAATATTTCTGCTGCTGTCGGGATACGGCGGATTGGTCGCTGTTGTTATAAGGCTCACTGCAAACTTGACCAGTCATTAACCAGGGTAAAAGACAGATTACACCCACACCAGCTGACGGGTGTTTACGAAATCCCCTGCAGCTGTGACAGTGTTTACATCGGCGAGACAGGTCGCACTGTGGCGGAGAGTCTTAAAGAACATATCCGCCACTACAAATACAGTATAACAACAGAGACAAATCCGCAGTAGTCCGCCATGCCATTAACACCGAGCATGAAATAAAATTTCAAGACACGAGACTTCTGTGGAGAGAAGACCAGTGGTGGCCACGACGTGTGAAAGAGGCAGCAGAAATCTTAAGGAATACTAACAACATAAACGAAGATAGCGGTTTTTTACTCTGCGATGCTTGGCGCTCGTTGCTATGCGAACATAAACAGTATCTCTGACGAAGGCTGTAAGATTGCAGCCGGAAGCTCAGCTTATGAAATAAACAACGCGGCATACCCCGAAAATCTATTAATTACATCATACAATCCTTCTAATTCAGGACACCTACGAATACAGTTTTGTAAACAAAAAATTAAATTAATTTTTTTGTACTTATGTATAAATTTTCAACTTTCATTGATTGTTATGAATATTTAGGCTTTTGAATTGAAAGAAGAAGAAACATTGATAACTTTTCATACATGTGGAAGATGTGAATGTTTCGTTAACAGGTTAGTGGAAATTAACGTTGAAAGTGAAGTGGATTATTGGAAATTTCTCTCAATTCTCTGTTGAAAGAGAAGCCCTAATGGGCACTACCAACTAAAAATAATGGAGTGCTGAGACAGTATTTCAAACGCGGGGATGGTTTTCATTTCCAGGAAACTTTCCGCTTAATCACATTGGAGGGTATTAAAACGATATTCTTTAGTTTCTAACGATTTCCCTCACTCCCTTGCGCTAGCATAAATTAGAGATCGTGACATTACATTAGCCTAGCGATCCATGATTAAAGAGTATCTGTGCATGTATCGATAATCGACACAGAGCGAGGAGCGACACTCTATGCTAGACTCGCAGTCAGTCAAGTGTTAACTCTCGTGGCAGCAGCCCGGGGAAAGTACGGTAACTTGAAAGTGAGGTGGTGTGTTCTTGAAGACATATTCGGGCCTATGGATACGTTACACGCGCGTCCGCGACGGGAAACGAGTATTGGCTTGACGTCGCTAATGTAAGACTATGCAGATGGTGTGAAAATACCCGGAGACGTTCCAGGAGAACTGTTAATGTGCTGTTGTGAGGTAGGTCAAAGTGCAGTGTTGTAATAACCTCACTAACTGTTATTAATTAAACCTTGTAGTTTTACAAGATCCCTTATAACAAAACATTTCATCTCCGTACTAGCAGTGCATTTGACTTACATACTAGCACCAGCACTTGGTATTATTGCTTCAAAGTCTGTTACTTACCTCTTGTTTAACTGGAGCAGGTGAATCTCAGAGTTGGTCAACAGCCATAGTACGAGTAAATATGCTCGCATATTACTCTGAATACAGTTATCAGTCAGAGACGTAACTGTGCAGTGTAATACTATGTTCAAGATGGATAGTCAATTTAGACCAGAAACCTTTTTTCGCCTATGTTTTTAAATTTTATTTTAGTATCCCGTCTCTCTGTAAAACCAGTTTAACTGACGCATATATAGGATTTTTTAGGTAACGTCCGCACAGAATCCGATACTTAGTTAGGAAATAAGGAGTTCTAACAGTGTCTCACTTGGTTCATGTCAACAAGTGTAGTACCTTGTACTTTCTCGTGTCTGTCCCAAACTCTTATCCTGGCCGAAAACTCAATTCCTTAAGCCGGAAAGTTCGCAGAGGTTGCAGACCTACATTTCAACAGATTTCACTAAATATAACAAATATATTCTACGTTGGAAGTGGTTTCAGTTGACGTTAGAATGAATGGTATGGATCGACGTTGTAATCATTTCCAGTATAGAGGCTTTTTTATCCAGTATTCGTTACTCTGAACTCTTTACAATATTGGGTGTACTGGAGATCGCGATTCCGGTACAATAACATTGTGTCTGCGCGGAGGAATTCGATCTGAGATTTTCGATATATATTGGATGTCGATACATATTGTGGGTATTTATAGGCGGTCAGTGTTTGGTCGGATTGCGGATGTGTTTATGTTATGATGGAGTGTTGTGTCGTGACTTGTGTTGGGTGGTAGAATTGTGAATCGATGGTATTGGTGTTGAAGATTTTGCAAATGGGTTTCCGTTATGTGATTGAAGAGACATTGTTTGTAGTTGGTTCTTTATAGTTATTGGTGTGTTTTCGGTCTTGTGTTTGTGGGAAGTTTTAGTGGTGGATTGTGGGGTATTTTATGTTGGTGAATGTTTTGATATAAGTGTCGGTGGTTAATGAGACATTGTGGGATATGTGTTGTAGTTGCTTTTTTGTTTTTTAATTAGTAAGGTTAGTTGGCTACTGATACGGTAAGTGTTCATGTGTTTGTAAAAGTTAATACGTTTTTTGTTTAGTGAATTGGTAATTTTTTTCTCGTTCGTTTCTTGCGACAACGTTTTCGCGAATTTTTAATTTTTCTGGCGGAAGAAAGTTTGGTATTATTGGACATCTTAATTGTTCTAGGATTTGGCATTATTATTTTATAATGGTCTAACGGAAGATTTATTTGGTAATTATTTACGAAGTAGATTTATCTGTTTTGTATTGGTGTACGTTTTATTCGTGCGTAATTTTGCAGTCGGAAAAAATGGTTTAGGGTTTATTATAAAGTAATTATTCTTTGATGATAATTCGTGTGTAGAAGTATGTTGTTTAATGTTGATGTAGCGGAATCGCGTTTCCAATGGAACGGATGGTTGAAAGTGCTTAGGATATCATGATTTTGGTGTAAAATTTTATTAGATTGCATGTGTTCTAATTTAGTTTTCAAGTGATGTTTGATTTCAAGATTGTGGTATCGTGTTATACAGTTGGGCGGGTGGGGGTTTATTGGAGATGACGATACCATTTTTTGGTTTTTACCCTTTATATGGGTTAATATATTGACTGTTTCTGTTCCCCGCCCAGATAACCCCCTAGTTCCCGTGCTGTCCCGTTAGTTACATTTGTTGCTGCGTTGGATGGTGTTTACGTCATAGGCGCCATGTTGTGACGTCATTGTTTTGCGCGGCGGAAAGTAGTTCTACCGGTATCGCGTTCTCCAGTAATCCCACAATATTTGCCTGAATAAATAATTTCTTGTAACGAAAGTATAATAGTTTGAGTGCAGGAAAATTATTTTGCGGAAATTCGAATCCCGTTTAGCATCTATTGACTGCATGTATACGTATATCACCTGTTAAAAAAGATCCAGTGAAATATGAATTTCTTAATTTAGAGGTCACTTATTTACAAATAATAATAAAATAACTTATTGCTCGATATACTCACCACTAACTTCATGTACTGTGTCAACAGAACTTGAGTACCCCGACACCTCCAATATCACTTGATTATCGCCTGAAACCGCCGTCGTTAAAATGTGTCTTTTGTTTAGGAGAAAAATTGCAGTGGTTTTCTCCAACACTCATTAGCATCGAAAACCACTCTATGTACGGTTGTCTATAATGAAGGTTTTGTGATTGAATATTCAGTCCCACCTTTGAAGGAAGCCTTGACCAAGATTAACGTAAGAATGCAACATACAGAGAGCCTTTGGGAACTTTAACCTCGGCACTTCCTGTTAATGCCACAAGTTTCCACGGTCTTACATGCATGAAAATCGAGGACATTACAACGCACCCACTGGCTCAAGTTACCATTAGATTGACGTTATTTATCAGTTTTACCTTTTCGATTAAAAAGGGTAGTGAGTAAGCGTTGAAATAATACAAAATGATGACGAATAATAAATTAGAACAAACATTCTTTAGCGGCCTAGGTAGGGTAGGGGCTAGAGAAGGTCGGCGGTTCGAGTCCGGCCGAGGGCATGAGGTGTTTGAGTGTTGTGTCTGTGTGAATGTTGTGTCTGTCCTTGGTGTCCATATGTACAGTCGGGGACAGAATTCGCGAGACCCCTCGCCTTTCGATTATGCTTCGTTCTAGACACGACTACCTCATGGGACAGCATAACTGGTAGGTGGTACACTAAATTCATGATAAAATAGACCTCTCATACCCAGCACTTTACCCAAGACTAAAAAAAAATGAGCCCGCGCAGCGAGAGACTCGCAAACGCTCAGAGGACAAGATCGGAGTTATACAGTTAAACGTATTGTCATTTTAGTCATAATAATAATTGAAATAACGAAACCCATTGATTATAGAGCAAAGGTAACGCTTTTTTCGTAATTTTGATAGCCATTGAGTATTTTTTCTTTCTTTCTAATAAACAGTTGACAATTCGATAGCAAACGAAATGACATGATGAATACTGAAAGGAATCACTAAATTACGCACGGATAAAAATTTGTAAAACTAATAAGAGAGTCTGAATGGACTTTGTCACACTTTCTAGCGCTGCAGCGTTATGGACACACAGAGTTTAAGCATAAGTAGAAAGTGCATTTAGGAAATTACTGAAATAGTAAACTAAGTCACGGAATATAAATTAACTATTTCTACACTTCAAAAGTTCGGAATAAGAACTTCTTAAGTTTGTTTTCACCGTAATATGTTTAGAAGGTCAGCTTAAATTGATCGCAGTAGTTTCAGTAGTAATAATAATAAATTAATAACAGTAAATTCGTCTGCAATGTCAATAAGCGGTTTCAGATTTTAAAGCTGAAAGAAAGGAAGTAGGAAACCTTTCATATCTCCCTTTGTTTCTAACTTTCTTTAAAGTTTTGTATCGAGCATTACTTCTTGCCTTCCAAGCCAGAAGGGTTAGAGATAACAATCTTGCCTGGCATTCGGTAGCACATGGCTTCAAACCCCCGTACGATATCCAATTTTAAGTAAATCTCTCCTGTTGAACTCCGGAAAAGATCCTTCGAAAAGCCGTGGACGAATTCTTTTCCGATCCTAGAATCCAATACTCTCAAGATTCAAATCACATTGGCGTCGAAACAGAATAAGAAGAAGAAGAAGAAGAAGAAAAATAACCGAATTTGCCGGGTTAGTGGTAACGCTCTGACGTGGCTTCCGGGAGGACGTGGGTTCGAATCCCCGTCCGGTCATTCAGAGTTGAGTTTTCGATGGATTCCCCAAATCACTCCAGGCGAATGCAGAGGTGATCTCGTCATAAAATACCATGGCTGAATACCTTCCCGTTTCTTATCCCCGAGTACTTACCTAAATACATCGACGTCAACAAGGCATAAAGCCATAAGCAAAAAACAAACAAAGATACATAGCTTAAAAATGTCGCAAAATTACTGTCAGTTATCAAGGTTAATGGCAATAGCTATTGATACTACTCCAAATCATAATTTTTATTAGAAAATTCAGGAAATTGTTTTATTAATGTAAAGGAAGGTGTAGAAGTAAAGCTATCTAAATACAAACAAAAGTTGCAACTCCGAAATAATATGAAGTGGAAACCCAATATTATCAAATCTAAATTTGACATCGTGAGTGAATATGTTTTTTTTTTTTTTCTAACTGCTTTACGTCTCTTTTTAACATCGAGGTCTTTAGAGACGGGAAAGGATGGGGGGGGGGGCAAGGAATGGGAAGGAATTCGCCCATGGCCATTTGAAGGAAGCATCCCGGCATTTGCCTGGAGTGATTTGGGGAAACCATGGAAAACCCAAATCTGGAGGCCCGGATTCGAAAAAAAAAAAAAAGTTCAGAGAGCCCTTGTTCCTCTCGTATATAAGGTTCTACTCGTGTATAATTCTTTCGTCTGTCGAACTCTGTCCGACAACAGCCTCAGACGCAGAGTAGTTGGAGGAGGATGAGGAAAATCACATGCCTGAAATGTCTGATAATTTCCTTGTTCTGTGGGCCTTCGGAATTGTCATCCGTGTTAGCAATCCATGACCGCATACAAGTGCACATATTCCGTCACTAAGAGTCCCGACCAAGACACTTACGCTGGCCCTAGCAGTGTAGGGGTTAAAATTCTATCATCGCATTTTTAGGGTCGCTGTTTCCATTCCGTCCTCGCACATGGGTAGTGACCAAGAGACCCGGTAACGCTCAAGTCTCGCATTCGGAAAGACACGAATACAAATCTTCGTCCATCCATCTGGATTTGATCTCGCATGATTAATGGAAATCGCTTCATGAGTGCCAGGAATGGTTGGCAAAAAGGCCATGGCTGAATTCCTTGCCGATCTATGCCCCCGTCATTTGCCTGGAGTGATTTGGGGAAACCATGGAAAACCCAAATCTGGATCCCCGGACGGGGATTCGAACCGCCGTCCTCCCGAATGCGAGGCGAGAACGCTAACCGTTACACCGCCCCGCTCGGTGAGTGAATATGACCCAACGTACTGAGGTATCTTCTTTTAAAAAGTAAACCACCAACAGAGACGCTGAGAGGCATGAATAAAAAGGCCTCATATGAAATATTTTGCAGTTACGACGTCAAGCAGAAAGGATGAAAGTGTTGAAACTCATTCATTGCCTTATTTATAATTATGTATTAGTCATTAAATTTTTTTGCTAGTTTGGTTTATGGTTCATAGTAAATTCTTGTTACATTCATTTACATCGCATTACGTTACCTAGTGTATAACATCTATTCACACACCAATATGAAATAATGAATGTGTCATTACACTCTAAAAATTCCAAATTAGCAATCTTCCTGTCGGAAAATTGAATAGTTATGAAATTTCAATTTCGTATTATGTTCGTCAAGACTAATGAATTATGATGTAATTCTGTCTTGGGTACGATGAAACCGCTTTCGAAATCGTAATACAAGGAAATACACATAGTTTGTGCCAGAAGACTTCCTCGTCGACTGCGCCACTTGTTTTCAAACTCCAGTCTTGAGATAGTGTGTTTCGTTGCTCCAGCGAAAATGAATCATTTAAGTGACGTTAATAAGGGGGCAAAATTCGAACAGTTCAGTATGACAGGTCACCAGTCCACCGACCCCGACTAGTTCTGAGGTCGTTTCTCGAGAACCCCGAAGTGCTGCAAATTGTTTGGGCACCCAAGGACCCTATAGAAAATGTTTGGGCAGAAGTAGTCAGAATTATAAGAGAAACTGAGCCACTGTTAGATGCCATTTGTGATTCGTGGTAACAACTGCTCAAAGGTTATATTTCACGCCTTATTAATTCCATGAACAGTAGAATCAGTGCTGTTTTCGATGAGGAGGGAGGCTGCACAAGATACTGAAAGTTAATTCCGAGTATATTTTTACTTTTTCATAACTGTCCTGCCATACCTCTTTTTCGCATTGTGCGATCGTATCCCTTTATTTACATCCTGATACATTCGCAAACATCCTTTTTCCCTTCCTCCTCTGCCCGTCACCAAAAACTTTTTGTCAGAGTACAGGTCTATATCGAAGAAGCAAGTTCTAACCGTTAGTCGGCGGTAGCGTAGTGGGAAAGCCGACGGAGTAGTAAGCTCAGACGATATGGGGATGTTCTGTGGGAGCAATTTTTTTTTCATCTTCTTCTTTTCTTTTTAGCCTCGTGTAAAAAAAAAAAAAAAAAAAAAAAAAAAAATGCTACACAGAAGTTTATACGACAAGCGTAGCATACAATCAAATAACAATGTTTTACTCCAATTATCATCCTAACATTAGTGTCTGTAATATCAGTTTTACGATTTTAAAAAAATATGGTACTGAATTAATTTAAGGGTTAAGGTATTGTGTTGTTTACTTATTTTCACTGTTGCATTAATTGCTTGCGAATGCCGCCATGTTTCCTTCAAAAGGACATGGCCAGAAAGCTCACTCCTGCCCCCATTCCTTTTCTGCAGCTAATGACCTCGACGAGTTGTCAGGCCAGAAGCAAAAAATAAATAATTAAAAAAAAATCTATTAGTGCATATTTAAACAATAGTACTTACCACGATTTCATTACAAAAAAATTCTCAAATAAACATAATTACATCTCTGTGGTGTGTTTTGGATCTTCTCCTTGTTGGATTTATCTTATTCAAATGCCGACCACGGTAGCGGAGGGTCTAGAGTGCTACTTTCACATGTGGAGAATTGTCAGATCGTTGTTATTTTTTCCTTACGGTTGTTCGCGTCGAAATCATTGGAGGGGGAAAAATGACGGGGGCATAGATCGGCAAGGAATTCAGCCATGGCCTTTTTGCCAACCATTCCTGGCACTCATGAAGCGATTTCCATTAATCATGCGATATCAAATCCAGATGGATGGACGAAGATTTGTATTCGTGTCTTTCCGAATGCGAGACTTGAGCGTTACCGGGTCTCTTGGTCACTACCCATGTGCGAGGACGGAATGGAAACAGCGACCCTAAAAATGCGATGATAGAATTTTAACCCCTACACTGCTAGGGCCAGCGTAAGGGTGAAAACATGCCAAGCAGGTCGCCGTGCAGGTGGCGGTGGCGGTCGCGCTGTAGGTCGATGTCGCGGTAGATGGGTGAAAACATGCCGCGCAGCTCGCGCTGGAGGGTAAGCTAGATGTCGAGGTACTGCTGCTAGTGTTCACCAGTGTTTTTAAAATCCTTGTAGGTGCCACACGTTGTAAATCGTTAATATTTTGTGTTTAATGCGAGTATCATTTACTTCATTTGATCTCCAATTATTTGTGGAAGCGATAACGTTAGGGATGATGATGGTCTGTCAGTAGCCACAAAGTGGTGGCTACTTTCTACGGCTGGTATCGGAAAGTTCAGTTAACAGCAAATAAATGAACGTAGACAAACGCTTGGTGAATTTCACCATTTAAATCAGGATCTGAGAAAATCATCCAGACTAATTCCATGCCCACCTACGAAACACACTACAAACTTAACGGTAAAATCCTGGACAAACTGAAGTCAAATGTTTATAACAGTTACCACAACAATCCAATACATGCTGAGTGAAAACTCGTCGTGACTATAAATTAATGGTAATTATTGTAAATAAAGTAATGTACCGTATAACAAAACATTTTCGAGTCAAATCTAAAATTTATCAATCCAAAATCAGAATTTCTATTTAAAAATCAGAATTTTCCATTTCAAATTCAGTCAACAGTTTATTTTAAACAATAATTAACACGATTATTTTTTACTTTATTTAAATTTATAATGATTGTTGGACTGAATTGTCTGATGTTCCATATTCGTCGGTATATGATGTGTAATAATTTCTGTATAGTCAATCAAGTCATCAACAATAGATAATTATTTCAATTAGGGCAAATGTAGATGGGAGCAGGAAAGGAGGAGAGCTGGGTTCGTAGGAAAATTGCCACCGGAGCGTGCGCTCCATTGCAATTTAATTAAATATTATTATAAAATTTGTTGGAATTTATCTGCCGCTGACTTGCTTGAAACATTCACTTTTCCGTAGTTGTACATTTTATAAATATCTGTACTTATTATTTCATCAGTAATTTCTTTAAAATAGAATGTAGCATTGTCAATGTCAGTACTTTGTTAATTTAGTAGTGCAGTTGTGTAAAACTAAATGAGATCCATTAAATAAATCAATATTTAGAACAAGACAAAATTAAACAACAAACACCACTCTGTATAATAGGAAAGCCGAACTGCGTAATCAATTGTAGAAGCTGGATCGCGTGGCCATGACATAGCTCAGCCAATCAGAGCCAAGCAGACCTCCAGCGGCGCGCTAGGCCGCGAGGAGAAAACAAAATACTTTGTTCTGGCATCGACCTCCAGCTGAGTGGCGAGCTGCGACGGCGAGCGCGAGCGCCTCGGCGTGTGCTGACTCGTTACTAACAATGCTTTTGTTTCACGTGGATGAAACATCTACCGCGACCGCTAGCGCGACCTGCACGGCGACCTGCTCGGCATGTTTTCACCCTAAGTGTCTTGGTCGGGACTCTTAGTGACGGAATATGTGCACGTGTATGCGGTCATGGATTGCTAACACGGATGACAATTCTGAAGGCCCACAGAACAAGGAAATTATCAGACATTTCAGGCATGTGATTTTCCTCATCCTCCTCCAACTACTCTGCGTCTGAGGCTGTTGTCGGACAGAGTTCGACAGACGAAAGAATTATACACGAGTAGAACCTTATATACGAGAGGAACAAGGGCTCTCTGAATTTTTTTTTTTTCGAATCCGGGCCTCCAGATTTGGGTTTTCCATGGTTTCCCCAAATCACTCCAGGCAAATGCCGGGATGCTTCCTTCAAATGGCCATGGGCGAATTCCTTCCCATTCCTTGCCCCCCCCCCCCCCATCCTTTCCCGTCTCTAAAGACCTCGATGTTAAAAAGAGACGTAAAGCAGTTAGAAAAAAAAAAAAACATATTCACTCACGATGTCAAATTTAGATTTGATAATATTGGGTTTCCACTTCATATTATTTCGGAGTTGAAACTTTTGTTTGTATTTAGATAGCTTTACTTCTACACCTTCCTTTACATTAATAAAACAATTTCCTGAATTTTCTAATAAAAATTATGATTTGGAGTAGTATCAATAGCTATTGCCATTAACCTTGATAACTGACAGTAATTTTGCGACATTTTTAAGCTATGTATCTTTGTTTGTTTTTTGCTTATGGCTTTATGCCTTGTTGACGTCGATGTATTTAGGTAAGTACTCGGGGATAAGAAACGGGAAGGTATTCAGCCATGGTATTTTATGACGAGATCACCTCTGCATTCGCCTGGAGTGATTTGGGGAATCCATCGAAAACTCAACTCTGAATGACCGGACGGGGATTCGAACCCACGTCCTCCCGGAAGCCACGTCAGAGCGTTACCACTAACCCGGCAAATTCGGTTATTTTTCTTCTTCTTCTTCTTCTTCTTCTTCTTCTTCTTATTCTGTTTCGACGCCAATGTGATTTGAATCTTGAGAGTATTGGATTCTAGGATCGGAAAAGAATTCGTCCACGGCTTTTCGAAGGATCTTTTCCGGAGTTCAACAGGAGAGATTTACTTAAAATTGGATATCGTACGGGGGTTTGAAGCCATGTGCTACCGAATGCCAGGCAAGATTGTTATCTCTAACCCTTCTGGCTTGGAAGGCAAGAAGTAATGCTCGATACAAAACTTTAAAGAAAGTTAGAAACAAAGGGAGATATGAAAGGTTTCCTACTTCCTTTCTTTCAGCTTTAAAATCTGAAACCGCTTATTGACATTGCAGACGAATTTACTGTTATTAATTTATTATTATTACTACTGAAACTACTGCGATCAATTTAAGCTGACCTATATTACGGTGAAAACAAACTTAAGAAGTTCTTATTCCGAACTTTTGAAGTATGTAGAAATAGTTAATTTATATTCCGTGACTTAGTTTACTATTTCAGTAATTTCCTAAATGCACTTTCTACTTATGCTTAAACTCTGTGTGTCCATAACGCTGCAGCGCTAGAAAGTGTGACAAAGTCCATTCAGACTCTCTTATTAGTTTTACAAATTTTTATCCGTGCGTAATTTAGTGATTCCTTTCAGTATTCATCATGTCATTTCGTTTGCTATCGAATTGTCAACTGTTTATTAGAAAGAAAGAAAAAATACTCAATGGCTATCAAAATTACGAAAAAAGCGTTACCTTTGCTCTATAATCAATGGGTTTCGTTATTTCAATTATTATTATGACTAAAATGACAATACGTTTAACTGTATAACTCCGATCTTTGCCTCTGAGCGTTTGCGAGTCTCTCGCGCGCGGGCTCATTTTTTTTAGTCTTGGGTAAAGTGCTGGGTATGAGAGGTCTATTTTATCATGAATTTAGTGTACCACCTACCAGTTATGCTGTCCCATGAGGTAGTCGTGTCTAGAACGAAGCATAATCGAAAGGCGAGGGGTCTCGCGAATTCTGTCCCCAACTGTACATTCTCAGTTGCAAAAATACACCGAAGAGTAATTACAATCACATTGAACTGTCTATGGCTTACTTAACCGAATGCCATTTTTTAAAAAATACTTAATATAAAATTGTTGTACTAATATTTTCTCAGTCTGATACTCCAAGCAGTAGTATAAGATTTAAAAAAAAATGTTGATGAAGAGACAAAAATACCTGGTCCCGGAGGAATTCTATTCTAGATGAGGTACAGTAAGTAAAATCAAATCCATTTTGCAATCACTAAAGTCAGTGGAGATCGTTTCATATGTAATACAAGTCTATTCTAGCATCTGTAAGATGTGAAGGGAATTGTTAAAATTTTCCTCTAGGCGATATCTATAACAGAGCCTCTCTTCTTGCTCTCAATTGTGAGTCTCTCCTTCTCTGTCACAAGTCGCTTCTAAATTTTTCCTTCAGTTTGGTACTCAGTCCATAACCTGTGTCATGAGGCATTTCAAACTGCATTATCATACTAAGTTACCTCTATCCTATATTTCGCCATGTAACGCCAACGATAAAAATACCGAATACGAACTCGATTTAATCAAGAGAAACGCCACGCGTATTCCTTCAGAGCTGCTTTCGACAAACGTGACTCGTATTTCTAACAGTCGAGCTTCTCAAATTTCAATGCCTTGGATCGTTTTCAGTATAAAGTCAAGCTGATGAATCAACTCTGATCTGTGACTATACTGAAGGAATAATTCTACTTTTTTTTGGTGTTGTGCCTGTGTTCGTGGTTGATTGCCACAGGATACGTACAGTGCATATAGGGTTGTCATTATCACACTTGAAAATGAATAACTATTAAGAATTATTTCAGGCCACCCGTACACGATACTATTAAACAAGGAAATGCAGTATCAAAATAAGTAAAACTGGGGGTGCCACAGGGTAGCGTAATGGGACCATTGCTATTCATTATTCTAATGAATAATTGTTCTGATTGTATACTATCAGAAATTAGATTGTTTTCAGATGACATAATGCTATATAAAAGGATAAAAATGGTAGAGTACCGTAAACAGTTGCAGGGTGATCTGGACAGGATATCTAGCTGGGTAGGTGGATGAAGATGAATGCAAAGAAGAGTCAGCTTATTAGATACACAGATAAAAAACTAAAGGTTCATTATGATTATTTGGCTGGGAAAGAATTGCTTGTTGAAGACTTGAAATGTAAATATCTTGGCATTACGTTAGATAACAAGCTTAACGGGCAGGACACATAGGACAGGTGGTAGGAAAAGGTTTCAAAACCTTCGCTTGTTGGAGAGAGTAATGAGGGGTTATACGAGAGAAGTAAAGGAATTGGGTTACAAAACTTTTTTCAGACCATAGCATGAGTATGGTAGTTTAGTACGGGACCTACATTTTGAGAATCAAATACAGGAGTTGGAGATGGTGCAAAAAATGGCTGCTATAATTGTTTCTGGAAATTATCGCACAATTCAATCTGTAACAGATATGATAAAAGAGCTGTAATGGGATTCATTGCAAGACAGGAGGAGGGTGAAGAGGGTAATGGTAGTGTACAAGGCGTATATTGGTGATGAGGCATGTAAAGATATTGGTGTAAGGATTAGAAGTAATTCATGGAAGGGAAAATATGACTATAACCACAAGCTGGCACTCTATTTCAGGAACAAGGGTTTAGGAAGATTTTCTTTTTTACGTAAGGGTGTCAGGCATTGGAATAAGTTACCAAGAGAAATGATAAATAATTTACTAAAGACGTTGAAAGAATTTAAAATTAAAATTCGCAGAGGGCAAATGTAGGTGGATGCATGAAAGGGGGATGATGGGAGTATAGGGAAATTGCCACCGGAGAGTGCGCTGTATAGCAATTTAATAGAACATTATTATTACTATTATGGTAGCTGCGTACCACCTACTTGGTTAGTATGTACAACACCTCGTCATGAAACGAATCAAGTTCTATGCTTATAAATGCCAGAAAGCTTCAAAGTTTAATTTAATTGAGATGGAGCTCATTATCCAGTGGATATTTCCCTACACATCTCTTTTTGCTTTAATGTTCACTGGATCCAATGTTTAACGAAGTTACTCTAAATATTTGTTTTCCAAGCTTAAAAATATATCGTACCGGCTGGATAGCTTGTGATAGTATTGTCAGTAAAATAAGTACTCCAAGTGACAGTTACTGGAGTCAAGTAATGTTTATTATTTGAAACGCCACATTGCATTCAGAATGGTTTATCACGTGCTCATTTGAGCGGAAGCTGATTAAACCTCATATATGGAGCTGACCACACATCTTGATGGGCTGCGCCGACGGCCTGCAACAAAATGACAATCATAACACATATTCACGCACTAATCGATTAAATTACAAACGCCTGCACTTTTGTAAACGTGCATCAGTGCCACAGTTTAGTATTTGCCAATATACAAATGACACAATTTGTTTTGTTTAATATTCACGGACGCATTATGTAGTGTTATGATAAAATAAATCAACATTTTACTTGATGTTTGATATTACAGTCCAATTTAAAGCTCAAACAAATCGTACACGCAAATGGAAAGCTGATTGTGGAACAAGCTGAGCTGAAGCTCATAAAGTTGAAAACTTCAAAGCAAGCCGAAAACAGCAGTAGCCACAATTCATTGCATAATTTTTTTAAGAAATTTATTGACGTATAAGAACATGCGACAATCGTCAGTTGAAAAATGAGTGACACAGGGTTGTAGTCTATCGCTTGTATGAAAAAGCACGCACTCAGGGAAGTAGGTAAAATGTAATCTGTATAATTTGTGTACTCACAGCACTTAATGGTAGCAAAGCTATTACTTTAGGAATAGCAGAAAAAAGAATAATTGAAGCAATTGAAATATTGAAAACTGAGTTTGCTGTGTGTCGACCCAATAAGGCAGAAGGTAAGAAAAAGTTGGTAAGTGACAATATTGTGAATTGAATATTAAAATGGTATTCGCTGTGTATAAATAAATATGTCGAAATTAATGATGTGCAAAGAACGGGAACAGTTAAGTTCTAAAGATGATCAGAACACGTATTTAAATGTTTTAATTTACAATATTTTCCTGCCGTATTGTGTAGGACAGACAAAATGGAGTGGAAAGTGGAGATCCTTGCCAACAGCTCGGTCAGCTAAATCCGTTGGCAAAATTTTCCGTAAGTCTGCTAAAAACAATTTAACACGTGGTTGAGTGGGCAACAACGCTAATCCCACGGAGTATTCCATCACGTCACCGCTATGATTCGAAATTTCCAGTGAGTGTGTGCCAGAAGAGAGCGAATCCAGTGTATTTGAACTAACCTCTAGGAAGGGAGGATGTATTAACAATTTCTCAGTGTTGTTAATTTTGTTGTTGTTTATATCCCCACTCAGAAGGGGCTGATTTTCTCTGGAAGCTACAAGGATGGAACATTAACCTATCTGCTGCGAGCGATCCTAGCAAAGCTACATTTCTGCCTGCTTCAAAATGTTTTGAAAAAGACGTCTTGCAATTCCGTAACGAGACATATAGGGGGAGGTTTGTTTTCATGCTGCTGTGGAGGTCGTGCAAAATTTTGCTTCTCAGTTGCAAAGGATAGAAGGCGCACAGTAGTTCGTACCAGTTTATATCAAGTTCTCTTGAGTTTGTTTGGTTAGAAACGTATCACATCGTTGCGTACTTAGCTACCCGCGTGCCGAATATCGACGACTCCTGATTCTTCGAAATCATCGTGCTATGGTGAAGTTATAACACTAATTCTTCGAAATCCTGCAACCAAGCTTTCAGAAGCTCAATAACGTCCTTGAGCTTAATGCTTTCTTAGTTTTATCAAGCTATCTTCACTGTCACGCTATGCAGTATCAGATTAATATTCAAGCAGACAAACAGTTTCATATTAACCATACACATTGCGGTGATGGTCTTGTTAAAAGCAACTTATCTGTTTTTCTTTTAAATTAAATTGTCTCGTTAGAGCAACGTAATCGGTTATGGGGGCGCCAAACATTTAAGTTAATAATTACTGTGTTCTGTGCACTTTGATCGGCTAAATAAATTCAGTAGTTTTAATGCCTTTCTTACGATAAATCATTAAGGTAAAATACTTTCTGATACAAATCAAATCAAATAAATCATTTTGAAAGGTAGCTGGGAAAGGGCGAGTATTATAAACATCGTTTTCATTAATTAATAAGTATATATGAGCAGTACAACTGGGATCCTCAAAAAGGGATTCAATTGGTTTGTTGAACACAAAGGTAGGTGTTGTAAAACCAATAAACTGGAAACGATGAGCAGGGTGCGAGGTTAATGCTTCCTTTTTCTGTTTAACATGGCCCGTTATGAATTCTGGATTTAAACCAAAAATTATGAACGATAGCCGCCTCGCTGCTGATTAGTACAAACCATTATCTTGATTTTTATTCATTACTCACTAAATAATTCTTTTCTCATTTTTCCAACATTGATTATTTATTTCACATTCAGTATTGAAATTTTCACAAGCTTATTAAATCTTCATTCAACGACTTTCAAGTCAAACCTCTACTACTAAAAATCCATGAGAACCACCAGTCCACGAAAAACAAAACATGAATGCAGTCAGCGATATTCATTGTATAACTCTTGGCATTACATGTTTGCCAACTTAAATATCCCACCATAGCATTTTTTACTATCACTTACACTAGTTATTTTACAATTAACTAACCCTATGGTTGTTATCTCACAAGCGAAAGAAAAGACAATATGGCGCGTCACATGTGGAACTGGTTAATTTGTTGGTAGAGGGAACAGTCGAAGGAAGAAACTGCAACGGAAGAGACAAATTAGAATGCATGAGCATATGATTGAGTACGTAGGTTGAAATGATTATGCGGGGGTTAAGGGATTACGTGATAACAGCGGAGCTTTACATCAAGCGAATCAAGAAGCTGATGACAATTTTTTTTTTATAAGGGATAAACGTTTCTTTTAAAATTAGAATAACCAGTCGCAAATAATGTTAGAAACATAGAAATCTTTGCTTGTATTCAAAGTTCCCTTATTCACGTTTTAGTACGAATTAACATGAATATAATTGAACTTAATTTGTGTCTTATTAACAACACTGAGATCAGTAAAGATATTAGTTATTGTTATTAAAAGGAATGGTCCTTCTGCCACAGTAGCTATTTTCATAATACCAATTAAAAGTGATGTTCCTCTCTTCCCATCTGAATATCTGCTTCTAATTCATAGCCAGATATCCGTATAGTCATCCCGTATAGTCGTCAGCCATACGCGTAGCACCAGTATCTGTTGGCTCATG
The DNA here is from genome assembly GCA_031002005.1 of Vandiemenella viatica. Lineage (NCBI taxonomy): Eukaryota > Metazoa > Arthropoda > Insecta > Orthoptera > Morabidae > Vandiemenella > Vandiemenella viatica. The sequence goes on from CM061914.1 coordinate 1,072,415, forward strand.
TTGCATCCCAGTAATTACTCGCCCAATTCCTTTGTCATATCTGTTACCTATTGTGTTCTAATGTTAAATCGTTGCCCTCCTTTGCATTTTACACCACTAACGTGGCTCCTACGCCACCTACCATACTCAAGCAACCACCTTGTAGTCCAGAACATTTCCTCGTCTAATATTTGCGCCAGTTTGAATCCGATTCAACAATCATCCCGCAGTGCTCTGCGCAGTTGAGTTTATTGAGTTTATGGTATACCCAGATACTTGCAGTTATACCGTCTGTCTGGTATATCCTTATTTTCCTTCTTTTTTTATTTTGGTTATGGCTTTGCGAATCGTTGCCGTCAAGGTCATTAGAGGCGGAAAATGACAGCGAGAACAAGGAATGGGAAGGAATTCGACCATGGCCATATGAAGTAATAATCCCGGCATTCGCCTAGAGTGATCTGGGGAAACTATGGAAACCCCAAATCTGGTTGACTGAACGGGGATTCGAACCCGCGTCCTCACAAATGCTACACCAGAATTCTCCCACCAAGCCTTATTTAATTTCATACACGTGCTCTCAATCATGTGACTCTTTTTGTAATTTGTGTTGGTTCAATGTTAACCACTGAATTTAATTTTATTCGCAGGTTACCTGTTAACAGTTTTACGGTGAAAGAAGCTTTACAAAAGTGTTTATGAAGCTGTGAACTTCGCACATTACACAGCTTTGCTTTCATTACCGACGACTTCTTAAGCCTCGTCTTAGAATTTTATTGTTATATTTGGAATTGAACTAAACTACGAATAAGGTGTCACACAAACTAACTGCGCGAGAAACAAAGCCTGAGCAACAGAAATAACACTACAGAGACTTAGACACACTATCCGTATGTCACAGTTCGGTTAGTTTTTAAATTTCATGACAAAATATGTTATTTATTCGGAAAAAAAGTACTCTAAGTTCTTCATAATTATGCATGGTAATACACTCTGAAATTTCATCAAGCTTTACTTAGCAAGTTAGACCCGATACACAACAGTCAGAGAGACAAAGTTACTTTCACATTCATAGTGTTGATTGTTGAGAGTGATGAACTCTTGTACACAGCATGGTATTGTGTAAATATTTAATACTGTGCAACCATGAAAATAATTATTTATCGTAAATTATGACTGCATAAAGAGGTAAACCCAATACATACGAGACTTTCTAAACGAATATTTTTCGTGTCTGAAATGGATAAAAGTTGCTTCCAGAGGACGTTACTAACAGTTGTGAAGATACTGTTTACCCAGAAGTAGGCATAGAATGAAATAATCGCAGGTAAGCAGCGGAATGTTGCAGGTGAGACCAGGGTCGGTTTAAGGCTACCGCAATAACAGCAGTCGCGGGGGGCCCCCAAAGCTTGAGGGGGCCCCACTACGATCCCCTTCAAAATTTGTCCTTACTTAACGAACAATTTTCTTGCTAAAATAAATAATCTACAAAATCATAATGTTAACAAGCTGCGTTCACAATAGACGTTTCCGAAGCGTGAAGTTCCAGGAGAAGTCCTTCATCAGATTCAGTTTTGAGAAAGTCATATGTGATGTAATTACAATAGGCCTATATACAGGGTGTTTCAAAAATGAGCGGTATATTTGAAAAATCAATAAAAACTAAACGGGCAGCGATAGAAATACACCGTTTGTTGCAATATGCTTGGGTCAACAGTAAATTTTCAGGCAGACAAACTTTTGAAATTAGTTGCAATTTTCAACAACAGATGGCACTGCATTCTGGAAAAATCTAAAGTTCTAAGGAATAAATCAGTTTTTCACAGCAAACTTGCAATCTGTGAACAGCACACGCTTACAGCAGAAAGACGACTTACAGAATGGCGAACTCGCAGAGTGCGTTTACTTCTATATCTTTCAAATCGCCTGCAGCGCCACCTGTTGAAAATTGTTACCAATTTCGAAAGTTTGTCTGCCTGAAAATTTACTGTTGTCCCAAGTATATTGCAACAAACGGTGTATTTCTATCACTGCCCGTTTGGTTTTTTTATTGATTTTTCAAATATACCGGTCATTTTTGAAACACCCGGTATTTAAAGGCGTGTACTGCTCTCAGCCTGTTTCAGCAATTTATGTAATTTCGTTCGAATAAACTCACTCATGTTTGATGTTTCACATAAAAAATTATTTAATTAAAATGTATATGCCTGCTCACGTGTCTCCAGCCCCAAAAATCTAGAAGTAAAGCAAAGAAAGGCAAGAAAATGTAATGCAAAGAAAGGCAAGAAAAGAAATGTATATAAAAAGTGTATTATAAATACATATATTATAATAGCTATAAAATTGAATACAAAAACAATTTCATTTGACACAATGGACAGCAGGGCTTAGCCCGAAATGAAAGTGACAGTAGTTGGGAGATCCATATGAGATGCATTGATAAAACACCAAAGACTCTGCGAAATTGATCACGTTCAGCTGATACTCAATAAACTGCCAGTTTGTACACAGATTTAGAGAATCCTCAGTCCGTCTCTTTAATCGTTGTTTGAGCTCTAATACACACACACACACACACACACACACACACACACACAGATATATATATATATATATATATATATATGTGTGTGTGTGTGTGTGTGTGTGTGTGTGTGTGTGTGTGTATGAAGTCACGAAAATTATCTAAAGTGTAGGTAAAAGTATATCTACAAAATAAGTAGGGGGCCCAAAAATCAAACTTCGCAGGGGGCCCCGAAATTCCTTAAGCCGGGCCTGGGTGAGACTCTGTATCCATCAGTCACATTGTTATCTTCTCATGTCGACAGACAGCCAGCCTTTGTAAAACTACAAAATCTGACTCTCTGTCTGCCTGAAAGGAAAATCATGTTCGTAGTAATGCCTGTAGAACGCCTAATCGAAATGTGTTCCTTTCAGAGTATATTGCTACTAGACGACCCATGCGAAAATTTCGCGAAAAAAAAATCGGTGAAAAGTGAGGTTGAATATGATGTCACGAAAGCTGAGTTATTACTCTTCATACTCCTACTTCATTTATCGATTTTGGTTGTATATCCAGGGAGATAAATGGCTAGAGAAACAAAAAAACATTTTAGAAAAATTGACATTTTTGCTCTTTAAGGGTCGAATTACGAAAAATTCCTATCTTAAATTATAATGTAACCACGGCGGAGACCTTAATCTTTAGTATGATACCTCATTTATCTATATCGGTTGGATATCAAGTGAGATAAATGGCACGTGACACAAAAATGCGTTATAGAAGCATTTATACTTTTTCCATTTTAGGGTTGAATTCCAAAAACATTCTTTCTTAAAATATGATGCCACCAAATCTGAGACATTACTCCTCATAATCTTACTTGATTTTTCGATTTTGGTTAGATATACATTGAGATAAATTGCTTAAGACACAAAAAATGAATTTGAGAAAAATTAACATTTTTGCCCTTTAAGGGTCGAATTACGAAAAACTCCTTTCTTAAAATATAATGTTACCTTGGCGGAGACCTTATTATTTAATATGATACCTCATTTATATATATCGGTTAGATAATAAGGGAGATAAATCGCTCGTGACACAAAAATCCGTTATAGAAAAATTTATACTTTTTCCTTTTACTGGTTGAATTCAAAAACAATTATTTCCTAAAATATGATTTCACAAAGCTGAGACATCCATCCTTATAATCCTACTTCATTTATAGATTTTTGTTAGATATCCAGGGAGATAAATGGCTCCAGCTACAAAAAACGAATTTTATAAAAATTAATATTTTTGCCCTTTAATGATCGTATTACGAAAAACTCCTCTCTTAAAATATAATGTTACCATGGCGGAGATCTTATTCTTTAATATGATACCTCATTTATCTATATCGGTTAGATATTAAGGAAGATAAATAGCTCGTGACACAAAAATGCGTTATAGAAAAATTTGTACTTTTTCCCTTTAAGGGTTGAATTCCAAAAACATTCTTTCTTAAAATATTATGTTACAAAGCTGAGACATTACTCCTCATAATCCTACCTCATTTATCGATTTTGGTTACATATCCAGGGAGATAAATTGCTTAAGACACAAAAAATGAATTTGAGAAAAATTAACATTTTTGCCCTATAAGGGTCGAATTACGAAAAATTCCTTTCTTAAAATAAAATGTTACCATGGCGGAGACCTTATTCTTTAATATGATACCTCATTTATCTATATCGGTTAGATATTAAGGGAGATAAATCGCTCGTGACACAAAAACGCATTGCAAAAATATTGATACTTTTGCCCTTTAAGGGTCGAATTCCGAAAACTTTCTGGCTTAATATATGACGTCACTAAAGCGGAGATCTTAATCTTTAAAACGATACTTCATAAAATGGTTTCAGATAGGTATCCAGGGAGATAACTGACTCGTAACACAGAAAACAGCATTTTAGAAAAATTTACATTTTTGCCCTTTAAGGGTCGAATTCCGAAAACTTTCTTGCTTAAAATACGATTTAACCAAAGTGGAGACCATAAGCTTTAAAATGACACCTCATTCATTGATTTCGGTTAAGTATGAAGGAAGATATAGGCTTGTGACAAAAAAATACCTTATAGAAATAATATATATGATATATAATGTAATCGTACCAGTAAAATCATTGTACTGACAACGTGTTGGAGAATCAGTTACCTCTCAGGGCTGGCAGCACTGTGTGACGTCATCCAGTGGCGCCGCCGCCGTGTCCTGCTTGCGCCGCTCCTTCGAGGTGCGCAGGCATCCCAGACCTGCTGGGCATGACAAGAGGGAAAACGCATGAAATTAAAACATACATCTAGCATTTTTATTTGAAAACTTTATTGCTCTAGAATAACCGTTACAACGGTTTTTCCTATTTATTCGCTTTTAATTTATTGATTTTAATTAATCAGAATCTAGGGAAACGTAACTTAGCGGAAAACGCAACGTTTTATTGTCGAATTGAATCGTGACGTCAAAGTGCACGTTCATATTGTAAACGAATGCCTAGTTGCTGGGCGTTTCTATAAATGTATGATTGTGTTAAAGTTTTATGGTAATTTATCAGCATATTTGGTGAAATATTGCGTTCTTCCAAGAATACTCATACAATAAAAAGTGAATGGTAGCGGTCTTGTAAAATAATCTCCCAAAAAACGATGTTTTAATGATGAAAACGTATTTTGCATCAAATACAGATTCTACAGTCGCTGACGTCAGAGACGTGAAGGCTGCAAGGTAACTACGTCATAGATATTTGAATTAATAATTATCTTTCCCTTTTACAACAAATACGTATTAGATACATCTAATGTGAATCAAGGAACACACCGGAGTAACCGACAATGAAACATAGGTCTGGTATATTAGTGAAGTTTGTGATAATGCTTAAAAGCATGCCGGGCCAGAGTGACGACTGATAGTTTTTGCTAAAGATAAGACACGAGGAGTTATGTGCGTTGTTTTATTACATTTTTACTAAGTTAAACAACTCAAAAGAAATGATTTGTTAACGGTTCAGCCCGTAGTTTTTGATGAGCTTTGAAGCTAGTAACCTAATAAAGTAGCAGAAAAGCACTTTTTCCAGAAAACCGCCGGATTCTGTTTTCATTAAACAATCCGGAGGTGCAAACGTGACGACTTCACTGTAAACACACGTCAGTCTACATTCTTGCATCATTTTTTCGTGTTTTGTTAATAAATTTATTGTTTTGGTGTTTTTTGAATTGAAATAAGCATTAGTTTTTAATTTACTTCATTTTCGCCTTTTCTATACACCTGTTTATATCTCGTCAAGAAGTATTTTAAACGTAGCACATGAGGAGAATCAGCTTTTTTTCTTTTTTTGTCTACGTACGATTGATATGCTTAATTCCTGTATTTGGTTGAGTGTAAATGGTTGAAAATAAAATAATGTACGTGACGAAATCAGATTCGCCTCTTAACCAAATTTCAGTGGCTATCGTCGAGGCATATTAGGAAGTCATTGGTCGAAATAGCATTTGTAGTATCTGTTAGAAGTAATGAGATTTGTTTTAAAGTTTAAATAATATAAAAATTCATGATCAACAATTTATACAGATAAAAATAAATAGAAATATCTTATACTGCGGGGATTTAAACTTGGTTTAGAAAATTAGGAAGCGAACACCTTACTGCCTGTATCACGCTGACTCTGGGTAATATATGACAAAGTTTGTAATTAAAAGACATTTGGATATTTTTGGTAGGCCCATTTGAAGGAATGACCGTATCACAGACATATCATTATCAGCCTATTCCTTCATTAAATGATGTGGGCTCTTAACGTCAAGAGTTCAGACAGACATGTACCCTTCAAAATATATTCAGGAGCTTGAAATTCGTTTTTAAAATTTCAGATTGTCTCCTTTTATGGCTTTAAAACGTTCGTAATTGTTTTGGATTTTTCTTGAATAAGAAATAATTTTAAAAATACACCTATTAAACTATAGTAAACTGAGTTATGATTAGAGTTTGAATAGGCGATGAATTCTTATGTATTATAACAAATTTAACATAATGGCATTAAACATTATATACTTACATTAAAATGAGATTCACGACAGTATAAACAACTAGTCGAAGATTCTTTACGTCTTATCATAGCTACACACTACTTTTTTCTTACATTCGCAATTTGTGGACGTTAAAATATACTTTATCAGGTGGATTTCTTATCGTATTTTTGCAAATAGGTACAATACAGTATTTATAAAATGATTTTTGACCTTCTTCCATATCGAAATTAATTTATAAATCATAAAACTTTGGAGACACAACACTCCACAATATACGCAACTGTAGTAGAGTACAATGACGTCACGGTGCAGAGCGCCAAACTGATGGCGTTTAAATCGTCGGAACTGGATTACAGTTTTAAAATATTTTTTATGTTAATTTTTATATTTTCATCAATTATATTTTTCACGGTTATATAACAGGGTACATAATTGATTTAAAATATAAAAATAATACATGCGTGTACCATATTACACTGTGTGAAGTCTGGGTTTCCTAAAAGTTATTGCGAAACTCTCTCCTCCGAAGCCATTTGAGAAACTAATCATTTATTAATTGTGTAGTATGGGTACTTCAAAAAGTATAAAAAAAACTGTTTGTGTGTTACATCGAAGTGTCAGTTCGGTTAGATATGACTGCCATTTCACCGAAAATCATTTATGCCCAACTCGATTCACTCGTACGCACTTCTGTGACTGTTGCGTGGATTTGGTTTCTGAGCTTAGCAAGATTTACAGGTAAAGGAGGAACATATATACATTCTTTTATTAAACCCCATAAAAATCCAAAGCTATAATGTTTGGGGAGCAATCAGTCTGCACCGCCAATTCAGAGTAGAACTGTGGTAAGCTGTTTTGCTGGTAACAGACGTCATATAACTGTGGAATAAGGAAATCTACCAGTTCCCGGCGTCCGTTCTTTGTCATTTCCATTGTGGCGATGCTTCGTGTGCTATGTTCATATTCCACAAAGACAAGTAACTCTTCACAAAACTATATCTGTATATCCAATTGTTTCCATGCCCGATTGCCTGTTTCGGACAACGTTAGAAATACATAGTTGTAGTAACAAAACATTTGAAATTAAAACAGCGAACGTGTTATGTATGATTCTGTAAACTACTATCTGACTTTGGCGGGTTGGGAGAGGAACAACTCGCTGCGGAAATCAAGTAGCGTCTGAATAGCTGCACAGTCACTCAAGGGTGGGACTCTTGGAATAAATTTCATATACGTTTCTTTGTGGTGGAATATTGATACAAGACAACCTGATTTCGCATTAAGGGTTGTCCATAAACTGTACTCGGTTTGTCAGGTTCATTTATTTCTTTTTGGACTGTTTCCGATTTCAGCTGGAATTTCTTACCTGCTTATTTTTATTTACTTTTCAGTAATTATTGTGAGGATTGAGAGAACTTAATAAGAATAATTCGACCATGCGCTTCCGAAGAGACCATTCCGGAAGCAGGAATCCAGATGGCCGCCCCTGTTATTCCCCATATCACTGCTTCATCAAATAAAATAAAGGAGTTGTTTAAATGTTGCAGGTATTTACTCAGTATATTTTTTTCTCAAACATGACACACGAAAATACGAGTTCACTACATCAGATTTTAGGATCATTCGTAGGAAGTTGAATCCAACCCTTCAATTATTTTTCCCAGTTGCTAGTATCTTTCGGGCTGTGAATTAGTTTAAGGCGAAAAAATTGCTACCTGTCAGCCCAATTACGAGCAGCTCATTTACATGAAGTATTAGGGATGAAATTTCATTTAAACCAACTCAAAACGCGCAGACCATTTGTGGTCAAAGCACTCACTATCGTGTTTAGGAGGATAATGGATATCTGTAACCCGACACCTGGAACAGCTTGAGCAATAGAGGCGGTTAGAATTAGTAACACAAGGGTATAACGTTACAACTGTCACCATAGCAACCGTATCGGGTTACCAGCATAGGAAACCAGATCACAGGGTACGTGTAAAACGCATGTTAAAGAAGGTATGATAGTATGCCGTCAGATAACAGAAACATACTAGGCTTCAGTACTGGGGACAGACACATCTACAAGATTCGACCTACAGAAATGTTATTCAACGTTCTGTCACAGAAAAATGTTATCTAAATACAGTTAACAGCCTTATACACACACCGAAAGATTTCAGAAAACATTTTATGACGCAAGAATTTTTGTCTCGTTGGTATTTTGTTCTCGGAAGAGGACTGTGTAAGAAAGATAAGGGTACAACAATATTTGCAATGAGTATTGTGTTGGACGATCATCATAATTTGAGTGTTTCATCCAAAAATACTAATACTGAACATTAGGAGTTTCTATTCAACCCAGGCACTGCAAATAATTTTTGGGAGCAGGTAATTTAGTAATTAAACTGAAGTTTCTAGCTGATAACCTTATTGCCATCGTACTGTACCAAATTCTGATTTGAGAGTATTTCCACATGGGATCAAAGTTAAATACATATCTAATCCAGTATAACGCTGCCGAAAGTAACTGAATTAGCCACGTGAAATATAGACATATTGCGTAAATGATCAATAATACTGCGAAGCGAAGATAATGTGTCAAAAGTTCTATAATTGATTGTTGCGGTGCAAGGTTAATAATATATAATTATTAAATAAAATACATCAAATACTAACAAAATCATTAGAAATAGTTTGCCGATAAATTTTATTGTACTGAAAATTTAAAATTACTTATACGTCGTTTCAGTATATAGGAAACTATTTCAGATTCTTATTGCAACTACCGAATGTTCCTTAATCAAATGGAGTGGACGATTTGCTTGCCGTTTCTTGTTAACTGTATGGAATCATATTTCGGTTCCAAGTGCCATTAAAAACCATAAATGCGCAGAAAGGTTAGCTAGTTTAGTATTAAAACTACTCACACGTTTGACATAACGCTGATTTTTGATTTTGCTTCAATGATGTACTGCATAACCTTTGTGTACAGGTATGTCGAAAAGTTATGTTAAAAAATGTACGAGCTAAATAGAGCGAGTTGGATTTTTCACTATGACCACAAAATATTTGACTTTAATTTCTCTATTTACATATAATTTTAATGTTGCACGACAGTCCGTTTCGTACGAAGAGCTGAATCATTCTGACATTTTTCATAGAAATACCGAATGAATTTGCATAATTGTTTATATCATGCATATAATATATAGAAGACAACAACGCGAGCGATAAATGATCAAATACATTTTCACGGAACACACTATTTCTTCGTCTAATATGATAGCACGGATTTACATCCACCATTATTTTTCACTTTTTTGCTATTTCCTTCCACATATTGTTATTGTCACGTTAGGTTACATCCAAATCATTACGGTCATTTTCATATCTCTCTTTGCTTCGTACTAAGAACTGGCATTGTTCTTTCCATATTTTTTTTTTACTGTCTAAGCCAGTAAACACTGGAAACCATACTTGCTCATTTTTTCCATCACCCGCGAATTAAAAAAAAAATCATAACCTCTGGGAAGTTTATGGACAAATTATATAAATAAGGAATTCCTTTTTTAGTTTCAGACCTTTTTCGCAGTTGTTGGGTGTTATGTTGATATTTTAAAGCCGAGTATCGGTTTTAATGACTCAACACTTGATGCTTTTAGACAAAAACTCATAATGAAATGTCTGTGAAACACTGTGGTACACTTTAGCGTTTTGTCTGCTGACTGAAAAGAAGTTTCACTGTAAACAAAACATGGAGGTAATATCGGAATAGGTGTGTATTCACGTCTAATCAACATTATGAAGTTAGAACAACTTCTTCCAGAGAACAGAAGTTAGAAAGCAGTGTTTAAAACTCAACGTGTGGAGCACAGCACTTTGTGGTAGCGAAACGTGGACTTTAATACCAGAATAATGAAGGAAAATTGAAAGATTTAAAATTTGATGCTACAGAAGGATGTCGAAAACTGAATGGAAAGGTAAATGACAAAATGAACGTGTTTTTTTAAGTGATGGGTGCGGAAAAAGAAGTTTGTGGAAGAGTTTGACAGAAAGAAGAGACAGGACGATGGGTCATATTTTAAGACGAACGGGATTGTTTCATTTGTTAGAGGGTGCAACAGTGGAAGGAAAGAACTGTAGAGGAAGAAAGAGATTAGAATTTATGAAACAGATAATTGAGGACGTAGGTTGTATGGGGTATGTTCTGATGAGGTTAGCGCCAGATAGCAAGAATTGTAAAATTTCATCAATCCAGAATTTTAATGCATGATTCTTGTTGTCCTTTAATATTTACTGTTTGCTGTTCAATTTCTGTATGCAACCAAACACTTTTTCACAGCACCCAATGTCGGCAAAATCTACTGGACGATATACTCGTAATTTCCTAAGTTACTCACTCGCCTCTGTAGCTATTTGCTGGAGAACGGTGTCAAGTGTCACCATTTTGTAGCATTTCATAGTTAAAAAAGATAAATAAGTTTTGTGACTGAAAAAACGTGGGACTGCTTTACAGTAAAGTGTTTCAACATTGAAAAAACTTTAAAAACTTAAATAACTCATGGTCTCTGCTGTAACCATGAACGCCAATCGTCATTCCGCCTTGGGCTAAATTTAAATTCAAACTTGCACTAATGTTGCTGCTTGACCAAAGTTTATACGTTACAGTTTATATGCTTTTTTCGCATTTTACCGACCACTTTTGTTAATGGTCTTTATTTTGTGTTCGCTCTACATTAGTTATTTATTAGGTTATTTAAAGTGGATATCTGACCAAATATGTTACGGAATCGAGTATTCTCACAATTCATTTTTCTCCGAGTAGCTCAACTGTTTAATAATATGGAATGTGTGTTAAGTTCTGTGATAGCTACAAACACTATGACCAACGATTACATATATGAGTGTTTCCGCCGTCTCAACAAAAAACAACGATATGCTTTCGAAGCAAACAGGATTTTTTTTTTAAATTTTGCGGAGTGAATTTTAAGGGTTAAATACAAATGAAGTTTGTATTTAAACAATTTTGAGTTACGACCTTTGAAACAATTGTACGTTAGTGTGATCGTCCCTGTCGGTGTTTAATACATACGTCTATTAATACTTCTGACTTCTTTAAGCTCAATAGCACCCGAAGGGTGAAACACAGGTCAAGCTCATATTTGGTCAGATCAGGTCAACCTGTCATAATCTTTGACCAAAAAAACTGGAACTATTCTAGACCCGTGACCGGATGGAATTCCAGTAAGAGTATTTTCAGAGTATGCGGCGGAAATCGGGCCATTTCTGTCTGATATATTCAGTAAATCATTAGAAGAGCGAAAAGTACCTTCAGACTGGAAAGTAACTCCGATTTTCAAAAAATTGTGATCGAAATGATCCTGGAAACTATCGTCCCATATCTATAACATCTGTTTGCAGTAGAGTTATGGAGCATATTATATGATCTAACATTATGAATTTTCTAGATGATAAAAATTTCCTTACAACAAATCAACACGGATTTCGGAAGAAAAGATCATGTGAAACACAGCTGGCCCTATTTACACACGACGTAATGAAAATTATCGATGCAGGTTCACAAAGAGATGCAATTTTTTTAGATTTCCAGAAAGCCTTTGACTCTGTGCCACACAACCGCCTTTTAGCGAAGCTTCGAGCGTACGGTATATCGGATCACCTTTGTGAATGCATAAAGGATTTTCTAACCGGTCGGTCGCAGTATGTTGTCGTTGAAGCAGAAAGTTCTTCTAATATATTAGATGTTACATGGGGGGTACCTCAAGGAAGTGTAATAGGACCACTTCTTTTCTTAATTTTTATAAACGATCTCGGAGACAAAGTAAAAAGCCTTTTCAGATTGTTTGCTGATGATGCGGTTATTTATAGGGAAGTAAGAAATTTGGCCGATTGCTTAGAAATTCAGCGCGATCTGGATGTTATTTTGGCTTGGTGCGCTGAGTGGCAACTTACTCTAAATTGTAAAAAAGTGCGAGACAATGAGCATAACTAACAAAAAGAATCCAATTGTTCAGAAATACGAGTTAAACAATACAGTTATTGATATGGTCGATTCTATGAAATATTTGGGAGTAACAGTACAAAGGAACATGAAATGGGACATACTCATTAATTTCTTAGTAGGTAGAGCAAATTCTAGGCTGCGATTCATAGGTCGAATCTTGAAAAATTGTAATGAACAAACAAAGGAGATGGCGTACAAATCTCTTTTGCGTCCACATTTGGATTATTGTTGTGCCATTTGAGACCCGTTTCGTAACGGGTTTATCTAAAATATAGAGAAAGTACAGAGAAGAGCCGCTCGATTCGCGACCGCTTGCTACAGTCCTTATGAAAGCGTCACAGAACTGATTAGTAGACTGGGCTGGGAGTCTCTGGTAGATAGACGACACACGTTTGGTTTAAAATTATTGGTAAACATGCGTACTCCCACTTTCACTTTTGAGTGTAGTGAAATACTTCTTCCACCAACCTATTTGAGTCGGAAGGACAGGAAAGATAAAATTAGAGAAATAAGGTGCCGGAACGATTCTTATATGAATTCTTTTTTCCCTCGTACCATTAGGGATTGGAATGCACAACAAAGAGATTAGCTTTGGTGCTGAGCACCCTCTGCCACCCACAATTTTGTGAATTGCAGAGTATATATGTAGATGTACATACGCAAAGAACGGTCGTGGGCATACACTAGTGAGGAGGTATGCGGGCGCGGCGGAGTGCGTTTGAGGCGGCTATCGACGAGTGTCGGCAGTGACACGCCGCGCCGGATGACCGCTAATTGCGCCATTATTATTTCGGCATCTCGTTGTCACTCACTTTGCGCTGACTGGCAACATCAGGCCGGGACGTGGGGGAGCACCGCTCCAGCTGCTGCCAACATTGCCGCACCGACCGCACCGCTGTTGCCGTGTCAACCACACATCGCTTCATCGCTTTTTAACAGATGCAGTGGTAGGCTATAACAGATCCCATCATTCACAATACCGTCAAAAAGTAGCGTCACTGTAGTTTAGACTCGGGCATCACATAAAGATTGTAGTAACGCTGCATCAAATAAATATGATGTACATCATGAAAACATCATCGTAATTGCTTGGGGTAATTATTTTAGCTTCTGAAGGCTTGTAAGATGGAGAAATTAACCGGCACATTATTTAATATCTGACTGTTAAAAATTCAATGAATGCAAAAACAATTGACAGTTCAAAGAAATCGAGTTCTTACAAATGTTCGCCAACAAACATAATTTTAAATAATTTCTTGTATTGGACAAGTTTAAGAAATAACAATGCCCAAACATAGTTTACAGTTTAACACGAATATTAGGGGGTGCGTTTTATTGGATACCCACCACCATATATTCTTTTTAGAAAAAAATATGTCCAATTAAAAAATTTATTAGACCTTGTATTGGTTAAGAAAATTTGAATATCAACTTCAAACTGGTTTTTAGCAACTAAATATAAAAATTTGCTTTTTATTCCACTTGAAATCAGTAGCTAAACTCAAAGAATACCATTCAACTTTACTTGAATTAGAATAGCTTTAGGAAAATATGTTTCTCAAAAGCAAGTTAACCAGTTTATTTAGAATGTAGACTAAGAATGTAGAATAAGAGGCGAAATTCTGTCTAGCCAAACTGAAAATTTGCTGAAAGCACCAACCTGACAGATCCTGGCCAGGGGACGAATGGTGCACATTTGGGACAAAGGACACGAAAGACACTGTCTAATTGTATTCGAATGAAATAGACTATGACTGACTAGTGCTAATTTCCAATTCTGCTCTTATTTTCCCTAAAATCAAAGTAGGTTAAGTTTGTGAATATAAAATCATAGTTCTCTTTGCTAAATCTCCGAATAAGGATCTTGCCTTCCTTAACTGCTTTTGGTACTGGATGTCTTCTTCAGTCGCTGCTAAGACCAGCCCGTTCAGTTTTCTGTATTTCCTTATTGTATGATCCGCCGAGAATGTACTGCACGTGGAATGGTTGCTTCGTGTCATAACTCTAACAAAATTTCTTTTTTATTCCAGTTCACGGCCATTGTTCCACTATATTGTAGTAAATATATGTAGGACACTGAGAAACTCCCATATGAAGCTTCTGAGGTAGTTATAGTGGATACGCAAACGCTGATCGTACTATTGCTTTCAGGCTGTCGCGAAGAAATATTGAACGTATTTAAAGGTAGTTACAACATAAGGACCAAAGAATCGCCCCTGTGCGTATGCCTGAGTGGACTTAAGTCATCGAGTTTTCTTTTTAATGTGGAGATTAACGTTTTGTGACATTTACGCAATATCAAGGAAGGGACAGTCGCCATCTAACAACTATCCGTAGAAACTTTTAGACACTTAGTTTTAATTATTGCAGCGAGTGAACTTTCAATTTTGAAACAGAAATAGCCAACATACACTGAAATTCCAAAAATCATGAGTTACCTTCTAATATCGTTGACATTGACTGAACAAATCGTCGGAAGGCTCCCTGAAGTTAAAAAATTTTGCCCTGCTTCCTGAATCGCCGTCCATAATTGCGACAGTGTTGCCATTGTACGACCACAAGCGACTAATTAATATAAAATTTGTTCCTGGCCTATTGTCGTTAATAACTCAGGCATTGGCAACACTTATCAGTATATATAAAAAAAAACTTACCATAACAAACAAAATAGCGCGTGTATTAGCGAACGAACGATATGTTTCTCTGTAATTCGAGACTCCAGGAGGCCATAGACCAAATTGTCAGGAAAGTACTACTGTGCAAGCTGGTAGATTGGATTCATGATCAAGCCATTCACTGGAATTGTGCAGAATGTTCCTCAAACCAATCGTGAACGATTTTTGCCCGGTGACATGGCGCATTGTCTATATGGAATGGTCCATCGTTGTTTGGAAACATGAATGATTGCGAATGATCCTGAAGTATCTTAACATAACCACTACCAATCTATGACAGGTTCCCAACCCGTAGCCGGCTGGAGACAGCACGAGCTTGCACAGTTGTACTTTCCTGACAGCTTGGTATATGGCCTCCTGGAGTCTTGAACCCTGCAATTCAGCTCTTAGCAACTGTAATCGTGACTCATCAGACCATGCAACCTTTTTCGGGTCATCTACAGCCAGTCGATACGCTCAAGAACGCGATGGTGATACTAGAGGCACTTACAGCTATATCCCAACATCACCAAACATCGCTTCGCTGTTTTCACTAACACGTATGTCGGACGTCCCAGATTGAGTGTTGCCTGTCTGCCGACACCTCGGTGTTTACTTCGCTGTTCTCAGTCATTAAGTAAACGTGGTCGGCCATTGCGTTGTGCATAGTCTTCATACTGCGCAGCTCCTTAGCGAACTAGGTCGCTCTTTTATATCGTTAGTTCCCATCTAGAATTCCAGAGAAACATATGGTTCGTTCGCTAATACACGCGCTGTTTTGTTTGTTATGGTAAGTTTTTTTTTATATATATAATGATCAGTGTTGCCAATGCATGAGTTATTAAGGACAATGGGCCAGGAACAAATTTTATATTAATTGGTTGGTTGTGGTCGTACAAATATTGTGGTAAAGTATTTTCACCTAAAACAACGTTTTTGTAACACTATAGTTTTGAGGTTCTTAGCGCGTTTTTTCTTGAAAATAGACGATTATTTAACTACTCGGCTAAGGTTTTTTTCCCTATAATAATGGCAGGATAACCTGAAATATATCATTATATCCATAATTATTAAAACATATTTGACGAACAATCATCCGGCACAGCGCAAGACAGTACTAACTACTCTTGTCCACAGAGCGCGGGCAATATGTGATAAAGACAGCCTTCCTAGTGAGTTAAAACATCTACGTGATACCTTCAGAAAGAATGGGTACAATTAACATCAGATACAGTTGGCATTCCGGGAAATGAAACGCAGGCCTAATAAACACGATAATGGTCCACACGATAAATTAGCCTTCTTGCCGTACTCTGGCGCCACAACATCTAGGGTCGGAAGAGTCCTGGCAAGAAATGGCATTAAGACCATTTTCCTACCACCACCAAAATTGAGAAATATTTTGCGCTCTCCAAAAGATGGCCTTGTCCTGCGTACACCCGGAGTATACTGCATCCCGTGTGAATGTGGAAAGAAATACATCGGTCAGACCATACGGTGCGTACAACAACGTTGTTTGGAACACGCCCGACATGTTCGCCTGGGGCAAAAAGACAAATCATCAGTGGCGGATCATAGTTTGGCAGAAGGACATGGTTTCGATTTCGAAGCGACTAAGGTGTTGACACATGCGAGAGGTTTCTGGGACAGCGTCATTAAAGAAGCATTTGAAATTCGCCTCGCGTCTTATTTGGTTAACAGGAATTGTGGATTCCAGATAAGTGATGCATGGATTCCTGTTATTGAGGCTGCTCGTCACCAACGCTCTGCTTTTTGTGTTCCGCGGGCGTCTAATGACGTCTGAGATGCTGCTAGGCAACATAACAACGTCTGTCATTGCCATGCCAGTTTTCAAACAACACGCTCAAGGCTGACTTCAAGACTTACAACTGCACCTGAAGATGGCGACGGAGTTATAATGTCACCGAAATATTGTCCATCAATAATGATATTACTCGGTTTGTTTCCCGAGAAACGTTTATAAACATAAATAAAACTGATTTTAAAAACCGCTTACCTGTCGACTAGACTTGCGCATAATAGTTGGCGACCGGGAGCGTCCTGTTTAGTTCGCAGTTCCTTAGCGAACTAGGTCGCTCCCCTCCCGGATTCCAGCGAGACAGATCGTTCGCTCGCTTTGTTACCGCTACTGCAAGCGCTCTTTTGTTTGTTATGGTAGTTGTCGTTATTGGTGGTTGTCTTTTAATTGTTAATGGGATCAAAGCGTGTTTTATTTTCATATTCCTGGTTAAATTTCAGTTTGAGTTTTCTGCAATAGTTATTAATGTTAAACACTTGTTTATTATTATTATTATTATTATGTCTTCAGTGAAATGTGTCTACATCGAACTATGTTTCCTTTATGATGACATCGTAGTAAATAACAAAAAACAAAAGCCCAATCCATTTGACGCCAATTACCATTACGTCTCAATGATTGGTTTATTCATATCGTGCGACCATAATGACGTCACAAATCATTTCACACGATTCACGAGTGCACAAATGAAAGCGCGAGCCCGGTACGGCCCCTTTATATGTTTCTCGCCCAGTGCTATCACTATATGGATATTTGTACCATCCTATCCCCCGACTTTTAGCCCTTCAGTGTATTTTAACCAGGAGAATATCTACAAATTTTGTTCGGCCATATAAACGGCCATATAAACTCATAACATTGTTGATCTTAATATCACATTGCTTTCTATATTTTTTGTGTAAGAAGAAATTACTCAATGCTTTCTGTGTTCAGAAAATTATTTATAGACGTGAGATATGGACTGCCAGAGTATACATTAAGCTGATACCTCCGTCGTTCTGTTTTAATCTTTGTTTTTAGAATTCACATATTACCAACTGTAAAGCGTGAACAGGTCCTCAGATTCAAATTTCCAAAAAAGTAGCACTCAAACACCGTAGGTGGAAAGCAACTTATAATCCGGTACCTCTTAATCCGGTAACTTTGGATCATCAAACACAAAATTAAAAAGTGTGAAATAAGGATAGGTAAACCGTTTTGTGATAATTAAGTAAGATAGCTTTGTATAAGTCTTGAATATAGCACGCATCTCCCACAAAGCAAAGTGTGACTTAATTTTTCTTGCGTAGTTTGAATTGTTTTAGAGGAACAAACTTGAGAACTGTGTGGTTGAGACTTTTGTGGTTTGAAGAGTAGAGAACCAGTGAGTCAAGAACCCTGATGCGTGTGTTTGATTTAGTAAAGAAAGACATAACTTAACAAATGCGAGCAGTCAATGGGGAAGATCTGGACAATTACTTTGAAGCTCAAATTTATTAAGAAAACTAATCCTATGACCAAAACGTAGGACTTAAGAAGGATCTCAGCGCCAGAGAAGAGTAAATTCTATGGCAGAAAACAAACAACACGTACACTCTTTCGCACAATGTGGCATCATTGCGGGTATTTATTTCAGCGCCATCTGTTATTCATTTCCTTAAGTCAATGCCTGGAACAAACTCTCCGGTGATGCCACATAGTGCAAAATAATGGACTTAGTCTCAGGCGCCCACAGTCAATTTTTTTTGCCAAAGAGTGTACATTGCTAAACACAAAGAGAGCCTGTGCTACAGCAGATAAATCTCGTAAACTCTTTCTAAGATCGACACCAAATATCAGTCAGACGAAGCGCTGCAGACTCCACCGTGAAAGATAACATACTAGGCACTCTGATTACAAAAAAAAAAAAAAGACTTAAAGCTATTGAGTATAAGCAAAACAAAACAAAACAAAAAAAGTCCGAACAGTTAAGAAAAAATTAAGATAATACCGAAATATCCAATTTAAAGATGTTTAACTATAATATTCCTTGATGAACAGAAAAATAAATCAGGCACAGCTTTTATGAGGTAACCAGGGCCGCCGTAAGTGGGCGTGCAAGGCGTGCACCGCACGCGGGCGGCACATCGAGGGGGCGGCAAAACGAGTGATCGACAGTCGCCGCCCCGCCCCGCGATAGTTGCCACTCCATTGTCGCCGCGACGAAATTTGCAGGGTATTATGTAGCGGCGACCTTTTTTTTTTTAAGCTCAACACCTGCTTCGGGCGGCCGGCGACACTCGGGATCGCAACAAACAAGGGGGGCGGCAAAAAATGTTCAAAGGAGCGGCAATCTCACAATTTTTTGCCCGGGTTCGGAAATTTCCTAGCTCCACCACTGGCTGTAGTTAGACAGGGGGCGGCATAATCGGTATTGCACGCGGGCACTCAAACTGCTGGCGGCGGGCCTGGAGGTAACCATTTTGTTTAATTGATTTTGGAAATCTAAATAACCAGAACGCCCTCTGTTCTCCATAGGGCAGTGTTTCTCCAAGTGGGGTACGCGAATCCCTAGCGGTTCACCAGTTGATCGTAGGGGGTTCGCTGAAAAATTTACGTAATGGCGGACTGGCTATCTCAAGCGTATAATACGCACAATGGCGAATATTGCTCACTGTTGTCAGTGGTGGAGCTAACAAAAAACTAACAATAAGGTCTCCGTTTTTTGTTAATAGGGGTACGTGAATCTAAAAGTTACAGAAACACTGCCACAGAGGATCGGTAAAAAATTCTTATTGGTTTCGTAAGGACCAACGAACATAAGAAAATAATCTGAAACTTACTCTCCATCTGTTTGCAGTAGAATTCTGGAGCATGTCATATGCTCTAAGGTTATGAAGTTTCTAGATGAAAACGAGTTACTTATAGGATACCAACACTGATTTCGGAAGAACCGATCATGTGAAACGCAACTGGCTCTATTTTCGCATGATGTAATGAAAGTTATTGATGCAGGATCACAAGTTGATGCTATTTTCTTGAATTTTCAGAAAGCTTTTGACTCTGTACCACACAACCGACTTTTAGCGAAGATCCGAGCGTACGGTATATCTGATCAGATTTGGGAATGGATACGCGATTTTCTAACTGGTCGGTCACAGTATGCCGTTGTAGACGGGGAAGCTTCTTCTAAACTAGATGTTACTTCGGGCGTTCCTCAAGGAAGTGTAATAGGACCACTTCTTTTCTTAATTTTTATAAACGATCTCGGTGACAACGTTAATTGCAGGATGCGATTTTTTTGCTGATGATGCACTTATTTATAGGGAAGTGAGGTGCTCCGACGATTGCTTAGAAATTCAGCACGATCTGGATGTTATTTCGGAATGGTGCCGTAAATGGCAGCTTACACTTAACTGTAAAAAGTGCAAGGCAATGTACGTAAGTATTAAAAAGACCCCGCTTGCTCAGGAGTACAAAGTTAACAATTCAGTTGTTGACACTGTGGATTCCCTGAAGTATCTAGGCGTAACAGTGCAAAGCAACATGAAATGGGTCTTGCACATAACTTCCGTTGTAGGCAAAGCTAATTCCAAACCCATTCATAGGACGTATTTTGAGAAGTTGTAATGCTCATACAAAGCAAATAGCGTACAAAACACTAGTGCGTCCGCATTTGGAATACTGTTGTGGAATTTGGGATCCGTATTGCAAGGGATTGATTGACACGTTAGAGAAAGTACAGAGGAGAGCCGCTCGATTCGTGACCGCTAGTTACAGTCCTTACGTAAGTGTCACAGAGCTAATTCATGGATTGGGCTGGGATGGTTTGGAGGACAGACGACGTCGTTTTCGTTTGAATTTGCTGGAGAATATGCGAAAATCTTTAAGTTACGAGTGCAACGAAATACTTCTTCCGCCAACCGATTTAGGTCGTAATGACAGGAGGGATAAGATTCGAGAAATAAGATGCCGTACTGATTCATTTATGTATTCCTTCTTTCCTCGTTCTATTCGGGATTGGAATACGCAGAATTAGGATTGGTGCTTAGCACCCTCTGCCACCCACTGTATTTGTGATTTGCAGAGTATAGATGTAGATGTAGAATAGTGAAAGTTGTGAGAGTATATTGGGAAAATGAAACTCTGGCTGTGCATATTAATGTTAAGCTCTGAGAAGGAGTGGCTGTGAGTGTCTGAGCATACCTTCCTGCGGGAGCCTGTCCCGTGACGACTGCGTAGTAGACTTCTCCACCAGAAGCGGAGGACCGCGACCCGGTCGTGTGACCTCCACTTGTCGGGGCCGTGGAGCCTCCGTAGTTGACAGGCACCACTCTGTAAGACCACCCCTGCCGTGTCCCCCCTGGAGGCCCCCTACTGGTTACTACCGCCACAGGTATTGCCATGTAGGTCGTTCCTGCTCGGCTGCCGCTGCCCTGTGGAGGTCTGGGCATGGCAGCACCCGCTGGGACCATGTAGCCGTACCCAGTCCCTCCTCCGTACTGTACCGGAATCACCCTGACTGTCGCTCCGCCACCGGTGGTCGACGATCCACCGCCCCATTGCGTTCCGCCTCTGCCGCCATACTGCACTGGAATCATTCTAACTGTGGTTGAACCACCGGCGGTGGATCCGCCACCACTCCATCGCATTCCGCCTCCACCTGCACTACCAACACTGCCACTTCCGTACGGCACCAGCAATATATACATCGGAGTGGTTCCAGGATGGACGTTTCCTCCTCTTCCAACGCCAGCGTTTGTTGTAAAGAAATTTCCACCTCCACCCCTATTGGCTACTTCTGACGGAATCATCCACATGACTGTTTGACCACCACCACTCGAGGATGCTGGTGGTATATGAGAACCCGCAGGCATCATATAAACTGGTAAGTAATTCCAGCCTGCGTTTCCGCTGGGTGACCGTTGAGGTGGAAGCGGAGATGGTGGAGGGTGGTTTCCTCCCCCACTGATGCCACTTTGGCTTCCACCGCTTCCGCTTATACCACCTCGCGCCGTTCCACCCCCTCCTGAACCAAACTGTCCATCTGCTGAGCCTTGTCCATTGAAACTTCCTGACATCTGTGAATTCCTCGTGACAGATCTTCCTCCAGCAGTTGCAGACATTTTACTATTACCAACAGACTCTTCCACAGCGGTCGCTGTCGACAGGTCTTCCTGCTTTGATAAGCTAACCCTAACAGTCTCGCCACCATCATCAATAATTCGTCCAGTCGGAACGGTTTCTCTATGGAACTTTGTTTTGAAGGGGACTTTAGCAACGTTACCACTGTCACTACGTTCAGTCCCAACGTCTCCCCTCATTTCTACATCTTGAGTGAGAGATCGTTTTTCTGAATCTAACCAACTATTCGCTCCACTAGAAACCAAAGTTTCCGTAGCCAAGCTGTTGGTACCGAACTTGCCATCTTCTTTGAGCTCTTGTGTGATTGTCTTGCTACTTTGCTCCTCCTGCGTATCAAGAAGAGTCTGGCCGTCCCCACGGTGGCTCCCACCGACGGGGGAGCCTGCAGCGTCGTGGATTGTGCAGGCGGCGACGAGGACGCAGGCCAGCGCTTGAAGCATGGCGACCGCCTGCTGCCGGCTGGGCACTACCTCACAGCCGACAGTGATATAGCCCGCGCGACCTCAGAGCGCACACGGAAGTTGCGAAACGCTAATTTGTTCCGTGAATGCCCAGTTCTTCGTCAGGAAGTCCAGTAAAATATAATGCAGCGATGAAAATAAACGAAATTCCAGTTCTGGCCTACCGGTTGCGCTGTCACGCTGGTATACAGAGTGAAAAATACGGTAATGATGAAAAGAACTTGCTTATTCGAACAAAAATAAATTCCTCATTCTCTGCCTGACAGCAGCAGTAACCATGTGACTTCACTCACCAATCCTTATAAAACTCGACGTCCTTAACGGTTTTATATGAACTAGTGATAGCCCAGGGGTAAAAATTCGACCGTAATTCATTAAGTCTTTCAGTATCTTCTGTGAAAGAGTAATAATCATTGCATATATATATATTTTTAATTTGTTCTATTGCGTTTGCTGGGAGCATACTGTATACATTAACGTCGATGGCTACGAGCGTGTACCAATACATAATTAGCTTGTCTTGTTTGCCTTAATTCCTTGTAATACCTATAAATTTAAGATGATACACTCCACGCGTGACTGTATCCTAAATTATAGTTTGTGAACTAACCTTAGCAAATTACGAATGTTTTCAAAATAATTTTTTGACTTCTTATCGATGGTTCATTTGAATTTAGTCCAAATGATTTAAAGTATTCATTTTGACTTTAGCCGGTAAAACTGCTTTAACCTTATGACAACATGAAGTGAATGTAGTCCTTACACCTGAAGTGACTTCTGATTAGAAATGTTTGCAAAACCTGCATTGCAAATTCTAAACTATCATAATATCTTGGAATGACATTTAGTGTGTATTTAAATGTATCCATCAAAATAATTCCATCGTTTTGTGTACTATTTTCACTATTTAAAAACGGTCTATTACACTGGTCTACAGAAAAAAATAATACATTTTTCTGGTACAAGAACAAAATTAACTGTTTCTGGAAGATAATACACTCTAAATCCAGATCTAATTTCAGAATTACTTTATCGGCCTCAGTTTTGATTTGATAATGATTTTTATATACGCTCACGTTAGCCTATATATCATATGGATCTGCCAATAAGACACGCTCACGACAACATTTCCAAATGTAAACATTAAAATATATATGTCAATACACAAAAGAATCAGAGAAGTGAGCAATATATGACTAAAGGAAAGTAAGAAACATATCTAAAAATGTTTCCTTTGCGATTTTCTTTGATATTTTGCCTTAGGAACGTCTCTGCGTTCCAACATTAGTCGGACACCACTGCCCCACTCCAAATGCGTAGACAACGCTTTCCATTTGAGAAATGTCCTGGTGAAATCGTTTGCCGTGTTCGCCACTAACGGCGCCAAGGTTGTCCGGAAAGAAGTCCAAAAGATCGCTCAAGAAATACAGTTTGAGTGACATGTTGCATCCCATAAGATGGTATGATCTCAATAATTCATGTATAATATCACGACAGTTCTCTACCTTATTATTGGCTAAAAAATTCTTGCAGACCCTTGTGAAAGACAGCCAAGCCGCTTTTTCAATATCACTCAAGACATCAAGGAAATTATCATTATACATTAGTTCTCTAATTTGTGGTCCTATTAATATTCCTTCCTTTATTTTTGCTTCACTTATCTTTGGGAACATCTCTCGCAAGTACATGAATGCTTTTGATGTTTTATCCATGGATTTAATATTTTTTTCGACCTACTCAATTTAATGTGCAGCGGAGGTAGATACACATTTTTGGGGCCAGCAAGAGGATTGTTTACCACATTCTTCTGTTCAAGCAGCAACTCATTCCTAGCAGGCCACGTTATCCCAACATAGTGTTTTTGTTTTTGTTTCTTTGTTTTTTTGTTTTTTGTTTTTTGTTTTTTTGTTTTTTTGTTTTTTTTTAGTTTTTTTGTTTTTTGTTTTTTTGTTGTTTTTTTTGTCCTTGCTATCCCACTTGAATAGAAAGCAGCAATGTTTTGTGTATCACAGCTGCATGCCGAGCAGAATTGTAATCACATTGAGGTCGCCACATGTAGGCCATAGTATTTCTCATACTGGATATGAGTGAGAAGCAGTTTAAAATTATCATATGACTCCTTCATGTTAACTGCATGAGATATAGGAAATAAAGGAATTTTTTCCAATGGGAAGAAGCACTGCCTTCAGACTAACTTTGCTAGAATCTATGAACAAGCGCCACACATTTACACTGAAATCATGGCCAAGAGTCTCCATAACTAATTCGATATCGTTACAAAGATCCATGTCACCACTCTTGGAGAAATATTCGGAAAAATCAGCATGGCGATCACGAAACAAAGTCACTTTCGTATCACGAGAAAGAAGATTCCATACTTTCAGTCGCGAATCTAAAAGCTCAGCCTATTGCTTCGACAATTTTAAATCACGGACAAGATCATTGATATCTGATTGAGACAAAATATGTGGCTGATTTGACTCACAGGGGGCTTGAAATGTACGGTCGACATTAACATTTCGTTCGGTGTCTTCTCCATTTTCACCAATGTCTTCATCTTCACTCAGTCACTGTCTCAGGAGGCACTGGTACCGGTAATTCTTCACTGCGACATACAGGCCTTATAGCAGATGATAAATTAGGATATTGCACAGTATTCCTTGTTTTCGAGGTAATTCCTGCTATTTTTGTCAGAAAGAAATAACATTCTGTTGTGTGATCCGTTGGTTCCCTCCAAATAAGCGGAAGAGCAAAGGGCATGTGAAGTGATCCCTTCAACCAGCCTGTCAGGAGTGTGACACATACCAAACAACAAATGTGAGGTGCCCATTTTTTGTCTTGATCTCCAACTTTACACCCGAAATAAAGTTCGTAGCACTTAATATCTGAGTGTAGGCCTTCCTGGCGAATAAATGACAACAAATATTCTCGGGTTTGGAGCCGGATTTTATTAAAAAGCGACAAGATTTCGGCAACTAGCTCAGCAGCCATCATCAGGTCAATTATGTACCGGCGATCATGCCGTTGCGAATACCAGGTGTTTACTGGTGTCGCTTAGCAACCTCACGACGCTCGCAGTTCCGCTTCACTGTGATTGGTCGTAGGCGGTGGTCACCCATCCAAGTGCTCACCACGCTCCGCGTTGCTTAACTGCCGGAACCTAAGTCGTCGAGACCGCGCCCTGATTGGCCGATTGGCTCCCCCTCACTTGTCTGTCCACACTCCACAGGATCGCCGTCAACCAGGGAACGTGGCCCGCACAGTATAGATAACACAGTTTTCCAAGCGTTGCTCAGCAAATAACCCATGTCACGGTTAGCCAGGTTATCATGTAACTGTATTTCTATTGCTTCTTTAACCACCGACCCCCAAAAGAACGAACACTTTGTCAGCACCTTCACGTTATCAAAGTCCATTCTGTGGCCCTTTTCAATTACATATTGGGAAACATCAGATTTCTCTATCTGAAAAAGCCGGATGTAGCGTTGATGTACCGCCACACGGGCCTTGATTTTGCGTACGGTATGTCCAATGTAAGATTTCCCACATTCATACTGTATACTATACACCCCAGGTGTCTTCAGCCCCAAGTCGTCCTTCACAGAACGTAACAGGTCACGTATTTTGGCAGGAGCACGAAATATGCTCTTAATACCATGTCGACCTAGTATCCTGCCTATTCTCCCAGATATGTTACCCGAAATATGGGATAAATGCCAGATCTTTATTCTGTTCTTTAGGTTCCATTGCCTGTTTGTTTGGCGTTTTTTGTAGTGCCCTTTCTATTTGTCGGTTACAATATCCATTTCTCCTGAACGTATTATGGAGATGTTCCAAATCCGTCGGCAGACTGTCAGCATCAGAGATTTCTTTCGCTCTATGCACCAGTGTGTACAATACCGCATTTTTGTGAGCCTGGTGGTGGAAGCTTTCGGCACGTAAGTAATGGTCCGTATAGGTAAGTTTTCTATACACACTATGAGAAAGAGTCCCATTTGGTTTCCGCCAAATGAGCATGTCCAAAAAATGCAAGCTACCATTTTCTTCCAGTTCCATCGTGAAACGTATGTTTGGGTGAATCCCATTGAAATGGTACAGAAATTCATACAGACTGCTGATCCCATGCGGCCAAACAACAAATGTATCATCCACATAACGGAAGAAACATGCCGGCTTGAGAACAGACCTTTCTATTGCTATACTCTCAAAATGTTCCATAAACAGATTGGCAACAACAGGAGACAAACGTGACGCCATTGCCACAACATCCATCTATTCATAGAAATCTCCGCCGTAGGTAAACTAAGTGGATGTAAGGACCAGCTCAAAAAGATCAACAAAAGATTCAAAGAGGTTTCGTAGCAGCCGCAAAGTGTCTCTCAGTGGAACTCTAGTAAAAAGTGAGACTACATCAAAGCTGACCATAATGACAGTCTCCGATAGGTGCATCTTTTGAAGAACACTGACAAATTGTGTTGAGTTCACAACATGGTGAGGACCTTCTTCACAAGAGGGGTAAATTTTCTTTTTTGTAATTTGAGAGTTAATTTGAGAGTTAATTCTCCACAGATATAACAAAAATAATTTTGGTTATTTACACACGTGCGAGGAATTTCTTCTTCTCTATTAACACAAAACAGAAAAAACTACGAACCTACAACAACAAGCAGTCACTTTTCAGGCTGTCAAAACTCTCAATGTTGAAACAGAAGTGGCAACAATCAATGCAAACTGGGATAATTTGTCAGTCGAACAGTGAAGACGTTTTTCTTGTTTGCTACCTAAATGTTTAGTGTAATTTGCTGTTATTGTTTATGTTTAGTGTTAGTGTTACGTTATTCAATAGTGGTGTTTCAAAGTCATCAATTGTTGATATTTTTAATATTAGAGCATTGATCTTCGAATATTAAATACGAAAACAAAAAATAATTAAGATAAAGTGACATCGAACATAAACATAATATTGAACATAATATGTGTAACATGTTATTTGATTGAATTTAAATACAGATCATAACTGTAATGATTTTGATGTAAACTGGATTGACATTGTTAAATGTACTGAATGTATTAAATTTAATTGGACGTAAATTCCGTAAATAATTAATAAATAATTCATGGGAGTTAGTTTTACATATTTTGATTGTTT
Source organism: Vandiemenella viatica (assembly GCA_031002005.1). Classification (NCBI taxonomy): domain Eukaryota; kingdom Metazoa; phylum Arthropoda; class Insecta; order Orthoptera; family Morabidae; genus Vandiemenella; species Vandiemenella viatica. The sequence continues at coordinate 1,100,149 of CM061914.1, forward strand.
TTCAATAATTACATCAGCAGAATAATTAAATTTGGCCACAGGGGGATAATCAATATGGAGTGTTTTCAAGGACTTATGCCGATATAGATAGACAGAGGGTAGCGTGTCATAATAACATTGAGCCCGATAGGCAAAAACTGATTTCATTTTCGAATTCAGCACCCACGACTTAGCTAAGATCACCATTCATTTTCTCTTTAACAAAAATTCTGTTGCCCAATGTTATTAATTTGATATTCACTCTGACCTATCACTGTTCTATTTCGAGACAAAGGAAATACCTTTAAATGATGAAAGGTACTCACTTTTTTTAACTACCAGTCCAATCTATTTTTTATTTTTGGCAGAAACCTTAGGCAAGACTGAAGTCAATTCAAAGTATCCGTTGCGATGTCGAACTCTGTTATATAGAAAATATTCCTTTTGGCAATGTTTCTTTTATTATTTCAAAGATTAATCTCTATTCTACGCGACTGTTTTCTCTGACCAAAGACCACATAGAACCTAGCAGAAACACTATATTTCTTTTATAAATGTTTCTTTTATAAGTTCAAAGATTAATCTCTACTTTACAGACTACAAAGAATCTCAATCCTGGTAATACGCGTCTGATAATTGGCTCCAATGCGATTTCACGCACGCACGCACATGCTCGCGAATTTATTATTGATTTAATAATGAATGTGTGGGCGTTGTGGTAGCTCAGTGGCTAAGGCGCTTGCATTCAAAAAGTTCACTGCTCCTCCCCCGGGCACGAATCCCGGCAGGCGCAGGAATTTTGTGAGTTGTGTTTAATCATATGAGCTATGCTAGGACGTTCCGTGGTTCGGATTCCACGTTAAACTGTAGGTCCCAGAGGAAAGGAACTGGCCATCCTACCTTTGGAAAATTATATTCTTCAAAAATCAGTAGGGCTTATATTGCCGAAAGACGTAAACGTCAAGGGGTTGGCAATATTTCGTTGTTTTCGGTGGCAATATCTTCAGCATAACATCTTTGTTTGGAAAATTTGCTTCTGGAAGGGTACCATCTATATGATCTGACCAGCGCTCACACAACAATATGCAAGTGGGGAGTAATGCTCGGAAATGACACACACCACTGTTTTGTTTATGATCGCTTGTTTTCGTGGTGAGAGGTGTCCCGGCAGTGAGTTGACCTGCTCTTGAAGTGGAGGACTCCTGCCGGTGCAGTATCCGCCGGTGGTGGAGGTCTTGTTTCTTTCCTACCCACTCTGCGAGCGAGGTAATGGGATTATGATGCCTTGGCTGCAGCCGGTAATGGCCCTCAACCTCGTTAGACCGTCTCAGGTGGAGCAAGGAGCAACAGCCGCGTTCGCGCCGAGCGCTGGACTGTCTGAGTGTTTGCAAACATAGCACAATGCGGGCGTATTGGTTTCTTCTTCACGACTAACGACAGAGGAGAGCTAAGCTGATTACTCCACACCATCTAATGCGATAAATTCCGTAGATCACTGCGTCCACGCTACTCACTGACTATCAAATCCTATTTCGTACAGTTACAATGGCGAATGCGCATGGAGTACGCCTGTCCGCGGCTTCGTCAGCTTGCAGGAAAGCCGAGTGCAAAGTATTGGGTAAAGGGTCATCTACGCCGTGTAACGTATGGTAAGATACTGCAAACTCGACTTACACGCAATTAAATACCCAGCCCTCTCATCTTAGAGCTCACGTTACTTAAAATCGACAGTTTCTTTGAACAGCTACCAAAGATGTTAGATCTGAGTGTAACGTCAGTAATACGGTTTCTTTTAACACATTAAACACAAAATGTTTTGAATCTTTCAAGCACCACATGTATACTTATTGCGATAAAAACGAGAAATTAGGAACAAAACAGATTGTAGAGTAGTCTTTAGTACTAAATCCCATAAAAGCATTTGCATGAATTATCTCGTGTTTACCAGTTACAGAAGAGGTCCCTCTAATGAAAAAATGGATTCATCTTTAAACATCATAAATGATGACCGTTTTCTCTGTCTAAGAATTAAAAATGCTGGAAATGTGTAGTCAGTTTACAATCGGTTAAAAGATTGAAACTTTTATGAACAAAAATACAACACCATTCTCTGAGAGTTGCAGAAGTAAAACTGAGATTTCTGTGTTCTGGTGGCAACTGATGACAAAGGAAATGTATTCCAATTATTACGGTAATAATAACGACATTTTGTTTCCCATACCGTCTTTCTGTCGAAAAGAAGGTATGCGAGAAACGAAAGCTATTATGCCGAGAGGCTCTATCAACCTCTCTTAGCCCTTAGCTTAAGGGATTCTTGTCAGAAGTCTAGGTCGTAATTTAAAACAATGCACTCCGGAAGTTAATTCGATTGCATACAAGTCACTAGTGCGGCCTCACTTAGAATATTGTCGCTCTGTATGGGGTCCCCATCAAAAGGGATTAACGGTGGCATTAGAGATGGTCCAAAGAAGAGCCGCCCTATTCGTGACAGGTATATATAGTTGGATGGAAAGCGTAAGTGCGATGTTGAAGGAGTTAGGTTGGGAAGACTTGGAACACCGAAGGCGTTGCTCTCAACGGAAGCTATTTGAAAAATTCACGACTGATATATTTCAGAATGACAGCAAACAAATATTGCTACCAGCAACATTCGTATCTCGGAATGACCGTGAAAATAAGATTAGAGAAATCAGGGCAAGAACCGATTCTTTCCTGTATTCATTTTTTCCACGAGAGATTAGGGAATGGAATAGAAAGGATTTACCGGACGAGTAAACTTAAAATCCGATAGGAGTAGCTTTCAATAAAGCTCTTCGGCCATCCTGATCTGGGTTTTCCATGGTTTTCCCAGATCACTCCACGCGAATGCTGGGATGGTTCCTCACTATATCCCATAGGCGCCTTCTGCCATATCCCGTATACCTTTCCGGATAGGTGCAATGCACCCTCCACCAGACACTTTTAGTGAATCGCGGAGTAATAGTAATAGAACTTGCGTCTTGGCATTGCCTTCTTTTATTTGCTGTTTCCGTGTAAGTGTTTGTTTTACTTTTAAATTTTTCATTTCTGTAGAGCCTTTTTTATTTTTTTTATTTTTTTATTATTTTTTTTATTATTTTTTATTATTTTTTATTATTTTTTTAATTTTATTCCTTTTTATTTTTGTATATCTTTATTTACTTTAACCGTGTAAGTGCTTTCCTTTACACTGTATTTGTGGTTTTCTCACTCGTTTTCTCCTGTCAACAGCTGGAGTGGTCTTCTATGTGGACCCTCGTGTATGTCGTAGTGCGCTAGAGAGCGAATTAGGTGGTTGTCGCTCTCCTCAGTTTTTTCGTAAAAATGTCTTGCTATTTTTTATACCTATCCCGAAGTCTCGGGATCCCCGCTGTCTCGTGGAGGATGTCTGTCGGGAATCTCATTGGCAGGTGGAGTGCTCTCTTCAGCGCCTTGTTTTGCATTCTCTGCAGCTTCTCAGTATGTGTTTTTGCGACATATCACCATACAGGAGATGCATATTCCATAATCGGGCGCACCAGTGCTTGATATAATTGGAGGCCGCATCTGGGTGGTAGTGTGCTACTGTAATTCAACACTGGATAAAGTTGTCCCAGTCGTTGAAGAACTCCGTGCCTGACGTCTTCGAAGTGCGGCTTCCATGTTAGTTTCGTATCTAGGGTCACCCCAAGTTAATTTGCCGTGACCACCAAGGGGATTCTCTCCCCGAAGAGCCTCAGCATCGGTCGTGGTGGCTTACGCCTCCGCGTCAACATGACGGCCTGGCTCTTAGATGCGTTGATCTTAATTCTCCACTTGGTGGCCCACTCCTCGACGTCTTTCAGCCCTGCTCGGAGGCGGCGTCCCACGTGGATCCGGCAGCGGGACGTAGTGAAGATCGCCGTGTCGTCGCGTATAATGCCAGCTTGGTTTGTTGCCCCATCGGAATATCCGCTATGTACAGCGTGTAGAGTACTGGGCACAGCACACTGCCTTGAGGTACACCGGCGCGGATGGGTCTTGTTGTTGATTTCGTGTCACCTATTTTCACAATGAAAGTTCTTTGCTGGAGATAGCTCTTCAATAACAGGAGATATGTGTGGCCATTTTGTAGAGTAGCTCTCGGTGCCACACGGAGTCAAAGGCCTTCGCCACGTCGAGGAGGACCACGCCGCAGTTGTCTCGTGCGTTGAATGCTGCGGTTGCTTCCTCGACGACCCTCAGCAGCTGGTACGTGGTTGAATGGACAGGTCGGAAACCGTGCTGCTCTGCTGGTATCATGCCTCCGTCGCGGATGTGCACCTGCAGTTGCTTGAGTAACAGCCTCTTGAACAGTTTGCTGAGATTAGGTAGGAGGCTGATTGGTCTATAGTTCTGCAGGTCAGCTGCGTTTTTGCCAGGCTTAGGAATCGGGATTATCACCGCTCTTTTCCACGCTGCCGGGTACATTTTGGTCCTCGCGATCTTGTTGAATAATTGTACCAGCCTCACGATGGCACCTGCTGGTAGATTCTTCAGTACTCTGTTTGTGATGCCGTCGTGTCCCGGTGCCTTGTCCGGGGGAAACTTCGAGATCTCTTCCCGTAGGTCTTCGGCGGTGAATGGGTCGATTTCACACACTTCTTCTTCGCCGTTGTCTTGAAGGTACCAACGGAGGTGTTGCCTGACTCTCTGGCAGTGGTGTCTGTCTATTGGCTCCACTACGGGTCTAAAGTTCCCCTCAAATGCATCTGCCAGCGTGTTGGCTTTGTCTCTCTCAGTTCCGAGTTGGCATCCGCTGAGTCAAGATGTGCGATGAGGAATGTGCTCGCCGCACTGTCGCGCCAGGCGGGCCGAGTGCCCCAGCGCACTCGGCTTTGCCGGAGGCAGCAGCGGCCACGTTGACGACCCGGCTAACGGAAACGGACTTGGCAACGGATACGAATAGGACGGCTACGCAACATGGTACGACGACCTGGCAACCGAACTTGTATTCGAATATGGATACAGCTGACACCGTTCGCACAACGCAGACGACAACCGGGTCTGCCCACGGACTCTACTCCCGTGCAACTAAGCGGTGCACCTCACCGCTCCTCGGTGGTAAAGCGAAGATGTCGAGGAGTGAGAAGAGAGCCAGTCATACTAAAATCAGCATCCCTGTGTCGCAGCTCGCCACGACCAGCAAAGACAAAAAGGCGGTAAAGAAGAAAATCATCAGTGCCTTCAGTTTCCCAGAACCATCCGCAACACTTCAGTTTCGTGGCACATCCACGAACAAAAACAGAAAAACGAGCTCAGCCGGAGATAAACCGGATGGCGAAGGGTTCACGCAGGCGCGTCGCACCAGCAAGACTCCTCCGACCCTAGACCCCAGCAGAATAGAACTCAGAAACCGATATGACGCGCTGTACCAGGAAGGACCGGAGCAGCAGCAGCAGCAGCAGCAACAACAGCAGTTGCAGCAGCAGCAAACACGGCCACAGAAGCAGCAGCAACAACAACAGCGGCAGCAACAACAGCAGCCGCAGCAGCAACAGCATATACAACAACAGCAGCAGCAACAACAGCAGCTGCAGCAACAACAGCAGCCGCAGCACCAACAACAGCAGTTGCAGCAGCAACAACAGCAGCCGCAGCAGTAACAGCATATACAACAACAACAGCAGCAGGGACAACAGCAGCAATCAAATCATTTGATTCCTCCTATTGTGGTACAATTTCAAAACAGTTACAAGGAACTGTACCAAATGATCAAAGGCATTCTGGAAAATCAACCCTTCCAAGCGAAGTCGGCCGGAGGCGACAAGGTCAAGCTAACCTTCAGTTCGACCGACCACTACCTTAAGGTGATCGCAGCGTTGCAGAGGAAGGGCATACCCTATTATACCTTCCCTTCTGCTTCTGAGAAGATACTGAAGGTGGTCCTCCGTGGGATGCCCTCAACATTACCAACAGATGACATCAAGGAAGAGCTTGGAGATCTCGGACTTGACATACGCACAGTGGCCCAGCTGAAGAGACCTGGCACTTCAGACATTATGCCACTCTTTTTGGTGGTCATGCCTGACAGGCCCCAAAATAGAAAAATCTTTCAACTGGAGTCTCTTATGTCACTGCGCATCTCTGTTGAAAAACTGAGATCCTCCAATGGCCCAGTTCAATGTTTCAATTGCCAGGCCCTAGGACATGTCACCCGCCACTGCAACATGCCCTCAAAGTGTGCAGGAGCACATTTATCAAATGACTGCACTCTAAAGAAGGGGGAGGGCAGTCCCAAATGTGCAAATTGCGGTGGTCAGCATGTGGCCAGCTATAAAGGCTGCATGGCCTTCAAACGGGCAAGAGACAGGCAGCGCGGGGTCGCTGCAGAACAGGTTGCCAACGCGCAAAAGCAGCGTGATGAAAAGAAAAGACAGGATTCCGGGAACACTCAGCCACCGGCTGACAAACCCACCACAGAACGGAACCAACCACGACGAGGCGACAATAACGCAACCTCCACGACATCTCAGAAGTCACCCAAGACATCTCAGAAGCCACCAAAGCGCCAAATCCCGCAGGAAAAGGAACAAGGTCCAAATAAGAAGAAGAACAACACCAAACCGTCAAAGAAAACAACTCCAATGACCTCCTACGCGGAGGCATCTACTAGCCAGTCGCGAGACACTACAGAACCACTGCCACATGCGGCAGAAACTCAAGGCTTGCCCACTCAAGCAAGCCAAAACCACCAACAGCACTATCCACTCCCCACACTAAGCAACGAGGGAGGAGCATCTATGGATCGTCTATTCGACATTGTTGGGTCACTTCTGACAATGTTAACGACACTACTGACAAAGTTCGATCAACTGGCCGCGGACATTAAATCCGCAATAACGATAGCTCACCAAGTTGACCTTCCACAGAATTCCCACGCCAGTCATGGACAGAGTTAACATAGATGGCATATCAATATGCATATGGAATGCCGACGGCATTTTCCAACAACTCGGTGAGTTTCGGCAATTCCTACGGGAAGAGAACGTAGACATATGTCTAGTAGCCGAAACTCACTTAAAACCTGATCTTAGAGCAACGGTAGCCAACTACCTGTGCTACCGTCATGACAGACCCACTGCCGGAGGAGGAGTGGCCATATACATTAAAAGAGGCATCCCTCACCACACGGTACACACTTCACCACTGCAAATAATCGAAGCAACAGCAATCGAAATGGCAACCACATCGGGACCGGTCACCGTCGTCTCAGCATACAGACCGCCACGAAGAGCACCAATTGAAGATGATATCCGCCAGCTGCTCACCCTTAGGGGTAAGATCATCATTGGAGGCGACTTCAATGCAAAACACCCTGCATGGAAGTCAAGAGTCAGCAATCCAGCGGGAAACCAGCTATACAGAATGAGTAGCAGGAACAACCTCCAAGTCTGGGCCCCGGACGAGCCGACCCACCCCCCCCTGGAATGGCAGCCGCCCTGATGTCCTTGACATAGTAATCACCCGAGGCATCGCTGGATTCGTCTTAGCAACCACCATGAACAGGCTCTCATCAGACCACTCTCCAGTCATGATGAGCATCGACGTTGGATCATGGAGACGAATTGTTCCAAATGAATTTAATTATAACCGTAAAAACTGGGAACGGTTCCGCGAAGAAGTTTCAGAATCCATCCAGCGCCTGCGCCCACTAGACGAGAGGCAAATTGAGGTGGCTATAAAACAGGTCTCATCTTTCATCCTTGACGCAGCGAACTCTGCGACGCCTCCTCCCGCGACATGACAACAGTCACGTCAATTACCGCCAAATCTGTTGGCTCAGATTAGACACAAGAACAGAGTGGCTAAGGAGTGGAGGCTTACGAGACAGCCCAACACCAGGCGCCTCCTAAATCGGCTGCAGCGCGAGCTGAAGGTGAGTCTCCAGGAACACCGCAACAGAGAATGGGCCGCTCGCCTGGCGTCGCTGAACGTGACCGACGGTAATCTGTAGGTGGAGACCCGCCGGTTCACCAAGAAGCGCACAAGAATGCCCCCGCTACATGGCGAGTGGGGACTAGTCTTCAGCGACAAAGACAAGGCCACTGCCCTCGCCGACTACTTTGAGAAACAGTTTCGGCCTGCGCAGGACGACGACGAGGAAGAATCTGCGGATATCCACAGAAGACTGCGGCGCTTCCTAACCGCTGTTGACGACGGCTACCAGATCGACGAGGTCTCTGCAGAAGAAGTTCGCCAAATCATCTCCAGATTAAACATCAAAAAGGCACCTGGAAATGATAACCTGGGAAACAGGCTGCTGAAAAACCTTCCAGCTCCAGCAATAGAACGCATAACCGAGCTGTTCAACTGTATATTACGCACTCAACAGTACCCCCGATGCTGGAAGCAGGCAACGGTGATCGGAGTATATAAGCCAGGGAAGAACGGCACTTTCCCCCAAAACTACAGGCCCATAAGCCTCCTCCCATCACTAAGCAAGGTCTTTGAGAGGCTCCTTCTCAAGAAGATTGAAGAACACATCCGCAGAGAGAACATCATCCCGGAGTTCCAGTTTGGTTTCCAGAGGGGTCACTCCGCCACTCAGCAGATCATGCGCATAGTCGAGCGCGCCACCACCGCATTCAACCACCGGAGCTACTGTCCGCTAGTCCTACTAGATGTGGCACGAGCATTTGACTCCGTTTGGCACAGCGGATTACTTTATAAGCTTTACAACCAGGGACTCCCCGGCCCGCTTGTAAAGCTAATAAGGAGTTGCATGACTGGAAGATCCTTCAGAGTGAGAGTTGGGAATGATCTATCTTCTCGCCGCCCAATCAATGCAGGTCCTCTCTTCCTTCCGGCGGCTGGCTGAAAGGGTGAACTCTGTGGCCAGTGGCCGCAAGATATCGGCAGAGTTACCCATCTGTAGCATTGTAGACAGAGTTGATTGTGGACCTCTGGTTCAGTGCCGTATTGAGGGGCTGAACCAGAGATTACGACGTTTCTGTGATGATATTGGCTGCAGATTCTTCGATCTTCGCGATAGGGTCGAGTCATGTAGGGTTCCCCTTAATAGGTCAGGTGTGCACTACACACGTGAATCGGCTACTCGGGTGGCAGGGGCCGTGTGGAATGCACTGGGTTGTTTTTTAGGCTGAGGGAGGAAGACCCGAAACACGAAATACAGTTACGGGCAACCAAATCAGATGTAACACCGGAATGTAGGAGGAGCGTAAAAGAATATCGACAGTTAAAAGTTCTCGTAATTAACTGTAGAAGCGTTTGTAACAAACAACCGGAACTTGATAGCATTATTTGTAGCACAGAGGTGGATATCGTTATCGGTACAGAAAGTTGACTAAAACCGGAAATAAGTTCCGCCGAAATTTTTAAAGATAGCATGAATGTTTTTCGTAAAGACAGATTACATTCTCATGGAGGTGGGGTATTTATAGCTGTGAGTAAATCTCTCCTATGTAATGAAATAGAAGTCGATACGATCTGTGAAATCATTTGGATTAAACTCAAAGTTGCTGGATCAAAACTTATCATAGGCGCCTTCTACCGTCCACCCGATTCCGACATAGCTATCGCCGAGGAGTTAAGAAATAATGTAAACAGTATAGCTAGCCGTTTTCAGGATCATGCTATGATTCTAGGAGGCGACTTCAATCTGCCTTATATTGACTGGCGTAATTACGTTCACATTACAGGTAGCAGGGATAAAGCAGCTTCTGAAGTAATTCGCGAATTATTCTCAAATAATCATCTCGAGCAGCTAGTTAATGAACCAACGCGGTGTCACAACGGTAGCTAAAATATTTTAGATCTGCTGGTTACCAACAGGCCAGAATTATTCACCGAAGTTTCAGCGACCACAGGTATAAGCGATCACAAAGCGGTAATTGCAACTATCAGACTAATGACCAAGCGAAAAAGGAGAAAACGGCGGATTGTCTACAAATTCAGTAAGGCCTCTAAGGAGTGTTTTAGAACCTACCTGAGGAATAATTACCATAACTTCAAGTCAACAAAGGACACCGTTGAAGAGATGTGGCATCGATTTATACAAATAGTCAGGGAAGGTATGGATATACATATACCGAAGAGGATAATAAATGGGGAGGATGATCCACCGTGGTACACATGCGAAGTCAAAAGATTACTCAAAAAACAAAGGAGGATACACGCACGCTCAAGAAGGAAGGGGTGTCGCAGTGATTTAGAAACCTTAGCTGAGTTAAGAGGACGTATTAAGAATGTAATGCGTGAGGCCTTCAACGATTTTCATTCCAACACTCTCTCTAACTCACAGAAAACCCAAAGAAATTCTGGTCGTATGTACGAAAAGTCAATTGTACCAATAGCAATATACCAGCACTAATTCGTGAAAGTTCAGAGGTTAATGAAAGCCGCGATAAAGCTAACGTACTAAATACTGTATTCAAAAATTCATTTACTGATGAAAATAAGTATAGTGTTTCCGTTTTCCCACGCCGTGTCGAGTTGGTGATGGAATCATTACGGATAGATACTGCAGGTATCATAAAGCAATTAGAGCTCCTGAAGTGGGGGAAAGCACCGGGCCCAGATGGAATTCCAGTAAGAATATTTTCAGAATATGCGGCGGAAATCGGCCCATTTCTGTCTGATATATTCAGTAAATCATTAGAAGAGCGAAAAGTACCTTCAGACTGGAAAATCGCGCAAGTAACTCCGATTTTCAAGAAAGATGATCGAAGTGATCCTGGAAACTATCGTCTACTATCTATAACATCTGTTTGTAGTAGAGTTATGGAGAATATTATATGCTCGAACATTATGAAATTTCTAGACGATAACAATTTGCTTACAACAAATCAACACGGATTTCGGAAGAAAAGATCATGTGAAACACAGCTGGCCCTATTTACACACGACGTAATGAAAGTTATTGATGCAGGTTCACAAGTAGATGCCATTTTTTTAGATTTTCAGAAAGCCCTTGACTCTGTGCCACACAACCGCCTTTTAGCGAAGCTACGGGCGTACGGTATATCGGATCAGCTTTGTGAATGGATAAAGGATTTTCTAACTGGTCGGTCGCAGTATGTCGTCGTTGAAGGAGAAAGTTCTTCTAATCTAGATATTACATCGGGGGTACCTCAAGGAAGTGTAATAGGACCACTTCTTTTTTTAATTTTTATTAACGATCTCGGAGACAAAGTGAAAAGCCTTTTTAGATTGTTTGCTGATGATGCGGTTATTTATAGGGAAGTAAGGAATTTGGCCGATTGCTTAGAAATTCAACGTGATCTGGATATTATTTTGGCATGGTGCGCTGAGTGGCAACTTATGCTAAATTTTAAAAAGTGCAAGACAATGAGCATAACTAACAAAAAGAATCCAATTGTTCAGAAATACGAGTTAAACAATTCAGTTATTGATATGGTCGATTCTATGAAATATTTGGGAGTAACAGTACAAAGGAACATGAAATGGGACTTACACATTAATTCGTTGGTAGGTAGAGCTAATTCTAGGCTGCGATTCATAGGTCGAATCTTGAAAAATTGTAATGAACAAACAAAGGAGATAGCGTACAAATCTCTTGTGCGTCCACATTTGGACTATTGTTGTGCCATTTATTATCCGTTTCGTAGGGCGTTGATCGAAAGTATAGAGAAAGTACAGAGAAGAGCCGCTCGATTCGTGACCGCTTGCTACAGTCCTTATGAAAGCGTCACAGAACTGATTAGTAGACTAGGTTGGGATTCTCTGGTAGATAGACGACGCACGTTTCGTTTAAACTTATTGGTAACCATGCGTACTCCCACTTTCACTCACGAGTGTAGTGAAATACTTCGTCCACCATCCTATTTGAGCCGGAGTGACAGGATAGATAAGATTAGAGAAATAAGGTGCCGAAATGATTCTTATATGAATTCTTTTTTCCCTCGTACCATTAGGGTTTGGAATGCACAACAAAGAGATTAGCATTGGTGCTGAGCACCCTCTGCCACCCACAATTTAATGAATTGCCGAGTATATATGTAGATGTAGATGTGTGCCGCAAGGGTCAGTACTAGGGCCGGTACTGTACAACCTGTATACTGCCGACATCCCTGCTTCAGCAACGGTTCGCACAGCCCTATACGCAGATGACACTGCCTTCTTCACCGCGCATAAATGTAAAGCTGCTGCCATTCGCCGTCTACAACAAGTACTTCAACAAACTGAAGCCTGGGCCAGGCGGTGGAGGATTACCATAAACTCGACCAAGACCCAAGCAATAATGCTGACGAGACGTCTGGGGAAAAGCAACCAGACAACAAAACTACGACTTCACGGAGAAGACATCGAGTGGTCAACCACTGTAAAATACCTGGGTGTGACGCTTGACTCCAGGCTCACATGGAAGCGTCACATTGAGGAGACCCGACTCAAAGCTGCTACGAGGCTGAGGGAGCTGTACCCTATTCTAAATACGGATAGTGCACTGGCAGCCAATACCGGAGTGAGCGTATATTGCAGCCTGGTAAGACCGGTAATTGAGTACGCGTGTCCCGTATGGGGCTACGCCTCCAGGTCCACGATAAAAAGGCTGCAGACCATGGAGAATCGTGCGCTTCGGCGAGCACTACATGTGCCTCCCCGGTTTCCCACAGCTGACCTGCACGAAGCCGCAGGTATTCCGATGCTCGAAGAAAGAATCGCACAGATTACAAGATCTTTTTACTGAGCATCCAGAAACTCAAACAATCCCTTAATTGCCAACTTAGGGCAATACTACACATTGTACGACAAGCACAAGAGACCGCTGTCTATATTGACATAAAACTAAAAATAGATCCGAGCAAACCAAAAGACACATCAAAAGTAATGGAACTGACCTTTTAACGTTTGAAGGAAGTGTCAACAGACAAACCCTTCGCAATAAACTGCTTAAGAAGATGAAGCAGTAAATGCTCTGTACGACGATTGGCTTTGTCCGTTCAGGGGTGTTATTCGGCTGCGACGACCAGTGAGTTGCTTGGTCTGCTTCCAAGCCGTGCCATCTACGAATTGCAATGTTGACACCTTGTCTGTCCACTGTTGGTTTCGGTGTTCGGTTATTCTGGCTTTGATCTCGTAAATCAGGCGATTTAGGTATCGTCTGTCCTCGGGCCTCCTGGTTTCTTGCCAGAGACGGGCTGCCCTGTTCTTAATTGTAATCATATCCAGGATGTCAGCTGGAAGGCTCTTCTGATGCGCATCACTCCGTGATGGTGGTGTTGCAGAGTCGGCTGCTGTTTTGATGTGGTCCGTGATTTTATCAAGCTCAACATCAACATCTTCGTCAGCCTTCTCCTCGTGTAGCTGTTCTACCAGGTTTATTTTGAATTTCTGCCAATCTGGCTTTTGATAATTTTTTTCCTTTTTCAGTGTTTGGTACTGATTCTACATCTGGTGCTTCTATAATCACTGGTTTGTGGTCTAATGATAGGCGGTTAACCGCTCTGGCTTTCAAGAAACCTGGAAAATTCCTTCCGATAGCAACGTCCATCACGTCTCCGCGGTGGCGATGGTTTTTTGGGGTGTGTGTTGGCACGTCTGGTGGATGAAAAACTGAGATCACGTTGACGGGCCCATCGGAAGTCTCCACGACAACTCCCGTGGCTTCGATGGAGGTCATCGCCGCCATCTGGATCTGGTAGTGTTGCAGCGTGGAGCGTATCAAGACGGCCGTTCCTCCTCCGGCTGTGGGGCGGTCGTACCGGTACACCATGAAGTTCCTCGCCGACAGCCTGATCTGCGGTTTAAGGCGTGTCTCGCAGATGAGGCATATGTCTACGCCTTCGTCTAGAAGGAACTGTCTTAGTTCCCCCTGCTATTTGAAAACTCCATTAGCGTTCCATGAACATAACGTGAGACTATTTGCATGTCTACGTCTGTTCATGGTTGGGTGTCTTACTTTCGGTTGAATTTGTGATAGCTTCCACGATCTTCTGTAGGAGGCTTTCCAGATGGGCCATGAGGGTGGCCATTTGCGTCAGCATTTTCTGGAGCCGCTGGGTGACTTTGGGATGGTCTTCCTGACTTATCCTGTTGGCGTTGATTGACTCCACATTTTGTGGATTGGCCGGAGGTTAGGGCCATGGTTAACTGGTGGTAGCGCTGTCAGCTGTTGTCTGGTGGCCAGGCAGATCTAGCCGCTCTGAAGCTTTAGCCGCATCGAGATTTAATAGTTTTCCTTCTCATACGATGGCTTGGTTTACAGTCCGTAATTTATTTTTGGATTATGAGAAATTGTATAAGTTTTCAGATTGTATCTCATCCCTGGCAAACTGAGAAAATATTGGCGTTATGTATTGCAACTTGAGAGCTATGGACCGCGAAGAGGTGGTAAGCTTTTTTAAATAAGAGTAATAAGTTTTGTTATAAATACTCTACTTGTTTAGCAAAATTATCTTGGCAAATGTATAAAGATTTTTTTGTTAATATTTGATTTAGATATACGCAATATCTGTGAAAAGCAAACTCGTATGAGGTTGATATGATTTTGTTTTACTGAGAGTCTGTAAGTGTGTGTAGGTAGAATTTTGCAAGAAGATACAAGTTCAGCATCAGCGATTTGAAAGCGCAAATTACAAACATTTGGCAGGTAAGCTTCGAGGTTTATTGTATACGAAACCAATAGTAATTAACAATTTGAAAAGTTTAACCGTTTTTGCTCAAATAAACTTACAAGTATTCAGGACATAAAGGGAAAGGAACACATGAACATACTGAGTGTAATAATCCGTGGTGGTGTCGAGGATTTCCTCAGTGGATTTTAATAAGTATAATAAATTGAGTTATCAAGAACTTTTATTGATTGGTGTGGTAAAGTCAAAAAGTACAAGGTCTTAGAAACTTTATTCATACCAGCTATATGTAGAGAAGTGAAACTGGCGTCAAAATATTGGAAAGCAAATTGAGTTTAATGGTCAGCAAGAAACACAGTATTAATGACAGATCAATATTAAAAAACACGCCACTAAGTCCACACATCAGTACCTCTTGGTAGCTAATAGCACACCTAGTCGAGATTCATTGGTCGTCGTTTTCCGTAAGTCAGCAATAGTGCACATAGTCTAGAACTTGTCATACGCCGACATAATTCTCTTGACATCGGGCGGCATCTTCCAGTGAGTTGTTTGAAAGTTTCTCTGCTTTGATTTTAGTGACCGAGTCTCATGATACTAGAGAACACACTGAGCTTTTCACTGATTTGTTAACTTAACCTTTTTCCTGGACACAGACATTGCTACAGTACAGTCACGGTACGGAAATTGCAGCAGAAAAACTTGGTTGGATTTCTTACATTTTGGCACGGTTGGTTATACCCTTCCCGAGGAGGCTGGTATCAGAGATAGGACAGCAAGTTCCTTTCCTCCTTACTTCACCTGACTCGGTAATCCTAGCGCGTATAGGTGACCTCCAGTTCAACATGCAATCCGAACCAAGGAAGGATTCTGGCGTACTTCACATTACACAGCAAGCTGTATCAGAAGTGAAAGTCGGGTTAAGTACCTTTGAAAATTCCAGCAGAGACATGGATTCCATGCATGGAACTTTCGATCTCCAGTCAGATGCCTCACCCACCGAGTAACCAGGCCACTCGTCTTATGTATAACACACTAGCTTCGAGCCCGTCAAAAATGACGGTTTGAACGCAATATTCTGGCAGTTCACTTTTTTGTAATTGGTTAATTATATGGAATTGTTATAAAATGCTAATGGCCTTGATTTTGTAATGTTGTATATACGTATTTCACTTGCAGTTCACATAGCGATACAGTAGTAACTTCTACTGAATTAATGACGATGGAAGTATAGAACCAATAAAATTAAAAACAAATTAGGAATCCCACAAAACCTTTTGCTATCAATGTAATATCAGTTTTATTCCTGGTCCAGGCACAATTCAGCACGATAAATATGAAACTTCTTTCCCCCACATTAAATAATACTTCCAGTAACATGGCGCTTATGAAAGCAGTTTAAATGGTTTGTAAAACTGATTTCAGAGCGAATTATGCAGTAACGAAATGTGTCAGTTGCGATTCTGTTCAACTTGGCCACAACCTGCACTAACATTGCATTCGAAAATCATAGCTTTCATTACCCTCATATGAACAACGACAGGCAGCACCTATCGTGGTAGTCTGAATTTATTCTGGAAAAGCTTGCATGAAAAAGCGAATATCGACCATTTTTAATGAAATCTTCGTGATATGAGTACCATACTATGGTTAGATTATCGGAGTATTTGACTATGATTTATTTAAGTAAATACATTTTACTTTAATGACGGAAAGTATAATACAAAAAACGGATAACGGTCATTTATCTCGGTGATACATTTCGCGATTCGTAAATTTGGTGTAAACTTTCTACGAGTTTTTAATTAACTTCATTGTTCCTTATCATCTGCCAAAAACATTCTTAGGTTATGTTTTAACCTCGTTCTTATAACTGGTACAGATAAAATCACACAAACATGGAATACTCTTCTCGTTGCATGTATTTTTGCATCTAGTTGTCGTAAATAAACAAAAAGCAGCATGTAAATTTAAACGAACGTACCAATAATTGTAACTTTGTAACCTATGATTGCCTCGAATTAATTTTCTATCTCTGCTCGCCGCTATCATGGAGGAAGGAAATATGCCATGCCCGCTATTTGGCTGCAAGAATATCTTTGTTGAATTGCGAATTATAAATTGAAATCATTTTTAATTATATCTTTCGTGATATGAGTAACTTATTCTGGTTAGATTATCAGAATATTTGGTTAGATTTTATTTAAATAAATGCATTTTTATAATTTCGAAAACGGATGACTTATTTATTTGGCTGATACATTGCGCGGTTACGTACTTTTCTCTGAGTTTTTAATAAACTTCATTGCTTCTTATCGTCTGCCAAAAAAATTCTTAGGTTATGGTTTAACCTAGTTTTGATGACTGATACAGATAAAATAGCGTCAATATTGAATCCCCTTCTCCTTTCATGAATTTCTGCTTCTAACTGATACAGATAAAACAGCGTAAATATTGAATCTCCTTCTCCTTATTTGAATTTCTGCATCTAACTGTAGTAAATAAACAAAATGCAACATGAAGGAATGCAATATGATGGCTGTTGATTGGCGAGTGACGGCTGTCACGTGACCGTTCTGTAGCCAATACGTGTAGCAGCTATAGACGACGCACGCAGACGCCACGTTAGCGTTTTATATAATAGGATATGATTAAAAAATTTTAATGAAGCAAACATTTCTCTGACTAATTGCATTCTTCTTCCATCGTTGTGCCCAACTCAGGAGCGCGAGTGAACTTATTTAGCAGATGTGTTTTTCCTCTGTTCCC
This sequence comes from Vandiemenella viatica, assembly GCA_031002005.1. Classification (NCBI taxonomy): domain Eukaryota; kingdom Metazoa; phylum Arthropoda; class Insecta; order Orthoptera; family Morabidae; genus Vandiemenella; species Vandiemenella viatica. Next base: position 1,117,467 of record CM061914.1, read on the forward strand.
AAAACCTCTTCATCTTTTCGCTGTGTTCTTTCCTTCATTCTTCCGTCCACGTGTTCCTTCTTCTGATATACTGGCTGTTGGCAAACTGGTGATTGTTGACCATGGTACTAAATCGGCATCTGTCCTGCATGTCTGTTATTCCTGTTTCCCGGAGATCCTTTTCAATTTCAATTAGCCAGTTGTTTTTAATTTTCATTGAAATGGCTAGGTTTAGAATTCTTTTTGTTAGTCTGTTATTACTCATTCTGATAATATGGCCGTAGAATTTAATTCGTCTTTTCCTGAATGTGTCGGAAATTTTTTCTGAATGCTGATATAGTTCGTTTGATTTCCTTTTCATCCAAATTCCTCCTGTACCAACAGGGCCAAAGATTTTACTTAATATTTTCCTTTCTTGCATTATTTTTTCTTTGTGGCTATTGTGGATATCTTTTTAAAGCTACTAATTCAATATCTGGAACCGCCGATGATGTAATCGAAAGGTCCCCGGTTCGAATAACTGTCTCAGCGAAGATTTTCGCAGGCCTTCTACTCAACCTTTACCTCTGGCACGGCCTGCTGTGTAATGTGAACTGCGTCAGAAAGCTTTCGTGGTTCGAATTCCACGTTGAACCGTAAGTCCTGTATACCCGCTAGGGGCGGATTGAGCAGTGAAGAAAAACAATGTCACCAGGTCATTACCATGCGAATTGAATTTTTACGAACTATTGGTGTATCGACATTGAGTGCACGTAATGGTGAAGAAAGCTAAAAACAAATTTAATTCATACTGATTTTTAGTAAATATTGCAAGATATTCGACGAGAATCGTTTCCCTTTATGTCATAACAACGGAGTCCTGAATTATGTTTGAAACGTTACAAGCTGAGCACATTTTTTAACACATGATGATTGTAACTTAAGAAACACAATGTTACCACGTGAGAAGAAAAATTAATTAAGCACAACTTGTGTTCTACATAATCGCTCAATAAAGCAAAAGCGATAATTTCAGTAGACCTCTCTCATATCAAATAAAAATTGCAAACTTTAATTTTCTGACAAAAATGTCATTGAATCTGGGTCAACTATTCTAATGTGTCAACAAGAACTAAGAAGCCGACAATCAATGGGAGTATGAGAATTTTCCATCTATGGATAACTGCTGAAAATATCGAAACGTTGAGGTAATGTCTGCTACGGTAAAACAGGTATAAAGTAACATGTAATTGTTTGTTGGTGACGTTAAATACAATATAACTCAGTGTGGGGAAACTGATACAGTCCCCTTCATGTGACAACTCTAAACTTACCGAGTGGTGGTGGTGAGCGGTATCGCTGGGGCGTGGCATCCGAGAGGATGCTGGTTCGAGACCCCATTCTATCCTTTGTTACCCGGAATCATTCGAAAATAATTCCAGTCGGGCACCTCCTATTTCCATAGTCAATTTCTTTTTTGTCCCTTGTCGTGTGTCCTCTACCGCAGATGAGCCATAAAGCACTAAAAATATTGTTATTGAGCTAGATCTTAGATTATATGAATCAATTAAGTTGACGCATGAAAAAGCTAGTACTTGGTAGGAGGAGAGTACTATTGATTATTCTTCTTTTATTATGTTACTACGTATGAGTTGCGGATCCAGGGGGGGGGGGACGATAGGAGGCTCAACTTCCCCCCCCTCCAAACGAAATCCGCTCAAGCTACCCCACCAGCCGAAATCTATTCTAACCCCCCTTCCCCAAACCATAATCCTGGAACCGCCTCTACTTCATATTAATTTGTTAGCAACAAACAATGACCGAGCATGGTGGTGTAATAGGATGAAAGAAGAAACCGCCTCCTTTGTCTCAATTGTTTATTTGTTTATTGTAATGGGTACATAACAAAAGTCGACGCCAGTGAAGCATTTTGTTAATATCTCCGTGATATATACTTCTGCTATCTAGTGGCTTGGCTCTGAACTGTCTCATACGCGCGACTTTCACAGTTGTTACTTTTGTCCTTGAAGGATCAAATTCCGAAAAATTCTTTCTTAATTTATAATGATGCCTGGGTCGAGAACTTAATCTTTTAAATTGTATTTTATTTTTCGATTTCGGTTAGGTATCAAAGCAGATGAATAGCTCACAATAAAAAAACACGTTATGGAAATCACCATATTTTTGTCCTTCATTAAGAATTACGAAAAATTTGTTTCTTGAAATATGACGTGACTACTGTGGATACGTTTGTCATAAAAATGATACCTCATTTATCTATATCGGTTAGCTATCAAGGGAGATAAATGGCTCGTTACACAATAAACTGCATTTTAGTAAGATTGACATTTTTCCCTTTTATGGTCAAATTCGGTAAAATTACTTTCTTAAAAAATGTTGTGAGCATACCGCATACCTGAATATTTAAAATGAAACCTCATTTATCTATTTCGGTTAGGTATGAAGGATGACTTATGACAAATAATAATAATAAACCTTTCAGAAAAAAATATACATGATCGTGTCAGAGGAAGCACCTTTGTTTTGAGTGTGGTGAATTTCTATACAATTAGGGGTCAATTCTGTAAGGTAGTTCAGATTTAACGGAGATTGTATGTTTAACACTCAAAGTATATAAGATAACAGTAAAACAAAAAAAATAAGAAAGGGATAATTGGTTGACAAGGGAAGTTGCCACCGTGTCATGCGCAAGATCGCAATTCAATTTTCAACGAATTTACGAACGTGGTTCATCGTACCCTGAGTCGCTGGATTCTGCGCGGGGAAAAACTACAATACATCGCCGTAGTAAGTTAATCTTCTATTGTAGTTGCAGAGGAATGTGCCCGCAGCACCGCCAACAACACAACATTGATTCAGGGCTCCTTGCGTCCTGCTTTGTTAATACTCCTTATCGTACTTTCTTAATTCTGGTTCTCCGCGGACCTTCTTTATCCATTTATATCCTCGGCAGAACCCTTTTCAATACATTTCCACGGCAAAATGGAAATTTTATTCATTTTGCTTTCCTTTTTTACATCTCTTTGGCTACCGGTTTCCGTTGTACCAATTTATCGCACTTTAACTAGAAGGTAGGCTTTTCACTGTGAAAGGAAGAAATCTCCAAAAGTTGTCGGCAACTTTACTTGAAAGCTTTCGAGAAATGAAAGGGGTGAGCTGGCTTTAAAGGAATTCCGTGTGGTATTCTCAAATTGCACGACTTTGCTGCTCGATTTATTTCTACAGGAATTCTGCTTATTTCCGAACAAAGAAAGAAAACTACCTCCCAACTTAAGCTGACCAGTGTGCATACACACACACACACAAACACACAAACACACACACACACACGGATAAATACAAACATACACAATACCTTCTGATTGGCTTACTGAACTGTCAGAATGCATACAGCGTTATTACCAGTAATTTGCATATCGTATGTATGGAAAATGAAATATTGGTGATTATTAATAGTTTACCCAATGTTTAAATGAAATTGTCTCGGTAAACTAGCCGATTGAGTACGTTTGTGTAATACGACGTATTGGCGGTCATATACCCTGTCGCCATTGGCGAGTGGCTGATGCCTGTTGTGTTGTACAATAGTACTTACTCGGTTAGATTCCCGAGAAAATTTCATCTACATAAAACGCCGAGAAAGCCTCCAATCTTACCCAGTATTTGTTTGATTTACGAGTTGAAATATGCCGGTCGGTGAGTCAAAACATATGGTATAGGTAACACTAATTTACAACGTTGCGAATGTAAGAATAAATGATTATTAATATTTTGTCCATGGTGGACTTGTGGAATCAGCGACTGTGATATCAAATTTGGTTGATAATTGAAAACAGCGACCAGTCACAGTTTAACTGGTCGCTGTTTTCAATTATCAACCAAATATATTAAATAATTATGTTAAGCAAATTATATTTTGATTAGCGTAAGCCCGTGACTTTTTTGCGTATCGTCACGTGTCTAGAATATTTCTAGTTTTTAGGGTGAATAAAAACTCTTGAGCTTGAAGAACTCAGAATTTACTAGACGTATTAAACGCCGATAGGGACGATCGCACTATCATATAACTGTTTCAAAAGTCGTAGACTCGAATTTGCCGAAATACACACTTGACTTAATTTGATCCTAAAAGTTCACATTGAAATTTTTTTTAGATGTTCTGTATGCTTCGAAAGCATAGCGTTGTTTTTTATTCAGGCTGGGTAAACATTCATAATGCAATCCTTGGTCATAGTGCCTAAACCGCCACAGAACTTAATACAAATTCCAAACGATTAAGGAGTTGAACAAGTCCGATGAAACGAATTGCCATAAAACTCGATTCGGTAACATATTTGGTCTGATGTCCACTTTAAATAATCGGATAACTCAGGTACAGCGAACATGAACAAAGATCATTAACGAAAATCGTCAGTAAAAGACATGGAAAGCAAATAAACCGTAATGTATAAACTTTGGACAAGAAGTAACATTAGCGAAAGTTTTAATTAAATTGAAATTTAGCCTAAGACGGAATGACAATTGGCATTAGTGGTTGCAGCGGAGACCATGAGTAATTTAAGTTTTTATGGTACTTTTATTAGCGACATATTACTGAAAAGTGCTCGTAGTTCCACCTTTTTCCAGCAATAAGGACTTTTGATATTGTTTTAAGAATAAAATACTACGAAAAGAAAACTTAATGAATGTATTCTCGCAATTAATTTCATAACAGTTGTTTAGCTACTACATTGTCGGCATAACCTCGAATTTCTTGTAATGATGTCTCTGGTCGCTGTTAATTTGTGAGCGAAGGCTGACGCGCGGCGTCATCGTTCCAGCCAATAGCTATCGAGATGAGTGAGTGAGTGAGCTTAGGAAATTGTATAGTAGATTGCCCACATACTTAGAGACCGAAATTATAAGTCAGGTATGACATCATATGATATCCTGAGCATTATAACAGTATTTGGTTGCAATGTTACTGTAGGCCATTTTTTCCCGCAGTTGTTTAGTTAACTTGTTGTTTACAGATATGGGCGTAAATCGATGATTTTCACTGGATGATCCGACCACATAGTATAACATCCTGGTCTTTACTACTAGTCTCATACAAACATGGAACAAAATAAACAGCTTCTGTGGAGGAGTATGAATTAGTAGGCTTGCAGAGGTACACATTACGAACCATATCGAAATGCAAGTACTCGTATACTGTGTTACATTTTAGCTTATGGCTTTACGCCTCGTAGGCGAGAAAGGACTGGGAGTTAAAAACGGGAAGGAATTCAGCCATGACCTTTTGAAGGAACCGTCCCGGCATTCGCTGGGAGTGATTTCGGGAAACTATAAAATATTGAAAATTGGATGGCCGAACGGAATGCGAGGCATTTCATCCAGCAGATTCGGTATATTGTGTAACCGCCTATTAACCACTAACAAACTATTAGAAAAAGAAGTGAGAGATCAGGTTTACATATCAAACAGAGTAAGTAGTTAGTTGTGTCTGACAGTGTGATGTAATACGTACGTTATAGGAACGGTGTAAGTTTAAACAAATGTACGTTTTTCAGAGGCCTATACCCAATTAAACTTCAGAAACTAGAAGATGTGCGTCAAAGCTAGCTGCTGAAATTTCTGAGATAATTGCAGTACCACAAATTAGTAAAATTCATACGAATAAAAACGAATTTAAAAAAATTGTTCATTAGGGCTCGCGCCCTTACACTGGGCGACGGATTGTGCACACCTAGTGGTACACTTTTTTTAAAAATTGCCGCATCTAAAGATGTGAAATTGAACATAATAATTCAAAGTTAATTCCTGATGTGCCATCAATCATTATTTTTGCAAAAAGCAAATACATTATAATTATTTTTATTCGTGCATGCTAGCAAGGAGAGGTCTTCAGTTTCAAATTGCTATCGTAGAACGAACAAGTCTGGTAAATAGTACGTCACCTGTGGTTTCTCGCCCTAAAGCAGTTCTATCTGTGGGCCTGCGTTTAAGAGAAATTGGGGATTAAAAAGTGCAAAAATTGTGCCTAAATCAGTTATACCGCTACGGAAAACCACTTGTTAATAACGTCGGTTTAGCCGTGAGAGTTGACGCGGTAGGTTGATGAGTGGGGGTCCTCAGTTCGATCACAGCACCCGTGATTTTTTCTGGTTTATATATACATATATATATAGAGCTATATGATTTTGTAGCATTTCAAATTTTTATTGAAAGAAGGTCTCCAAATTATTTATTTTCCATTGAGAAATACACAGATGATGAACGATGTAAATCATTTGAAGCAAAAATTACGTGCACACCATAAACATTTTATGGTGGATATCCATCCACAGTCACTTATTCTCCAGAAAGTGAAATATTAATTTGATTTTTTGTATTAATGATTATCTGGGGTTGTTGGATGTTCTTTCTAAATAAATCTGTGACTTGTGTAAGTGTAGATACAAACAGTTTTGTAATTATACAAAAAAAAAACGCTCCATCTCTTAATCAATTATTTAAGTAACTATATAATTTTGCTGACAGACTGTATAAAGTTTAATCAAAATCAAAATTAAAGAATAAAAGGAAGGTACACCTAATCGGTACGTTTCAAACTTTAATCGAAAATAACGTTGACGCAAACTGAGCTATTAAGAGAAAATGTTTTTTTTCTTTATAAATGACGATCTATGGTTGCTAAATGTTCTTTGGGGGGGGGGGGGAAAATCCTGTTACTTATGTAAATGTAGATTCAGCGGTTTGGTAATTATACAAAGATATCCCGCTGCCTCCCTTAATCGGTTATTTAAATAACTGTATAATTTTAATGATAAACGATGCAAAGCTTAATGACAACCAAAATTAAAGCACACTCTACATGGAAATTTTGAGAACTGTTTGTCGGGAGAAATATGTTTCCATGTAACTGAAACAAACCAAACATGAATGCAGGTCGGTAGTTTAAGGAAGCGAAACACAAGACCCATAAAATGTTTAAAAAACGAGAGGTGGTACTATGCAATGGAATCACCCACAATCCGCTTCAACAACAGCGTCTGCATTTCAAAGATAATGGCTACGTCTCCTAGATCACCAAACCTCTGATATCGACCAGTTTCGGTCGGTGAAGTGACTCACCGAAAGCTGTTTTTATCCCCATATCTTCATAAATATATTCCGTAATTTTCTCTCACCACGAATTCCCAGTCGCTTAACGCTCTGGCCTCACATTCTCGAGGACGCAGGTTCGATTTCCCGTCCGGGCATCCTGATTTGGAGGTTCCATAGTTTCGCCAAATCACTCCAGGCAAATGCCTGTAGGCTTCCTTCAAAAGGGCCTTGGCCGAATTCCTTCCCGTTACTTGCCCCCAGACCTTGCTGGAGTCCCACTATTTAAAAATGTCTTGCAATCAACCACAGCCACTCAACTGCGTGCTTCAATGTGGAAGAAGGGGCATTATTCTGTGTTATTGCTACAGAATTGTGTGTCATAGCTTTTTGATGTAGTGGAATGATGAGTTGTGATCAAGATATTCGAGTTTTACGAAACGACGAATCGAGGTAAGTAACAACAGCAGATTATTCTAGTTTGGCGATTTTCTTTAACTGTAGCAGTTTCTGTGTTATATGCGTGCAATACTATTGGTAACTATTGTTTTCATCCAAGTCTACTGACTTTTTGTAATCCAACCACAGTGGCTTCCATCTTTATCTGCCACTGCTGATGATAACTTTTTGAGGAATTGACGAACAAAATTTGTACCGTAGGAGCAGCATGCATATTTACTGTCCTATCACACTTCAAGCAGTCGCCATAGAGAAATTTTAAAGCAAAACTTTCATTTGTCTACTGAAAACAGAAAAATAATAAGCGTCCACAGTTAGTTCAGTTGACTGTACGGTATCTGTATTTTTCCTACAAGAAATTGTATAGAACATTCGGTAGTGAATTTCGTTTAACTAGCAGTAAACGTGTATTACAATAAGGTTACACGTTCCGTATCTAGTGTACAAATGTTTGAAGGTGAAAGCAGCTGAAAACTTTAGGAAATTTCTGAACAGAATTGAAGTTAAATTTTCGTAAGTAGTTGAATTGATATGATGAAATTTCGGTCATCTGGTGCTTTTTCCCTTGTGTTCGTGGTTCATATTACACGTTCGATGGTTCTCCACTTACATAGGACGCGGGTTGGATACGTAGTCCAGAATTCAATTCTTTTAAACAAAAAATTCAAGCGAACGTTCTCCATACTGAACAAACGTAATCCTACAGTTAAAACGTGTTTAAAACTGCTAACAATAATTTCACTGTCAGTTTTGTATCGTTTTAAGTAAATAAAGATTTTTTGAGAAAGAAAAATTATTTCTTCTGATCAATCGAGTTATCCTTTAAGATGGAAGTAACTTGCGAAAATGTTGCTATGAAAATAAATACAGACTGTATATAATTACCTTAAATATTAATTCGAACCATCCTTTTCGGACTGTAAAAAGGAAGAATTGTTTCTCACAATGAATTCATACCTAATAAAAACGGGTACAATGCTGACATTTTCGTTCTTTTATTACTATTCCTGTGCTGGAAAATCGATGTAATATCATTCTTCAATTATGTCCCATTAAATTTTTCAGATCCGGACGTATGTGTCCACAATCTTTTAAAGCCAGAATCATTCACTGATCTTATTAGTGCGAGCGGCACTAGCCGACAATTTTTAGATTTTTGTGGTAAACGTTTCGAAAAAAGCTGCTGCACGTCTACACGTGAAATTGAACATAAATTAGCTCTCTCCAATAATTCAGAGTTATCTCTAGATGTAGAGCTATCAATAAACACTATTTTTTGGAAAAAATTGTAATAATTTTTATTAGCATATGTATGTAATGTCATGAGTGATAATGGTTCGCTTTGAAAATTATTTTCATTCAACTTGCGAAAATAGTAGTTGTGTTCCGATTCCACCGACAGTTAAATTATGTAAAATATAGAATATCACTTGAACAAGGAAAAAATTTCCATTACAACTAGCTACCGCAATCACAATTCATAAAGCTCAAGATTTAACATTGAATCAAGTTGCTGTAGATATTGGAGAAAAAGAAACTTTTGTTGGTTTATCATGTTGGGTTATAGAGAGTAAAAACTTCAGAAAGACTGGCATTAAATAGAATATTTTCTTGTGACAGAATTAGTAATATTAAAAATTCGAGTATGTTAAAATGTATCAAACAGGAAGAATCCTGAATTAGAAATTAAAAACAAATTAAATAAATTGATATTTTAAATATTTAAAGATTGCATCCTATAATGAACATTCCAAATTTTTTTTTCAACAAACTAAAATCACGGATTTTGATTATAGTAATTTATTTAATTGTATTTAAAAAATTTATAACAAAACTTCGCGAGCCACCAGAAAGCCGTGCTTTTAGCTAGTTGCTGGGCTCTGAGAAGCCGTTTGAAGTAGATAACATTGTTCCGTATCCTCTAATTGCGGGGATATTCACTACAGCTAAAGCTCCAGGTCCAGCAGTCTACTAAACGGCTGCAATTGTTGGACACCAGTCTGTAATAAGTCACCCATGTTCTGTTGTATCTGTTGTGATTCAATACAGTTACTGTCTTTGTCAGGGCTGGCGCTACGATTCTCGGGCCCCGGGTAAGCGATCTTAGCCCCCCTCCTCTCCCACCCCGAAAATATTTTAACTTTACACTTTTTTTTTTCTTTTCTTTTTTTTTTTTTTTTTTTTTTTTTATATAACTCAGAAAATTTTAATACAAAAATGTTTAAAATTATTGGTGCAGATTTTAAAATTTGTGTTTGATTTCTGTTTATTTAGCACCCAGGCCGGCGGGTCCCCTTTGGTGACTCGGGCCCCGGATACTTTTGCCCTGCTTAACCCCCCCTCCCCCCTAGCGCCGGCCCTGGTCTTTGTATCCTTCTGCCATACGAAATAAATATATAAAATACATAAATGCTGCAGAGTTTACAGAAAACAAAAGACTTAAATGTAACCAACAAATTTATTAGGCTGCTTAAAAGCTATACCTACTAATATTGTAAATGCGAAAGAAAGTCTGTCTATCTGTATCTCTGTCTGTTACGTTTCTTGGGCTAAACGGCTAATCCGATTGTGATGAAATTTGACAGGGAGATGTAATTTGGCATTAGGATGGAGATACCAATACTCTTTATAAATAATAGAGATTGCCATATAATTTTGAAAAATTACTGAACGGTGATCGATCGAGGCGTAGGATGTGTAATTCTCTGTACTTCCATCCCACATAGCAGTCTGGTAGCTCAGAACTTAAAGTGCTTGCTTACTGCTGTTTGGACCGTGGTCTCCGGTGGAAGTAAATATATTTTAGAATTGTATTTGGTCGTATGAGCCACACCTAGATGGTCGGTTGTTCGGATTGCATTTTAAACTGTATATCCCATAAATTTAGGGGTACAATGGGTGCCGAATCGTATTCGGTCTAACAATACTGTAGGTGTACGGTTTTTTACGCTAGTTTGATCGCGGATGGTTTGTTACTCTCGCAGTCAGAGTGTGTGTGTGTGTGTGTGTGTGTGTGTGTGTGTGTGTGAGAGAGAGAGAGAGAGAGAGAGAGAGAGAGAGAGAGAGGGGGGGGGAAAGAGAGAAAGAGAGAGAGAGAAAGAGAGAGAGAGAAAGAGAGAGAGAGAAAGAGAGAGATGTACACTAATAATGCTATAAACGCGGAAGTAAGACTGTCGTTTTGTTACGTTTTGACGACTAAAAGGCCATAACAATATTGATGGAATTTGACAAAGAAATACTTTGTATCTGTAGGAAGGACACAGGAAATTTTGTTCGGTATGAATAACCGTTGTATTCGCGAAATTGTGACAACTTATCGAATGGTGACAGAGTGACGGATGCGTGTGTTAGTCTGTAACGATACGTCGGTTGATCAATCTGTACTTCCCGCGCAGTCTGTTAGTGTATTATTTTGTTATTAAATTTCGTTTGAAGATAAAACGTATTATTTAGTACAGATGTCGATTTTATCTGCACTGTACTATTCCTTTGTGTCTGCCTAAATGTTTCTGGCACCAGTTTATTTTGTCTTCTTTTTTGACATGCCTTGCGGGCGTCAACCTGGCCTAAGGTGTAGTTCTAGCAGAGCACGAGCAAGTAAGGTTATTAGAACCCAAGAATCGGATGCTCATGCTGAAGAAAGAAGAAAAGACGAAGCTGAAATAAAGCCGCTTTAGTCAACCCTTCACATCCCCGCACCTTCGTTTGTTTTTCTGATTTTAAATATGTTCGAAATTGATTCTCTTCATGACATAGTAATGGCTTTCCCGTCGTATTATGCCGGCTCGGTGTTGTTTGGGACCAATCCTACTTTACTAACAGCCTTCTATATTCAATGCTGGCACTGAAGTTCTAAATCGAGGAGTACGAAGTCGCGGGTAACAGCTAGTTTCAATATAAAGCGTAGGAAGTAGAAGAAGAAATGTTGGAAAATCCGTGCGTAGATAGTCCTACAAGCTAAAGCTTAATGAACAGGCTTCAAGCATAGATAGAAGACAGCAGGTGAATACATTAAAGTTCCTGTTAGATCTCTTGACGTAACCAGAAATACGGCGGTAATATACGTAATGTAGGTAACAATGAAGAGCTCTTACGCGATGGCTTGGAAGCGCTGTACCTCACTAAGAGACTCCATTCGTCAGGGGCTCTACACTAATAGTGGCAACAACTCACGTTATTACGAGTCTGACACCGAGCGTGGTGGGTGAACGGTTAGCGTTCTGGCCTCGCATTCGGGAGGACGGCTGTTCGAATCCCCGTCCGGTCATCCAGATTTGGGTTTTCCATGGTTTCCCCAAATCACTCCAGGTGAATTCCGGGATGCTTCCTTCAAAAAGGCTATGGCCGAATTCCTTCCCGTTCCTTGTCAACAGTCCTACCCGCCTCTAATGACCTTAGCCGTCGACGAGGCGCAAAGCTATAGTAAAAAAAAAAAAAAAAAACCGAGTCTGACGATGACCGATGGTGTTATTATACAGGACGGTCCGACGCTTGTTTACACTGACGAACCAATGCTATTTAAAATCCCTGCTCTCCTATTAATGCAGACTAATAACTGAGCAGTGAGAGTTATCTGTGACAGCAATACGCAGAAAGATTGAATTATGGTTGCTTGCTGATTGTCAAAACTAGAATGTTCCTCGAACCTAAGGCAGTTCATTTCTCGACAAGAACATCCTACCGTCTTCCCAGGGAGGCTTAAGACCCAACTGTGACGAAGCGTCCACACCCCGCGTATATAGCTCCAACCTATACGTCTGTACAAACGCGGAATTAAGCGTTATGTGTTTCAGCACTGACTGCGCTGAAAACTTTTCTGATAGTTGTCGAGAACATCGAATAATTACGAGGAATTATTTTGCATTTAGCGGATACCTTCGTGTTCCGTGACGACTTGCTCAGGTAGGGCGACTCGCTGGCTGCGGGCCACGGCCAATCTCGGGGCTGGCCGTGCCTCTTCGGGGCGGGAATTGCTTCCTTTCAGGGCGCGGGCCGCAGGTAATTACACTCCCCCGCTATTGTTGCGAAGTTGGTGGGCGGAGCACCCCCTGAGACAACAGAAGAAATACCACCCCGAACAGTATTGTTCGGCAAAGTGGGACGCAGCCCAAAGACGTAATGAATCTTTCCTTGTCCCATGGACCTTTTACAATATTCGCCCTTCACGATACTTGCGTATTATTTTAAAAGTTATTCTTCATTGATATTACTAATGTTGGGAAATTTCCTTAGAGCAAACACAACATTTGATTAATAAAAAAAAAAGTTTGATGAACGGTGTTGGAACGGTGGGAGCGGAAAATGGCTCACGCCAGAATCTGATCAAGTATGCTAGAGATCAATTTCTAAGGACGGGGTGTTGAGTATTCTTTTAAGAAAGGAATTCTGGATCAATTCATCCTATGTCGAAGGAAAATAAACTGATGCCGCCTTTCCTCTCCCAACAATCCTTGTTAACTCACCTGTTACCAACAGTACATCGTCGTTAGTAGAAACAGTTGAGGAAATACTGGAGTACAACCACTATTTAGAAGAATTCAAGTCAATTTTCATTGTTCCAAAGGAGTTGTATTTGGTAGCACTAATTCCAGATGGGGTTTCCTGTAAGGTTATAGACCTACTCTGATTCTGATGGGATTTCTGCAGTTTGAAATGTTAGAGACTGATTTAAAATCTGACGTACACATCATCACCCTACCTTTATGGGGCGCGCGGAGCAAAAAATTTAAATCTGATAAAACATTAATAAAAAAAAAGATCGTGTTTAATTTTCAAGAATACCCTGACTTTTCTTGAGGTAATTGGAGTGTGTAGTGTATCTTTAAAGAAAACAGAGTTTCATACACATTGCTTGCAAAACAGACAGATTATACTTCAATTTTAATTTATATTCATATTCGGCCACACAGTTTCACCAAAAGACTTTCTCAATGACCGGAAAGTAATTAAATGTGAGGGATAAAATGGTGATGAAGAGGCTGGTAACATGCTGTTTTTTTACAATGTATTCATTAGCCATTATCGTTATTATCCACATCGCTTCATTATACCTCATATTTTTGCTGGCTGAGAGTAATGTTGTATGTTAGGGTAACACCGCTGACTCCGTTTGGCGGCTATCGGTGAGTTATTTTTGACACTCTATAACGTTATTGTGTTATGTCACTAGGTAGCATACGTGACCTGCGCCCGGCTTTCACTCATGTGGGGTTATGCTTTGTCCCAGCGGAAAAAATTACGAAGGTCGTCGGGCTGGTCAGCGAGGCGTGCAACGTTTGCCGCTGATACCGTAGGCTGACTGCTGCAGGCGGAAACTCGAATCGAGCTGGCGACCGTGCCAGTCAACAGCTGTACAAGGACAGGCGGTCAATGATATTTAATTTTAAATAAAATTACTGCAGTGGTTACCGTAAGTTGTCAAAGTAACTTTCTTCACAGTGTATTATGATAACTTCGCAGTAGTAGACCCAACTAGTTTTGATTTTATATTATAAATGTTATTATTATTACTAGCCTCAAAGCCCGTCAGAAATGGCGGGTTTCCGGAGTGGCCTGGAAAGTCGTTTTCGCAGTTGCTTTAGTAAAAAGAATTGTTATAAACGGAAGCTGAATGCACTTCCTCATGACTTGTGCTGTAGCAAAAAGTTTCAGTTTCCATTCTGCACCAGCTTGTGATTTAACCACAAAAACAGCCAAAATTGCCGCTAGATAATCAACGCTTCAATCAAATGCAAATTAATACATTCACTGTATTCCATGTTAGTGGCAATGATGCATAGCGATATAAAATTGGCCCAAAATATTCACGAGTTCTTACATCTTTTTTTCTTTTGTTATTCGCCATTCAGATCAATATTGCAACATTTAAATCACTAACGCAATTAAATGTGGCTGAAATAATGACCTTAGTAATAACGCGTCAGAGGAAGCAAAAGAAATTAAAAATAAATCTTAACAAACCGCTTTATGACATGTAATTTCATTTTTATTTACAGTCTCGGCTACACAGATCGCGATCAGTACGGAACGTCTTTCATTCAAACGAAGTAATGATTTTAGCAGCAAAACATTCATGAAAGCAATTAAATTATTTAAAAAAATAAATAAATAAATAACTTGCAATAGCTCTTTTCTGTAACTTAAAATATCACGGGCAGTTCTGAACCAGGCTAAATTTCCCTCCAACCAAGACTTCTCCTAACATTGTTGCTCGAAAATTAAAGTATTTATATTACCAGTACACATCGATGGGTTAAGAATTTATCGGACACATCTGCTTTCACCGAATAGGAAAAAACAAAAAGCCACTAATAATATTAATATGTTAATTTAAAAGCAATACACGTTTTTGTTTCACAGTTTTGGCATTTCTTCGCACGGAAAGTACTCATTACATCCCCTGTTGGCTTGACAGTACTATAGCAGCTGCCCTATAGCCCCGACAGCAGTCATTTTGTCAATCTGATGTATTGCCCTTCACGGCCACCGCAGCAGTGAGGAAGTAGTTAAAAAAATAAAAATTACTGCATTCGACTACATAGGCTATACAGCCAGCTCAATGTGATTGTCCTGACTCTTCCAGTTTACCACTCTCTTCAGTATAGTGTTGCTACTAAGTATGGACACATGCAAACTAAGGACTGACACGACATTCACACACACACAGCACTTAAACACCCATGCCCTCGTTTGATTTGAATCGGCGTCCTTCGGCACCCGGGGCTACTTCTCTAGCCCCTACGGTACAGAGGCCGGCAAGTAGAAGAAGTTACCAAATGTAGTTCATCCTAAAGTAGTCCACTATTTCATAACACTGCCCAACTACCACAACAATCAATGCGTTATACATATCCTTCCCAATCATTGATCACCTTACTGTCGAAGAGAAAACAAAGCTTTAGAAAATGAGAATGTACCTTGAAATCTTCAAATCAAGAGTTTACGTGATTGGGGACTTTTTAAACTGTTTGCCTTGAGAAAGAGAAAAACCAATCTTCTATAAATCGTGAAAGGGCACTGCACCACAGTTACAATACCTTATGAAGAATAGAACGTGCTGATCCAAGTATTGGACGTAGTGTCCGATTTATTCAACACAGCCAGCGACCAGACCGACGTTACGCTCGGCGAGCGCTCCATCTCCTGCTGAATGGTGGCTGGGATAAAAACTGTATGTGTTTATCGCAATTCCTATCCAGCCACCTGCGTGTTCTTCAGAGAATCGACATAGCAAAACCTCTATGACGTACAGTCTGCAGTGACTGAAGCCTTGACCATCAAGAAGACGTGGTACTACCAAGTTGCAATATATTACAAGAAGTTTGTGAACATCTTAGACAATGAAATGCTACGTAACTATCAGATGGCTAGTGTTCAAAAACTGGTAAATGTACATATTAATAATGTTTACGTGATTCAAGTGACATACAGCCCCAGTTCATCTTTGGACTATAGTTTGACATGAAATTATTGCATATAAAATTTACTATTATTGGATGATGTTAATAACATAGTAAATAAGAATTATGATCCTGGATATTACGTATGTGATGCCACATGCTTGTGAAAAGTATAAATTAAAAATAACATATTGTATATGATTCACTTTGTTTTATTTTTACCCACCTTCCATTAAAAAATCCTTTATCAAGTTAGATTTCATTAGTTTGTGGTGACATTCCTTCATCACTTAGTACTCTTAAGACCGAATCATAATAGACACCAACACTCGATGAGACATAATTTTGTGTAGGATATAAGTATGTATATGCCAATTTTCACGAATTTTATTAAAATGGTGAAAATGTGCAAAATAGATTAAAAAATCATAAAACTGGTCAAATATAACAAAGATTGATTGTATTGGACATACGTTAGTATGTGGCACTTTCTATCAATTTTATTAAAAACGGTGTGAAAAGGTACAAAATCATGAAAACTAGTCAAATATAACAAAAATTAATAGAAAATCTAAATTTCCTTCATGAATGAAGTCAATGGGCGACATAACAATTACACTTGCATATATCACAATACCAGCCATATAATGTGCGTGGATTGCAGAAATGTGTGCTATATGACAAAAAAAATCAGTTTCTTCTGTTATGGCAGTCAATCTAAAACGTGGTAATTTTTATCAAAATTTTCCGCTAAATAACGGAACTTGGTAGAGTTCTGCAGAGTCAACACACACTTAACATAACCATCACAATAGACGGGTCAATGGAAGTTCATTGAATGAAGCCTGCATATGTATGAATGTAAAGTTCCTCCACGAAAGATCTTGCTTCAATTAACTGTTTGCACCTTCACCTCATTTTCATAACAAGTACCTGGGTGACCGATCTTCGCTCGGTATCTTTCGATTTCTGTTCAGTATCCAAGATTTCGAGTAAAGTTTGATTAAAGTATAAGGCTTGAAGGCTTCCTAGGCGTTTTGAGGTGCACAGTTAACCAAAGAGAAGTTTAACTAACATCAGTAGGCTTACTGGTACCTGAACCTTCTACGTAATGAGGTTAGAGCCGTTTTCGAGAAACCAAATACAAAAGTTGCTCCTTTTTTTTTTAAAAAAAAAAAAAAATCGTGTTAAAAACTTGAAAATCAAAACGTTATCTACATGTGAAATTTCATCCAAATCGCTAGATCCATTTGCGAGACGGCCTCACAAATTGCTTTAAAAAAAAATAAAAAAAATTCTATTAATATGTTAAACAGAAATTTTAATGCCAGTTTGGTATTAATTAATGGTGCGAGATTTGTGGTAATTCAAAGGATTCTACGATAACCCTTGATGATGGATTCTTATGTAACTCGACGAGAAAAATTGAAGGTAAAAAATATATTTTTTTAAATATTTCGCTTAGTTCTCGAGATATCGTATCTCAAAATTGACGTGGTTGGTTGAAAATTGAAATGCGACCTGAACCAGAAGACAAATTTCGCCATAGCCAAGTTTGATGAATTCGTATGAAACTCGTCGAGACAAATCGAAAATAAGGAATTTATTTTTCTGATATCTCACTTAGTTCTGGGGATATTATATCTCAAAAGTGAAGAGGTTAGGATTAGATCCGTCCTGGACCAGAAAAAATCCACCAAAAGCACTATGTCTATATGGTGGAAATGTACTTTCAATGTTTTATTTTGTACCTAGTGGTTTTTGTTAGGTTGAAATACGGCCTGGACCAAAAGAAACGTCGCCAAAAGCACAAGGAACTATAACTATACCTATAACTGATTTTTGACATGCTATATCTCGAAAACCAAGAAAATTTATTATTTATTTTCGATATGTTTCATCGAGTACTATGAGAATTCATCATCAGGTTGTGACGTCAATAGAACATCATCTGTGCTATATTTATTCACTCCGATAAAACTATGCTCATACCTCGCAGTAATCTCACATCTTCTGATCAGCATTTCAAAATGATAATAAAACAATTCCCATAAGAAGTAACCTTCGTTATAAACAATAAAGCACAAGGTCAGACGATTCAAAAGGCAAGATTCTATTATTTATCAGAACCCGTTTTTTCGTATGTGCACTCGCACGCGGCTTTTCAGGAATTTGTAGATGTATTAATATTTAATTATGCACTTTATTATCAAACTCTACTCGAAATCTTGTATATTGAACAGAAATCGAAAGATGTTTTATAATTAAGGTGGTAGTATTTAATGGCTAACTAACAACCACTATTTATAGTCAAAAAGTAAACGATGATTACTTTATAACTGGTACCGGTAATATTAATTTCAAAGAAGTTTCTGTAAAGTTATCACCTCTGATAAAACCATTGATAAATTTTTAATTATCTTTCTTTTTAAATGTTTTACAATTGAACTTGCAGTGCTAATATTTCCACAGGTCAGCCAGTATACAAGAACTGTTCGTTTACTTATTCTTTGGAATCAAAGAAAATCTATTTGTAGGCTTTCTGGTACCTGAATTGTCTACGAGATGGCGCTAGTGCCGTTTTCGATATACGGAGTGACAAAATTGTTCATATTTTGTAAACTCGCTTTTTAGTAGGGAAGACAACTATTCAGGTAATCTTAAAAGTCAAAACATTATCTAAATACCAAATTTCATCCGTCACAGCCGTTTCCGAAATCCGAAATATATATATATATACAAGAATTGCTCGTTTAAAGATATAAGATAACCTACAGATCCTTTACGCACGTAACACCATCATGATAGATCATTCAGAGGAAGTGCACAGGAACTACAACAGAGCTTGTAGAAGATGACAACATCACAAGTTTCATTAAACACTATGTTAACGACATGACCCTCCAGAAGACCGAATCATAACGTACATCAATACTAGATGAAACATAAATTGAGTAAGATAAATGTTAGTATGTGTATCTTTCGACGAATTTCATTTAAAAGTTGTGAAAATGCAAAAAATAGATAAAAAATCATTAATACTGGTATAAAATTATGTCAATTTCCGCCATGAATGAAGTTTACGGTTGACATAAAAATTGCATGTACCAGTATCACAATACCAGCCATCGCTAGTGAAGCGTTTACTTCATAGCGTAAGCTCTAGATTATTCCTTTTTTTTAAATTGAGGGCTAATGTGAAGTGATAATTTTATGTAACGAGGGTGGGAGGCACTAGAGGTTAACCCCGTTTTAGGTTAATCAACCATCACACTAGCAGTAATTCAGGTTATTGTATGTGATTTGGGTTAGGCAAGCCCAGCATGTTACATTGTGTTAGCTCAGTTTAACGCGGGATGCATATCGTTAAAAAACTCAGCCACCAGGCTCGATATATTGGTATATAAAAAAAACAATAACTCTGGAAGGCTAAAACAGGTGGTATATGACTGGAAATATAGCGTTACATTTTGCTACCAGTACAAGATTCCAACTGAAATTGGTGTGAGGATATGTATGTGTAATCGAACTTACTATGATTCATACTTTTCATATTATGATTTTATACTTTTCACACACTGATTCTTACACCATAGTTGTGATCCTCGACGCGGGTGTGTATAAGTAGAAGTTGTAAATTTTCTGTAAGTCTAATAGATGGACAAGACATTCCTATCTTGTTCTTGAATGGCGCAGTTCATGAAAACTTTAGATTTGTACTAATCCCTGACAATATGCACCTGTAACCGCTGTTTCTGCAGGAAGTATGTATTCATTGTTCTATTTTCCTACTAACTGTGCTCTGTACCACCTTGTGTTGGGATAAGAACTGTCCACATCGCGTTGTTCACTATATATCCTTTGGGGGTTGTGCACGAGATCCTTTTACACTTTTCGAACAGACTCATACACTAGCACTGATGAAATATTTCACGAATGATCTAACATCATGTACAACTTAGTGGGCGCTATCTTAGTTGAATTGCTGTACTGTGACATTGTGGATTTTGAAATCAGTGTAAAATGAGAGAATTTTTACATGTTTGACTGAAAAGTGAGGAACAAGTCACCTATCTACAAAAGCGAAAGTGTTTAAGGGCTTCTCCTCCCATGTCGAAACGCAACACTGTAGGCTTGTTAGCCACAACATAGATGGAACACGTGGCAAACCGAAACTCTGTTACTTTGGAATATGAATAGTTATTCGATGACTCCCGGCCAAAAATATAAGAAACAAATTGTCTCATATGGCTATGGGGAAAAAACATCCCTTCCTACCGGTACAAACACTGCTAAACGTGTTTTTCGTTGTTGAAGTGTTCGCAGTGACTAAGCGATTAAAAGTTTCAAGAATGATATAACACCATCTAGAACTTAGTGGACGCTATGTTCGGTGACCACTAGGGATTTTGAAATCAGTGTAAAGTGAGTGAATTTGTGTTTATTCTGACTATTGGAGTATTGGCAAGAGGAGAATTAGGAATTTAACATATCTTTAATTGGAACGCTATACACCTTCAGTTACAAGAAATTCAGGTAAGCGCTCCAAGTATATAAAAATTATCCTTTATCCGCCGCCTATTTTTAATGTATTCGTTTGTTTATCCAAATAAACTGGCATCTGTACGACATACATGAGAAACGAAATGAATTTGAGAATAACGAAATGAATTTGAGAGTAACAATTTGATACTTCCAATCAGCCGATGTATTCGTTATTTCCAACTGAAATTGGTGTGTGGGTATGTATGTGTAGTCGAGCATACTATGATTCATACTACACCGAGCGTGGTGGGTGAACCATTATGGTACTGGCCTCGCATTCGGGAGGACGCGGGTTCGAATCTCATATTTGGGTTTTCCATGGTTTACTCAAATCTCTCCAGGTGAAAGCCGGAATGCTTCCTTCAAAAGGCCATGGCCGAATTCCTTCCCGTTCAAAGTCTCCAGTCCCAACCCCCGTCTAATATCCTCGATAGTCTGTGGTTTCAAACAAAAAGAAAACGTATCATGGAAAATAGTGCAGCCGAGTTTGATTATTGCCACCTACTTTGACGTCAGAAAACTACATTTTACACATACAACTGCTCACCATATTCCGGAAGCCGAAATGAGCTACTATTTGAGAACTGACTACTAACAGGAGTGTCCATTGTGTAACTGACCACGCACCTACAATAGGAAATCACCCCCTTGGTGGTATAAAGACTGTCACCTAGTGGTAAAAGAAAGACAGATGGCCCTTAGAAGATACAAAGACTCGGCGATGGAAGAGAACTATATTTATCTTCGGAAGATAGAAGCAAGGACCAAAAGAGTCCTAAAGGAGAAAAAACGCCAAGACCGACTTCTGTAACTCTCTCAACAGAACGTCTGCAATAAAAGAGATTTGAAGAAAAATAAAAGGCTTCAAGAGTAGGACGGGAACTGTACGTAATAACTTCTCCATCTATATAGGTTGCGGAGGACATTTTACGCAACCTTACCCTAGCCACAGCTTCGGAGGAGGCGGTGAACACAGAAGATGGGAGGCAATCTCTGTTAGCACCCTTCACGGAAGAGGAATTTAATGCGGCACTTAATTACAACAACAGCAGTGCCCCTGGCCCAGATATCATCCATTATAGCATGATCTATTCCTCCCAAGCCAAGCGAAGAATATATTTTTAAGACTAATGAACGCCATGTGGAGCAAACGCATGAATGTACCGGAAATGAAGCGCGTAAGAGTAGTGCCAATTTTGAAACATGGCAAAGACTCCACACTCGCCTCGTCGTACAGACCAATATCGCTGTTATCCTGTAGCTTCAAAACTCTTGAACGGATGGTTAAACACCGGCTGGAGTGGTATCTAGAAATCAACAACCTACTACCACGCCAACAAATGGGCTTCAGAAAAGGTAAAGGTACCATAGAGGTAATAGCACACCTCATGACATATATCTACGAATGATACCACTCTAACGCGTATCTCATGGCCTTGTATGTGGGCCTAACGCATGCTTATGACAATGTAGTGCCACCAATTCTCTCTAGGAAGCTATTGGACATGGGGTTACCTAGCGAATTTGTAGCTAACCTCATCTCATTGCAAGGAGGGAGGTCGCTAGAGATTCACATCAATGGTACAATAGTCAGCCCTCGAATAGCAACTCGAGGTCTCCCTCAAGGCTCCACGCTCTCCCCGCAACTGTTCAACATCTATACCAGTGATCTCGGAAGACTGGTAATAGTAAATTTGATGATATTCCAGTACGCATACGACTTATACTTGTATGTGATGACGAATGAGTTAGTTGATTGCAAGAACGCCCTAGTGGACTTGGTTGATCGACTACGACAATGGCTCAGAAACAACAGCTTGGACATATCCCAACCCAAGTAGCGGTGTCAGTTTACAGCTCGGATCTTACCGCTTCCCGTATCGACGAGTTGTAAAATACCTGGACGTCACAATAGATAACAAGTTAACTGTAAACACAAAATCAAAGACATTTCAAGCAAATATGAGACGGCACTTAACGTCGTGAAAGCAATCACAAAACCTTGGCGGGGTACAGACCCGAAAGTTGCCCTGACCTTATACCGATCACTCATCAGATCACATTATGACTACGCAAGCATGTTCTACGGATCAGCAGCGGATAGCACCCTTCAAAGCCTCGACAGATTTCAGTACAAAGCACTAAGAATATGCACAGGGACTATGACGTCAACACCCACTAATGCGCCAATAGTAGAAGCACTAGAACCACCTCTCCATATACGACGTATGCAACTCTGTAAACAGCTTCTACTAATTGGGAATTAAGTTTTTCGCGGCGTATTGATGAAATGAATAGTTCTAGGGTTTTCTACCGGATAATATTTTTATTTAACTCGTCATACATAACTCAGCATACAACGTTTCGGCAGCAACCTCCGCTACCTTCATCACATACTGTATCATACCGATGATAAGAGAATCACCGTTTCGATATACGACCAATCACGCGACTTGGTTGCGTCGTACAAGGTACAGGAGAGACATTCGACCCTTTCTAGCTTTCTCTGTCAAAAGCTTTTCTTCGTGTCAATCTGGACAGTGTCAGTAGTAATCCGGTGATGTCAGAGTACCAAGCTTGGAAGACGTATTGACGGCAAAATGCAGTCCCAGTAGTACTCCGTTTGCGTTGAATGTGCGATTGACGCTGTGGAGGACGCGAGTTTGATACCCGTCTCCGCCATCCGTGTTGATTCTGAGAATTTTTGCAGGTCCTTCATCTGCCCCTTACATCTTGCAAAGAATGAATGTAAATTACGATATGAACCTTCCACGTTAGGGATTGCAAGTTGTTCTATCTTTCCCATATAAAATTATTGCTGTTTCTGACAGTCACTGGCAATGCGCTGTTTAAGTATACGAATCCCAACAATTCGGTTGTGAACCAAAGTAAGTCTTATAGTTTTTACGATTGAAAACATTAGATCAAAGAGGAGAAGATCATGACTATAAACTGTAAATGGAGAGATCGTACTCCGAGGCAAGACGGCGGATTGTTTGGAATGCATGCTGTCTCTGTAATGGAATCAGTTAGGCCGGTAACTAAAATCCATGAAAAAGACCTGGCAAGAGGCATAAGAAATGACAAAGTCCAGAGTGCAGTAAGAGTCCCGTTTATCACTATGGATTAAAATCGTTGGTGATTATATTGAAAGAAAAGTCTAGCGTACTTAATAGAACAGCATTCAAATATTCATGATTAATGATTTCAGAACTTTTAGTAGTAACAGCAATCCAGCCAATTGATACCAAGTCCCTAAATACGTTTTAAAAATTCATCAAAAAATAATAATTATAATTCAGCTATTAGATGGGGAATTTGCAGAAGAGCACAGTGTTTGTTTACTACGATGATCCATTGGATGAAGAATTAACCAACATTTTGTCACCTAAGGGTGGATAACCACTAATTGAGTGCCATAACATAAGGAAACTCAAGCAACTGTTAAACAATACATAACTATAAATTCCTAGGAAAGGGAAAATGACTCATCACTCATCAAAGTTGAAGGCTTCGTCGAAAGAACAACATATAAGACGGACACAAGAATACACAATATTTCGGTTTTACACCTTATTCATGCTGTAGGAAATAAGTCATGTGGTTCGGGAGGTGTGCACACGCTGAAGTTTAACACATTACTGTGTGTATTAGCGACATGTTGGGAGAAACTGAGATATTACATATAAATATGTGTATCGCAGATAGTGATAGAATTAGTAATAGACCAAAAAGGCTGCAATGTTCAAACAAAAAATAAGACAAATAAATTTTGAATAAAAAAGGTAACTGGTTAAATGATAATGCTAATAACAATGAGTGATGCGTCAAAAAGCTATGGGCACCCTCATGGCCCCATCCTATGCCAACTTGTTCTATGGTCATCTGGACAATGATATATTTATGATATGGACACACAGTGAAAATCAATTCCTCCTCCATTCTCTTAAGAATACCCACTCCATTAATTTCACCTGGACCTACTCCCGCACACACACCACGTTCCTCGATGTGGACATCACGCTCAGGCAGGGTGCGTCTGTCCACATCAATCCAATTAATCTACAGAAATATCTACATTTTGACAGTTGGCACACACTCCATACCAAACTTTCGCTCCCCTACAGCCTTGGCCTCCGTGGCTGATCTCTGTTCTGATGCTGAATCCCTTTCCCAGTATCCCAAGCCCTTAATTCCCGCTCCTGCCTAGTAGATCAAGCGTGCAATCACTCACCATCCACATAACCACTCCCGACGGGCACCTCTAAAATCCAATCAAATCCCTGCCTTTGTGTCCGAGTTCTCGCCTGGCCTCGAATCCATTAATCGAATCCTACAACAGGGGCATGACTTCCTTCGCTCCTTTCAAAAAATGCGCACTCTCTTCCCAAAAATTCTGCCAACTTTCCCCCGTATATGTTTCAGCAGACCACCTAACCTCAAAAAACATCTTGGTTCATAAATACCCTCTATCAGACACTCCAAAAACACCTGATGAATCTTTTCATTGTAATAGACCTCGCTGCAAAACCTGCAACACGCATCCTCCCACTACTTCATATTGCAACCCGGCTACAGCGGAAACCTTCCCCATCATTGTACATGCCACATGCTCCACAACACATATGGTGTATTACTAATTCTTTCACCATCTGCGATATACAATTATTTATATATATCATCTTAATTTCTCCCGACATATCGATAATGCACTCAGTCATGTGTTAAACTTCGGCGTGTGCACACCTCCCGAATCAAATGACTCGTGTCCTACAGCATGAATAAGGTGTAAAACCGAAATATCGTGTATTCTTGCGTTCGTCATATCTGTTTTTCTTTCATCGCAGCCTTCAACTTTGTTGAGTGATCAATCATTTTCCCTTTCCTTGGAATTTATATTGCCTAAAGCAGTTTCCTTTTTCCATAGTTTCATTCCAATATAAAATTATTGTATTGTATTGTATGTTATGGAACGATATTGTAATAGTAGATATTCTTAGAGCATTATGTAGGAAAATGCCGAGCTAAATAATTAGTTGGCCATTTATATTCAAAAATAAATGTTTATTGACACTCCTCGAATCTATAGAGAGGCTTCAGAAGTAAATATAGATGCAGATTGTTTGTGACACGCTACGAGGGAATATGACTTCAGCGGAGAGAATGGGAAGCCTTTCTGTGAATGCTTCTTCCTTCGTATTTACAGAGCCCTGTATGCACGCAACACAAAATGTTTCCAGAAGGCTCTGCAGCCTTTCAATTTATCAACGAAAAGACATTTTCTGCACAAACTGTATGACATTACGTTGTTGAAATTTATTTTTGTGTACCGTTGTTGAATTAGTATATTTTTCTAACTAAACTATTCTTATGATCACCATTTATGAGCTCATCCGCATTAAATATCATATAAAGAGTTGAGCTGGACACATAATACAGTGGTTACATATATTATACTTGCACACTTCAAACACAAATATGAATACAATTTAAAATTATAACATTTCACAATAAAACTACCAGCGATCGAAAAATTTCGTACGGTACGCCTGAAAGTTTTCTATACTTAAAGTGTGAAATGGTAAAAAATAATAATAATAATAATAAAATGTTAATCAAATGCCAAATAACATCTTAGGACATAAAACACCATGTTTGAGCAGACTGCTTTTCATGTTTTTGAACCATACAATCGATGAAAAGAACAATTTAGAAACATTATCATTGGAATAGAATATTGTAAGTTACCTGCTTTATTTCTGCTGGTATGCGCACTTTACTATAGCTCTTCTCGATGTATTATATGCCCGTCGTCAAGCTGAAATACTAGCTATAGAAGTAGGCACATTATATTATTGCACAGCTCTGAACAAAATAGTATATTCATCTATCAGGAAAGAATCATATGAAAACACTCGAAAGCAAACTTTATTATTAAACACTTGGTATAGAATACAGTTGTTTACATTACACTACGGAATAACAAACTTCTACGTTCCGTTTTTATACCACCACATGATCTCTATAGCTTACATTCTAACACTCTCTCTTGCCATAATAATCTTCTTTTCTTTTGTTTTTCGTTTTTTTTCTTTTGTCCAAAGATATTCATTGTCTTAGACTGCCACTGTTTATACGAGGCGCGTCCAGAAAGTAAGTTCCATTTCAATTTATCTCCGCTGCAGTGCTGCGATTGCAGTTCTGCACATGTGCTGTAGACGATGTGTATCAAGGGAAAGAACGTCCGCCATTTGGAGATCGTTGTCAGTTACGTACGCTTTGTTGTGCTTGTTTGAAATGTCGGCGTTGATTGAAAATCCCGCCGCCTGTGAAATCAGGTCTGTGATTCGGTTTCTGAATGCGAGGAAAGTGAAACCAAGTGAAATTTATCGGCGAATTTGCGATGTTTACGGACCAAATGCGATGAGTGATTCGATAGTGAAAAGATGGGTCCGACAGTTCAATGGCGGGCCTAGTGATGTGCACGATGAAGAACGAAGTGGGCGTCCACCTTTGGTTACAGAAGAACTGGCAAGACTTTCATCTGTTCTTACATCTCAAGTCTTTCCTTGGCGGTAATCACTTCACCAATGACGACGAACTGAAAGAAACTGTTTCCAACTGGTTGAAGACACAGGCGGCAGATTTCTATGAAGAAGGTATACAAAACCTGGTGCCACGCTATGACAAATGCCTGCAAAATTTCGGTAGTTATGTGGAAAAGTAGTTTAAGAGTTGTAGAATTTTGTGCAATAAAAATTTCTTCTGTATCTGTGTACAATTTCATTTTATTACCAAACGGAACTTACTTTCTGGACGCGCCTCCTAGATATTCCGGCACTCCAATATTCACGTAGTTTATTTTTTATTTTACACACAACTTTAACAGATTTGTATCAACAAACAAACAATAATATTTGATTTTAATAAACATATTCATCAAAAATTGTAAGGAATCTTGTAACTTTACATATTTCCCCTCCCCCCCCCCCACTAACTTGACATCAAAATTTCAAATTTTGTTGATCTCTCTCTCTCTTAGCTTATAATATTCACTCTCAGCAACTTTCATCCTCTCATTCACTCTATGTACAGTTTCAAATCTTTCAGTTTCCTTAAGCCTGTCACTTTTCCAGATTTCGGTTACTGGAGATAGTATGCAGTCCTTCATATACATCAAAAAATTTCTTAATTTCCCCATTTATACTACCAGATCGCTCATGGGTCCTCACCAACACTAGCTCCCCTACTTCGAACTCCGTTTTCCTAGAACGTCGGTCATATGTACTTTTCCTTTCCTCTGCACTCTACTTCAGGTTTCTCTGTACTAATTCCACGCGATCCTATACATCAATTTCCTTACCAGGCGTGAACTTCACTCATTCCATCACAATATTTTGTGGCTACTTATTCCACATCACCTCATAGGGTGTGAACCCAGTTCCAGAATGTACTACACAGTTCATCGCATCTTCAAATTTACTCAGATAATAAGCCCATTTTGAATGCTGACTGTGACAATAGGTTCGACAAAGTCTTCCCAGCTCACGCATCACCCTCTCCGCAGGACTGCTCGCTGGATGATAAGCAGAAATCCTAATGTGTTTCACTCCTAAATTGTTGAGGCATTCTACCCAATCCTTCGATATGATCTGACTTCCATTATCGCTCAATATTCGCTGTGGCTTCATATACTTAACAATTATACGATTGCTTTGTATCTTTCCGGTAGTTTTTCGGACCCCATATAATCTTACATACTTAGAAAACACATCCAAAACCACAAATACGTAAGCTATACCACCTTTAGCTTTAGATAATGGTCCATACAGGTCAACCGCCGCAATGTCTAGTACTCCCGTTGGTATGATGGCTTCAATCATTCTTCTCTGAATGGTCGAGTAATCCTTTACTCACTGGCACCTATCAAATTCCCTGATCCTGCTCCTTATTCGCCTGACCATGTTGTCAAAATTACAGTTTCTTTCAACTTCTCCAAACATTTCTTCGGGCCGTAATGTCTATGACTTAAATGTGTGTAATCTATAATCGTTTCTACATATTTCTCTGGCAAACAGACCTTACATTCCTCAGAATTTTCTACTTTTCTTCTGAACAATACGCCTTCGAACACCATGTAATATTTGCTTAACTTATCATTCGATTTACATCCCAACTCTCCTTTTACTAACGCTAGATATTCGTCTTCGTTTTTCAGTCTCCTTAAGGGTTGACATACCTCCTTTACCTCTTTTTCGTGCTCCACACCGTTCATTTAGTACACTTTAAATACATTGGTTGACTTCTCTTCGTCTCCTTCATTCCCTAATGGTAATCGGTACAAAGTATCCGCAACCACATTTTCCTCTCCTTTAATGTACTTTATTTCAAAATCAAATTGCTGCAAATACAGCACCCATCTCGTAAGTTGAGAATGGAGTAGTTTGCATTCCCACAAGAAATTTAGTGCCTTTTGGTCTGTATACACTATGGTCTTGTGTCCCAATAAGTATTACTGGAACGTCTTGAAACACCACACAATACTCAACGCTTCCTTTTGGCATATACCGTAATTTCTTTCGTAGGCATTTAGAATACGACTTGCAAAACCGATCATCCTACTTTCATCCACACCATTCTTACCCACTACTTGAAGCAGTTGTACACCAATACCGTAGCAACTTGCATCCGACACTAGGCAGAAAGGCAACCCCAAATACGGTTGATACAACATCCTTCTCCTTCCCAACTCCTCTTTGATTCTTTCAAAACTCTTCTGGCACTCCAGAGACCAAAACAAAGACACATTCTTCTTCAATAAAGCGTTTAAAGCTGGATCGTTTAGCATTTGACCAGAGACAAACCTTCGATAAAATCCGCAGAGACCCAAAAATGATTTCAGCTGTTTCCTGTTTTTAGGCGTAGGGAACTTTTCCACTGCTTCTAACTTGTTATGATTGGGTGATATCCCTTCCTCAATGATTATATGTCCCAAAAAGTTTGTTCTCTCCTTTACAAATTCACATTTTGATAATTTTAATTTCATCCATCTAGTTTTTAATGCTGTCAGCACCTCGTGCAATACCTCACAACGCTCTTCCCACGTCCTTGCACTTATCAGTATATCATCTACATACACTGTCAGCTTCCTCAATAAGTCATCACCTAGTACTTTGTCTAGTGCTTGTATGAATACAGACACAGATATACTGAGACCAAACGGTACCACACAGTACTGGTAGCACCTACCACTATAGAGAAAAGCTGTATAAGGTCTAGAATCGTTTGCTAAAGAGATTTGCCAGTACCCTGCGGTTAAATCCAAACTCGTTAGGAACTTTACTTCTTGAAATCTCTGTAAAATTTCTTCCAGGTTCTCAGGTCTATCACTCTCCTGACCTACTATTTTGTTTAATCTTCGTGCATCCAGCACCAGTCTAAAACTGCCATCCTACTTACCTACCACCACCAAAGGGGTGTTGTATTTGCTATCACTTCTCTCAATAATACCTATTTTGAACATTAGTGACAATTCCTCTTCTACCGCTAGCCTGCTTGCTAATGGTATTGAGTAAGGTTTCACAAAAAATGGTTCATGTTCCTTAATCTTCAGTTTGCACTCAAACGCTTCTACATGTCCTGGACAGTCGGAAAACACCACATAGTTCTCCAATAATATATCTGTCAACTGCCTCCTTTGATTCTCCGTTATATGCCTTATACTTTCCACTATTTTCAAAATTTCTTGGCGTTCTTCCTGTTTTTCCCATTCAATCCATTTATCATCTTCTCCATCTTTATTCTAGTCAATACCTTGAACTGTGTCTATTAATCTCAGTCAGTCCTCCCACTCTGTCTTCTTTCTTAACCATCTTGATTTCAAATGGTACCACATATTTCACATTTCCATTCTCAAATTCCACTCTTTCTTCACTGAAGTTAATTATCGCCTTATATTTCCCTAGCCAATCCATTCCTAATATCCAGTTGATCCTAAGTCCTGGTATTACTAGCATGTCATGATCCACCGTCATAGTCACGTACACATGCTAACGAATCAACTTGCTCAACTTTCCGGTGGCATCTATAATTTGAGTCTTACTTGCGGGCATTTCTAGCATATGGCCCCTCTTCTTTAATTGGTTGAAAAATGACTCGGAAATTGCAGTCACATCGCTTCCAGTGTCCACTAGCACCCCTTCCACCAACCCAAACACTTCCACTTCCACCAAAGATTGTAGTACCTCCTTACCCTCTTCTTTTTTCTCGCTTTCTTCTAGTAAATCTTCTTCTACTTCTCGGTATGACGATCTTTTAACCTTCATCTTCACATTTCCTCTTGTTGCTTCCTCTTCTTCCACCTTTCGGTAAATTAGCACTATGTTCTTCCTTATCAATTTGATTACTAAACTATCTTCGCCTCTTCCTGGTCCTTCCTTCCTTATCAGGAAACACTTCACCTCATTTTCTTCTTCATTCACAATATCAATTACGTATTTCTTTGTCAAAGTTCCGTATCAATTTTCTTCCACGAATTCTTCTTCATCTCCAGAATCCTCATCGTTTTCCATATTGTCTGTTTCCTCATCCTCCTCTTCTCTTTTCACATCGAAATTTTCTTCCTCATTTCTCGAGAAAAGGATACCCGATTCTTTATTCCTTATCATTTTTCCACTACTCTCCTGATCCTTGTTTCCCCAGCAAATCATTCTGGCCAAACCAATCACCCCATTATCTTACACTATTTTCTCCTCGGCATTGTTAACTCGTTTATTTTACATGATTTGTTCCAAACATTTCCACCACTTCTTGTTCTTCACCAACTTCTTGTTGCTTTTCCTTGTTCTCCACACTTCCGTCTCCTTCCGTTTCCATTCCTAATTTTTCCCTACAGACTCTCCTTTCTTGACTTATCCAATTATCTATTTAATCATGTGAGTTCTTATTCTCCATTTCTAATTTATCTTTCACATTATCTGTGACCTGACCGTTGTCACTCCTTACTGGTGCCCTCTGATTTTTCTCCTCTTTCTCTATCTTTTGGAATTGTGCTGCAACTTCTTCTAGAACGGCTCTCCTATGCTTCGCTGCTTCTTATCTGCTCACCTCCATAATCATCCACCTAGATTATTTTTAAAGTTCTAGGTTCTCTACTCTCACCGTCTTCATAAGCCTTTCCTAATTTATATGATTGCAGTCTTCAACCCTCCTTTTCCCACTTGCTACTCGCTCCGGTCCTTTACCTCCATAGTTGAATGCATTTCATTCTCAAGCGTTTCGGTCATTCAATTGGTTATAGGGAGTGCTCCTTCCTTTCCATTGTTTATATGGCGTACTCCTTCCTTTCCATTATTGTACAGGTCTCGCTTCTGCAACATCTCTCCTCCCATCCTGGTCCCGATATCCTTGTTGGCTCCAGTGGCCATTGTGGGCCTGTCCCGAGTGTGCTTTTCCATCCTGCAAGTATCCTTTTTCCTGACGTCCTGGAAAATTACCCGGGTGAACACACGAGAAGAATATTCAGCAGCTGTGCGTCGGCATAAACTCAATTCTCAGACTAATTTCTTTGTGAACGTTTCGGTCAGGTTTTAATTTTCTGCTCTATCCTCAGTTGGTATAAATCTCAGATTGTTAGCCCAACTCTTCACTCAAAATCTGTTCAGCTACTCGTCTCTCTAGCCGCATCGAAGTCTTGTTGTGTAGTGATGTTTCTGAAGGATGCACCACTTCCCTCTCTGCTTGACGCTAACTGGATTTCACCACCCAGAGAGTCACTTTATATCCAGCCAGAGAAAGGCAAGGGACTGTCAAGCTAGTGACGTCATAATTTTGTACGAATATTCTCTAATATTGTCTGACTCCGCATGAGTTGTAATAATTTAATGGTTTGCTTAAATTCAGGCATCGTCCCTGATTTAAAATATTTGAATCAAGTCTTCGCTTGCTTCATGATAATATCGTAGAAATTATCTGACGACGCATCCGTACCCATTTTTAACGGTATGCTCAGCAAACTACGAAGTTTTCAGTCTATCATAATTTAAAATACCTAATGTGTTCTTGCGCCGTTCCTCTATTTGTCTTCTGATTTGTTTTATATTACTAATAATGTAGATGCCGCATTCCAGCTTTATATTAAAGTTTATTTTGATTTCAATTCAGATAAACAATCCGATTTTATGTTAGAACATTCAATAACCCTACAGTCTTCAATATCTCAACTGTTTCGATATACACCATAAAACGTACCTCCTCAGTAATCTGCTTCAGATATTCTGTTTTCCTCTGCATTCTGTCCCCTCCACTAACAAGTTAACCAATCCTGCATGTCTCAAGATTTGACCTACCAACCTGTCTCTTCCTTCTGTAAGACTCTTCCAAGACTTCTTTCCTCGCCCATCATTTCCAAAGTACTTCTATTTCGCACTTTATCGGCACACTTAATCATCAGCATACTTCTATACCACCACATTTCAAACACTTCAGTTTTCCTTCTTTCTGGTACTCCTAAAGTTCAAGCTTGCTAACATAAAATGCTGTGCCGCGCACATAGAGTTTTAAAAATTTCTTTCTTAGTCCTAGATCAATATTTGACACTAAAAGGGTTCTCTATTAAAAGAAGGCTCTCTTTGCTCCTGCTTCGATCATCATTTCTGATTTAACTTCCAAAGTAACTGAATTCTCTTACTTCGCCTATTGCATCCCATCCTATTTTAATATTTAATCTGCTATTATTGCTAAATGACTTCGCTTTTGTCTTGCTTTGGCTTATATTCAGTCCAAACCTTTCTTCAGTGTATTTGAGCTTTTGTTATATCAATTTTTTTTTTTTCATATTCATTTATCGCGGTTAAACTAATCAATTTAATCTGAACGAATTAAAATAAGTTATATTAAATTTGTGTATCACCCAGAAACAACTTGTCGCCTCTGCTACTTTGAATGAACATACTTATTTTCACTTCTGGAATTGCGTCTCGCTTCTTTCTTCATATTTATATTTGACTAGTGTAAGCTCATGACTGTTTCTTGCGTATCGTCACGGGTCTAGAAAAGTTCCGGTTTTTACGATGAAAGGTTGACCTGATGTGATAAAATATAAACTTGACCTGTGTTTCAGGGTGAATAAAATCTTTTGAGCTTGAAGGATTAATAGAGGTTGGTATTAAACACGAACAGGAACGATAGAGAAATCATATAATTCTTTCAAAGGTCATAGACTCTAACTTGCTTAAATACGAACTTGACTTGTATTTGACCATTAAAGTTCACTTTGTAAAATAAAAAAAGAAAAAAACCTGTTTGCTTCGAGAGAATCACTTTGAACTTTTTAAATTGGGACTGAGACCACTTGTCATAGTATCTGTAGCGGCCAGAGAAATTAATACACAATCCATTTACTAAACAGTTGAGCAACTCCGAAGAAATTAATTGCCAGAATAGTCGATTCGGTAACATATTTGGTGTGATATTCCTTAAAATAACCTAATAGGCTAACTCACGTACAGAGAACATGAATAAAGACCATTAAATATAGTGTTACGTAAAAATACCTGAAATGCAAATAAACCTTATTGCACAAACTTTGGTCAAACAACAACATTAGTGAAAATTTTAATCAAATTGAAATTTATCTTAAGCCGGAACGACAATTGGCATTCGTGGTTACATCAGAGACCATGAGTAATTTAATTTTTTGAAGTTTTTAAGTTGCTTTCATGAGCAACATCTTACTGAAAAGCAGAGCCACATTTTATCAGCCGCAGAATGTATTAGTATTGTTTTAACTATGAAACGCTACGAAAAGCAAACTTAATGAATGTATTATGGCAATTAATTTTGTATGAATTGTTTTGCTATTAAATTGTGGATACAACCACGAAATGCTTGTAATGGTATCTCTGGTCACTGTTTTGCGAGCGAAGACGGACACGTGTCACCGTTCTCGAGCCAATAACAACCGACGTGAGTGAATGAGTGAGTGAGCTTACGAAATTATATAGTAGATGTATTTCTTGATTAGGTCATCCAGAAGCAATATTTCTAGTATTTCTAGTAGGTGAATGTTGTTGATGAATGTGTTGCTGGTAAACTCGAATTCATATTAGTTTTGGTTTTAATATGTACACTGTATAAATTTTACTGAATATACTCAAGGCGTAGTATGGCACTCACATTTTAGGTATCAAATACAGTATTTGGATGGGGTGCAGAGAAGGTCTGCTAGATCTGTCTTTGAAAATTACCGCAGAACACAATCGGTAACTAATACGATAAAGGAGCTGGAGTGGTATTCGTTGGAATATAGAAGGATCGTGTAGAGTCATGAGATTGTACAATGAGACTATTGGTGATGAGGCATGGAAAGGTATTGGTGGGAGAATTTAATGGAGAGGCGTGGATGGGTAAAGATGACAATGACCACAAGTTGGAAATCGATTTCAGACACAAGGGTGTGGGAAAATTTTCTTTTGTAGGGAAGGGTGTCAGGGATTGGAATATATTATCGAGAGAAATGATTAACAATTTACCAAAAACACAGAGAGGGAAAAATTAGGTGGGAAGAGGAAAGGACAAAGATGGGCGCGTAGGAAGATTACCAGCGGAGCGTGCGCTTCATCACAATTATATAATTAAAAAAAAAAACTAAATAAAAAGTTCCATAAATACCACTCATTGCTTTGGTAGTACCTGTTCAACGAATCACAGTCGAAATAATGAAAAGTCATATCGAAGTTACATGTTGCAGCAGATATGTCAGCTGATTGACACGAGGAGACAGGGTAAACTTTCACTGGAGCTGTGGATAAGGGTCGAGAGTAGAACTGGTCCATGGTTCTGATACGAATATTCATCATATGCCCCTACTGCAACACCTGACAGGTTCTATACCTCAGTACGTTCGGATATTAATATGGGAATTGAGGTTAAATTACTGTAAACGGCATTTACGTATTTATACATTTATTTACATAAGCAATGAATGGTGGCATACCTGAATATTTACAGTGTTTAATTGGCTTCATAACAAACTGGTCAAGGGTTTAGACCATGCATCATTAGAGATATGGCCAAGGACTAGGCGAGCATGTAATTGATGGGCGTCTCACAGCCCAAATTAAATGGAATATTGATGATATCTCTCTACAAGACTATGCCCACACCACGATGACCAAACGAATGACCCTCTGACTGTTCACACCCAGCTATCGCAGTAGAGCCCAGCTTTGTGTTAGGCTCCCGCGTCGCTGTGATACGTTGGAACAGCCAGACAGACAGCTGCCCCCAGGGTTTAAATACAGTCTCCGCTTCCTGTAACCACTGTGTGGAGAGGACATTAATCCTTGCTAACCTGCTGTGTGAGGTCATTTTTCCGGCTTGCAGTAATGACTTGCGTTTCGCAACTGGCGACTTGCCGATCGAAGTGCTACTTCTCCAGGTCGTAGAACCGTTGTTTAACTATTTCATGCTCGTCCGCCCTGGATACTGACTTGAGAAATACGAGGGTTTTATGCAAGTGATCGACCTCGAACACTACAGATACCCGAGTCAGTATTCCACCAAGGATCTGCTTGGCGATGAATAAAATACCTCTTCCTGCGAATTGTAACGTCTATTTCCAGGGACAGTGATTTCTGGGTCATACTGTTTCATCAATAACAAAATTATCAAATTAGAATATCAACATAATAATTAATTTTCAGCTAACCACATGAAATATTATTGTAATTAATAGGAAAACTGAAAAGTTTGAAATTGATCATTGTGAAATTATGCAAATATGATGTTTGTTTTTATTCCGATATAAATATTTAGATATCATTGAATTTCTTTAAAGTCAAACAGTTAGAGCATTATCTCAGGGTCAAATTACTGGGTGAAACGATTGCATTAGTTTCCGTCGTGATCGTAAATTTTACCGTTGTTCACGGACCAGGTTAGCACACATGGGGTCGTCCAGCTTTCTCGACCGGCACAGCGTGGTGGCAGTGTCCAGCCCCCGGCTCGTCCAGTGCTCCGGCCTCGGTGAAGGTCACTTGCTCCTGTATCACATGAAGATCCGAACCAGAGTGTCTCTTCCTCCGTTTCTCGACTGGGAGCAAGACTCTGTACATCTTGCAATGTGGTGTCTCGTTCGGCCCTTGGCGAATCACAGCACTCCGCGCCAAAGGACCCGAAATTCATTGGCCCCCAGAACATACAAGAAAAAACACCAACACGTCAATAAATTGTGGCGGCTTCTCCATTGGCTGGATCGTCTTCCACCCCTCTCAGTAAACACTCCTTTACTAGGAAACTGCACTAAGGTATAGTTTCGCTCGTCGGCACCAGTTTTCGGCGGGTATTTTCCGAAACGTGCGAAAATAGAAAGCGGGACTTAGTTATTTATGGTGGCTATAAATTCACTTAATGTCCATGTTGGTTAGAACGTTATCATTCACCCATGGTGCGTGTAAATCTGGACAATTTTGTTCCGTCACGTATCTGTAAACACGTCGCACCGTCAACATTCACACATACCGTGGGAACACTTGTTGCCTTATAAGACTGTACTTTTTAATTCATTACAATATATACTATATGACAACCGTTGCGAGACGGCGCGATTACGAGGCAGCGACGTAACTTGTTCTTCTACGAGCGCCGTGACTGTGTGGGATTGATGGCGGTTACCACGGGGAATGTTTACCGAGCCATGGTACTCTAGCGGTTCCCGTTGCCACCCCCTGTGTGCCAGTGTTCGTAAGTATTACTGTTACGATGTGCGCCTTCAGTGTTGTTTCGTTTGTGTTGTGGATGATAGATTAAAGAAGAATAAAATTAAACTCGGTGTCCACCTATTCAGGTCTGCTCTTCAGAAAGACACAGAATGGGCACCCATCCGAACTACAAATTATCATTATATGTCCTCATTCCATATGTACTGAGGAGAGGTTTGGGATCTAACCCGGGACTTTGGTGCACAATCTAATGAGTAGAATAGTCTATCACCACCTCTCCATCTCCGCCGACGGAATTCTCATGTCATAACTGAACACTGTCACTGTGTCAAAACCAACTGAGCCATAGCGGCCTCCATTTATTACGTCAGGTGTTTTTCCGGAATTCCCAACCCCCTCCCCCCCTCTGGTGAGATTTGGTGAGATCTGATCGGATTCCCCCCCCCCTAAAATGACAGAAGACCCCCCGCCCTACTAATCGACCTCGTAATTTTTTGATACCTTCTTTTTATTTAAGCTCTTATTCTTCCAAGGGCGGTTATCCTCCCCCCCCCCCCAGGTAGATTTCCACGTCGTTTCTAGGCCATATCCCCCCCCCCCACAAGTCCACAATCGCGTCATTTGTAGATATTTTTCAGCTCTACTATCCTCAAAAATTTTAAAACCTCAAATGAGATTTCCGTCGACCCCCCTCCCCCTTGCTGAGGTATCGTGAGATTTCGCCGGACCCGCCCCCCCCCCGCCCCATTTTACCTCACGTAATTAATGGACGCCCCCCAACGAGGCGGGCTGCAGTGGTGAATGGAACAGGGTAACTCATGAAATTATGTAATCTGTTTTAGCCTTTTTTGTAAGCAAACGTAAAAATCTATGTCGGTGCCACACTACCGATAGCTTGGAACATATTACATATGTTTTGAAAATTTTTCTCCGTGCTGTTTCATTGACCATGACGTGTAATGAGTTTTTCTTCTTCAGAGAGTTGGAAAAGCAGAATCGAAATCAGTGACAGACCTGCAGATTAAATCGAGTGCGCGGCTCTGTATTGCCGACTCCGCACTTGGTTATTATGTCTAACGTGAGGCGGGCACTTTACATAAATTCGATTTGTATGCCATCTGATACAGAATGCACCCGCCCATTGATTAGCATTGGCACGCGGGTCCCCTCCGCTGTCGTCAAACACTACCACACAGCCGTGTGCAATATTCTCTCTGGTGTGATGTGTCGGCCATGATATACTCTGACACACGAGTGCGAGATAACAGCACCAGTGCATCCCGCAGTATATTGTACAACCAATCAGCGATATCGCTGACAATGGTTGCTGCTGGCGAATGAACTGATTTTTCCACACAACGTGGAAAACAGATGAATGTAATTGCACCTTGACAAACTTCTACCTGTTTGGCTTACATAAATTAACAGTCGATACGTGAGGTATGTGGATTTTTATTTATTATATCTTATTTATTTATAATAAACTGAAGAGCCAAAGAAACTTGTATAGCCATGCGGATGCAAACACAAAGACAAGTAAACACTCAGAGTACGGCGCTGCGGTCGGCAACACCTATATAAGACAAACAGGTGTCTGGCGCAGGCGTTCGATCGGTTAATGCTGCTAAAATGGCAGGTTATCACGATTTAAGTGAGTTTTAACGTGATGTTATAGTCGGCGCACGAGAGATGGGACACAGCATCACGCAGGTAGCGATGAGGTGGCGAATTTCGCGTAAGACTATTTCACGAGTGCACCTTGAATATGGGGAATCAGGTAAAACAGCAAATATCCGACATCGCCGCGGCCGCAAAAAGATCCTGCAAGAACGAGACCAACGATGAATAAAGAGAATCGTTCAAAGTGACAGAAGTGTAACCTTTCCGCAAATTGTTGCGAATTTCAATGCTGGGTCATCAACAAGTGTCAGAGCGCGAACCATTCAATGAAACACCATCGATATGGGCTTTCTGAGCCGAAGGTCCACTCGTGTACCCTTGCTGAGTGCACGACACAAAGCTTTACGCCTTGTATGGGCCCGTAAACACCGACATTGGGCTGTTGATGATTGAAAACATGTTGCCGGGTCTGACGAGTCTTATTTCCAATTGCATCGAGCGGATGGACGTGTACGTGTATGGAGACAACCTCATGAATTCATGGACCCTGCATGTCAGCAGGGGACTGTTCAAGAGGTGGAGGCTCTGTAATGGTGTGGGGCGTGTGCAGTGATGTGGGA
>CM061914.1:1157895-1205782 GCA_031002005.1 Vandiemenella viatica
AAAGCTTTATCATAGACTGCAGAGTGCTATTAATAGCATGGAACCACTGACCTGAATAACACTCTAACTTATTGCCGTGATCTAACACAAAACAACAACCAAACCAATGACATCAAATCTTCTCCAGATTGCAGCGGGATTTTATTAAAAATGCGACAAGCTTTCGGCAACTAGCTCAGCAGCCATCTTCAAGTCAATTATTCGTAACGGCAAGATCGCCGTTACATAATTGACCTGATGATGGCTGCTGAGCTACTTGTCGAAAGCTTGTCGGTTTTTAATAAAAATCCGGCTGCAAACCGGAAAAGATTTGTTGTCATTTATTCGCTGGGAAAGCCTATACTCACATAACCCAACTAATGTTCTGCCACAATATTCTATTATTCTATTACTGTAGGAAACAGGAGCAGGTTATACTACAATCTGAATTCTCTGTAAGGCATCCAATAAAATGGCAGAGTTACTACAAGAACAATGAGTAGCCGAAACTAGACACCAACTAATCACAATATATGTGAGATAGAAAAATTACTTGTTTTATAAATGTGAAGAAACTAGTGTTGGAATATAGTAACTGATCATTAAATTATTGTTACGATGAAATGTGGTACGAGTAAGAATTCAGGAGCGTCGGATTCGGTTAAAATATTTATTTGTTTAAATATATATCTACCGGGAACAATGAGGCAACAAGGATATATTACAAATGTGCAAGAAACAAAACTGTCACCAAGTCATTAAGCTCACACGAGCCTTTACCATTAATCACCTCGGTACAGCGATATCGACAA
The DNA here is from genome assembly GCA_031002005.1 of Vandiemenella viatica. Classification (NCBI taxonomy): domain Eukaryota; kingdom Metazoa; phylum Arthropoda; class Insecta; order Orthoptera; family Morabidae; genus Vandiemenella; species Vandiemenella viatica. Next base: position 1,158,687 of record CM061914.1, read on the forward strand.
ATATTGAAAAGTGATCTACGGTAATTACTATATTAGTTTATAAATAATCTTTTTATCCAAATCTGAGAACTATTAAATAATGTTAGCAACTGTTGATAGGTATTAGATACTTAAACTCTCAAAATTATAATGACTTTAAGGAATTAACTACACATAAATCACAACACATTTTAGTTACTATATCTGAACTATGGTTCGCATTCGTGAGGCCGCAGGTTCGAATCCGCCATCCGACTATACAGATTTCGGTTTTCCATGGTTTCCCCACATCACTTTAGGCGAATGCAGGGATGATTGATTCAAAAGGTTATGGCCGAATTGTTACACGTTTCTTGCTCGCAAACCAGTCACTCTCACTGGAGAAAGGATACTTCTTAATACTACAAGGCATGTTCCTATGTATAAAATGTACTAATTCCATTTATTATTTGATATTTAACGAATAATAATAATAATAAAATATTAGGCATGGCTATTCTCTGAATGCATGGATTGAAACCTTTGCAATGTACAATTATATCATGAAGAGGGTGGTGACGCGACGCTCGAGAACGTGTTGTTAAGAGAACATCTCTAAACAGATGGGACAGACAAAGAAATTAATGGCAGTATGCGAGTAGCTTTTTTTTTGTGCCCGACCGTTATAAACCATGCGGCTCCTGATAATGTCAGAGCGGCCTGCCGACTCCGTAGAGGTATATCAGATTCGCTTGAGTCACCGGGGTCGTAGACGCCGTATTCAACATCACATAAAGTTAAACCTAGTATCTCGGAAACGGCTTGACAGATTCTCATGGAGTAAACTTCTCTGTGCTTGGCAGAAAATTTACTTGTACTTTGATATGTCGTAACACTATTAAAAGATTAAATCTAGGTTTACATGTTTTAGAAGTTCGAACCTACGACCACCTGCCTAAGAGGAAAATGCGAATATTGAGACTTCATTTCAATCATAATCAATTGAATTAACTACAAATTCGGGATTAAACACATTTTTCTTTTTACAAAATCGATGAATTTTCGAATAATTAATATTTTAAGACCACTGGTTAGAAAAAAAAGGGTAATGTAATTGAGAAAATATTATCCCCAACAATTACATTTCACACCTATCTCTACAAGTTGTGATCCAGACGCCCCAGGTGGGTAATTAGCACATACGGTGCCCAGGATCGCACAGCCGGAAATTATTACGTAACCCACGCAGCTACACCTTTGGGAAGGGGGTGGGAATAGTACATAGGGACATTTCTTTGAGGCTTAGAGGTGGCACCGGCCTCATTATCATATTATGAATGACTCAATTACTACGATTTACGATCTGGGCTCACCCCGGCGGCCATAAGAAGACCCCTTGAACTAGGTTAAGAAGTCGCGCGTGGCATCGGCCTCATTAGCATATAATTTATGAAACCTTTAAGACGATTTACGACCAGGTGACAACCCCTTTGAGTTAGGTTATTGCTGTGACGTGGGTGATCCCGATGATTAATGGCCTTTTGATAACTTTCTGACACCTTTTTGATAGCTTGATGATTTACGTTGAGATCACTACCCCTTTGCCACACTACTTACAGGTTGTGAAAATTGAAAATTACGCCAAATCTAGGGGTTCCTTACGTTTTATCAGGTAACACTTGTAAGCGCTTCATTCACACTGGATTGGCCTGGTTATTCAGGTCATCCGCTGGTTATAAAAGTAGTAGCAATGAGTAAATTTCATAAATTGAAAAAAAGTATTAATAGATCTGTAATGTTATAAATGACAAGTATATTGGCTTATTTTCAACGCTGATCTCATTCAGAATTCAAAACTAATTTGACTCTCTTTTTTAAATAATTTTAATACTCCAGAATCCGTTTATAAATCAAGACTTTTCTAATAGTAAAGCCTGATGCAGAAGAAATTAGTGCACTAATCAGAAAACAGACACTTCCGTAAATTCCATGGACCTGCCTTTCGGAAGGTTTGAATCTAGGTTCAACATCTATCTTTCGGCTTTTAATAGTTTCCTCAAGTCATGACAGGTAAATGTCGCATCTGAAATCTGTCCCTTTCCTAACTACTCTTTCGGCAGTAATTGCTTCACATTGGAAGAGCCATAACTGCCCAATTAAAAATACGATTTTTCTATAGACTTCTTGTATTTTTAGCAACTAGTATATTTAAAATAGAAACAGAGGTAAAAACAATTAAATAATGAGTTATGTGACCAGTCTAGATATGTCTACATATACATGAATACCTCTTTGTAATATTTCGTAAAATTACGATAAGTCTTCACTATTTGAATATATGGGTGTTGAATGAGCAATGCAATGAGTAGAACAATTTTAATTTGTGGCTACGTGAATTGCCATTGACACTGGTGGCCATGAGGTCAAACACTCAGCTTCCAAGGACCCCGAGTGGCATTGTTCCGCTAACAACAGCTCAAGAGGATAGATCCTCATCACCTGCCAACCAATGAAAGATTCAGTAGGGACATTGCCCTAAGAGCGGAATATTTATGTTCCTTCAATATTCACAGTGACTAATTCTGTATTTGTGACATTTGAAAGTTGCGCGGCTTACGAGAACAAGACTGTAGTGACCATAGCGAAATGAGCCCTGCTTAAATAGATATTCGCCAGATAAACTGTTTTTTCCCGTAAACACGCGAGACATGGACAGACTATCTGTTAGACAGAGAATTTCGATAAACGCAATTCCACGAAATGTGAACATGGAGAGAAAACTGGCAGCCAATGAGAATGAAGGAGGTGATATGTAGAAGAAGAGTGATTGAGATCCTTCAACCGATTTTCACTGCTGGGAGATTAAGGATTCCCGACGTGTGAAGGCAAGTGGAAAGAATCGCAACGGGGACTCATCCAATGCCAGCCGCCGGGAAGGCATCTCTGATCAGCTGGCAATAGTGACGAGGCATATTTTATGAGTTCACTTAGGTTGATGGGAAATAGTGTGGGTGTGGTTCAGTACTCAGTGTCTAATAAGGTAAAGACAGCAGATACTGCAGACCCCCCTTTCTAGCTCCATCCTTTTATTTCCATCCCAAGTTTTTGTTTACGTATCTGCTCGCCTTTGCTTACGTCCTGTTCAACACCCTCCGCCGCAGTCGTCCGCGAGACGTGAAGCAGTGAACATCGTGCTCCAAGTTTCCGCGTTCAAGTCAACTTCCGTGTACGGTCAACAGCCGTGTTTACGCTAGAACAGCAGATCATACTAGTGCGTGATATAAAAGCAAAGTTGTAGCCGAACGTTAACGAGTGTCGCGTAAAAGCAGTGCAGGGAGACGATCCCTAATGGATACGGTCCGGGACGGGCCAGTCCATCCACCAAGCACTGGAGACCTGCTACAACGAAGACACCTACCAGATGTCTACAGCCACAACATCCAATCTCACACAGATGTCATACCAACAAGAGCCTCCGCCAGACGGGAACGTCATAATGGACTTCACAACAGTGGAAGAAAACAGCACGCCGAACCAGCTCATCCCACAGATGCAACACATCATACCAGGTACTGCAGCAGCCATAGTGATGCACCCGGCAGATGACAATAGGTCCAATATCCCAGATAACTGTGAACAGCCCAATAAAAGACTTTGTTTGGCAGCAACTAACATGGCAGCAGTAGATGAAAACACACCCAAAACCGCATATACGGGGACAATAACCAACCCACTCTCCCTGTAAACACATCGCCGCCAACTAAAAATTCAAAACATCCCAGCAAAAATAATAGGTACAATGACTTAGACGTAGGCCCCTTCTACGTGTTTGTCGAAAGCATAGACAAAAACGTAGGTATGCTTCACCCAATGGCATTCGGAAAGTTAATATTTCAGTACAATGCTCAAATCAAGCAAGAAGTAGTAAACATAGTTCACTAGGAAAAAATAGACTCAGAATCGAAATGAAAACAGCAGCAGCAGCAAATCTACTGGTTCAATTACCCGTAATGACATCAAAAAATTTGGAAGCCTACATCCCGAATTTTCTTATTCATAAACTTGGAATTATCAGAAACGTGGATACTTCTCTGAGCGAAAGGGAAATTAAGGAGGAAATTGATTCTGTTTATCCTGTAATATCAGTCAAACGCTTTACCAAGAAACACAGCCACCAGGAAAGCGAAGAACGCGCACCTATTCCTGTTTGTTTATTATCTTTCCGAGCGCAATACCTACCACCCTATGTATCTATTCTTGGGACACGTTGCCCAGTCGAGCCGTATATATCGCCAGTGATTATGTGTAAAAAGTGTTTGCGGTTTGGTCACAAGATACAGAATTGCCGGAGCCACGTTAGATGTAACAAGTGCGGAGGACCTCATTCTATGGAAGTCTGCTCCGAAGCTACCGCCCCTAGATGTGCAAATTGTCAAGGCCCTCACTACGCCTCAGACAAAGCATGCCCGGTCTTACAACAACAACAACAGTCAAAATACGACGCAGCACATAACACCCCAGGACCGCGAGCAGTTTCCGCGCCAACACATCACAACTACGCACATATAGCTACAACACCCCCCTCGTTGCAGTTCGATAGAGATTTTCCTCCTCTATCTCCGAGGGCAATACCTCAACAGCAAGAACACGCGAGTCAAGAAAAGAGACGACGAAGTCAGAGAACACAACAACAACAAACGCCAGGCTCAACCATTCCCACACACATTCCAATAGTACCATCTCCCGACAGCCCCGCACATGTTAGGGCCGACAGACTTCCTCCTACCCCACCCACCAATCCAAATCGTCCCCCTCCCTCAACAGCATGGCAGCAGAAGGCATATATATCACCACAACCCCCCATCACTCCAATGACCCAAAACCCGTATCCACCTCAGTACCATAATACAACTCATCCCTCAAGGCACGAAATAATAATTGACCAAATCATGAAGATAATCATACACATCGTCACGGGAGCACTCTCATCGCCTGATCGACCACTACCCATGGAGACCATTCACCAACTCTTATCAAACTTACTTGCAACAAATGGCGGATTTTAAGATCTTACAGTGGAATGCCCGATCAGCCGTAGCAAATAAAGAAACATTACAACAAGAACTAGCGTCGAAAAAGATATCAGTTGCGGCCCTCAGTGAAACCTGGTTTCACAAAGCCGCGTACTTCCGGGGATACTCCGTTCTCCAAGAGGACCGTACAGACGGCTATGGTGGAGTAGCACTACTGATCAAAACAACTTTAGACTATCGAGCGATCCACTTAGATTTAACTAACATCCATCATTTCCAAGCCATCGCAGCCCAGATCGCACTACCAAATTATAACCTCACGATCATCTCTATCTACCGTCCACCACGTTCTAGGATTGATCCACAGGAATGGCACCACTTATTCAAACAGCTGGAACAACCGTACATCCTCTGCGGTGACTTCAATGCACATAGCAGATGTTGGGGATGCGAATTTGAGGACCATCCGGGCAAAGTAGTAAAAGAACTACTGGATGAACATAATCTGATCCTTCTCAATGACGGTACACCTACATTAATACCAAGGCCAGGATACAGGCCCACGGCGGTGGACTTAACGCTAACTTCTCCATCTATAGCAACAGATTTCCATTGGTGTACTCTTCCCTACCCTTTGGGGTCGGATCACTTTGCCATTATCATCTCCTATCTTGCCCCAATAAGACAGACGATAACCCAACCCAAAAGCAAATGGAACATACGCAAAGCAGATTGGTGTCGCTACGCACAAATCGTAGACGCACTATTCCACACGTGTACTCAGAACGCATCACCAGTAGAAAACTATAACTCCTTCATCTCTTTAATCGAATACGCAGCGGCATTAACAATTCCAGAACGCCATACATATGCGACGAAGACAACACCGCCTACACCATGGTGGACCCCAGAATCATCTAAAATGATCGCCATAAGACGACTATCATTCAAAAACTACAAACAGCAATCTACATGGGAATCCTATAGGGAATACAAGAAAACCGACGCACAAGTTAAGCGTTTCCTTAAACAGCAGAAACGTAACAGTTGGAGAACGTATTGTTCCAAAATTTCCAAAGATACCCCAATAAGTGAAGTATGGACAATGATCAGGAAAATGAAAAAGAAACCAGCTCCCTCATCAACAATCACCTGTGAAGCGGAGGACATCGCCACGGTACTTGCACCTCCAACAGTCACCTTACCTCCATTCGAGAGTATGATCGGGCCAGAAGTACAGGACAGCGCACAAAACATATTTCAAAGACCCTTTTCGCTAAGCGAACTAGATAGAGCACTAGACCATGCAGGGACACCGCCCGGGATATGACAACATACACTACGCCATGTTGCGACATTTACCCCCAAGAGCAAGAATCCATCTGCTACAGATGATTCAACAACTGTGGTCAGTAGACAAACTACCGGATACTTGGACAACACATATGATAGTTCCAATTCTGAAACCAGGAAAGGATCCCACGGAGCCTCTATCGTACCGTCCAATTGTGTTACTATCTTGCGTATACAAGACAGCGGAACGACTTTGGAAACATCGCATGGAATGGTGGCTGGAACATTCCAAACTACTACCAGAATCACAGTTCGGCTTTCGGAAATCTCGCAGTACCATGGACAGTTTAGCTATACTGACTGCAGACATCGAACGCACAATTAATAATCACGGATACCTACTTGGACTATTTCTGGACATTTCTAGTGCATACGACAACGTACAGTTGCCTATCCTTATGAGGAAACTACAAAAGATGGGCTTCCCAACACTTCTACTCAAAGGAATATACGCTTCTCTCCGTCAACGCACGATATATATCCGTACGAAAAATAACTCATTATGTGGACCTTTCACGGTAAACCGAGGTATACCGCAGGGATCTATACTCAGCCCTTTACTATATATCATATACCAGAGAACTAGAAACAATATTGGGACCACAGATCAAGACCTTACAATACGCTGACGACGTTTGTGTATATGTCTACTCCGCATGCTTTTGGATGGTACTTAAGTGGATCACGGATGCAGTAACCAAATTAACTAACTGGCTACATGAACATGGTCTGACCTTATCACCTCAAAAGTCTTCAGTAGTGATATTTACCCGAAAACGGAACCCACACCCTCTAGACCACATACGCCTGGGCGACTGTATTTTCCAATACGCGCAACTGTTAAGTTCCTTGGTGTAATTTTTGACAGCAAGCTCTCCTGGATTGCACATGTGGACCATATAACTACCAGAACCAGCAGCGCCCTGAACATTCTCCGCGCAGTAGCTCACACCTGGTGGGGAGCAGATCCCGCAACCTGCCTTCTGTTATATAGGTTTGATAAGATCGCGCATAGATTATGGAAGCATCGTTTATGGAAATGCTCCGCAACAACATCTACGTAAAATAGACCAGCTACAGTACCGCGCTCTCCGCACCTGCGTAGAGCCATGAAAAGTTCGCCCACAAACGCTCTCCTCATCGAAACCACAGAATTGCCACTAGAACTCCGTCGGCAATATCTAGCAGAGAAATATTTACTCCAACGACTCTCCTTCACACAACATCCCCTAATATCAAAACTGAAAATCCTAAGCAATATTATGGGACCGTTCGAAGAAAAACGCCCTCCACGATGCCCGCTCTTGGTTTACAGCTATTATAAACTAAGATTCACAGCGCCGCTAATAACAAAGGGGCCTGTTCTGCCAATATTCACGAAATCCAGCGAATGCTCTATACCAACATTGCAAACATACATCCTACCATCCCAAATCAATCAGAAAACTGCTTCACGACTATTATCAACTTATTGGGGGGACTACACCCAGATTTACACGGATGGATCCAAATCAGAACATAGTGCAGGATTTGCTTATTACTGCCCTGCCACCAACCACGGAGCTTTCTTCTCACTACCACATGAAACTTCAAACTATACCGCCGAAATTCTAGCCATCAAGGAAGCCATACAGTACGGATTAGTAAAAAACTTCAAGAAAATACTTATCTTAACGGACTCCAAAAGTACACTTCAGCGACTCCAGAACCCTAAGTGGAACCTCAGCAGCAACACATACATCATGGACATTATTGAGATGACAGTTTCAACGCAAAAAGAAGACATCAGATTCATGTGGGTAAAAGGTCACTCCGGCATCACTTATAACGAACTAGCAGATTCTCTAGCCAAACGTGGAGCCGTGGAAGGTACGCTCCTAGCTCTGCCGTTACCGTATACAGACTTCCTCCCCAGGGTGAAACAAAAAATAAAACAGGATTTTCAAGAATTTTGGACAAAAACTGGACAACTTAAAGGAAAACACTACGCGGCCATCCAACCATCCGTTCCAAAACAAGTCTGGTATAAAAACTTCCACGCGAAAAGACAGTTCCTGACATCACTAATTCGGATGAGATTAGGTCATTGCGCCGTCCCCAGCCATCTCCATAAAGTGGGGGTCATGGAAACACCACTGTGCGACGCAGACAAGGAAGACGAGGCAGACTTAAATCACGTATTCTTCAATTGCAGGAAATACTCCACCTACAACAAAAATCTGATAACCAATTTACTATCGCTACAGGTACCTCTCCCGACATCGATCCCTACCCTCCTCGAGACGGGCCACCCGAAGATATATAGAAGTCTGATAAATTTCTTACGCGAAGCGCAAATCAACATCTAGACGAAACCAATACAAACAAATGGACAAAACGTACCAAAACTTTATAGTTAAAATTCCATATGTAAAATTATAATAAATAACCAACATGTATAATATGTAACATTTTAAATATGAATGATATGTAAATATGTAAGTAATGGGTAAATAATAAGAAAATATCTAAATTATATGTAAATATGCAAACTATATTTAAACAATGTAAAATATGTCAAATATGAAGATACATAAAATGTAATTTGTAAAATGTAGTAGGAGGGCTGGTGAAATGGTTCTGCGACCAAAAACCAAATAAATTAAAAAAAAAAAAACACCCTCCGCTGATCTTCTACACGGTCTTCTTTTTGAGAGCACTCCTAGGCTAAACATGTTTTATCTTTTGTTTCACATCACTCTCTTGTCCTGGTGACATATCAATTTTTCTCTTGGGCAACCCATTCCTAGATCCTTCCCTTTATCAAATTACTTACTCCGTCATCTCGTGTTGTCCACTGCATTTCTTAGGAATTCATTCCATTTTTTTGACCTAGGAATCTACTCCAGTTGTGTGTCTCTGTAATTGGATGGGTACAGCGTAATTTAAAAATTGTGATTCCGTCCTTTCTAGGCACACTTTACTGCCACACCTGATGCTTAGTCCCTTACTAAAATTTTCATACTTTTGTAACTAATCTTCGCCAAATCCAAATTTTTCTAATTTCTACTATACAGTCAGTTGTACTCCATTCACAGTAATTTTCCTACTTCTAATGGAAATTAAAAGTCGATGGGCTGCAGCTGTTTTAATCCAGCTGTAACTGCTGACTTCGGAAGTTTCAGCGGGATTCATATGCTACAACAGCGGCGTGTTTTAATAAGTCTGTACATCGACTGGATATTAAATGACTTGCGTACACAATTTTTAATTTTCTCCGCAGTTAATTGCGTATTTTCGACACAGGGGTCTGTGTATTACGAGCTGATGTGCTTGTTGAGTTCGAGTAGAGAGAAAAAAAGTTCGTTAAAACATGGTTCAGTAGCACGTATCGGTCATGGGAAATCCATTGTGACAGCAAAAACCAATAAGGGGCGTGTTGCAGCATACCGACGGAGTTATCGGTTGAGTGAGCGAGACGGCTGGGCAATCAGATTGGTAGAGAAATATCTGTATTCAAATGTAAACTGGTTATAGGAAATGCGTCTTTTAGAAGCAAGGATGCGAAATTACAGCAGTACAATGGATTCATGATTAATTATTTGTTTGTTAGTCTGTGTGGCACATTGTTAGATCTACGCGACTTAATGGAGAATGAAGTTCTTCTACCAACCGCTCTGCTAGTTCCCTCTCATCTCAGATCCTGTTTATCCCTGTGTCTCATCTGCAGTCGTATTTTTCTAAATATTTACCACAGCGCCGTGTACGATGCAATTCTACGAAACATTGTTTAATTTTGTAATCCGTCAGTTGTTGCCATGTCTTATTGTAACATATTGTTTCGCGTCATATCTACCCAGTGATGCTTCCAAAAAGACTGCTCTTACGGCCAGATGCCTGAATTCTACTCATGGCTTGGTCGGAAAGATTCACATCTCTAAACAAGAGATTAAAACTATCATGTAATAAATTCGTTTTTTTTTTTAACTTCATTAGAATCTTGTTGTACTACAGAGCTTATAAAATTATTTTGCCTCTTATACCGTTGGCAAGTTCTCCGTGGATATAACTACTATATATATATTCTTTCTTTCCAGAATATGACCTTCAAATAGGAAAGCTTTTAACTTGGCATTGTCGCTGGTATGACTGTCCCGTTGTCGAGATCCATCTCACTACAAGGTACGGCAAGTCGACCTCGCTTATAACTGGTTCTATTTCAGTTTATTTTTGTCACGCCTGCTTGTGTTGTGATATTAAAATACTTTAAGTAGCAGTATTTAAGAGCTTTTAACTTTCCAAATGAATGAGGAGTAATTTAGAAATAAGTAACCATTAGCGTAAGGATTTGTTACCATAATTTTTCGTTCAGTTAGATTGCTCCTGTAGTCCTTATTATGTTCCGTAGTGAGCGTAGTGAGTGATTAATACCCTGGCTTCGCATTCGGGAGGACGTGGGCTCGAATACCCTTCCGGGCATCCAGATTTGGGTTTTCCATGGTTTCCCCAATCACTCCAGGTGAATACCGGCATGCTTCCTTCAAAAGCCCATGGCCGAATTCCAATGATCTCAACGTTGACGAGGCGTAAAGCCATAAGCAAAAAAAAAAAAAAAAAAAAAAAAAAAAAAAAAAAAAAAAAAAAAAAAAATGTTTTGAGCTACTTTCTTTTTTTCGTCCCTATATAATACAGAGCTCATGCTTGTGGTTGTACGTTTATCATCATACTTCACACTGCTTCCAACTAGACCGCAGAAAATAGGCGAGAACTACAAGATCGGGCTATCGTGGATGGATTTAAAAAGTGTAGAAATCTATTAATTTGGATACCTGACGAATCTTTAGACGCACCACATTCAATGTGGCACGTGAAGTTTCGAACCTTGGAGGGAGTAGCGCATGAAGAGGACTAGTAACTTTGTGCATGACTGTTTGCATGAAATTTGTTCGGATTGTTTGTTTTGTATCACAAACAAACAATCCGAACAAATTCTGAATCTCCTCAGGGCTCAAACCATTCTCTTACGCATATGAGTCTCATCTTCAAACAACATCAGTTGCCGTCCTGCACACTAATCCTTGTTGCTTCGAATCACCCTCTATATCAAAGATTTATAGATCAAAAAGTGTCTTGATTTGTAATTGTGTAACTATTATCCAGAACTGTAAATAGATGTAAAACACGCGGTTATTTATTAGACTAATTTTGTATTTGTGTTGGGTCGACGACGATACTAACGTATGTTACGGTTCAAGCCGGGCGACATATTTTATAAGCTGCAGCTGGCAGCGCCGCGTGTTGGCGCTTGCTCGTACCTGACACTCGCCCAGATTGGACCGGCAGATTAAATTCCCCGCGGGGACTCCTCCGCGAGCCGTTTCTCAGTTTTACGTCGGATCACGGCTTGTTAATGCCCCTCGCTAAAAGCAAACTTTGTAATGGTGTTAGCGACTAAGCGCCCCGGTGGAGACCCCCCACCCCTCACCCGTGGGGTGGCGAGGGGGATGATAGGAGTGGGAACAATTTAAATATTTGTTCCGAGCTCACGGCCCAGCCACCAGCTCCAGGATAAGCCGACTGATCCTGCAGGATTATCGCGGTAGAGTTCGTCCGGCAATATTGGACAGCTATCGGTATTAACACGTTCCTTCCATCCCTGCTGCCAATTTTGGAATCCAGAATGTTCGCAATACATATGAGAACCATTAATATTCATTTTTTGGTGCTGTTACGTTTCTCGGATATTAGTGTCATTATAGCCTTTGGGAAGTTTCACAAGGAAATTAAGGAAAAAGACAAATGATCGGCATTAATCTAGAATTATTGGGAAACCATAAGAACCTTAACTTCCATAGGTGCCACATTTGTTAAATTCTGATCTCGTATTATAAAAACCCGGCAGTGTCGTTTCCCAATATTTATGGATACACGACAGTGCTGTATCTAGGACAATTGTTATTAAAAATGTTTTTCAGTTTTTTCATTTATTCCTACTAATCCAAATAATAAAAAAATGAAACAGCAATCAAAAGAATGAGGTAAATGGGATACTTTTCGTCGATTAGCTTGAATACAATAACTGGCGAATACTACACAAGTCTTCCGAACAAACTACATGAAAAAGTCATGGTTTAAAAAAAAAAATCGTTTTTATCATGACAGTGCACAAATTTTCCTTGCTTCATATCTTCTAAAGGAGCATTCCCACGATCCCTTTTAAAAGGAGGCGAGACGGGACGGGACAGGACGCCATGGGAACAGGGCCGCCTCTGCTAGCGGAGACGAGACGCAGCTTCCTACACTGAATCGGTAAACATCACAGGCGTGTGTAGCGGTGCGCTGTTGCCATCGGTTTGCAGCAGCGGTGGGCACCCCTTCTGTTGCTGTAAAGTGCTCTGTGCCAAACGACACTAGGCAACGTGGTGGGGAGGTGGCGGTGAGGTAAGCTAGGGCTAACCTGCGGCGCGCGCTCGTCACTACACTTCGGCTAATGAGGTCCCGTCTCGTCTCGCCTTCGTTACAAGGGATCGTGGGAATGCGCCTCAAGAGTTCCTCCACCTCGCCAATTACCTTTTGATCCACTCCAACAATGGATTTTAGCTTATTTAGCAACATTTCATGACTCACTCTGACAAACGTTTTGGAGAGGGTTGCGATATGATTCAGTGAAATATCGAAAACTACAAACACCTTCGCACCAAAGAAAATCCCAGCAAAAAAAAAAAAAAATGTATGGGTGAAAGGGACCAAACTTGACTATACTAAACTCTGATTTGGTTCGATAACGTCCCACTCCGTTTCGCGCGCGGTATTCGTTCCACATTCATTTATGATCACCGTTTTATTATTTAATATGTTGCATTACGTTTGCGTTCGTTACTCTCTGGGACGTATTACAATATTCTAAACGAGGTACAAAGTATGATCGCCTGTCCGGTACAATTGCTTCTTTTATCAGTGTTTAGACCTCTTAAAGCATTTGAAGGCAAAGGATATAAATTTAATTGAAGCACTTAGCACCATTATACAAAGTCCCTTTTCGTGGAACTATCAAAATAAAAACTGATGAAAAATGTGAAAAAAATCGAAAGTTATGAAGGAGGATTTCAAAAGTGTGAAGCATTTTTTATTGTTACATTTAGAATAACACCGACTATTTGGAGATTACGGTACATTTTTTTGCTGGAAAATTAAATTGAAATGAAACATGATTGGTATACTAGTTGGATTAAGATATGTTCAAAACTGCAATTTATGATTTACTCAAATTAGCCTCGTCGACACCTTCTGAACGCCTTCTCTCACAGGCAGGAACCACTGCCACTCAAACTAGGAAATGACTTCATGGGGAAAGGTTAAGCAAACTACTTTTTCAGGATCTGTTGGAGCTTAATATTTTCAGACCTAATTTTTTTTCAATAACCTCAAATTTATTATTTCATTTTGATTTACATAATTGTTTTTAATTTCTAAAGTAGTATATAGAAATATCGAAAAATATAGACACTATCGATATGATGCAGAATATTATCGATTATCGATATCTGCCTGACATCGATATAAATATCGATATTGATTTCACCTTGTATCCTTAGGAGAGATGCAGTGTTACACTTTGAGCGTTTTTCATTTAGGCATCTAATATAAGATTCCAAGCACATTCTCTCCAAAGCTTATCTTAAGCCGGCCCCGGAAGAGACTTCACTCGTCCGCGTGACGTCACAGTTTTTAATTTATTTGCATGGCGGGTGGCCACTCAGCTTTCAGGGTCGTATGACGTCACAAGATGGCAGATCGTTTATTTGGTGGCCGCTTGAGAGCAGCACAACCCTGGGACGCTGGACCGTTAGTTCCTTGACCGGCCGCGAGATGGCAGCATCTGCTAAGCGTTTAATTTCTTTGGGTACAGACATTTCCCTCCACGCACCATCACAATAAATGCCTTAACACCAGCTAGATCACCCTCAGTCCCCGGTCGACGCTCGTCAAATACAGTTCACTATGTCTAGTGAGGTTCTCCTGTTTTCAACATTATACAAGTTAAGCAGCAGTGACACGAAGCGTCTCACTGCTGGTTTGTCACCTAAATTGGAATTTAATCCAGTAGTTGTATTCGAAAAAGTTGCGTACAATAAAGTCACTCTCACACATGAAGAGTGGGATGTACTGAGACAGATGGTCTATACAATCGGTGGCTTTTTCAACAACACTGAGCATTTGCAAACGACTGTCTCACTCGGCAACCACACCATCTCGTCCCGAGCCGCGGCTGGAGTGAAAACTATATGGTTTTACAGCAATGCTGTGCCTGCCTATGGTGTGTTTCTAGGCGAATCAACATGGGACAACATGGTCGACGCCCTGCCAGCAGTGACCGGCGCCATCAACACCATGAAGCCCTGGAGTTATCAAGTTACCAAGTACTACAACGAGTTTGTGAATACGTTATCAGTGAAAGTGATTCGTGACTACCCCCGTTGTTCTGTGAATGGTCTGATAGATTTGTATTTTGATAATGTACATGTCAGTGAAGTGTCATACAGCCCCTGTTCAACCCTAGTGTATAAACGTTTAAAGTTAGAAATTAAAGCATATAAAAAACTGTTAGTATATGATGATGTTAAGCGCAAAGTTGAACAAGATATAAAAGGAACTGATGTATTAAGCAGAGTTGTTAGCAGAGGCGGTGATGACTTATGTGGAAATAAATAGTGTCGCCAGCTATCCCTCAGTCCGCTATGATGTGGCTTACAGTTCTACAATTGACTTTGTACAACTAAAATTTTTTATTGTAATTGAATTGTAAGCAGAGAATTTATTGTGAGTAAATAAACTCATTTTTCTTTTTTCATCCTAATTAAATAATAAGATAATATATTTTTTATAAAATCTTTTACTTTCGCCCACCAATTGGCGATTAAAAATACATTTTCAATTGCACACATATTATTACAAAATAAATGTAAGTTACAAAGTTTTCTCAAATTATTTTTCTTGAGTTCTCGCTGTGGTGGACATCCTAAATCTTTTATATTGTAACATACTTTCTTCCTGATAATTTTCTGTAGCCATCGAGCCTTCTCCCGTCCTTTAACGTAAATGATTGAAATCATCCTCATTGGTATTGCATGTAGTATGAAGCACAACTTGCTGAAGGCAACGCCATCTGCGTTCCAAGGTATTCCATGGTAATTATGTGTTACCCATCTAACTGATGGTTCATTATCTACACGCGATGGTTATGATACAGAAAACAATGTGTGGCGATAATTTTATCTGAGCGCACTATGCATAAGGCTACTTCTTTGAAAATAAACCCGCCATCCTTCTTCGTGAATCCCTGTGCATCCAGGAAGATGGTCGGCATGGTAATTAATGGTAATTATAAGTGTTACTTTATTTTATGTCAGCTTACGCACAACACTTGTTAGAGGTACGTATTCTACTACACGATCGTGAATGATCAGGAAGTATGCAGTCGTGTAGGCAGGAAAATTCTCACTGCTATCAAACTCCAATTGAATGTCCACAGGTCCCGTTTTAACAGACCATTTTGATGTGAACAGTCTATTTCGGCGATAGGGGTAGTTTCTATAAAGTCTTCACGTTTTAGTAGCGGCGAAGGATGGTCTCGCTCGTAGTAAGACTGTTGGAATCTTGCATACATATCATACAACACCGTGGTTTTATTTTTCTTTAAGTCCAAATTCATGTTCTCATATGGATACGCCACATCATTTAGGAACACTTTGACAATGGTGAGATTGCAGTCGTCAAAGATGACTGCACTGAATTCTGCATTCCGTTTCCTGTTTGTTTGTAATCCCAAAACCACGAACCTAGGTTTCTCCATTTGCGTTGGTGTTTTCAAAGACCAAATTTGAGTCTTGCTGATTGGAAGCAACGGGTACTCCAACAGATCCCAACTTCTGAAATTAATGGTTTCCCACTGTCTACAACCTTAAGCAGCACTAGCTTTTCTCTTTCACCTATTTGCAAATGAGGCATCACCCATGCCAGTTTGCTGATGGTGAATTTACTTTCCTGAGGATTTGGATTGGCTTGTAAATATGTATTTGCATCGTACCTAGCTCGAATCAATATTAGTTCTTGTTTTACGTTTGCAAGTATCTTTTTAAAATCTTTGCAAAACACCAAGAGCATACTAAACGCTATTCATACATCAAAGTAACCCTTTCCAGGAGCGCGTTGAACCCATCCTTCATTGATCAACACACCCATTTGTGGGGGGCTCGCAGAAATAAGCGTTTTCAATGTGCTTGTGATACATACGTTTCTATTTCGGTCAATTTC
The DNA here is from genome assembly GCA_031002005.1 of Vandiemenella viatica. Taxonomy (NCBI): domain Eukaryota; kingdom Metazoa; phylum Arthropoda; class Insecta; order Orthoptera; family Morabidae; genus Vandiemenella; species Vandiemenella viatica. The sequence goes on from CM061914.1 coordinate 1,175,324, forward strand.
TATTCCATTTAGTTCATATCGAATTTCCTCAAACCGGAAAAGGCCAATGCCATTGGATGTGATAAGTGAATTTGTTACTGTTCCATCCGATTGCACGAATCTTCCTTCAATATGCAAGTAGCTTTCGCATGGTAGTGTATATAGTATCTTGCTTATGAATCGGTATTCGAATTTTAGTCATTGTTATTAAATGTGGCTTGTGTATGTGGCTGGTGACTCCAATATTGTTTCCGCGTCACCGACTCGTCAAACTCCACACTGGAAGTTATGTCTAGCACCTTATCCATGATTTTTAACTGTATAGCCTAACGACTGTAGGAAGAGCACGTTCTCAGGTGTTAATCGTTTCACTGTTGATTCACGACTGACAGCTTTGTGTGGTTGACGCTTCATGTAGTAACGAGCGCCCATTCTTTTTTATATGTAGTCTGAGAGTGATGATTTTCTCCTCTAAAAGCCACTAAATTACCATCTTGATCAACAAATCTAACGTTGATATTACTGAGATTTTCACTGTGATGGGTAGACATATGACATTAGCGGGTACTTCTACAATCTTGTACCCTAGCGGTACTGTTGGAAAAAACTCGTGTAGTGTGTGTCCCAGCTTATCGTTGACGTAATTTCCTATACATATCCTGCACTCTATTCTTATGGCGTTAATTTTGAAGATATGCACAGTGTAGTCTAATGTATGAAATCCAGGCTTTAACACACGTTTCGAAAATCCAAACAGAGATCCAACTGAGTTTGATTTATAGAAGTCACTTTCCACACTTGTTTCTATTTCACAGTTGAGTGAATTGTTGTTTGCTCTCATTACAAGCTTGTCGTTTCTTGTTTGTCGAACCAAATAATTCGCCAAATCGTCAATATTGTAAGATCCTGTGGGTATTACGATCACTTTATTCTTCGAGTAATGAAATTTACAATTTGTTTCGTCTATATTGGTAATCGAATTGTAAGTCTGAAAGTCAACCAAACCGACTGTGTAATCACGTTGGCTCAAATCTATTGGTGGAAAGTAATCACAGCCAAAGACTGAACTGTTGCCGGACAAGCAGAGTGTCACAGACATGTGTTATCCTGTTCAAGGTTCGTTCAAGACTGATGTCGTACATATTCATACAGGAATTTTAAACACAAATGTCCACAAACATATGTACCAAAACATCTGATGTTGCAGCACATTGTAAAGTATTCTGTTCCCTGCAAAGTATCGCTGCAGTTCCAACAGAGGAGGTAAGTCACCGAAGCTGTGGAAGTATTTAACTACACCATCTTCGTACTTGATGAAAACAACCCAATGTGTTCCAACACTATCCAAGTTCACAATTCCACATTCACGTTCACGAATTTTTTTGGGCAATGTGTCACGCATTAAAACACCACGAAAAAAGGGTATGCGCAAACGCTTTACATGCTTACGAATGTCATCGTCCGTCAGCGGCTGAACCGACTTTTTTTAATGCCAGACCCATCTTTCCGGTATGGCTTCAAACATAAACCTTTACCCCTCATTGCAAGTGTCTCCATCGTTTTGTTGTGTCGTTTCTCCTCAGCCAACTGCTTATTCGCCTCTTTTGCTGCTTTAACAACTCTGACGACATTACCCACACTGCCTGCTAGAGCACCAGCAGCTGACAAGCCAGCAAATAATGGTATTAATGGAAGAATACCACTATTCCTTTTTTCTTCGGTTCCTTTTTACTAACACCTCCGCCAAACCTATGGACCTATTAAGCAAGAATGCCACTGCACGTTCACCAAACTTTGCATCCTTAGCCTTCATTCTACCTGCAGCCCTCTCGGCGAGTATCCGATCTGCTTTAGCTCTATCTGCTCCCTGTGCATAAGCAATATCGTGTTCCCTGCAGGCTGTATGTAGTGGGTTGATCCCCTTCTGCCCAAGCGACAACAGTTTTTCCATTTTAGTACTAGGACCACAAAACTGGTATGTAGGTATATGCGCCTCAAAAGGCATCTTGTCGATGAGCTTGTTTAAAAAGCCACTACCATTCTTCTTCTTCCTCTTAGGAGGCATTGTTACCAACTAACATACTTTAGTTGTTCGCGCGCCTATATATAGCCGGAGCAACCACCTAACCTTGTCAATATGAATTTCGTCAAACAGCGAGACACATTACCCGTGAGTAATGTTGATACTGCCGGCAACAATACGAGGCGGGAGAACGGACCTCTGTTCCCAAAGACAGTGAGGGCAATAGTGTGTGGTCCATCAGATTGTGGGGAAACCAATCTTGTGCTGTCCCTGCTGGAACACCCCAATGGTCTTAGATTTGTAAATGTCTACGTGTTTTCCAAGTCGTTGTACCAGCAAAAGTATCAATTACTAGGGAAAATATTAGAACCTATTAAAGAAATTCAGTATTTTACATTTACAGATAATCAAAGTGTGTCTCCTCCAAGTGAAGCTCTACCTAATTCTGTGTTTGTATTTGATGATGTTTCGTGTGAGAAGCAGAGTAATATACGAGATTACTTTTGCAAGGGCAGTCACAGATCAGTGGATTCTTTTTACTTGTGTCAGACATATAGCCGTATACCGAAACAGTTGGTTAGAAACAATGCTAACTTGTACGTGCTTTTTAAACAGGACGATATGAATCTAAATCACATTTACAACGATCACGTTAACACCGATATGACGTTCAAGGAGTTTAAGAACCTATGTGGGTACTGCTGGAATGAGCGTAAACGTGGATTTTTGGTTATTGAGAAAGACTGCGACATGTATCACGGAAGATACCGCAATGGATTTGATTCATTTTTGAATAAATAGCTGAACACCCTATTTACTGCTATCATTACAAGCATGGACAAGTATGGGAGATCTTCAGTGACTCAGAATAAGAGAGTGTTTGCGTACCCACCACAGAACATAATTCTTACGAAGGATGGCAATTTGGATTGCCAGGGTAAAGTACTCAAACGAGTGGCCAATCCCATCAAAGAGGACGATGCCACCACAAAACGATATGTTGATAAATTTATCGAAGAACTGAAAACGGCAGAAGTGACTATGATTATAACTACTGCAGTAACAGATATGCTTTAAGATCACGCATTCATACTAGAGACAGGCCTAAACTATTATGAAATCCCTGTCAATGGTGTAATCGACTCAATAGTCAAACCAGATAGGGTTGATGTGAGACTGAAATGGAGTAAAGATGCAAGGTGGCTCTATGTGATAAACTTAGTTTTTCCCAACAACTGTAAAGATGCCGGCCTCGGTAGCGTAGGGGCTAGAGTGCTAGCTCCGCGTGCCGAAGGCCGCCGGTTCGAATCCGGCCGCGGGCATGGATGTTAAGTGTTGTATGTCTGTGTGAATGTCCTGTCCGTCCTGTGGCGTCTATACACTGAAAGCAATTAAATCACCTTGAGCTGGCTGTATGGCCTCCGTTGCCAAATGCCATTAAAAAAAAAAAAAAAAAAAAAAAAAAAAAAAAAAAAAAAAAAAAAAAAAAAAAAAAAAACAACTGTAAATAATCAACACTACAAACCATTTACAGCAACATTAACAATTAGATATAAAATAGTACAGTGAACACCCACAAGCTTTATTTGATGTGTAAACATGGATGCAACAACAACCAAAAGTGTTATCATAAAGGCCCGCAATGCAATTCGACGAAAGTTACTCGAGCTGAAGACGGGCCAAATTGACTCTGAGAGATTCTTCAAGGATTCATTAAGACCTGTGACAGATACTATGGAAAGAGTTTTCTTACCTCAGCGACATATGCAGCAGCAGTCTTCTCTCTCGATCAAAGATAGCTTGAAGTCACTAAGTCGAAGTGTGGGAGATTATGATTCAGTGTAGGCTGTCCGAAAGAAAAATGATTCACTAATGATTGGGAACTCACCTGATACTATTGATGAAAATGTTATTTTAATCGATTGTAATGAATATGAAAGAACTAGAGGGCTAATGGTATTGTTGTTTTTGAAAAACCCAAAACAGTTTACTGGCAAGGACTTGAAAAACTATTGTGAAATATTAAACAACACGAGTGCTCACAGAGTAAATTTTAGTCCATCAGGCAAAGTATTGAAGTCACCTGGGAATATTAAGTATAAAACCATAATCTCTAAAATTGTCAGTCAGACTGGTTCTTGTCTTATCCCTATGAAGGAATATGTGTATTGGGAAGATCCAAATAAACTCGTTGAAAGATTGAAGTTACTTACCTCATCGACATCTGCCGGACATACGGCACACTCCAACGAAATTTTATCAGTGGTTGAAGAACTTCGTGAAAGAGACATTATATTGTAACATGGATCAAGTTGTGGCAGAACTCCACTGACCCGCAAGAAGAAATTTCCCAAGACGTCACGTAGTCATCAAAGGACTCTCGCTTCTCGAGCATTATGTTAGTGTATAATTTGTTAATAAATTTCGTTTAGAGAAAAAACGTATTATTTAGTATAGATGTCGATTTTCTCTGTCCTATTACGTTGTGTCTGTTTAAATGTTTCTGGCAGCAGTTTTTTTACCTTTTTTTTGACAGGTGGGCGTAAACTGGTCTAAGTTGTAGCTCTAGCAGAGCACGAGTAGCTTAAAGTTAAAAGAACACAAGAATTGGATGCTCATGCAGAAGAAGGAAGAAAAGACCAAGTTGAAATAAAGCTGTCCTTAGTTAACACCTCCCCTCCCCCCATATCCCCTCATCTTCGTTTGTTTTTCTGTTTTTAAATATGTTGGAAATTGATTCTCTTCAAGAGACAGGTTCGATGGTAGAATGATATAGTGGTGGCTTTTCGGTCGTATTATGCCGACTCGGTGTTGTTTGGGACCAATGCTTGGCTACCAACAACTTTCTATATTTAATTCTGGTAAAGAAATTCTTAATCCACGCGTACGAAGTCGCGGCTATCAGCTAGTCCCTGATAAAATGAACATGAACTGTACATTTATATGGAAGTAAAGATACTGGACGGAAAAACATTTATGATCTTTGACATTTAAGTAACAATTATGTCGTCAAATACGAATCAACAGCCTGTTTCCAGTGGAGTGCCGCCGCTGCACCGTGCCTGCTTTTTCTGTTTGATTACCTGCTGCGTGTACCGTGTGCGCGGCATGTTATTAAACGCTTCCTGCTGGTAATGCCCGACCAAACGTTCGCACTGCTGGCATCCTTATTCATGCAACCCTTTGTGCGCGGAGCCACACACACAGAGAGAGAGATATGTGCGCGGTTCTATTGTTCTAGTGGTGCCCGGGGTCGTGGGTTCGAGCCCGCGCCCACACAATGGGCGCTCCCGTCTGGTTGGTTATCCGGCTTAGCGGCGGCTCGGCTCGGCCCGGTCCGGGCCGTCAAATGTTCGGAACAATCGGCCCATTGTCGGCGGGACGCACAGTGGTACCAACACCGCGGAGGGAAACGCCACTCGTAAAGCAGTCTTCGCGTGGAGAGTTCGCGACTCGCAGATTCACTGTATCAGCTCACAGCAGTGAGAAATGCGGTGCTTTGTGCTACTGCCAGCCTCCGTTAGTTATGGATGAAATAATGCCGCGGGTGCTAAGGATCACTCACGAAAGAAATACGAAAGCGATATTGTTTCTTATGACAGATGACGTAGCTTGCATTCGAAGTATTGGAGAATATGCGAAAAAATTGAAATTTCGAGTGCAATTAAATACTTCTTCCGCCAACCTATTTAGGTCGCAATGACCGGAGGGATAAGATTAGAGAAATAAGATACCGTACTGATGCTTATATGTATTCCTTCTTTCCTCGCACTATTCGGGATTGGAATGGGCGGGTTTATGATTGGTGCTTAGCACCCTATGCCACCCACAATGTTTGTGATTTGCAGAGTATGATTGTAGATGTAGATGTAGACCTACAGGTTTGGGTAAAAATGACATACAAGATGCATACGAGATAAGCTGCAAGTTTCGAAGATGGTCGTGACATCATTCGGTATGAAGATCTCTCTAAAAGGGATGAAGTTCTAGTAAGAATGCAGAAAAACAGAAAAGACGCTGCCACCACACTAGACGATGACAGTTGAAGATTGTTAAATGTTTCAGCTTTTAGGAATCATGATCCCTGATATCCTGTATGGAGCGGGAGAAAATAAAGAAGCAGCTCCTGGAAGACTGTAACCCGCAGTGCACATTGAGCTGCGTGGCGCAGTAGGGGCAACGCAGAGCAGGGCAGGGCAGCACAGACTGGCAGTTACTCGCGCAAATTAGAGCGCAGTTTACAAAGCATTGTGTTGTGCGAAAAACCGACAATAAAGCGTAACCAAAAACATGTCGATGCAAAAACTCGATTTTTTATTTCTGAATCAGATTGGGATGCCGAGCTTGGAAAATTGTTATTACTTTAACAGAAGCTGAGATAAAACTATGCAAAAGTGAGTATATGAAAAGAAGAATCTCTCATCTGGCTTTTGCAGTGACAACAGAATTCCCAAAAGATAATTTCCGGATGACTCGAGCGGAGATTCACGGCATAATGTAACCTGTTATTTTCTCGACAAAGCTCAAATATCTATTAGAACTGAAGAAAATCTGTATTTTCGTGGTTATTTATTTAATTATTTAGCGTTTGACGGTACATGACATTTATAAGAATGGTTCTCTTTTTTATTTCATATTATATTTTTAAGAAAACTATATAACAGAACATTAACACTTGAAACTAAAAAAGCAGTGTCAACAAATTAAGTGTTTCTCGGGGACACTATTGAATGATGTAGTACAAATAATAAGAAAACAAATAATGTGATAATAGCCTATATATATCAATCTTTTTCGAAGTTTTATTAAAAATTAATTAAAAAAAAGAAAAGTAAATTGTAAGTGGACGGTTGTATGGTAAATAAATGATGATTTTACTAGCCACTTGTTGGGCTCATTGTCCGAATCTCTTGTTTAAACTAATTTTTATGTATTTTTTATGACTGATATGGTAAGCGCAGGTTGGTTACGCACCAGATTAAACAATTTTTCTTATTCCATAGTTGGAAATGATTATAAGTAAAGCAAGATTATAAATAACGCAAAAAGTGGTACTGCAAAAACCGACATGAGTGATCTGCGTGGCACAGTTTCTGTGTCGTGACCACAACGTGGCGCAGGCCACGTGCGGCGCTGTACTGCGCTGCCCTGCTCTGCGTCTCAATACGCGCTGTTCCGCCACAAAACATAGACACACAGAAACTGTGCTGCGCTGCGTCGACTGCACGTCAATGTGCGCCCAGCCTAATGGTATGTGATAGAATAAAGCGAGAAACATTAAGAAGATAAAAGTTAAGAAGAGAACCGAGGAAAAATGAGTGAAATATTGTGCAGTGGAAGAAGAGTGGCGGACAGCGAATAAATAGTTTAGAATTTATGTTCCATGGAAACCCTTCTGAATAATCCAAGATAAAGATGACCACTAATATTTGCTTCAGGACTCATCCCCTGTTTGCGTGTACTTTCCACAATAATTCAGTCACAACTAATTAAAAACGCAAGTAGTTCTGGCAATTTGAATCGTGATTTATTGTCCCTAGCAGAATTTAAATAAGTTTGCGTAAATGTTGGATGGGAAGCCTCTAAATTATTTTCTACAGCCTTACTGCCCGATAAATTCTGCTTGCGGTTAAAAACAGGAAAACTCAATGCGTGACACATACTATCAGAGTACAATAACACCAGGCTTTACAACTCATCACCGATCAAAAACTAAAAGGAAAACAAATTGTTAATAGATTACGGAACTTTTGTCTGGGAGATCCGTAAGACATCCTTTCCCAGTAAGAAAACACACCATTCAATAAAGAACTAAGCACTTGGCAGAGTATTGCTATAACATGTATGAATCCCTAATGCAGATGCAGTGCAAGACTTGGGCAAATGTGCGCTCACCACTGCAGATTCGGAACAAAAACTAATTTCAATCGAACTCAGTGACACAATGGAGCAAGAGACAGTTCCAATGAGAAGTTAAACCAAGCACAAGGCAGTGCATCTCTTCTGAATTGCATTGGCTCAGGCAGCATATCATATCGTCAGCAATAAAAGTCTAGTTTCCTATACCTACTGTTCCTCCAGTACTTAGCACAAATATCAAGGGAACGAAATTTTCAAACAACTTGACAGATATTGCAACGTCTATCATAACTTCATAAATCCTTAAAAGAGTTTTGTTTCTACACTTCAGACGCAAAAATACCTTTTTCTAAACAATTGCTTTTTTTTAAAAAAATACATTCATACAGTGTAATTTAGAATTTCATTGGATACATCAAGAATTCTACATTGAATGACAGTTCGTTAAGTTATTAACTCATTAATATTTGAAGGTATACCATCTTCCTTGATGTGACAATTTAGGTATATCATCTAACGTGACGTAACAACTTCTAAATAATTGTACACAAAAATGTGATTTTATGGACGAATATATATATATATATATATAACTTAACAAACTGTCATTCAATGTAGAATTCTTGATGTATCCAATGAAATTCAAAAGTACACTGTATATATATATATATTTGTCTACACAAAAATGAATTCATCTAGATATATTTAATTTCGATAGTCACTAATTATTGCTTTCCTCTTACTCCCAACCAGCTTAAATTAAAAGCTACAAAAAGGGAAAAAAAAACAGCAATTAGTTGTTTTGTTTACATGTACAGTATACACAGATCAGCCAGAACATTATGACCAATTGACTGGTAGACGGCACGTCCGCCCTAGGCGCGGAGAACAGCGGCGACGCGTCTTGGCATGTAATCAATGAGGCCCTGGTAAGTTGCCGGAGGGGGTTGACACCACGTCTACACCCACAAGTCACATAATTCCCGTAAATTCCGTGGAGGGCGCCGATGAGCTCTGACACCACGTTCAATCACATCCCAGATGTATTCGATCGGGTTCAGATCTGGTGAGTTGGCGGGCCAGCACATCAATTGCAACTCGCCACTGTGTTCCTCGAACACTCCATCACACTCCTGACCTTGTGGCATAGCGCAGTATCTTGTTGAAAATGACACTGCCGTTGGGAAACACGGTCGTCATGAATGGATGTACGTGGTCTGCAACCAGAGTTCGATACTTATTGGCCGTCATGGTGCCTTGCACGAGCTCGCTGGATCCATCGATACCCACGTGAATGTTCTCTAGAGCATAATTGAGCCGCCGCCAGCTCGTCTCCGTCCTGCAGTAGAGATGTCAAGAAGCTGTTCCCCTGAAAACGACGTATTCGCTCCCTCCCATTGGCATGATGAAGAAGGTATCGGGATTCATCAGACCATGCAACGCTCTGCCACCGAGCCAACGTCCAGTGGCGATAGTCACGTACCCACATCAGTCGTAGTTGCCGATGTCGTGGTGTTCACATTGGCACATGCGGAGGTACATCGATAGAAGTGTTCGGTGCACTGTGTGTTCAGACACACTTATACTCTGCCCAGAATTAAAGTCCAGCATTAGTTCCGCCACAATTCGCCGCCTGTCCTGTTTTACCAGTCTGCCTAGCCTACGACGTCCGACATCTGTAATGAGTAGTGGCCTCCCAAACCCCTCGACGTATGGACGTGGTTTCACATTGGTTTCGCCACAACACTCCTGGAACACCCGACAAGCCGTGCAGTTACCGCAATGCTAATGCGGAGCTTCCGGGCCATCACAATCTGCCCTCGGTCAAACTCAGATAGATCGCGCACCTTCCCCACTCTAAATAGAGCTGTAAAAATAGCGTTGTATTTGTTACCGAGTAACGGGTTCGTCACCTGACTGGAAGTACCTAATCGTTACTAACAAATTCATTTCGTTACTCGCATTTGTCGCATAGATGGCAGTTTGATGCCATAAGCGTACGAACACGACGTGTCATGCGGGAACTGCAACGGTTCGCCCAGCGATTGAATGAGCAGATGTTTGTTTTGAAATTAGTTGATTTAAGTGTACTGTATTTGTGATATTAGCTATTATTCTGAAGTATGTAATATTCAGTGCAGTAAATAACAATATTCGAACAATTTACCTAAATTTGCTTTACTCAATTAACAATTTACTTGAACTTTAGTGCTAACGAAGTCATTCATGCGATGCTTCATTCTGGTGCTCAATTGTATCAGAAGTAATGTGACATAGCAATCAATGAATTTTAAGAATAAAAAAAGGAAATCATTAATCAAAACGCAGATGAGGGGAAAATTACCACAAGTGCATGTGCTCCATCGCAATTAAATAACATATTTTTAATGTGAACGAAAGAATGACGTTTGAACATCGTTCGTCGTATAAATACCCGCGCATTTGTGGGGATTTTGATTAATAAATTTTTTTGTGTACAAACATGTTGTGCGAACATTATTTTAATGTAATTAATATTATTTGCTGTTACGTTTTGATATTTTTAACGAGGTAACTAATTTACACAACATAAACACTAATTTTGTAGTTTTTATTTTGTTTAATATTAAGTTTACACTGCATAATTTGTATAGAAAATTTGAGATAATTTGAGATAGTTATTGTTTATCATTGATCGGTCATTAGTGAGGTTTATTGATTTCAAAAATTTATGAAATTTGTTTATTTTAAGATTTGATACCTTCTATTTTATTTTATACTGTTAATTTACAGTATAAAAGTTGTCAAATAGTTTGTAATACACATCTCTGCACTTTTTATGTTCTAATAATATTTAATTAAATTGCAAAGGAGAGCATGCTCCAGTGGTAATTCCCTACACACTCATGTTCCCCCCTTTAATGCATCCACCTACATTTGCCCTATACAAATTTTAAATTTAAATTCTTTCAACATTTTTGGTAAATTATTCATAATTTCTCTTGGTAATTTGTTCCAATCCCTGACACCCTTACCTAATAAAGAGAATCTTCGTACGCCCTTGTGCCCGAAATCGAGTGCCAGCTTGCGGTCATGGTCATCTTTTTCCTTCGAAGCATTACTTTTTAATTCATGCACCAATATCTTTCCATTTCTCATCACCAATATACGCCTTGTACACTCCCATGACCCTCTGCACCCTCCTCCCTTCTTCCAATGAATCCCATTCTAGCTCTTTATCATGTCTGTTACTGATTGCGGTCTGCGATAATTTCCAGAAACAAATCTAGCAGCCCTTTCTTGCTGTTCCAGAATTCTATAAACTAAGAACAAGGTACAATGACTTTATTCCTTTTTCCTGGTGTTAGTTATTGTATTATCACCGCAGGATCCGTGTGATCAATGCGGTACTGGCTTTGATGTTGAATGTTTGTTGTAAGCGCGACGCAACAACAATTACGAATCTAATGGCATGTTTGTCCTGTACTTTTGTTATTGATTTTTAAGTTTTGAATATTAATATTTTTTAAATGAATCAATTAAAGCGGGAGTCAGTAGCATTCTGCCTGTAGATTTGATGGTATGTCTATATTTATTTTCACAAAAAAGTTGAAGAATTTACAAAAATAAATGAAAACAGTAAAGGAAGACAGTGGTGAAACCTCCTATTTAAAAACGAAATATTTTGATAAGATTATTATATTTGTTAAATGCATGTCCCATTATCATATCAGTGTTTTGAGTAGGCCACTTTAAAAAATAACCGTCATTAGTTATTGTCACTAGATATGTCACAGTCAGGTCTTTTCTTTTGTACTCAAACAGGTGTTTTTTTGAAATTAGATTATTCTTTCGTATATAATATTTATTACAGTAAATCAAGTGTACATTCAGAGGTTTTCATGTGCTAATTTCTTGACTTTAAGTTTTATCCAAACGAACAACTTATCTAAAAGTATTCTACTAAATAAACAATTTACTTTACCAAGTACGAACGAAGTCGTCCTGTGTGCGACCCGACTCGATGCGAATGCGATGCTTCATGCTAGCTTGTATTTTATCAAAAGTAACGAGGATACGATAGTAACGAAGTTATCGACTCGACGCGATGCATCATGCTAGTGTTCGATTGTATCAGAAGTAACGAGTAACGATTCGAAAGTAACGGGTATTGATTGGTTTAGTAACGAATACATACGGGTACAGAATTTCTCGTTACTTTTACAGCTCTAATTCTAAACACGGATAGCACGCTCACTGATACTACATGCACCGTGTGTAGGTCTGACGCAGTCATTTATATCACCTGGACCGTATGTCGGTAGTAGGTTGGTAGTTTAATGTTCTGGCTGATCAGTTTATATGTCGAAGTTTCACTGACACTGTCAAAGGCCATTGTTGAATGGTGGCTTCCAAAATAGGCAATACATAAATAATTTAAACTATGTTATATACCTGTGTGTGCAAAATTAAAAAAAAATTATACAACTGAAATTACTTCTCTGCTCTTGTTACAGGTAAGAAGCAATGCATCTGAAGTCAACTGCGGTCAGATTCTACCACTATGTAAGTGCAAATTCCGTCTATAGTTGATAAATGATGAAACGTATCAAACTATATTCGCTTCTAAAGAAGATAAATGAAGTTTATCCTCGCAGTTTCACTGTTGCTAAAGCATTTTTTTAAAACGATTAAATAGTTGCAGTACCCTAAAACTAAGCGGTCAGCAACCGACATCTTAATTCGTACTCACTGTGTCTGTCCCAACAGATGTCTGCTTGATCCTTGCCGTCACTGAAGTCTCTACTAGGGATTGCAATCCAGCAAAGCGGGATCCCGCAATCCCGCTGGATCCCGCATCATTAGACAGTCTGGCGGATCCCGCACAAAATTAAGCGGATCCGCAATCCGCAAAATCCGGAGGAAACGCGTGTCAGTCTGCGTGACTCGCTGCCCCACTCGGTCTCTGTCGGATGTATTGCACTGTTTGCCTGTACCCTTCCAGTTGGCATTTGACTCATGTGAACAAGCGTTTGTTTTTGTCAACCTTCGTCATTCGTAAGTAAATAAATACACTTTTACGTATTCATCAAAACTTACGTTTGTTTCGAGTACACATATCTGTAATTTGAGTTATGGTGCGTATTTAGTACGATTTTCTAATTGTATAATTATTTATTAAGTGTCGCACAGGTTATCTGAACTACACGGTAACAGCTCTTTATTCGCGGTTTCATTATTCCTATTTTATGTATTTGCAGGTAAAGTAATTGTGACAATTTCCTAATTTGCGGCTGAAAATTTGATTATTCTTTGATATGAAACTAATGTTATCGTAATTTTAACGATCGCGTACCAATTTATTTAACAGCTATCAAAAGGAAATTTTATATCCTTTGACTTATTGTCGTTTTGGCCGCTGCCTCAATGCGTTTCCTTGTCGAAAGCCACCTGTTTACCCGTACTACTCAGGCTTTCGATTAATCCCTCTTCTCCACTAAAGGTGAAAAAAAGTTACAATGAAATTTTCACGGGTGTATCCATGTGTTGTAGGACGGCTGCCTCCGCCGTCTTCCTCACGTGTGTAATTTCGTGTGTTTGCAATGAAATCCGGAGATACATCCTATGAGGACTTCACTGCAATCATCCGCCGAGAAAGTCTCCTTTCTTACTAAAAAAACAATAATTTCCACTCTAAAAACGTCGTTACGCCACATAAGTAAATCTGAAATACTTGACAGTTTACGTGTTGGTGAGTAGTTTCTTTTAATAACATTGAAACAACTGTAATATCAATCAAGGAATCAAGAGATATAATAATGAATCACGCAAAAAAAGGCCAAGTCTCGAGCTTGTGCAGTGACAAAAAGTTATCAAATCTTGTTCTGAGCCAAGTCTACACTTTACAGAGTATATTAACTTCACTTTGTGAAATGGAATGCTTTTCTGGGTATTATGGAACGTTTATTTAGAATTTTTTAAAGAGAAACTCTGGTAACTTGGCCATTAAGCAAACCATATTTTTAAACTTGTGTGATGTATTGTTAGGCACATAATATGACCTAAGACCAATATTTTCCATTTTTATTATTTATTTAAAAATTGGTTTAGATTAAAAAACAAAAATGTACAACCTCGAAATACACTTGGGACACGCTAAAAAGTTTTAATGTCATTTTTCCAATCAAAATATTGTTAACTGTTAATTTTTATCATTTAACATTAAAAATTATTTATTAATTTAATTATTATTTAATTTATTAACGTTTTAAGTAACTATGTTTTAAATATATGCTTTAAAAAGCTGTTTGTACCAATCCCGCACGGATACCGCAGGATCCCGCGGGATTGAAAACACTGCGGGATTGCAATCCTTAGTCTCTACGTTGTGTGGGACAGCCTGCTCTATTGTCCAGGGAGAGGATCAGTACGTGGTAGACTCCCTCACAGTTGAGTTCATCCATTCATTTGACCCGCCTCTCAGACCCTTCACTGATCGCGGTTCACCGCACATTCAGCCTCTGTTGAAGAATGGTACATGAATTAGTAAATTGTGTGAGAACAAATAAGATTAACTGCAAAAATTTAAACCGCGTACTCGTTATGGTGGAATTCAAGAGATTACCAGTGAGCAGAGAATAAATTTTGCACTTAATGAAATTTTCTTGATTTCCTTCGCTGCTGAGGGTTGATCTACAATGCAAAGTGAAATCTATAACTCAATGTGGAATCTCTGCTGGGAAGCATCCTGTTGTATATTTATAGAGTGGTTAACCTTTGCCGGAAGTGAAGTTTGAAACATAGCAGTGCTTAATCAATATTACGACCACTGATCCTTCCGCCACCACCCTCTCCTTCAGCAGCGAATAAACTAAACGAATATTAATCTGTTTCTAATAAATGTTAAAAGTATTTCTTGATATGTTGTAATGTTTGTGAGGATTTCCGTTGTTCCGTAACTGTTGATAACACAGCGTTATCGAAGGAACATTAATTTTAATTTAGAAATTGAGATAGTTGCTGTTCCTACAGAATTTTAATATCGGGGTTCTGTCGATTAGGATACACTATTACTATTACCATTTACCTTCATTGTCAATACCATTTTGTCATGGACAAAGCCACGTTAATATTATCTTGGTGCTCTAGGTGGAGCCGCGTCGATCTGTTAAAACCTAACGTTTCGGCCATCGTGCTGTGACCTTCATCAGAGGACTGCTGTGTTTATTGCCGCTGTCACCTATATATAGCAATGGGAGCGCTAACCATCCGCGATGACGTCACAATCGTTACCGTCCGTAGCGTTGGCGGTCGGATGGGGCCGTTCGTCTTGCGTCCTCCTCAGTAGGTATGACCAAATATAGTCAAGTTGTAGGCCACTATCAGCATTCATGTTGTTAGGTGTCTCTTGTATTAGGTCGCTAGTGACTTTCTCCCACGCCTGGGTATTTTTTAAAGCCACGTTAGTTTGAGAAATCTTATCTTACAAACACGATAAC
Source organism: Vandiemenella viatica (assembly GCA_031002005.1). Taxonomy (NCBI): domain Eukaryota; kingdom Metazoa; phylum Arthropoda; class Insecta; order Orthoptera; family Morabidae; genus Vandiemenella; species Vandiemenella viatica. The sequence goes on from CM061914.1 coordinate 1,190,663, forward strand.
AAACAATCCAGGATAGAACTGACGTAAAGGATTACAGTTCAGAACATCAGTTAAGGAGGTCTCGGTGCATGTTGTTCCCCTTAATAACGTTCACGCGAGCAGAGTCCAAGACAGCACGGATCCTCCTTTGTTAGTTGTGTGGCTACGTACTCGAGACTCGAGCCGAGAGTTTCCTGCGGCCGGAACGGCGCGACGCTGCGAGGCGTCGACGGGGGCGCCGCACCAAGTGGCGGGTAACTCCGCACAAAGCGTCGGCGCCGCGACAAAGGGAGCGGCCAACAATGCGTCCGTGCCACAGGCGACTCTGCGGAGCGACACACGGCTCGCCACTACTATCGGTCTGTTTGGTGGGCTTTACGTGTATGCGATCAACCACTTTATACTAGCTATGCGGGATGTACTGCCGAGTAAAGCTGTGAACCAAAGTAGCGTTGGTAAAAAAAATCTTAACCTCGAGAACCTCCTAAAGGCCCCTTTAGACTTCCCGTTCCCGATCAGCTGGTCCCGTTCCCAATCTCACTTTCCTCCCGTCGACAGAGCGTTGCATTTAGACGGTCTGTCGGCCGGCCCGATATGGTTGCTACCGCACCAGCATCCTACCACCACGCGTATATCCGTCTTGCTATGAAAGTTGAACGTTCCATTTAATTGTGATACTAGTAATAAAATTAGCTAGTTACAAATTTTGTTAATGTTCTAATATTTAAATTAAAATCGTATGACCCCATATTTATCAAAACCACAAATTCTTGGTGTAACCTTCGCTGCTCGACATTGTGCGAAAAGTCTAGGAAAAAGAAAAAAAAACGTGTTCCAAACAATTATATCTATAAAAGGCATACCTTCAGTCATATTAGACATCTTAGATGTTGTCGGATGGTGAATATTTCAGGAATTTCTAGCGAATGTCACATGAAATATCTCATTTCTCGCGTCTTTGTTATGATAGAGGGCATGTGAAGTTAAGGTTGCCAACCATACTTAATTATTAAGTATCATACTTTATTTTTGGCTTTAAACTTTTTCCTACCAATAAAGTATGCGAAAATATTTTATTTCGAATAAAATACACGTAACTGATCGTTGTTCTGCTAATTTCACAACCTCCTTCAAGAAAAAGTGGCTATCGGCCAGGGAATTTTTGTTCGCTCATATTCTTTGATCGGAGTCGAGGCAATAACAGTGGACAATTCATATCGATATACTCCAGTCGACTCGTGTCCGTTCACCGTTATCTCTGAAAGGAACGGTTGATTGACTATTGTAGAATTTGTGGTTGTTTCGATTTGAAGTTGGAGTTTTCAACTGCATTGTTTCTTTAACATAAAAAAAATTTTTTTTTAATGGCAATTAATTCAGATTCTGTTTACGATAGTGATAATTGATACAATAGTAACTCCAAAGCAAGTAAAACTGTATAACCTAAACAATTTCAAAAATTAAAGAATGGTGGGGAAAACATAAAACTGGATAAGAAGGGATCCTCAAAATTTTTTTTTGCGAATTGCATATCTCCACTGTGAGTTTTACTATTGCGTCACCTGGTACTAGACAGTTAAGTCAGTCAATATCGATTTTCAGTAATTTTCAGAATACTGCAAGCATGATCTGTTCAGAGGCGTAGCTACTATGGTGCTAGGCGGTGCAGTGCACCGGGGCCCTCACGCTCAGGGAGCCCCCAAGCATACCTCACGGGGCCCCTAAGTGCACCTCTAGGGGCCCACGAGCCTTCACGGCAAATTGGCGATCTTTTTTTTTTTGGCTCTACCGTTGTCTAAGGGGCCCCTGAGAACACAGGAGCCCATCACTAAGGGCTCTCGCTGCTCAGGGGGGCCCCAAAAGAACAATTCAAGGGCCCCCATCCTCAGTTAAGAGGGCCCCTACTATCACACAAAGCAAAAAAAAAAAAAAAAAAAAAAAAAACGCCCGTCTGGCCTGAGGGCCCAAAATAATTTTTTTGCACCGGGGCCTTTGTTGACCTAGCTACGCCACTGGATCTGTTGAATAAATTATAATATACTCGTAGTTTTAAAATGTACCGCACTAGTAGGGGTTGCTAACCTTACTTTAAATACAAAGTATCATACTTTATTTTTGGTCGGTATTCTTTATCCTAACCATAAACTATGTGGAAATAATTTATTTTCGGTAAACTAAACAATTCAATTAATTTCCAAACGACAAGTTAGTGCTTATGATGAAACGAAATAAATGCAAGATGGCGGGAAGGGAATTTAAAATTGAGTGTTGATTTATTTATAATACTAGATTTAGAATGTGGCTCAAGCTGTACCGTTTTGAAATGAAACCAAAAATAACTAATAAATAACTAAATTTAAAATACTTCTTTTCCTTTCATATACCTCCTCATCAAAAGACATTGAGTGATTAGCCAAAAACCGACGAGTTGATCAACAGGCAGTGTTGGATTACCCAATAGGCACGACTAGGCAGTAGCCTGGAGCCCCCGATTTTTGAAAGCCCCCTGAAAGTTAACTTTTTTTCATTAAATAAAAATAATAAAAATAAAATCATCCAAAATAAAATAAAGTGGCAACCCTATATAAGGGGTCCTATAAAATTTGTGGGTGTTGTAAACCTCCAATAACTCTGTCACTTCTTTCGTTCTTTTTTATTTATTTTTATTTATTTTTTGATTATCGGATGCATCCATCTCAATATAATATAAAACGGGGAACCAGGCAGTGTGAGCACAACCGGGCGAAGCTTTACACGGCCAGTTTTCAGCGCATAGTGGTGGGGGCCCGACTTACCCCCACTTTTTCGCCCTAAAATCGGATGGAATTTCCACCCGATCTCCCTGCCTAGTCTCGGCGTAAAAACGCGTCCAGGAGCTCACTTTAGACGACTCGATTTCAGGGCCGAAGGGGCGTAGCCACGATTAAGAGAGACCAGGTCGGGTCGTCTAAAGGGGCCCACTAACGACCAGTTCGTTTGCGAACCTTGTTGTCAACTTTGTTGTCAGCGTTTACCACAGACGAAACGAAATGTTTGCGACCAAGTTGTAAACATCACATCCGAGTATGTGTCATCATCGGGTTTTATTTGTTGGGTGTTTGCTATGGTTGCATTTTATTATTTTGAATTACTGTTTTTAAGAATTTTGGTTATAGTACAGCTTTATTATTGAAAAAATGATTGCAGTTTTTAGTTTTAAGAGAGTTGCGTGACGATAATGTGTCCCCTGCTTGTAATGATATTTAAAACCGCGTCCGGAATTCTGATTCCAATTTAACGAGCAAACAACACGTAACTGCCACTCACGATGTCCAAAACTTTTTTAGAACGGGAAGTAGTTTTTTCGATGAATTGTATAAGGTGCGACTATTTATTGAAAAGGACACGAACATGAGGATTGTATTAATGTGAATAAACGATTGTTCGCTTATTTTTTTTTTTTTTTTTTTTTTTGCATTACGCCTCGTCGACGTCGAGATAATTAGAGGCAGAAGTGAACTGGAGGCAAGGATGCATTCACTTGGAGTGATTTGGAGCTACCATGGAAAACCTTAATCTGGTTGGGTGGACGGGGATTCAAACTCGCATCTTCTCGAATGCAAAGACAGAGGGTGCCCGCTCACCCAGCAAGCTCCGTCAGCTGTTGGCAACCCTGATATTTTTAGTTAGTGGGCAGAGCGTCGAGTTTTTAAAATTTCTCCCCTCTATATCGCCACAGACTCTATCCTTGAGACTTGTAGTGTAACAAAGGAAATTCAGTGATTTGAAGTAGGGTTGTTGCGGATGTCATCTTTGCGGATGCGGATGTTCAGAGCTTGCGGATGCGGATGTTATGCGGATGTGGAAAAATAAATTTATAATTATTTAGATTTTAATATTTTATCAAAAATAAATTAAAAAACAATCTTTTTTCATAATTAAATTCTACTTCCATATAATACTAACATATTGATTTATTTTTGCCTGATCTTTCAACACAAAAAATGTGGTATGATTTCACAAATGAATTAAATTATTTAAATAATTACGTTCGCGTGTAAAAACTAGTCTTTATCATATGAACTTTACATAGTTCGTAGCTGGCTACACTATTCAAGCTCAAGCACAAGGCCACACCACCGTTCATCTCCACGCTCGCTTTTTTTGTGTTATAACTATACGCCACGTCGACGTCGAAGTCATTAGAGGCGAGAAAAGATCGGGGTTCGGAACGGGAAGGAATTCTGCCATGGTCTTTTAATGGAAGCATGGAGTGATTTGGGGAAACCATGGAAAACCCAAATCTGGATGCCTGGACGGGGATTCGAACCGCCGTCCTCCCGAATGCGAGGCCAGGCCGTTACCGCCCACTCACCACGCTCAGTTCCGTGCTCGCGACCCACCTTCCCACCACTCCAGTGGCGCATTCACAGTACAACTTGTAGGACGTACGAGTTCCGATTTTCGATAAAAGAACTCTTGATGGTCCATGAAAGCAGTTACAGGTTCCTTTCGATTTGTAGTGTCCCGCTCTGTATGTCTTGGGATTAACTACTTTATAAACAGTTTACTGATTAATACAAAATAAATGATTGTGGGTGGGGTTCTCTTCCGAGGTGGTCCTTCACATTAATAAAAGTGAAACATGAATTATTAATGAGAAACATACTGATTTTATTGATTTTATACATAGAAAGCAAAGTTATTTCGGAAAAACAATTACTTGAATGGGTAAATGGTTGTTCCCTCTTTGGTACTGGAATTTACAGTTCTTTAATTTTGTTGGAGCTCGTTGTGGTCTCTGTAGACGATTGCGTTACCGTAATGTTGAGCAGCGCAATGAGAAGAGTCGTGTCGGTGACCCGCGAGGAGGGCTGTGTCGACGACCGCGGCGACGGGGCTTGCAGAGCTGCGTCGTGTTTCGGCAGGCCAGGTAGTCGACCCGCTGAGCGAAGGGTGGAGTGGCGTCTGGAGTCTCTCCTCCGCGACAGCCGGCAGCTCGTCCTCACCCTCGGGACCTCAGCAACGTGTCCTAAGCAGCGCAGATCGCCCGCTGCTGTCTCGTCGCCGAAACCAGAGTCCCTCTCGTCCAGTCTCCGCCGGTCCGACATCGAATGTCCATCCTCCGTCCATTCTGCCTTCCTCGTAGACTCGCCTTGGGCGGAGTTCGTTCCTCTTCTCTCTCCCGATTGTTCGAATATATAATAAAAAAACAAAAATATCAGCAACCAGCGAGAATGAATTCCATTGGCTGGGATAACCCCACCACCAGCGTCATTTTCTTGGTAGGTCACCCCCCTCCATATAACCATAGTCTCTGTGGGCTGCACTTCTTAAGAACAAACAGTTTATTGTTAAAGAATGTTTCTTCGCCAGCGACGTCTGCGAAATGTCTGACAGCTCGGCTGGAACATTTTATGATTGGGGCTCTCAAAGAAACCTTTCATTCGTCGAACATCCACACAGGGGAGCTCACAATGTAACACTGTGTCCATTGTTTTAAACAAACCTCTACTATATCCGAGAAGCTCTCCATCACTTCAGTAAATTAATGCCCCAAAACACTCGGTAACACAAGGGAAGTCTGTTATTTTGAACGTCAACCAGACCTCAATAAAGTACATTCTTTATTACTCACTAGCCTGTCCACTAGGTTACAACCATTATCCTTTCTATGACAAGTAATAATATTAAATATTCCTCATGATAACCTTGTCGGTCGAGAACTGCACTCAAATCAAATGATATGAACTTATGTAAATTAAATACATTATGGTAATAATACTACTGAATCTAACAACAATATTTCTTGTTACTGATAAATAATGAGATCTACAGAATGGGACATCTCATTTACCCACGTTCCCGGTTTTTCAAAAATTGCTTTATCAATTTTTGAAAGTTCATGATTCTTTACTAAAATATTCCTCTTAAAATAATACTACAATGCGAATCTAAACATTCCCGAACATGATGCTAGTGTGTATTCATCTAGCGGGGTGAACCGTCTGTCATTAGCTCAGGTTTATCACACATTCATACCACAATATTGCTATAGATCTAAATCTACTTAAATAAGACACATAGTTAAGTTCTTACCTATTCTACACATGCACTTATTCTACAAAATTAGATGATTTTGCTTATTCCTTTTAACAACGCTGCCAAAACAGTTCAACGCTATTTCAGTAACCATTAACGCGATTGCAGATAAGATGAAATGACTACCATTACTAAAAACTCAACTTTAGCGATAAATATCTTTAAGAAATCGTTTTCTGTCTTTGCAATATATTGTTAGATGTGAAACTTGATCTCACACGAAAAGGGGAATTAGTTAGCTAGCATGCAATTACTCCACTAGTTAAGCATCATATTTTCTCATGTCCACGGTACATTTATTAGACGTACTTTGCGAAGCGCTAGACGTAGAACTGCGTATTTGCGTATTCCTGTCTGACTATAACACTTACTGTATCTCAGCTACCAACATGATGCGACTTTCCATTCTCAAATTAATTCTCTCTCACTCAGAGAATTCATGACATTTATCGTCATTACAAAGTGAAACGAAAGGTATCAACCTTCGTTCATTCAAGCAACACAGAACGCTAGAAATGCACAACGCTCTCTAATCATGGTCTTACCTTATTTGCCATGTAGAACATGCTGAAGGCACCTAGACTAAAACGTCCGTAGCTTACTCAATTACATTGCACCATTTTTTACCATGGGCAAGTAAATCAGACACAGGAAACATGTACGCTTTGCTCAGTTCTAAATCCTACTCTCCGTTTTATACCGCATTTTACTTCGCTCGTCATAATACTCCCGATTGTTATTCACTGCTGCTAGCTTTGGTGTTGTCATATAAATTATTTATTAATCTACTTCCTTTCCCTGCATGTCTTGCAAATTTAAATGACTGATTGACCTTGTTAACCACTCGCCTTTTTTACAATACTGCAACTTATTTCTGGAATTACACGATTCAAATCCCTAATTCATGAACAATATTAATTCACAAAACTGTTATGCTACTGTGCATTACTGTCCTTTGAACACATGATTAACGTTAGAGGAAGTTGTTTCTTTGAACAGAAAATCTTTTTAAAGATCATCTCACTATCTCTGCTTACTGAATTTTATTACCGGAATGAAACATCGATTTCTACTGTTGCGTCATAAAAGAGCAAATGATTCCCTTTTTATTTTCGGGTACAGCGTTTCTTTTAATCTACTGGAGATACGTAACACAGCAAATCATAAAATCTGCAGCTAATTCATAAATGCAACAAATTTACTCTTTCCTCCAAAAGAAAATTATATAATTTTTAGATTCTCTGCATCTACAAAGAATATTAATATCACTCACTTTCGAGTATATTCCTAGCAACTATCTAGAACTAAACTTAAAAATCCTTATTACTTAATCATATAAATTTATGTATCAAGGTCACATGTACGAGCTCAGAACATCATGAATCACCAGATCATATTTTCCAGGTGCACAAAACCAAGGAATCTTGATTCTATAACCTCTTTAATCTACCATGAACTACCTGAAACCATTTCTCAAATTCTGAGACTCTTCCGCCAGAAGTATTTCCACATCCGGACACACTGTGCCAAACAGAAAAATTTTCGGACCTCTTACTGGTTTTCCTACATTTTTGCAATTTCAATAACCTTGCAATAAGCGAATGCGTGTAAAAATTCTGACTGTTCGGTTTGTTGGACAACATGAACACGGAAAAACTCGCATTCAGAGATTTTTCCATCCACGCTTACACAAGGTGATTCCTTATGATTCAAAGAATTTTGTTTGCCTGTTCGGCTCTCAAACGAAATCACGGATACAGCAGGTGTCATCGCATTTTCCACTAAATTTACATACTGCGAGTCTTTTCTTTCTCTGCCAAAAACCAATACTTTACTTGCCAGAAGAAACCCTTTCTTTGATACGAATGCAACACTAATGGAATCCTGATTAACCATTTTTCTCGATTTCATCACAATCTTCGGACTGCTATACACAGTTGGGATAACTGCACTGACTTTGGCAAACGATTCGCTCGTGACAAGAATGAGAGTGTCTGTCTGCTGACATTCACATTCAATGCCTGTTTCTAGTGACTGAACGTCGTAATTCTCCGCTTCCCAAAAGCTTTCTTCTCCGATCCCTGCACAAATTGAGTCTGTATTCTCAAAATTGTCTATTTCCTTAGTGAAACTTGAAAATTCTTCCCTCACTATTGACCGAACCTACGACTTCAAATCTGCTTTCAACTCAGCAAACTCTCCTCTGACTGTTTTCATTTGAGAAGTCATTTTACCTAATTTTTTATCAATTGCGTCACACCGCGAATCTATTACTTCCAAACGCGAATCTACTCCTTCCAAACGCGAATCTACTCCTTTCAAACGCGAATCTATTCTTTCCATTTGTGATTTTATTTCGGACTGCATGCCTCTCAAAAAATCCATTATTGATCCCAAATTTATCGGTTGGAATTCAGCAACAGTTTCTTCCCGTGAATTTAAGTTATCGGTTGGTAATAACGAATCTACACCTTCGTGTATTTCGGATTGATCAACCGGTTCGACTCCAACACTTGTCCCCGGTAACACAGAATTTTCCTCGGCATTCATATTGATGATCCTATTCCTTAATCGCATTAATGTAAAAATTGACTTCAAAATAATACAGAATTTATCACAACAAGCAATGAAATTTAACACAGCAACAGAAAACACGGCTCATTGTAATCAATCCGGCACACCATAAGAAATGACAATATAACCCCACGTCAAATCACAATAAAGCAAGACAAACAAATGAAACAACGCCGCATTGCAACGAACATAGCACAACAAATCTCAATGAAACCAATATACCATCAGAAAACTCCATACATTAAGACACAACAAAATGTGATAAAACAAACGAAATAATGGCCACAACATCTGAACACCGGACTGCATTAAGCTGAAGCTGGAAATAAAATACACACTGTATATTCTACAAGATCCACAAAATGAAAACAAACAGAAAATACAAGAAACACAAATCATTCACTCCGCCAAGACAGAAGTTCACCTGCTTCGCCATCTGAAATTAGCTGACATGCATATCCAAGCATTAACTAAATATCTCATGAAGTGAGAAAAATTAAACTAAACAAAACAAGCTCCAATAAAAATTTTGAATTCAACTTGAGGGTTAAAATGTGAATTTTGACCATCGGAAGCCACGAGTTGGGCGCCAATTATGTAGTGTCCCGCTCTGTATGTCTTGGGATTAACTACTTTATAAACAGTTTACTGATTAATACAAAATAAATGATTGTGGGTGGGGTTCTCTTCCGAGGTGGTCCTTCACATTAATAAAAGTGAAACATGAATTATTAATGAGAAACATACTGATTTTATTGATTTTATACATAGAAAGCAAAGTTATTTCGGAAAAACAATTACTTGAATGGGTAAATGGTTGTTCCCTCTTTGGTACTGGAATTTACAGTTCTTTAATTTTGTTGGAGCTCGTTGTGGTCTCTGTAGACGATTGCGTTACCGTAATGTCGAGCAGCGCAATGAGAAGAGTCGTGTCGGTGACCCGCGGGGAGGGCTGTGTCGACGACCGCGGCGACGGGGCTTGCAGAGCTGCGTCGTGTTTCGGCAGGCCAGGTAGTCGACCCGTTGAGCGAAGGGTGGAGTGGCGTCTGGAGTCTCTCCTCCGCGACAGCCGGCAGCTCGTCCTCACCCTCGGGACCTCAGCAACGTGTCCTAAGCAGCGCAGATCGCCCGCTGCTGTCTCGTCGCCGAAACCAGAGTCCCTCTCGTCCAGTCTCCGCCGGTCCGACATCGAATGTCCTCCTCCGTCCATTCTGCCTTCCTCGTAGACTCGCCTTGGGCGGAGTTCGTTCCTCTTCACTCTCCCGATTGGTCGAATATATAATAAAAAAACAAAAATATCAGCAACCAGCGAGAATGAATTCCATTGGCTGGGATAACCCCACCACCAGCGTCATTTTCTTGGTAGGTCACCCCCCTCCATATAACCATAGTCTCTGTGGGCTGCACTTCTTAAGAACAAACAGTTTATTGTTAAAGAATGTTTCTTCGCCAGCGACGTCTGCGAAATGTCTGACAGCTCGGCTGGAACATTTTATGATTGGGGCTCTCAAAGAAACCTTTCATTCGTCGAACATCCACACAGGGGAGCTCACAATGTAACACTGTGTCCATTGTTTTAAACAAACCTCTACTATATCCGAGAAGCTCTCCATCACTTCAGTAAATTAATGCCCCAAAACACTCGGTAACACAAGGGAAGTCTGTTATTTTGAACGTCAACCAGACCTCAATAAAGTACATTCTTTATTACTCACTAGCCTGTCCACTAGGTTACAACCATTATCCTTTCTATGACAAGTAATAATATTAAATATTCCTCATGATAACCTTGTCGGTCGAGAACTGCACTCAAATCAAATGATATGAACTTATGTAAATTAAATACATTATGGTAATAATACTACTGAATCTAACAACAATATTTCTTGTTACTGATAAATAATGAGATCTACAGAATGGGACATCTCAGATTCAATCAATATGTTTTCAACAAAAAATAATAAGTTTATTATACATTTTAATTTAAATACAGACTGCAAATATTCTGTAAATTAGTAATAATTTCGTGTGATATAAAAATTTCAGACACAGAGTTTCTTATCAGCCCCGCAGTGTACCTCTATCGTTGTCACTTATCTTTAAAAGGAGACCTACAGATTAACATGAAATTCGAACCACGGAGCGTCCCAGCATCTAGCATTAACAAAATCAAAGCTTTGCCAGTGGTGACTCTCAATTTTAAGACCCATGAAAATTGCAGCTGAGACAAGTATTTGAACAAAGGACTTTACTTTACTTGCAAGTTTAAACTAGTAAATTCGTGGCTTAGGTAATAACACCGTTTAGTTCATTGTTACTTTTATTGCAAGATCGTCAGAAAACAATCACTTTTTTGTTAGCTAAGCTACGATGGGCAGAATCTCGAATAAAGAGAAAAGAATAATATATATTGCAAGGAAACAAAACATCCGCATTAAAAATTGCGGATGCGAAAGCGGATCTAGGAATTCATGCGAAAGTTTCGCACTTGCGGATGCGGATATCCGTTACAACCCTAATTTGAAGTTCCATTAACTTAGCATGGTTCCGTCTCTTGTTCTTTAGCTCAGTTTCACGTTTTACAATTCCCTCCGGTAGCAAATTCAAACATTTGTGACTGTATTCTTCTAACTGTTAATATACATATTTATTGGCAAAAAAAACTAAAGTGTTTTGGTGCCTCATTTTTCTTTTTGTTGCGATCCTGAAATATTTCCTATTTCAATTCCACAGATTCGGCAGTTCTCTTAAAATATTGGAATATTCACCCAAATTTGAATGTTCGGTACATTTTACATATTCAATAAACAGTAACTGACCTCAAAAAATGATAATATAAATATCAACTGATCAAATGAAAAGGTAGTCACCAGAAGCAATAACATAGGCAGAACAGCTCCAAGTCTACAACTGATGTTCAGAACATTGTTGTCAACTTCCCCACAGGCGCTGCAGCAAAGTCACCAAATATCAAAAGTTTTTGATGTTATTCCAACCTAAACCTCATCCTGAATCTCAACCACCAACCTGCCCACAGACGTTCAACCTAGTCTTCAGCACGGCAAGTAGACGACAAGGTTGACAACCAAGTTGATCATCCGTGGGCCCCTTACAGGGGCTTTAAAGCGTGCCGACAAGTGGACGCGTATTCGTGCGAAAAATACTCGCGCGAGTACGCCTGTATACTCGCGAATAGATCGCTCCAATCCAAACACAGGGAATGTAATATGGCTCCGTCCATTGTAAGCGCTTGAGTCGCGCGACGAGATCCAAAACAGTTTGGATTTGGTCGCGCGAAAACGGGCTTCACGCATCGATATTGAGAATGTAAAGGCACCGACAGACCTTTTTTGAGCTCCAACAATCATGGAAACGATACTAAGAGAACAAAAACAATTAAAACTTACACAAAATTACTTGAAATCATTAGGAATCTTTTTAAACGAAAATAGAAAGTGTATACAAGAACATTTACGAAACCAAACACTTCTAAAAATTCAAAATCCAATTCAAAATATTATGGCCCACATAAAATTTTTCATTACGGTCCTCTAATGTTCCAAGCACTCTTTTGTTTTTAATACATTCACAACAGTGATTCAGTTCATTTAAACAATTTTAATCCATCAAAAAACAACACGTCCGTGGAATAATTATAAAATTTGAGATTAATTTCTTCGCTTCTCTCTCAAACACAGATTCAATTTATTATGCGGACTGTAATTAGTAGCGACTAATCTTTAATACGTAACAGAGCGTTTAGTTATATATATATTAAGTTTATGTTTGTTGTCGTTCGTTAAAATTACAAAAGAAATGTTGCATAATATTACGAACAAAATACAGTCGATTTATAAAGATAATATATGGTTTAGTTCATTTCACCTAATTTATATACGGCCACTAATGAGGCCATTAGTTTACTTGAATTTAGCTGGAAGTTGTTTCAGTCGCTCTTTCGATTTACTTTTTTTGTGTTCCATTTTCAAGCAATTATTTTTCTCTTAACATAAAACTATTTTTAGTGTACCAGTATATTTTAAAGATAAAGTTAAATAGCTAATGCGCTATATGACTAAAATGAATTAAAAAATTAGACCGGTTCGCTAATGATGGGTGGTGCGAATGGAAGTTTTGCCGATCAGGGGCCAAAACAAAGAAATTTACGTCCATTTCCTTTATTAAAAGGTAAATAAATATGTATTAGGGATTATTATTCTATTTTATTTTGTGATACTCACTGACATCAAAATTTTGGAAAGAATGGAGGAAAAAATGGGGAAGGAGTACAATATGAAAATTAATAAAGCGAAGACGGAATCATGGTATGTGGGAAAGATAAAAACTCAAAAATTAAAATTAAAATTAATGGTGAAGCATTGGAGGATGTGCTAGAATTCTGCTTCCTAGGAAGCAAAATCACAAATGATGGAAGATGCAAGAATGATATAAAATGCAGGATAGCTCAAGCAAAAATAGCGTTCAACAGAAAAAAAAGAATTTTTACAACAAATAATGTCAGCTGGACAACGAGGAAAAGACTATTAAAGGCTTATGTCTGGAGTATTGCCCTGTATGGATGTGAAACCTGGACAGTTGGTACAGAAGAGAAAAGGAGATTAGTTTCGTTTGAACAATGGTGCTACAGACGAATGTTAAAGATTAGCTGGAGGGACAAGATCACTAATGAGGAAATTTGTGAGAAAGCGGGAGAGTATAACTCTTTATGGAAAAGTATAAAAACGCGGAGGACAAAATTAATTGGACATATCTTAAGACACGACAGCTTATTAAAAACAATACTGGAGGGAATGTTAGAAGGAAAGAGATATCAAGGAAGACCACGTTTAAAATACATCCAGCAGATAATGGAAGATGTTGGCTGCAGGAGATATGTAGATATGAAGATGAGGGCAGAGAATAGAGCTGAATGGAAGACCACCGCAGACCAATCCCAGGATTGACTACCGCAGAAGAAGAAGACTGGCATCAAGATGAAATGGAATAGCTTGAAGGATACAACCGAGAACTGGTGACAGAGTCGCGCGAAACTGCTTTTAGTGGAGGGGGTGTCTTCGCGCGAAGGCAGAGGCTGGGGTAGCATTGTATAGACGACGACTGCAGAATATTCGTTGTATCATCATCTCTTGCACCTCCATTAACGCCATGTCAAAAATAGCTTTCGTAACAGGTATTAAGTTCATACCGCTTGTCACTTTGATCCTCTTTCAGCTGAGTAACGTTTATTTTAATAGCTTCTTCATCATTCGTTCATCGTCATCAGACGCTTCCGCTCTTGTGGGTCGTCCAGCACATTCTCCTCCTTGTTTGGCGGTCATTCCAAACAACTCCCTACACTTCTACGTGCTTCTTCACTTGGCCCATCCACCTTGTCTCTGGTCCTCCAATTGGTTTCCTTTCCTTGCCACTGTTAAAGAGTACTAACTTCGGCATTCCTTGTACTCTTAGCTTGTACTCACGTTTTGTCTCTCTCCTTCATCATCCAGATTTACAGTTCGTATGTGAAAATCGGTACAAAGTAGGTCGTATAATTACTTCCTTACTTTTTCGCAGCACATCCTTGCTCCATTCTAGGCCTTAAATCCTTATTCGCGTCTTCCTCTTTCATTTATCTCCATCCTGCTTCCTCCACTTTCTTCAATCCAGGTTCCCAAATGTTTGAAACATTCAACTTTGTTCAATTGCTTTCCAACAAGAGATGTACCTGTGCCTGTCCGGCTCTTCTTTCTTGTTGCAATTACCACTTCGCTCTTTCCTGCAGAGAACTTCATTCCTTACGACGCAACTACAAGAAATCTGCCCTTCATCTTCACCTGGGGGGAAAACAGTCAGTTTAAGATGGAATTTGGTCAACCTTGTTGTTCGAGCACTAAATGATAGATGCACAGAAATGGTGTCGGAGGGAAGTCCAAGAGGTTGTCAGAGACCAATAGAAAGAACGCCATGGGCGTGGTAGAAAGACACACCCAGATTCACAGCAATTACCTGGTCAAGATTCTCCCTAGGCTGACCGAGTTAGGTGAAACAATTAATCCTAAAATGGATCTGCTTATCTCTTCTTAGTATCGGCTGAGGTGGTAGGGTTTCCAGTAGGCGTCTGTAAGCACCTGGCTAAGGAAAGAATGTCCGAGCAAAACAATGTTATGTGGGAAACTCCTCTGAGTGCAAAGAGATGTAATAAAGTTGGATTTATTGTAAAAAACTTGAGAAAAACACACAGGCTTGACTTACTTCCTAGTTATAGAAAAAAGCCACGCATGTCAGAGTTGTTCCGATAGAGGAAACTAGTAGATCATTCGATCCAAAATAGAAGTAATTCTGAACGCTTGTCAATGGCTGGACATTGACGTGATGGTCATGTGAACACCGCACTGGCTTTTAAGCCCTTGCGTGTGCTCGCAGTATTGCTGGGAATCTCATAGGAAAGAGCGAAGTAGTATGATCTTGGAGAGGGTATAATAAGTA